>CM068543.1:30166095-31366095 GCA_035048495.1 Euptelea pleiosperma
AATAACCTTGATGGTACCATACCCAAGCAAGTTATTGGACTTTCCTCCTTATCAATTTCCCTCAACTTAGCTCATAACTCTTTTACTGGTTCCCTACCAGTACTAGGAGTGGGTAACTTGAAACAACTTGGAAAATTAGACATCTCTGAAAATCAATTCTCAGGCGAAATTCCTGACACCCTTGGTGATTGCTTAAGCTTGGAGTACCTTCGCATCCAAGCTAACTTCTTCCAAGGGAGCATTCCTGTATCTTTGAGGACTTTAAGAGGCATTCATGATCTAGATCTTTCGCGCAATAACTTGTCTGGGAGAATACCAAAATATTTAGAGAAATTTACCTCATTGATAAATCGAAATCTATCCTTCAATGATCTCGAGGGTGAAGTACCTGTAGAAGGGGTGTTCAAGAATTCAAGTGCAGTTTCAGTCTTTGGCAACAAGAAACTTTGTGGGGGTATCCTTGAATTGCAGTTGCCTCCATGCCCCATCCAAGTCTCCAAGAAACATGGAAAGTCTCTTGCATTCAAATTAACAATTACAATAACAGGTGTATTTCTATGTTTATCTTTAATACTGATCTTTCTCATGATGCGATGGAAAAGAAAGTCAAGAAAAATACCTTCCTCGTATACCAAGGATTTGTATATGAAGGTTTCATATCAAGATCTCCTTAATGCGACTGATGGATTCTCTTTGGCTAATTTGATTGGTGTTGGAAGTTTTGGATCTATGTATAAAGGAGTTCTCAACCCGGACGAAGGACATGTTGCCGTGAAAGTACTAAACTTTCAAGAACAAAGAGCTTCCAAGAGTTTCACAGCCGAATGTACTGCCTTGAGAAACATCCAACATCGAAATCTTATCAAAATATTAACCTCTTGCTCAAGCTTGGATTTTAAAGGCAATAATTTTAAGGCCCTAGTTTTCGAGTTCATGCCTAATTGGAGTTTAGAGAAGTGGTTGCAACCAAAAGAAGATGGACAAAGTCAATCAAGAACTTTAAACTTTCTTTAGAGGATAAACATTGTCGTTGATGTTGCTTCTGCTTTGGATTATCTTCATCACCATTGCGAAACGCCAATTGTTAAAGCCAAGTAACATTCTTCTTGACGAAGATATGACTGGGCATGTGGGTGATTTTGGGTTAGCAAGGTTTCTTTCAAACAACACTAATAGATTTTCTCAAAATCAAAGCAGCTCAATTGGGATAAGAGGATCTATCGGCTATATCGCTCCAGGTAGCAATTTCATCATGCTTTTTTAATTTTTATTTTTACTTTCTTTATCCTACCTTTCTTATCTTTCCATTTGTGTTACGAACTAGAAACAAGATGAAGTTCAAATATTTCCAAACAGCCAATAAATTAATCAAGAAAAGTTTAGTAAATTATTTTGTAGAACATTTTGTTGATATCTTAGATGGGCAATCAATATGGATTTCATTTTTTTTCCCAAAAAGTTGGTTTTGGACATAATCTTCTCACTCAATAAGAAAATCACTTCCCATAAACTCTACATCCATTGAGCTACATGGTTACACTTTCTATGTTCAAATACACAAAACTAAGAAAAAACACTCAATTTTTATAGAGGAATGGAACAATATATCTCATAATTCACCGTTTAGATTCCTCATAGGAGTATCTTAGGTCACAACTATCTTGATTTTATGATCCTCACCATCACCATCCCCGAAGCAAAATTTGGTAATATGAAGGATGGACTCATGATATATATGTTTTAGTTCTATCTTACTATAATTTCTAAATTCTATATAAAAAAAACATAACCAACCTCTCAAAATGTCTCAAAGCTTCCTCTTATTTATGTGAAAATAAAATATGATACTTACCTTTTTTAAATTGCAGAATATGGCATGGGTGGTGAGATATCAACACATGGTGATGTGTATAGCTATGGGATACTTCTTTTGGAGATGTTTACAGGGAAGAAACCTACTGACGACATATTTAGGGATGGTCTAAGCCTCCATGAATTCTGTAAGAAAGCTTTACCCGGACAGTTGATGGAGATTGTTGACCCTGTAATTCTATTAGAAATAGAAGGACCAAACGACTATGTTAGATATCAGAATGATGAGAGAGATAAATTGGAGCAGTGTTTGGCTTCAATGGTTGGAATTGCAATATTTTGCTCTACGGAATTGCCAAGAGATCGAATGATGATGAGAGACGTTGCGAAGGAATTGCATTTGATCCGAGATTCTTTTCTTGGGTCTAGGATCCACAATTAGGAATAAAGCAGGGTTCAACATTCAGGTGAATTCATATCTACCTTTAAAGTTATTTTACAACACAAGAGCTTATTTATATCATGCAAGAAGTCCTCGTACAAGCACCCCTTATAATAATATAGTAAATTACCACTAGAACTGTGACATCAGTGTCTAATCTAAATAATTCGTCGGTTACCAAATTAAAGAATTGCTAAGTTCCACACCAATGGTTATAAATGAATTTTCTTATAACTTCGCTTATAAATGAATTTTTTTTCTCTAGAAAATGCATTAAAGGAGTATATAATTCAAAGACAACGAAAAATTACATATTTTTTAGTTAAAAATGTGTAATACATGTATTATATATAAGCTTTTTCGTAATTTTCCTTACCATGTTTTTGTTCTCCCAAAAAAAATACAAAAATCACTCTGTCTACTTGACCAAACTATGGTTTAAAAAAGCATTAACGTCCGCCATAACATAATTCTCTAAGACGGTTAGGCTATTCGCCTTGAATCAAAAAAAAAAAAAAAAAAAAATTTAATTACCATAATTTTGAAAATAATGGCGGTTATAATGTCTTACTATTATCAATGTTATTATGAAAAAAAAAATTTTAAGTAATAAAATAATAATATTTTGACATTTTCTTACTACGATGTAACGACGGACAAGCCGTTATGTCCATTATTATGTTATAATGGTCCAATTCGGACCTTGGACCAAACTACTATTAAAACTAGAAAGTAGATGCTAATAAGCCCATTAATATGTCTCTGATCTTTTTCTACAATTATTTGTACTTGAATTACAGGAGCACAAAATTTCGACTTGGATAATCAACTCAAATATCACAAAGCAATATTTGAGATCATGTGGAAGAAGCTTGCATTTGGTATTAATTATGACTTATGAGTGCGTTTGGCAGTGCTTATGCTGTTCATTGTATTCACATCTTTGCGGGTTTTTTTCTTTTTCCAAAATCATATTTTGAGTTTGTAATTATAACTTAGAGAAACAACATCTTGCTTGAAATAAAAGAGAAAAATAAAAAAAATCTGGAGAAAATATGAACAAGGTAGAGCTCGTGTCAAAGGCGTCAGGTCTAGTGATTTTATTACTCAACTCTGCACTTTGGGCCCACTGACCGCATTGATGTTTAGCCAATACCTTGGGCGATATACACACCAAAAATAACCCTGATTGGTAATATCTAGCCATTAGATTTTACAACTTTTTAAAGCTTGATTCTGGCAGTTGGATTCAACTATTTTTTGGGTACCAAATCCAACGGTTGGAAATCATCAAACAAGCTTTTTTATATGAATTTCTATCAAGGGGTGGGCTAAAAATGATGTTCCGGAGCCAGTGTGTATACCTTGGAGTGTGTGCAAGCCACTTTTAACTACTAGTGGGATTATTTATTTAATAAAGTTTAGTGGGTTATGGAAGGGCTCCCTTATGCAGATCTCCGTACGGGCACTCTTTTGGAAAGATTACCATAGTTTTGCTTTGTGGTTTTTTGGCAACAAGCGTGGCAAATGAAGGAGATAATATTTTATTAGAGGCGGTGCATAAAAAATATGCTATGTGGCACTCTTCAGGCCCACTGACCCATAAGTGATTGGCCACCCTTGATGAACCCATACAGGAAAAATTAGACTGATTGGTGATCTCTAACCATAGCCATAGGTGGCCTACCTAGATGTTTTCCCCATCTCTAGGTGAACCTACCAATGAAAATTCATCTTGATTAACAATTTATATCAATTGGATTAGAGTATTTTTCATTGTTTGTTTTCAACCGTAGATTTTTAGCATTAGTTTATTTTTGGCCAATGACACCACCATGCGCCTCATGGACCTTGGACCTTGGACCATGTGATTATTAATATATTACTCTTGGTGGGTATCTACGGTGCTTCTAATTAACGTTTTTTTCCCAACAATGAGTTTTGACACCATTGATGATGTGTCATATTATGAGCCACGTGGTATACTATTAGAGACCATTGACCATATGGATGTTTTGCCGTCCCTAGTTTGACTTACATATCAAAATTCATCCTGATTAGTAATTTTTAGTCTTTTTCTTCATTTATTTTTAACCGTGGATATTGGTAATTATGATCCACAGGTTACAATCACTAATCAGACTTATTTTTGTTACATACGTCTATCTAAGGATATTAGACCAAACATCCATATGGTCAGTAGCCTTTAAGAATGTGCCGTGTGTCTCACATTGTAGGTCCATCATCAACTTTGATGATAAACATCATCATCTAAATTTTGTTAGCCATAAAGTTTTAGTGCCACTTCAGATGTAATAATTGTTTGCAAAGTTGAGTTGAAATGTGTACATTTTAAATGACCAAATCACCATTGTAAATTAAAAAAAACATGTAAAAATAATAAAAAATAATTTTTGTCAATTTAAAGATATTGAGGGCATATTAGGTATAAAAAAAATTTCTATTTATATAACATTGAATGAGCTACAGGGTGACATGTACTGGCAGGTTGTCGTGTTCTTTGACACTTAAGGGTGTGTTTGGTAGCGGACCTTTAGCCAAAGACGCATGTCTTGGAGGTGCACACCTTCATGGTGCATACCTACAAAGATGTCTGGTCCTTCTTTACAGGCATCTGGTAGTACACTCTAAGAAGCACGGAACCTTTATTCTATTAGGCTGATTACACACCCAAGAGATCCCCCAATTGGAACCATTTTATTTTATTTTCATATATATATATTTTTTTTTTTTTCAGTAAGCTCAGCTACCTTAATCTCACATACCCTCCCCATGCATTGGACTTGAAGTGGACCTCGGAGATCTACTAGCTCAAAACAATCAACTTGATCGGACAATCTCAACCATCCCCGATCTCTTTCACCCTCTTTTAAAAAATATAAGAAGCGGTCCAAACCAAGGTTTACAAGGGGCCATTACAACGGTATAACAGACTGAGGGCGTTATACCGTTATAATGAATTGTAACGCTCAGGGGCAAAAAAGGAAAATAGCGGAAATAACGAAAAATAATGGGAAATTTTGAAAAAATGGCTCTGAAATTCAAATTTTCAAAAAAAGGAAATACCGGAAAATAACGGAAAAAACAGAAATAATGACATTTTTTCACAAAAATTTCCAGAAACGTTATAACAGAAAATAATCCGTTATTTTCTAAGCATTTTAACGATTCATAACATAGCGGGGGAGGTCCGAATCCGTTATAACGTCCGTTATTTTCGTTCTAACGGCCATTTTTTAAACCGTGGTCCAAACTACAGATAAGATGATTGAGATCAATGGAGTAAACCTTCGCACACACCACAGTATGAGCCACATGGCACACTCTTAGATTTCCAACGTATGGATGTTTGTCCAGTCCCTGGTTGGACCTGTAAACCAAAAATCAACCTGATTAGTTATGTCAGACCTTTGGATCTAGTACACCAAATAAAGGTCAATAATGCTCTAAATTCTACGGTTAAAATCAACCCATGTAAATGACTCCAATCCAACGCTTAGAAATCACTAATCAAGCTAATTTTTGGTTTACTAGTCCGCCGAGGGACTAGCCAAATATCCATAGAGTCATCGTCCTATAAGAGTGTGCCCCGTGGCTCATACGATGATGTGTGATCGGATTTGCTCACACAGGTGTGAGCGAAGGTTTTCTCAGATCAATGAATATATACTAATTCATCCTTTAAGGTGCCAACTAATGGTGGGTCCATCTTATAATCAGCCTGATTGTTGTTGTCATGTGTAATAATTCTCTACAATAGATGATTATATTTCATGTAGTACGGTGAGACTACATACTATCATCTGAGTGCATATTTGCTCAACGACTTTGAACCACGTGGCAGACTCTTCCAGACCATTGACCATATGGATGTTTGGCTGCTTTGGCCTATCCCTAGGTGGACCTACAGACCAATAATCGGCTTCATTGGTGATTTATACCCGTTGGTTTTGGATCTGTATCATGGATTGATTTTTAGCCGGGGTTCTCAGATCCAATGGCTAGAAATCACCAATCAGGTTGATTTTTGGACTGAGATGAAAGAGAAATCAGATCTCAAATCTGAGATGAGAGAGGAGGGAGGGGTACCTGAGCACGCTGGAGATGATGATTGGGAATAAGGTGCGTGTGTTCAAGATCCAAGGGAGGAGGTGATCCTTTGAAGGTATGAATTCGTGGGTCTTGGAGGTCCGCTGTGTCTTTCAAGGTACGGGTCTTTGACCAACCCAAACAGTTGTCCCAGCCCAACACACGCACCTTTGGCCAAGACGCATGCCAAAGGTCTGCTACTAAACACACCCTAAAAGACTGCAACACCCCTGCCAAGTAAATAAATTGAAGAAATGAAAAGAAGCAAAAATAAAGGCATTTGTGAAATATCGGGGTTTAGCGTGAGGCACGCAAGAAGGGCCTTTCATCTCAATTTATTGGTGTTCTTAAAACAAACCTAATTATTGTAAACCTTGATATCATCCTCTAATCTCAATTTATTGGGAAGAAATCTTTTGATGTGGGTGGAATTCCATTTGCTAGTAGAGTATTTTTGGTCACTTACGAAGTGACCCATCTGTATCACTAAAGCCTTAACACATCGACAAGTACCCATGCATGACAACCTTAACAAGGCTGATTAAATCATATTAAGGGTCCATGGCTACGACCCGTGGCCCTACTCGGCGTGCGTGTGTGACTTACAAGATGCATGGTTGTGGTCATTGGGCAGAAAATTAGGATGCCCAAGGTCTCCACCCTTTAGGTCCAACTCTCTCCCTTATATTTTCAAAGATCTCTAGCAATTTGGGACAAAAGGTTGTCTCAAATATTTGATCTCAAAGTGAGGGAATACTTTGATTTACCTCCAAAATTTTCAATTCAAAATCATTTTGAAAGTTCTTAGGACATTTTATTGGGAAAGAAATTTTTTGATATGGGTGGAACTCACATGGGTGGAGAAATGAAAATAAAAGTGTAGTTATCTACCTCCATGTGTTAGTAGAGTACATTTTTGGTCACTAAGGAAGTGACCCATCTGTATCACTAAAGCCTTAACACATCGACAAGTACCCGTGACAACCTTTACAAGACTGATATAAAAGATAAAATTAAAAATAAAACATGGTTTATCATGTTTTTTCTTTTCTTTTTGGGTTTTTTCTTTTCTTTCCTTTTCCAAAATCCTATTTTGAGTTTGTAGTTCTACCCATGGTTTTAAAAACGGCCGATTAAACGATAACGAACCAAGCCCATTTCCCATTAAAACTGTTTAAACACGTTTTGACACTTTTAATTTAACGGCCGTATTTTTGTTTTAACGGCCGTTAAATTATGAAAAATTTTGTGAAAAAAGAACGTTAAATTCAGTTTTTTTTTTTTTTGAATTTCAGCACCATTTTTCCATTTTTTCCAACTTTTTTTCATTTTTGCCCTGGCCATTTCAATCCGTTTTAACGGCCATTTTAACGGTAATGCCCCCATTCCGTTAAACCGTTAAAACGGCCTCCTTTAAACCTTGGTTCTACCTTAGAGAAACAACAATTTGCTTGAGATAAAAATTTAGCTAAAAGATGTAACAAGGTAGACCTTACGCCAAAAGTGTTAGGTCTAGCGATTTTTGTTACTCACCGCTGCCCTCTGGGCCCACTGGCCGCATGGATGGTTAGCCCACCCCTTGGTGGATATACACACAAAAAATCACTGTGATTGGTAATTTCTAGCCATTAGATTTCAGCATTTTTTAAGGCTTGATTCTAGCCGTTGATTCAACCATTTTTGGGTGCTAAATCCAACGGTTAGATATCATTAAAAAAAGCTTATTCTTGTATAAATTTCTATCAAGTGGTGGGCTAAAAAAAATGTTCCGGAGCCAGTGTATACCTTGGAATGTGTGCAAGCCACTTTTAGTTACTATTTGAATTATTTATTTAATAAAGTTTAGTGGATTGAATACTTTGGCCCAATGAGAAAAGGTAGAAGGGCCCCTTATGCAGATCTCCATAAGGGCACTCTTATTAGATCACCACTCTTTGAAATATCAACATGGTTTTGATTTCTGGTTTTTTGGCAACAGGGATGGCAAATGAGGTAGATAATCCATTTGTTATTAGGGGCGCATAAAAATGTGCTACCTGGCACTCTTCCGGTCTAGAATTTTGCTGACCGCCCATAATATGAACCACGTGGTATATTTTTTGAGATTTCTGACCGTATAGATGTTTGGCCAATCTGTAGGTGGATCTACAAACCAAAAATCAGCATGATTAGTGATTTCACACCTTTGGATCTTTGTACCTAAACAATGGTCAATTATTCTGAAAGTCCACAGTTAATCTCAACCCGTTAAAACGACTCCAATCCAATGCTTAGAAATCACTAATCAAGCTAATGTTTTTGTTGTATCTCCATCTAAGGTTGGGCCAAACATTCATACGGTCAGAAAACTCTAAAAATAAGTCACGTGCCTCCTATTGTGGGCAGTCACGGATTTGCTAACCACCACGGTCAGCAAAGTCTACTGCACATTAAATCACCACCAACCATGTATAGGTGGCAGCGTCAGAATGGACAACCGGACAGCTAGGGTATTCATTCAATCATTAAGTCCCTTCCCTTCCAATCAAAAGATTGGATTCTTTTGCGCAGCTGGTTTCTCCAGTGCAGTGGTGCTTCAAGACAACATAGGCTTAACGGTATATTGGTCATTTACCATTTACGCCATCCTTCTCGTGTGCAAGTTAGTAGTTTCCGAATCTGCCATTGCAGCGACCTTGGGAAATATGACGGATCGATTGGCTTTGCTAACATTCAAAGAAGGAATATCCGATGATCATCTGCGTGCCTTGAGCTGATGGAACGATTCTCTTCATTTCTGCGACTGGCACGGAATTACATGTAGTCGCCGGCATCGAAGGGTCACTGTCCTTGACCTACAAGCCAAAAGCTTGGCAGGAATTGTAGAGCCCTTTATAGGAAGGAAAAAGATGTAACAAGGTATGCCTGAAACTGTTTCATTTGCGGAAGCGGCATTTTTGGTAGTCACCGCTGCCATCTGGGCCCACTGACTGCATTGATGTTTATCCACCCCTTGGTGGATATACAGACCAAAAATCACCATGATTGGTAATCTATAACCATTAGATTTTAACACTTTTTAGCACTTTTTAAGGCGTTCTTATAGCCGTCGAATGCAACCATTTTTTGAGTACTAAAACCAATGGCTAAAAATCATATAAGCTAATTTTTTGTACGAATGTCTATTAAGGGGTGGGCTAAACATCCATGCGGTCAGTGGACCCAGATGGCAGTGGTGACTACCAAAAATGCCGCTTCCGCGAATGAAAAGATCTCAAGTTTACCTTGTTACATCACGACCCTTATAGGAGACCTCGCCTTCCTTACGGTGATCAACCTTGGAAACAACAACTTCTACGGTGATGTCCCAAGTGAAATTGGTCGTTTGTTTCGGCTGCAACATTTGAATTTGAGTCATAATCAATTCACAGGTGAAATTCCTGTAAATCTTACTCACTGTTCGGACCTCGAAGTCATCAATTTTGCCAACAACAAACTCACGGGGGAAATCCTGGCCGAGCTGGGCTCTTTGACGAAGCTTGTTAGATTGAGTCTTGCGAAACATAATCTAACAGGGGGTATCCCTCCTTCAATTGGGAACCTTTCATCTCTCTCTGCACTTTCTCCAATGAGAAATAATTTAAAGGGCAATATCCCAGATGATTTGGGCCGACTTTCAAGCTTAACATTTCTTCAGCTCAGTGAAAATAAACTCTCTGGTATGCTCTCTCCGCTTTACAATCTCTCGCTTATTTATAATTTTGATGTAGCAAATAACCGATTGAGCGGGAGCCTTCCTCCAAACATAGGCCTCACTCTTCCTTATCTCCAAGGACTCTATGTTGGATTAAACCAGTTGACAGGATCCATTCCAATCACATTATCCAATGCTTCGGGTCTTGTACAATTGGAACTCGGGGACAACTATTTTAATGGGCAAGTGCCGGTCAATCTTGGAAGTTTAAAAGTTCTCTCGGTGCTAAATCTTGGTCGGAATGATCTTGGAAAAGTGGATGCTGATGACTTGAAATTTCTCACTTCTCTGGCCAACTGTACTAGTCTACAAATATTGTCTCCTTACCCTCTTTGTACCTAGGACTTCCCTTGGGGGCGCCGTATAGGGCAAAATCAGTCTGGGATCCTGTGGTAGAGAGAGTTCGTAGAAGGATAACAAATTGGAAGGGGAGGTACCTCTCCAAAGGAGGCAAATTGGTGCTTATTAAAAGCATGTTGTTTAGTCTGCCGGTCTACTTCCTGTCATTATTCTCCATTCCAGTATCAGTTAGCAAAAGACTAAAAAGGCTTATGAAAAACTTTTTGTAGCATGATTCAACAAACTCTTTCCAATATCATCTGGTTAGTTGAGCCCAGACGTGTTTGCCAACTAAAGAAGGTGGATTAGGCTTTAGAAAATTAGGCATCGTGAACTTAGCATTACTAGGAAAGTGGATTTGGAGGTTTGGTAGAGAAAGGAAGAGTTTGTGGCGGAAGGTGATTGCTAACATTTATGGGGAAGAAGTGGGGGTTGGTGTTCCAAGCCTACTAGGTTAGCATATGGCTGTGGTGTTTGGAGAGGTATTCTTAAGACAAAGAACCGGGTGTTGGAAGGCTCTAGATTAGCACTAGGGGATGGCTCAAGGATTAGGTTTTGGGAGGATATGTGGGTTGGGGATTCATGTTTAAGGGAGGCTTTTTCTCGAGTTTTCTCTCTCTCACAACGTAAAGGTCGAACGGTCGATCGTTTGTAGATTGATTCTTTTTCGGAAGCACATTGGGACCTAGACCTCAGAAGGAATCCATTTGAATGGGAGAGAGAACAAATTGAAGTGTTGAAGGATTGTTTGAAATTTTATCTTGTCATTAATCGGGAAGAGGATCATATGGTCTGGATCCATTCTAAATCTAGCAAATTCTCGGTTCGTTCTTTTTTATCTACCCTATCCCCATCCCCACCATCACACTCACACTTCCCTCATATGTACCTTTGAAAATCACGAGCAACCTTAAAAATTCATTTTTTTGCTTGGACTGCTACCCTCAATAAGATCCTTACTGTTGAAAATTTGATCATTAGAAAATAGATTTTAGTGGATTACTGTGTGATGTGTAAAGCTAGTAAGGAAAGCACTAACCATCTTTTTGTACATTGTGAGTTTGCCTGGTAGGTGTGGTCTCTCTTCCTAGATCTTATGGACTTGTGTTGGGTCTTTCCGGATTCGATAGGGGATGTATTGAATAGTTGGCCCCTAGTTCCTAAGTCTCTTAAAAACAAATTACTTTAGAAGATGATACCGATGGCAGTCATGTGGGGGGTCTGGCTAAAGAGGAACAAAAGAACGTTTCAAGACAAGGAGAGCTCGTTCCTAGAAGTTATGTTAAATATAAAGGCCTTATTGTTCAGTTGGGTAGCACTTCTGGGGAGATGCGGGGCACTTTTTTTTAGTGATTTTGTTTGTGTTTAGATTTGATCAGATTTTATGTTAACTTTCTTCCTTTTCCCTCTTGTACTCCTTGAGATCTTCTCGATCTCCTTTTGCAATGATATTTGACTTATCAAAAAAAAATTAAGTGGAAGCATCCCGGCAGGGATTGCGAACCTCGTCAACTTAAATGTTTTGGTTATGGATGTGAACTTTTTGACGGGGAGTATTCCTGTTAGTATTGGGAAGCTTCGGCAACTTCGACGGTTATTCTTAAGTTATAACGAATTGTCTGGACTAATTCCATCATCCCTAGGCAACATCACTCAATTGTATGAACTCCGTTTAGAAGAAAATAGTTTAAAAAGGAGTATTCCTTCAAGTCTTGGAGATTGCCACCGGTTGCAGATTTTAAACCTTTCTCGAAATACCTTCATGGTACAATACCCAAGCAAGTTATTGGACTTTCCTCCTTATCAATTTCCCTCAACTTAGCTCATAACTCTTTTACTGGTTCTTTACCACTGGAAGTGGGTAACTTGAAACAACTTGAGGAATTAGACATCTCTAAAAATCAATTCTCAGTCGAAATTCCCGACGCCCTTGGTGATTGCTTAAGCTTGGAGTACCTTTATGTCGAGTCTAACTTCTCCCAAGGGAGCATTCCTCTATCTTTGAGGACATTAAAAGGCATTCAAGATCTAGATCTTTCGTACAATAATTTTTCTGGGAGAATCTCGAAATATTTAGAGAACTTTCCCTCATTGATAAATCTAAATCTATCCTTCAATGATTTTGAGGGTGAAGTACCAGTCGAAGGGCTATTCAAGAATGCTAGTGCGATTTCAGTCTTTGGAAACAAGAAGCTTTGTGGGGGTATCCTTGAATTGCAATTGCATCCATGCCCCATCCAAGTCTCCAAGAAACATGGAAAGTATCTTGCATTGAAATTAACAGTTACAATAATTGGTGTGTTTCTATGTTTATCTTTAATACTGATCATTGTGACGATGCGATGGAAAAGAAAGCCAAGAAAAATGTGTTCCTCATATTCAATGAAGGATTCTTACATAAAGGTTTCATACATGAAGGTTTCATATCAAGATCTCTTTAAAGCAACTGATGAATTCTCTTTGGCCAATTTGATTGGTGTTGGTAGTTTCGGCTCTGTGTATAAAGGGGTTCTCGGACTAGATGAAATACTTGTTGCTGTGAAAGTACAAAACCTTCAAGAACAAGGAGCTTCCAAAAGCTTCACAGTCAAATGCAATGCCTTAAGAAACATCCAACATCGAAATCTTTTAAAAATATTAACCTCTTGCTCAAGCTTGGATTTTAAAGGCAATTATTTCAAGGCCCTAGTTTTCAAGTTTATGCCTAACGGAAGTCTGGAGAAGTGGTTGCATCCAAAATTAGATGGACAAGGTCACTCAAAAACTTTAAACTTTCTTCAAAGGTTAAACATTGCCATTGATGTTGCTTCTGCTTTAGATTATCTTCATCACCATTGTCAAACGCCAATTGTTCATTGCGATCTAAAGCCAAGTAACATTCTTCTTGACGACGATATGATTGCCCATGTGGGTGATTTTGGGTTAGCAAGGCTCATTTTACAAAACAACAATAAATTTTCTCAAAATCAAATCAACTCAGATGGGATAAGAGGATCTATCGGCTATATCGCTCCAGGTTAGCAATTTCATCCTACTACTTTTTATTTTTTATTTTTCATTTCTTTATCCTACCTTTCTTATCTTTCTATTTGTGTTACGAACTAGAAATCAAGTTGAAGTTTAAATATTTCCGAACAGTCAATCAAATTATTCAAGTAAACTTTAGTTAATTATTTTTTAGAACATTTTGTTGATATCATATATAGATGGGCAATATTTAAACTTCATCTTGATTTCCTCACTCGAGTAAGGAAATCACTTCCCCTAAACTCTGCTTCCATTGAGCTACATACATTATGCTTTCTATGTTCAAATACAAGGAACTAAGGATAAACATTCAAATTATTTTTTATGCAAGAATGGAATAAGATATCTCGGAACTCACAATTTAGGTTACAGATAGGAGTATCTTAAGTCACAACTCTCATGAGTTTATGATCCTCACTATCACCAGAAGTATATATTTTTTTATCAACCATACTTTTTTTTACTATACAAAATAGAGTGATTGATTGGACAGTTAGGATTGTCAAATTTAATCAATTTTGTTCAAGGAAATCTCCTCGGAGCAAAATTTGGTATTAGGAAGGATGGATTTTTTTTTTTTTTTTTTGAAGGTAGGAAGGATGGATTTTTATGATATGTTTTAATTACGTGCTGACATAATTTCTAAATTCTAAATAAAAACATAACCAATCTCTAAAAACGTCTCAAAGATTTCTCTATTTATGTGAAAATAAAATGGTTTCATACTTATTTACCATTTCTTAATTGCAGAATATGGCATAGGTGGTGAGACATCAACACATGGTGATGTGTATAGCTATGGGATACTGCCTTTGGAGATGTTTACAGGGAAGAACCCTACCGACCACATATTTAGGGATGGTCTAAGCCTCCACGAATTTTCTAAGAAAGCTCTAATTGGACGGTTGATGGAGATTGTTGACCCAATAATCATATTAAAAATAGAGGGAACAACCAACGATGTTGGACATCAGAATGATGGGAGAGAGAAATTGGAGGAGTGGTTGGCTTCAATAGTTGGAATTACAATATCGTGCTCTGTGGAATGGCCAAGAGATCGAATGATTATGAGAGATGTTGTGAGGAAATTGCATATGATCAAAGATTCATTTCTTGGGTTTGCGATCCACAATTAGGAATGAAACAGGGTTCAACTTTCAGGTAAGTCATGTCTACCTTTAATTGTTTTACAGCACAAGAGCTTATTTATCTATATAACAAAACAAGGAAGTTGTCATATCTCTTATCTTATCCTGCTTCATAAGATAAAGAGTGGTTGAGATCAAATCCATACGTCTAATGTGGATGGTTAGATTCAGTCACTCAATCCCCTCATTTATTCGGTCACTCCCACTCATTTGCGTGCAACAGATTGAAAATTTGAATTGAATTTTACTACCGGTATTTTCAATTATTTTCTGTTATTTCTGTTATTTTCTCATTTTGCTCATGTGCGTTACAATCTATTATAACAGCCGTTATAACAGAAAAACGGTAATGCCCCCAGTCCGTTATACCGTTTGAGTGCCGAAGGCACCCAATTTTTGGAAATGCTCTTGTTGGAAAGCGTCATGAGCACGGGCCATTTACTAGTATATATATATATATAGGGTCAGGATCGGGGGAGAACATTTTCATACAATATTTTTGACAACAATTTCGGTGTACCCATATGGAGAAACATCCGACATCGAAATCTTTTAAAAATATTAACCTCTTTCTCAAGCTTGAATTTTAACGGCAATTATTTCAAGGCCCTAGTTTTCGAGTTCATGCCTAACGGAAGTCTAGAGAAGTGGTTGCATCCAAAATTATATGGACAAGGCCAATCAAAAACTTTAAACTTTCTTCAAAGGTTAAACATTGCTATTGATGTTGCTTCTGCTTTAGATTATCTTCATCACCATTGTCAACACCAATTGTTCATTGCGATCTAAAGCCAAGTAACATTCTTCTTGACGATGATATGATTGCCCATGTGGGTGATTTTAGGTTAGCAAGGTTCCTTTTACGAAACAACAATAAATTTTCTCAAAATCAAATCAACTCAAATGGGATAAGAGGATCTATCGGCTATATCGCTCCAAGTAGCAATTTCATCCTACTACTTTTTATTTTTTATTTTTCATTTCTTTATCCTACCTTTCTTATCTTTCCATTTGTATTACGAACTAGAAATCAAGATGAAGTTCAAATATTTCCAAACTGTCAACAAAATTATTCAAGTAAACTTTAGTTAATTATGTTTTAGAACATTTTGTTGACATCATATATAGATGAGCAATCAATAAGAATTCCATTTTTTTCTAGAAATTTAGTTTTGGACAATTTCCTCACTCGAGTAAGGACATCACTTCCCCTAAATACTGCTTCCATTGAGCTACATACATTACGCTTTCTATGTTCAAATACAAGGAACTAAGGAGAAACATTCAAATTATTTTTTATGCAAGAATGGAATAAGGTATCTCGGAACTCACAATTTAGGTTACACAGGAGTATCTTAAGTCACAACTCTCATGATTTTAAGATCCTCACCATCACCAGAAGTACATATTTTTTTTATCAACCATACTTTTTTTTACAGTACAAAATAGTGATTGATTGGACAATTAGGATCATCAAATTTAATCAATTTTGTTCAAGGAAATCTCCTCGGAGCAAAATTTGGTATTAGGAAGGATGGATTTTTTTTTTTTTTTTTTAAGGTAGGAAGGATGGATTTTTATGATATGTTTTAATTATACGTGCTGCCATAATTTCAAAATTCTAAATAAAAACATAACCAATCTCTAAAAACGTCTCAAAGAATTCTCTATTTATGTGAAAATAAAATGGATTAATACTTATTTACCATTTCTTAATTGTAGAATATGGCATGGGTGGTGAGACATCAACACATGGTGATGTTTATAGCTATGGGATACTTCTTTTGGAGATGTTTACAGGGAAGAACCCTACCGACCACATATTTAGGGATGGTCTAAGCCTCCACGAATTTTCTAAGAAAGCTCTAATTGGATGGTTGATGGAGATTGTTGACCTAATAATCATATTAAAAATAAAGGGAACAACCAACGATGTTGGATGTCAGAATAATGGGAGAGAGAAATTGGAGGAGTGTTTGGCTTCAATAGTTGGAATTGCAATATCGTGCTCTATAGAATGGCCAAGAGATCGAATGATGATGAGAGATGTTGTGAGGGAATTGCATTTGATCCGAGATTCATTTCTTGGGTCTGGGATCCACAATTAGGAATGAAACAGCGTTCAACTTTCAGGTAAGTCATGTCTACCTTTAAATATTGTTTTGCAGCACAAGAGCTTATTTATCTATATAACAAAACAAGGAAGTTGTCTTATCTCTTATCTTATCCTACTTCATAAGATAGAGTGGTTGAGATCAAATCCATACATCTAATGTGGATGATTAGATTCAGCCACTCAATCCCCTCATTTGTTCGGTCACTCCCACTCATTTGCATGCAATAGATTGAAAATTTGAATTAAATTTTAGTACCGGCATTTTCAATTATTTTCTGTTATTTCTGTTATTTTCTCGTTTTGCTCATGTGCATTACAATCTGTTATAACAGCCGTTATAACAGAACAAACGGTAATGCCCATAGTCTGTTCTACCATTTGTGTGCCGAAGGCACCCAAATTTTGCAAATGCTTTTGTCGGAGAGTGCCGTGGGCACGAACCATTTGATCCAAGATTCATTTCTTGGGTCTGGGATCCACAATTAGGAATGAAACAGGGTTCAACTTTCAGGTAAATCATGTCTACCTTTAAAGTTGTTTTATAGCACAAGAGCTTATTTATCTATATAACAAAAACAGGGAAGTTGTCTTAACTCTTATCTTATCCTGCTTCATAAGATAAAGAGTGGTTGAGATCAAATCCATCCATCTAATGTGGATGGTTAGATTTCAACCACTCAATCCCCCTCATTTATTCGGTCACTCCCACTCATTTGACCCCTGCGTGCAATAGATTGAAATTTTGAATTGAATTTTAGTGCCGTTATTTTCTGTTATTTCTATTATTTTCTCATTTTGCTTTTTTTCATTTTTGCTCTTGTACGCTACAATTTGTTATAACAGAAAAAATGGTAATTCCCCCAGTCAGTTATATCGTTTGAGTGCCGAAGGCACCCAATTTTTGCAAAAGCTTTTGTCGGAGAGTGTCGTAGGCATGGCCATTTACTAGTATATATATATATCACACAAAAAATCCCGTACAAGCACCCTTATAATATAATAAAAAAATTATTGTTTTGGGAAAATATCATACTTCAATTTTTGGCGAATATAAATCACCACATACATTGGGGCACCCACATGATTTGAGAAGTAATATTTCAAAAAAAAACTCGTGGGTCCCACCCCCATGTATATTTTGTAGTTTTGGGTCATGAAATTGTTGTTTTGGCAAAACAACAAAATTTTCTGCTACATTAATCAAGATATTTGATGCTAATTATTGCAAAGAAAATATGACAGACAATGAGGTAATATTTTTAATACTCAGTTAATACCATACCACCTGCATCCTAGTTCTTAGATTTGTGAAAATAATGATTTCAAAAAAAAAAATTTGCCGGAGTATGGCTTACATTTAAAGGTATTATAGTAAATTACCACTAGAGTTGTGACATTATAGTGTGCAAATCTAAATAATCCGTGGCATACCAGTTTAAAGAACTACTAATTTACAAAGCAAATAGTCTCTTCTAAACCCTAGAGTTTGAACTACATTAATTTTGAACATTAAGGATTATGGTAAGTCATAATGGATTCGCCTACCAAAACCAAGAAAATATATATATATATATATATAAGTCAGGATCAGGGGACAACATTTTCATACAATATTTTTGACAAAAAAACTTGTTGCGGCCCAATATATAAATTAGAAGTTTTGTAATGGGATGATTTTTGGTGAGGATGGTCTCTATGGTGAGGAGATCATCCTAACAAAAATTCAAATCATTCTGATATTCCTAAACTTGTTTACAAGTTGAAGAATTATGGACCGTCTATTTTTATCATTAACTTGAAAACCACATTTGATAGGGTTAGAAATTTCAGAATGGGCTGATTTTTTATAGGGGTGATCTATATAGTGAGGAGATCATCCTCACCAAAAATCAGCTATTGATTCATCTCCATGTGGGTACGCCAAAATTATTGTCAAAAATATTGTATGAAAATTGTCCCCCGATCGTGACCTGTATATATATATTATTATATAGGTGGGTCATAAATGTTATTTAGGTGGTCTGAAACTTGACAAATGTTTCTCCAGGTTGTCTATTATAAGTGTAGTTGAAACTAGATGCTGCCTTCACTCAACATGTATGATATTCGCTCAAAAGTGCTTATTTTAAGCAATTATCCTTTTAGCGTTATGCATTCTCCTACGTATAATACTCTATTTACCTACTTTTCTACGTAAGAGTCTCTTCTGTTGCGTAGAACACACTTTTCTGGACGAAATGGTATATTTGCATGCATTAAACATATTTTCGAAAGTCTAAATATTAAGCCGTTCTGATAAAGTCTCATTACGCGCTTCTTCTGTCGCAGGAAACCCCGATGGGACGATTCTCGAGATTTACGGGCCTAGATCGATAATGAAAGCCCATTATCAAAGCTTAAAGAGCCCACAAGCTATGACTAGAAGATATGGGCCAAATACGGGTTGAAAAAGAGGACCGAAGAGCCGGCCCAAAGAACGAAGAGAGCGGGAGAGCCAATGACCAAGAGACGGACCAAAGCGTTTAAAGCCGTATGAATCGACAAGGAATGATGGTCTACTCTACTGGTGAAGAGTGAGGAGCGACACAGTGAAGAGCAGGGTTCCAGACCCTCTACCAGTGCTTTTCTTTCCATTATTCTCTCTTCTTTCTCTCTAAATCCTAACTTTCTCTCTCCTAACTCTAACCAACTCTCTCTCCATGACTCATCACCATCATCCACCTCCACCGTTCTGACCATCTGATCGATTAATCGATCATCGGATCGACCGACTGACCAATCAATCTCCATTTCTTTCACTGACACCACACAATTGCCATCCGATTTCACAATCTCATCTCCCGTACGCATGATTTCCTCGATCTCCACTTTAGACCCCCCTTCAACCATTCGATCACCATCATAACCCTATGATCACTCACAGTCCAATAGTTCTCAACCACCTAACACCGTCTCTCTCTCCTCTCCATCACATTTTCTCTCTCTAAAAACTAACCCTATCTCTCATCTCTCTAATCTCACCCTAACCCAATACTCTCTAACCACCTCAGGATCTTACCTATTAGAGCACAACCCAATCATGTGGCTCACGGCCAAGTGATCCACAAGTCGCATGGTCTACAGCCCATAAACCACGAACCCGAGCCCACAACCCACTAATAAAAATAGAAAAATAAAAAAAAAATAGAAAAATAGAAACAAAGGAGAGAGAAACCGTGAGTTTCTCTCCCACGTTAAGGCTTTCACCCCCTCTTCCACATCCATTTCTCCTTCCCCTCTATCCAACGGTCATCAAGACCCCGCAACCCACTAACCCTATATATTAATAGAGAGAAACGAAACCCAAAGGGAGTTCCCTCCCCTCTTCTTTTTCTTACTTGTTTCTTCATCTTTTCTTTTTTTTTCTTTCTTCTTCTACGGGTTCTTCTATGTAGGTCTTCTGAGGCCTCAAGACTGGCAACCTTGGGCGTCTCCTCCTCCACCCTCAAGTGCAACCCTGCTGCACCTTCCTCGAGCAGAACCAGCCGTTCTGACGTCCCTCACGTTCTATTTGCAAGTGCTGGCCGGACCTGCAACTCCGGCCAGCTCTTCTCCTCCTCAGCATCATCTGGATCTCCAGCAGGTAAGATTTCTCCTTCTCCGTTCTTCTTCTTCTTATTCTTCTTCCTCTTCTCTTCGTCTTCTCATTTTCCTTATTTCTTTTCTGAACCACCGGAGTTGCAGACCTGCAACTCCGGCCAGTCTTTCCAAGTGGGCTCCCCAGCCTGCTAAGATCTCTTCTCTCTCCCCATCCTTCCTTCTTATTCTTCCTCATCTCGCCACCAACTCAGGCCGTTAACGGCTTTGAGTTTTAAAAAAAAAAAAAAAAAAAAAAAAAAACAGAATCACCGGCGAACTCCATTAACGCCGGCGAACTCTGATAGGGTCTTCCTTCCTCCTTCTTTCTTCTTCTTCCTTCCTCCTTCTTTCTTCTTCTTCCTTCCTCCTTCCTTCTTCTTCTTCTTCCTTCCTCCTTCGTTCTTCTTCTTCTTTTCTCCTTCTTCTTTCTTCTCCTTCCTTGCTACCCATGCACAACCACCGCCTCCAAGCTCCTCTCCTTGGAGCTGCTGCATCTTGACGCTTCCGCTAGTGTTCCTCATTCTCAACCCTGCTGCTCCACCCGAATCTCCTTGCCTGTGCGTCATTACCGCCCCTCCATCTTGCTGTTCTTGCACTATTCCTTCGCCGGAGTTGCACGCAGCAACTCCAGCCAAAATCCATCACATTTCTTCCCTTCTTCCCCTCCAGTGCCGCCATCCTTTCCATCACTTCACATTCCCATATTGGGATCACCTCCCACCAAACCGTTGCTGGTTCTAGCAACACCGTGATCCTCACGGTCAACTCTAGCGGACTGGTTCTTCCCCGGAAAACCAGCCGCATCTTTATCGGAACTGATCTCTTATAGATCACGTTCCTCCCCCATTCCCTTCACCTCACTACTCGTGGCACTCACCCTGGCCAAATCATCCACCATCCGTTCACTGGCCGATCAGCAAGGGAGATATGCTACAGGTATTCGCCCTTCTCCCTGCTCACTTTCTCTCTCTAGATTAAGCACCTTTCTTCTGTCTCTAACCCTTAGCTCTCTCTGGAATTTTCCTCTCCAAACTTAGGTTTCTCTCTCTAGATCTTTCGAGTCATTTTCTCTCTCTACAATCTCTTTCTCTCACTAAGTTCTTGTTTAGTTTTCTTTAATTTTCTTTTGTTCTTGTATTTCGTTCATAATTTCGAGTATTGTAGCACTTCTCCTTTTGATCAATGAATAAATTTGAATGAAGTTATTTGCAATTTTTATGTCTTTATATGCGCGAACTAACCCCGAGTGCGGATCGACATCCGACTTTCCACTGTGCTAGAATTCTTAATTTTTGCAGGAATAAGTCTCGGATAATTACAAATATTGTTGAAGTTAGGGTTTCCGTAACCAACGACGCGGAAAAAACCTACTTTCAATGTACCCCCGAGAATAGAAGTCAAATTTCAAAATTCGTAAGCAGGGTATTTGGGGGTACATGTTGAATGAAGGCAGGTCTTTTCTGCTATAAGTTCTTAACAGCAAAAATTTACTTCACAAAGTAAAACTTGAATACAATAGATTTAGGAGGTGTTTGGCTGATGCAATGGAAGTCAAACCCAATTAATCAACCCATAAGACAAAGCTTGTTGTGGTTTCGCTTGCACAAATTAATCAACCCATTTTAGACGGTTCATAATTCTTCAACTTGTAAACCATGCTATGAATATCAAAATGATTTTAATTTTTGTGAGGGTGATCTCCTCACTATAGAGACCATCCTCACCAAAAAGCATCCCATTCCAAAACTTCCAATTTATATATTAGCCCCCGACGATTTTTTTTGTGTGAAATTGTGTGGGAAAATAGGTGTCCACTGAGCCTGACCTTTTATCAAACAACTGGTGGAATTCAACTAAAGTCAAGAATGATATGTTCCCAGTCCCAGGCTCAGTTCTGATTCTACTTCAGTACCATTTACGCTAAACCTCCGGAGGGTGGCTAATTTCCCTTGCTTGTGAATGATTTTCCAAAGCCAATTTATAATTAATTGATTAAAGAAAGTAAAAAACAAAGAAAAAAGAACTGAACTATTCAAAAAAAACATGTAACAAGAATTAAGCAAAATAAAACTGAAAATAGTTTATGTTAGAGATACATCAGCAAGTTTTGTTGGCTAAGACATTATCAATCAGGGTGATTTTTGGTGTGTATATCCATGAACAGGCGGGCGGAACATCCACGCGGTCAGTATGCCCAAATTGCAACATTAAATATGCTAAAAAGTTTTAGGTATACCCTGTTGCATTTTTTTTCAATGTAAAATGAGAAAAAAAAATAGATGTGAAATCATTAGTGGCTACTTAAGTAGTCACAAAAAGTACACATTTAGCCGTAGTAAAGATAAACACGGCTAAACTAACAATTAGCCATGAATCATAAAGTTGCCACTAAAACCTCTATTTTTTAGTGACGAAACAATAAAATTCGCCACTAATTATATTTTCCTCCAAATAAAATACGCAACAAAATCTCGTGCCATATAATTAGCGTTGACTTTTTGCTGCGACATTTGGGTTGTCGCTAAATATGACTATGTAACACCTTAGTGGCAACATTAGATTTGCGCCACTAAAAGTAAGTTATTAGTGGCGATATATAGCTCGCGGCTAAAAATGTCATCGTTAAAAACAACATTTCTTGTAGTGAATATTATTGGAAAAGAATGAAGAAATACAAGGGGAGAGGGAGGAACTGCATCACCATGAGAGTATGCATCCCAACTAGGTTGGCACACCCACCCTCATCAATCATTTGCACATCTCAGCCCCAAATAGTTCAGGAAGCAAATTTAAAATAAAAGCTCTCGGGGTCCTCTATGCTACTAAGAAAACTAGGTCTATGATCTCATCTTTGCCTCTGACCCAACGGCATGACACAAGCAACATTAGCACATTTGTTTGCACTGAAATTAGTCTCCCTCCAAGTTTAGGTAATATGAATCCACTCAATTATCTCCTTTAGGGATTCCCACAGACCTTTGATCTTCCAAGGGATCTTTCCTTTGTTAAAAGCCTTGACCGTCGCTTCTTAGTCAGACTCAACCAAGATTCTAGTATAACCTTGCCCAATCGCACATTATAGCCATGGCAAATAGCATAACAATCAACCATGAAGTTTATGACAATTCCTACATTTTCTGCCAACACACCAATGACTTACTCTGGTAGTCTCTAAAAGTTACCCCCAAATCCACTTACAGTCGGATTACCTTTGGATGCACCATTGTAATTAATTAAGTTTGATCGTGCCATACCAGGTGCCCTCCATTGACACTCCTTTATCTGTGGTGCTTTCCTCGGCTTGGCATCTAAGTCAATATTCTTAAGAATAAACAGATCTTCCATCGAATTCTTCATGAACTTTTTAGATTGGTTTGCAGCATAGGATATGATAGAGATCACCAATCTACGCATTCTACGTACCCGTAGTACCTTGAAGCTTATAAAAAATATTCTGTTTGTTCCTTACTTCCCATATAGTCACCATAGTAAAGACAATGATAATTTAGAAAGGATCTCTCACACAATGTGTGTTGAGAGTAAGTCTATTCATGTATATATAATACCTTATTTACATCAATCAAGGGATATTACAAGATTCAAGGGAGTAAATTATGGAATGATTACAACAAGAATGGAATTCAAATCCATTCAAAATAAGGCATGGATTTGAATTCAAATCCATCTAAATAAGGTATGTGCAATTACGACCTAGATATGGATTGGGTATTGATCTTGTGTGATGCAGTAGTATGGTGCATCTCTATATTCCCCCTCAAACTTGGCCGTGGAGAAGGGAGAAGGCCAAGTTTGGAAGACAAGCGCTCGAAGGATGCACGAGGCAACGGCTTTGTGAAAAGATCTGCAATCTGATTGGCAGAGGAGACAAAGCGAGTGATGAGGGCCCCAAGTGCAACTTTTTCGCGAACATAGTGGTAATCAACTTCAACATGTTTTGTTTGAGCATGGAACACCGGATTTACGGTCATATAAAGGACGCTTAGATTATCACAGTATAGAGTAGGAGGATGCCGAAGGTGAACTCCAAGGTCGCGTAGAATAAATGACAACCAAGTGATTTCTGCAGCGGTAGATGCCATGGATCGATATTCGGCCTCCGCACTAGAACGGGCAACTGTCGCTTGTTTCTTTGCGCTCCAAGAAACGCATGTAGATCCAAAAAAAGTGCAAAAGCCAGTGGTGGATCGTCGAGTTGATGGGCACCCAGCCCAATCGGAGTTAGGGTAGGCAAAAAGATCCATCGATCCAGATTTCAAAATTTGAATGCCGTGGGTGAGTGTACCGCTAATAAAGCGGAGAATCCATTTCACATACTGAAAATTTGCAATAGTCGGTTTTTCCATAAATTGACAGACGTGATTCACGCTGAATGAGATATCAGGTCTAGTCATAGTGAGGTATTGTGTGAGCAAATATTCGCTAAAGCGATCAAACCATGCTCGTGGAGCTTGGTGTAAGCCATAAAGAGCCTTCTTCAAACGACACACATGATGTGGTCGTGAGGGATCAACAAATCCTAGGGGTTGATCCATAAACACTGGTGTGGATAGATGACCATGTAGAAATGCATTTTTAACATCCAACTGTTGGATGTCCCAATTATGCATCGTGGCGATGGTGAGAACAACACGAATACTTCCTGGCTTAATAACTGGTGAAAAAGTCTTAGAAAAATCGAGGCCTTCAACTTGATTGAACCCCTTGGCCACCAAGCGAGCTTTAAGTTTCTCAAGGCTTCCATCAGCCTTTAATTTTGTTTTAAAAACCCACTTACTACCAATAATATTCATATCAGAGGTGCGCAGGATAAGCTCCCAAGTATGAGTGGTATATAGTGCATCGAGTTCTTCATGCATTGCAGCAACCCAACCTGGCTGATGAAGTGCTGATTTAATAGTCTTCGGTTCACGAGGAATGGAATGGACAACAAGATTCACATAACGAGGATTTGGCTTAGTAATCCCAGATTTGAGACGAGTAACCATTTGATGCCCAATGTCGCTATTGTTAGTTGGTTGTGCAACTTCAAGTGGAGAATCAGCCACGTTAGGAGGGGATATTATTGCATGGAACCCATCCTCAACAGCATGCATGGTAGGATCAGCAAGAGCAGTGTCAGTTGTAGGAGAGAAAGGCGGTGGCAATGATATAGATGGAGGAGGTGATGCCAGCTCAAAAGTAGTGGCAACATCATATTCAACGCTAGGATCTATAGCATTGGCAACATTACCTCTTAGAGGCTGTAGTGATGGTGCATCATCCGTATTTGATGCCAATGGTGAAGACTCGCGATGCCCATCAAAAGAACTTGAAGAGTTTTCAGTAGGTGGAGTATCAAGCCATTCATGGAATGAAGTCACATATGCGGTTTCCTTAAGCGGAGCATGCAAGGAAGTAGGATTAGCAAAAGGAAAAACAGTCTCATCAAAAGCAACATGCCTTGAGATATAGATGCGATTAGTTGGGGGATAAAGGCAATGATAACCCTTGTGTCGAGTGCTATAGCCTATGAAGACACATGGAAGAGACTTTGGTCCAAACTTATCTTGGGAATAATCCCGGAGATAAGGATAGCATTTGCTCCCAAATACGCAAAAAGATTCAAAATTAGGTGTCTTACCCATTAGCCTTTGGAAAGGTGAATCCATATTCAAAGTAGTAGAGGGCATACGATTTATTAGAAAAACCGAGGTGGAAAATGATTCATCCCAAAATCTTTTAGGAACTTGAGCATGTGTCATCATTGTTAACCCCAATTCTGTAATGTTCCGATGTTTCCGTTCAGCCACGGAATTTTGTTCCGGGGTATGCGCGCAAGAGAAATGATGTAGAATACCGAGACGTGTAAGGTGGTGCTGAAATGCTCCATCCATATATTCGCCACCCCCATCGGATTGAAGTACATGGATTCTAGCATTAAACTGGCGTTCAACCAAAGCTTGAAAGAGTAAGAAGCATGTGAAAAAATCAGATTTCTTCTTTAGAGGATAAAGCCAGGTGAACCTAGTGCATTCATCAACAAAGATTGCATAAAATCGATAACCATTGACAGAAGTAACTGGTGCTGGACCCCATAAATCAGAATGAACAATACTCAAAGGTTCAGTGCAAAAATCACGAGATGAAATAAATGGTAATCGACAAGCCTTTCCCATCTGGCAGCTTCCACACACTGCATTATTATTCCATGAACTGGCGGTAATACAGTCAAATTTATTTAAAAAGTGAACTACTTTAGGCTGTGGGTGCCCCAAACGCCAATGCCAAACTTCTTCAGACGCTGTCCGATTCCTATTTGAAAAAAATGCACGAAGTTTTGGTGCATCCAAAGCATAGAGATCACCCTTTCTAGTTCCTTCCATCATGATTTTTTGGCTGTTCCTGTTCTTTACCACAAAACCATCAACAGAAAATTCAAAAAAGCACGGATAATCACTAGTGAACTGACTGACAGACAAAAGATTCTTCTTTAACTCGGGCACGAGTAAGACATTTTTAACTTCAAATTGACCCTTTGTTGTACTAAAGATAGCATCACCTATGTGTGTTATCTTAAGTGTACTTCCGTCTCCAATCATAACCGAATCAGAACCATTATAATCCTGAAAATTAACTAAGTTACCTGAGTCACTGGTCATGTGTTGGGAAGCTCCGGTGTCCGGGAACCAATCAGCATCTTGGCTGTCCCCAAGAGTTATTGCTGCGAGTGCCTTTGGAATGTCATCTAGGTGTAAATGCTTGGTCGAACCTGTGCCAACATTTCAAAGCAACATGCCCTTTTTTGTCACATATTTGGCAAGGTAGATTGTTATCAGATAAGCTAGATGGTTTAAAGTTCTGATTGTTGCTTCCCTGTCCTTTCTCATAAGAATAATGAGAAGATCGATTGTTTGTGCCAGTTTGCACAAAGCCACGGCCTTTGGATGTGAAGTTTCCATTACCTTGTCGGCCTTTTTTATTGAACCACTTTCCCTTGTTTATGTTTTGACCGACAAAGGCAACAGTTTGGGTAGTATTCTCTAGCTCATGAATTGTGTTCCATGTTTCATGGCTTTGTAGAAGAGGAACAATGTCCTTATAGGATGGAGTGGGTGGCTTGAGCATAGTGGTAACAAAAGATTTATATTCTTGTCCCAGCCCATTAAGCAACCAAAAAACCTTTTAACGGTCATCAACACATTTTCCGATCGCAGCCAAGTCATCGCAAATTGATTTAAAGTCTCTAATATAAGTTGAGAGAGATGACATACCCTTCCTTATGGTCTGAAGTTTTTGTTCTAAATAGAACTCGCGTTCAGCTGAGCATTGAGCAAAGGCGTTATTTAACGCCAGCCATACATCTTTTGATGTGTCTAGGCCAACAACGATGGACAAGGTATCTTCATGGAGAGTACCTGTGATCCATCCACGCAACAATCGGTCTGAACGTCTCCATGATACGAAATCTGGATTGAGGATCTCCTTCTGGCCGTTGGTATCGATACCAACCGGGGAGGTGATCCATTCGACCGGTGCTGGGATTTCATCATTGATAAATCCCATCATATCTTGGCTCTCTATGAGTCCAAGAATCTGTGTCATCCATAGTCTGTAGTTGTCTTGAGTGAGCTTTAATGAGACGAAGTTACCAACATTCAAAGTTGAGGGGTATGGGAACTTCATTACAGCCATGGTGTATAGACAAGAGAGATGGAGTAATCACGATGTGTGAAGAGAGATAGCGAAGGATCGTGCACACGAGTTAGTTCGTGTGGTGCTCTGATACTATAAAGACAATGATAATTTAGAAAGGATCTCTAACACAATGTGTGTTGAGAGTAAGCCTATTCATGTATATATAATACCTTATTTACATCAATCAAGGGATATTACAAGATTCAAGGGAGTAAATTATGGAATGATTACAACAAGAATGGAATTCAAATCCATTCAAAATAAGGCATGGATTTGAATTCAAATCCATCTAAATAAGGTATGTGCAATTACGACCTAGATATGGATTGGGTATTGATCTTGTGTGATGTAGTAGTATGGTGCATCTCTATACATAGCGCCTATTACAGTTGCACTCCACAGTTCAGTAATTAGTGGATTGTCACCTTTATAGAGTTCAAACCCTTCTGCCCACAACATGCTGGAATTTGGGCCATGGCAAAGAAACAATTCAGCCATCCACTTCCAATGTCTTACCGCCACCTTGCAGGTGAAGAAGATTTGGATCTGCGTTTCTGCTTCACATTTGCACAATGTGCATCTCGATGCTAAAGTAACTCCTCTCTTCTACATATTTTCATCTATAGAGACAATCCCTTGCAAGGTCTTCCAAGTAACAGCGGTCATACGTGGGTGTATACACTGATTCCATATCCTAGACACCCAATCAATTCTTGGGTTTCTCTTCCTGGTCGCCTCCATTGCACACTTCAGAGAGAAATAACGATCATCAATGGCAGGTTTCCAAATCAGAAATCCGTCTTGGATTAATTTTGAACTACATTAATTTTGAAAATTATGGATTATGGTAATTCGTGATGGATTTGCTTACCAAAACAAAGAATATATATATATATATATATATATATATATATATATATATATATATATATATATATATATATATTGTGTGTGGGTGGGTGGGTGGTGGGGGGGGGGGGGGGGGGGGGGGGGTTAGGCTAGGCTCTTGTTGATAAGTTCGCTTATAAGTAAATTTTTTTTTTTTGGGAAAATGTATTACATGGGTGCATAATTCAAAGGCATAGAAAAATTACATATTTTGGAGTTAAAAATTCATAATACATGTATTATATAAAAGTTTTTTCATATTTTTCCTTACCATATCTTTGTTCTCCCAAAACAAAACAAAAAATTCTCTTTTTACTTGACCAAACTATGGTTTAAATAGCGTTTATCTCTATTATAATGTAAGCTATTGGCCAATAATAAAAAAAAAATAAAAGACAGATTTAATGTTAAAATTAGCATAATTTTGAAAATAATAGTTGTTCGAATGTCTTACCATTATCGATGTTTTTTACAAGTCCAAAATATATTAAAAGGAGATCGAGAAGATCTAAAAAGGAGCAAACGAAAAAAATACAAAATGAACAAAAAAACTAATACCCTAATTACTCTCTTCCCAAGAGCACCTCCAACTTAAATACCATATCTAATAAATGCCTCTCATCTCAAGATCTTCTCCTACTGATTAAGAAAGCCTTGATGCTAATACAAGTTTCCTGCCAAGTGTTTTCCTTTCCTCTAAATACCCTCCCATTTCCCTCCACCCATAGCCCCATATAATCGCAAAAGGCACCATCCTACATAGGATCTTCCTTATATCTGAAAGAATGGGTTTAGGTCAACATGCAACAATGCCCCAATGAACTATGGCATAACCCAAGCTATGCCCACTTGAGCTAAAAAGAAAGATCATATCTATGTGATAAAGTCACAATGTAATAATAGATTATTTGTATTATCACAATTAAACTTGCACATAACACAATAATTGATCAGTACCCACTTTCTAGCAAACAATTATCAAGAGTGAGCTATATATTCAAAGATGCGGTCCAAGTAAAGAAGTAGATTTTCAATGGAATCTTGGACTTTCATATATTATGACATATGAAATGATGTGAAAGAGAGAAAAGTAGTGTTAAATAATCATAGAAAGAACTTACAGAGAAACACCCCAATTTGGAAAAGGTCCAAGATAGGTAGTCCTCCTAAGCATTTGAAACAATGTGATATCTCAACAATTCCATCAAAAGACCAACTAATTCACTTTCCCAAACAAATAGGTTTCTCCTAAGATGTAAGTCCATGAACTTTCTTGACTAGACCTATTCCAAAATGAAGAAATGAGCTAGCATTTCTGCTATGAAAGAGAATAGAACTGAGGGAAAGCTTATTTTAAACAATTATACTGACACCAAGCATCTTTCCAAAATCTAATTCTAGTCTCATCCCCTAACACCGGTCTAGAACCCACTCCTTAACCTTATATATGCCCTTCCATACCCCACAACCAAATGATCCATTAGGCCTTTTCGAAATCTAACTCCCTGGCTCCTCCCCAAACTTGCCGGCAATCACTCTGTGTTAAAGACTACTCACCTCCTTCCCAAACCTCCATATCCACTTTCCCAAAATAGCCATATTCATAAGGTCAATTTTCTTAAAACTTAGACCCCCTTCTTCGGTAGATAGATTTGATTCTACTTTTACAAGATGGTATCAAGAAGAATCCTCCTTGCCATTCCATAGGAAATCTCTCATAAACCTCTCTAACCTTTTCTAAACATTAATAGATCATAAAAAAACCAAGAGAGAAAGTGGACAAGAAGACTAAAAAGATTGATTTTAATGAGGATCATCTTCCCACCTTTAAAGAGATGCTTCCCTTTCCAACTTGCTAGCTTCCTTCAAACTCTCTCAATAACTGTTATCAATGTTATTATGAAAAAAAATTCAAAGGTAATAAAATAATAATAGTTTGACTTTTTCTTACTATGATGTAACGGACAGTCCGTTGTGTCCATTATAATGGTCCAATTTAGACCTTGGACCAAATTATGTTAAAACTAGAAAGTAGATGCCCATTAAATATGCCGAATTCTAGTATCAGTTTTTATAAAAGAAAATGCATTATACATGAATAAATCCCTTGCCTATTCTTTGGTCGACTTGTTTGACTGTACTTTAAATGATGGATGCAAATTATACCAAAACGTTCTCGTTTACATAATTTTGCTTATGCACAAGCTTGTCAACCAGGGCCCAGACCCCAAACAACTATATTAAGAGAAAAAATTACAATCTATTGTGCGATCATTATTTCACATCTTTTTCTACTATCATTTGTACTTGAATTACAGGAGCACAAAATTTGGACTTAGATAATCAACTCAAATAACACAACTCTCCCACCCCAAAACATTAATCTTGTGCCTTTTACCAAGTATATTAAGGTTGCATTTGTGTTAATTATATATGTGTGCGTTTGGCAGTGCCTATGATGTTCAGTGTGTTCCCATATTTGTGGGTTTTTTTCTTTTCTTTCTTTTTCCAAAATCATGTTTTGAATTTGTAGTTCTACCTTAGAGAAACAACATCTTGCTTGAAATAAAAAAAAGAGAACTCAAAAACTCTAGAGAAAAGATGGAACAAGGTAGAAATAATGCCAAAGACGTCAGGTCTAGCGACTTTTGTTACTCACCCCAGCCCTCTGAGCCATTGACCACATGGATATTTAGCCCACCCCTTGCTGGATTTACACATCAAAAATCACCCTGATTGGTAATTTCTAGCCATTAGATTTTAGCACTTTTTAAGACTTGAATATTGCTGTTGGATTCAACCATTTTTGGGTACTAAATCCAACGGTTAGAAATCATCAAACAAGCTTATTAAGGGTGCATAAAAATGTGTTATGTGGCACACTCTTTGGGCCTACTGACCCCATGAGTGATTGGTCACCCTTGATGGTCCTACACAGGAAAATTTTGTCTGATTGGTGATCTCTAGCCATAGGATTCCAAACTCTTTCATGGGGTGATTTCTAGCCATTGAATTCGAGCATTTTGATGGGTACTTATATCAAATGACTAGACATCACCCATCAGGTGGATTTTTGGTGTGTAAGTCTATCCAGGGATAAGCCAATCATTCACGAGTCAGTGAGCCTGAAAGACTGAGTATGTGGTAAGTGATGGAATCTTTAAAAAGATTCTCTCCAAAATATCCAATATGCCATTGTATCAAAGCTTTCTTTGTAAAAAAAATCTTACAAAAATGTTATAATATACATTTTAAAATATCCAATATGCCCTTGTCTTAATTTTCAGATATAAAGATCTAAATTTACAAAAATTAAGCGCTTTAAGCTTTCAGTGCTTAAATTAAGTTTTACCAAACACTACCGTACCTATTTAACTTTTATATTTAGCTCATTTTGGTAAAGAAAGTCAAGAAGAAATAATTGAAATTTCATTGATAAAGACAGCAATAATAAACAACCAAGTTATTGGTGGACGTTTTAGAATTTTCTATGATCCTCGAGATTTGTAACGGTGCTGTAGTTAGGATTTGTTGTCTACAGAGGTTGATTGCATATCTATGTTTTGTTGTTCAGTGATCCATCGATTTGGGTGGTAGTATAAACCGGTGAAGATCATTCTGGAGCAAACAAACCGGTGAAGATCATTGTGGACCCAAAATTTGATGGGACCTACCTAGGAAATCACTGGGACGCCAAAATCATTGCAATCGGATTATGACAACCGTCTGATTTATTTTTTTCTTTGACCGTCTAGAAGAAGTTTTATGGACGTTTTTTTCTGAAAAGTGGGAATGAAAATGAGCTCCAAACAATAATCAAAAGCTAGCGAAAAAATTTTGATGCAATCCATGCGCGGCCCTACAGATATCTTTTTTGGGCCTAATGACTGCGTGGATGTTCAGCCCACCTATTGGGCCTAAGGCGACCACTTTATTGGCCTTATGGTAGAGACGGCCCTGGAAGAATCGTCCCTACAGTCAGTAGACTGTCAGATTGGACAAGGTCAGACCGGACCCGGTCGACCCCAGACTTGATCATTACATCTGAATGCAAAATTGCAAATTTCTTCGAGGGAGATCATGTCATGGAATAGACATTAATGGTCTGCTTTGCAACCATGAAAAAAAGTTATTACGGAAAATGCTTACATGCTCAAATGATGATGTGTATAATTAATTGCGTGCAAAAATTTGATGCATATATGTTTAGATAACTTTGGATTTTCTCATCCAAATGATGCCGTTATCATGTGAGCCCGGACGTACAGTCCATTTTTTTATTTTTCAATGAGGAAATAAAATTTTCCCACCAAATAATTTCCCAAAGGGAAGGGTTAGAAAATATTTATCCGCATTGATGGGCCCGTGGAAAATATTTACGCTCACAAATGAAGGCCCAGCTTGGTATCCAATAAATATTTGCAGCAGGACCACTACAAATATTTGTAGTTGTAAATGTTTGCAGCTTCAAACAGTTTCTGTAGCTTGGTATTAATCCGTAAAATCTGTTGTAAATACTTTCCACCGCTTAGGTAGAGGGTGCAACGCAAATATTTTCATATTTTGTGAATCTTCAATGAATCCAAATAAGAGATGGAGATCACCTACGCACAAGGTCGATGGAACCGGATGATCACAACCAATCAAACAATGGAACAAATGGATGAGAAGCAAGAGATAGTCCAGGCAAGTTGATTTCCAATGATCAGTTGGTCCGAGTAGAACTTTGTTGTCTGCCCACAATATGAGTCAAGTGGAATACTCTTAGAGGGACACTCACCGAATGGATGTTAATTTGGCCAATCCCGAAGTGAACCTACGAACTAAAAATCAGTTTGTTTAGTGATTTCAAACCTTCGGATCTTTGTACCCCAAATATTGTCAAATTCCACAATTAAAAATCAACCCAAGAAATTGACTCCAATACAACGATTAGAAATCACTAATCAAGCTATTTTTTGGTCTATATGTCCATCTAGGAGTAAAACTTTGCTGACCCTCCACAATGACTGCCCCCATGACCGCCCACACTATGAGCCACGTAGAACATTTGTGGAGGATGCTAACCGTATGGATGTTGGCCAATCCCTAAGTGGACCTACAAATAAAAAATAAACCTTATTAGTGATTTAATTTCTATGTGTTGGATCCAAAGATTTGAAATCACTACATAGGCTGATTTTTGGTTTGTAGGCCCATCTAGGGATTGACCCAACATCCATATGGTCAGCGTCTTCGAAAAGTGCCACGTGGCTCATACTGTGGGCAGTCATCATGGGCGGTGAGCGAAATTTTACTCTCCATCTAGGGGCTAAATATATGTATATTTCAATAAAGCTTGAGCCGAAAAGTGAATATTTGCAGCCATTTTTTGCCTACAAACATTAGCAGCTCAAACAGTAAAAAAGAATAGACTTGCGGTAAATATTTACCCATGTTAATAATGATTGGGTGCAACCAAGCACCTAGAAATACAACAACAACAAAACAAAACAGAAAAACTATGCTGCAAGAGTGTGCAAAAAAATATTTGTGGTGATACCAAGCAGAGCTGGAGGGCGAAATGCACGAAAATGTAATTTGTGCTCACGAATTTATTCCGCGACAGAGTTGCATGTAACCCAAACAGATCAACAAAAAATTTGATTTCTACTTGTAACCAAGGTTTAAAGGACGGCTTTTCAATGGTATAACGGATTGGGGGTGTTACTGTTAAAACCGTTAAAATGGCAGTTAAAATGAATTGTAACAGACAGGCAAAATGGAAAAACTAGCGCTGAAATTCAAATTTTGAAATTTGAATTTCAGATTTTCAAATACGGAAATTTAACGGATTTTAACGGAATAATGGACATTTTTTTCCCACAAGTAATTTTCAGAAAATACAGTTGTTAAAACGATTTAACGGGCATTAAGGCCCTGCTTGGTATCCATTAAATATTTGTAGGATGCAAATATTTACCTCTACAAATATTTACTTTGTAAATGTTTAGAGCTTCAAACATTTTCTGTTGCTTGGTATTAACCGGTAAAATCAATTGCAAATACTTTCCACTGCTTGGGTGGAGGGTGCAATGCAAATATTTTCCGAGTATTTGATGAATCCAAAATCGGAGATAGAGATCACCTATGAACAATGTCAATGAATTGGATGATCACAACCAATCAAACAACGGAACAAATGGCTGAGAATCATGAGATGGTCCAAGCAAGTTGATTTTGGGCGGGAACCCAAATATCGGTTGGTCCGAGTAGAACTTTGCTGACCGCCCACAATTTGAGTATAGGGAATACTTTAGAGGGACACTGACCATATGGATGTTTGGCCAATCCCTAAGTGGACCTACAAACTAAAAATCAGCCTGATTAGTGATTTCAAACCTTTGGATCTTTGTACCCCAAATAATGCCAAATTCCACGGTTAAAAATCAATCAATGAAAATAACTCCAATATAACTTTTAGAAATCTATAATCATGTTATTTTTTTGGTCTAGAATCATGTTATTTTTTTGGTCTAGATGTCTATCTAGGAGTATAACTTTGCTGACCCTCCACAATGATTGCCCCCTATAACCGCTCTCAATATGAGCCACGTGGCACATTTGTGAAGGATGCTGACTGTATGGATGTTTGGCCAATCCCTAAGTAGATTAACAAATCAAAAATCAACCTGATTAACGGATTTCATAGATTGATTTTAACCGTTGAATTTGAGCATCTAAGTGTTGGATTTGAGTCATTTGCATGGACTGATTTTAACCATTGAATTTAAGCATTATTGACCATTATTTGGGTACTAGGATCCAAAGATGGGTCGGGCTCGAGGGACAGCCATTTTTTACACCCATTTTTTACCCCCATTTTTTGACACCCATTTTGGCGTACCCACATAGAAGATGAATCAATGGCTGATTTTTTATGAGGATGATCTCTATGGTGAGGAGATTATCCTCACAAAAATTTAAATCATTCTGATATTCATAGACTGGTTTAGAAGCTGAAGAATTATGGACCGTCGATTCTTACCGTGTAACTTGAAAACCCACATTTGATAGGGTTAGAAATTCAGAATGGACTGATTGTTTTGTTGGGGTGATCTATAAGGTGAGGAGATCATCTACACCAAAAATCAGCCGTTGATTCATCTTCTATGTGGGTCTGCTAAAATGGGCATGTCAAAAATGGGGGTTTCCCGAGCCCGGCCCTCCAAAGATTTGAAATCACTAATTAGGCTGATTTTTGGTTTGTAGGCCCATCTAGGGATTGACCAAACCATGGTTTAAAAATGGCCGTTATAACGGATTCAGACCTCCCACATTACATTGTGAACCGTTAAAACGTTTTAAAAATAACGGCCGTTATTTTTCGTTATTTTTCTATTTTAACGAAAATAACGACCATTATTTTCTGGATTTTTTTGTGAAAAAAAGTCCTTTATTTCCATTATTTTTTCTTAATTTTAGTTATTTTTGTTATTTTTTTATTTTTTGAAAATTTAAATTTAAATTTCATCCCCATTTTTTCCGTTATTTATGTTATTTTCTCATTATTTTTCGTTTTTACCCCTGAGCGTTACAATTCGTTATAACGGAAAAACTGTAATGCCCCCAGTCCTTTATACCATTATAAACGGCCCCCTTTAAAACTTGGACCAAACATCCATAGGATCAGCGTCTTCTAAACATATGCCACATAGCACATATTTTGGGCAGTCATCACAGGCGGTGAGTGAATTTTACTCTTCATCTAGGGGCTAAATATTATATATATTTCAAGAGGTTCAAGCCAAAAAGTGAATGTTTGCGGCCATTTTTGGCTGCAAACATTAGCAGTTCAAATCGTAAAAAATATGGACTCACGGAAAATATTTACCTACGTAAATAATTGTGGGGTGCAACCAAGCACCTAGAAATGCAAAAAACATGTTGCAAATGTTTGCAAACAAATATTTACGGCGATACCAAGCAGGGCCATAGTTGCAAAGGTCAATTAACAGGCACCTGATGCATGTCAGGTTTTAAGATTAGTCTAACGATTATTAAACCAGGTCAAGGGGTGGGTGTTCCCAAAGTTTGAAAGTAAAGGGGATATTACTAATTACTTTCAAATTTTAAGAGGTGTTAAAAAAATACCCAAAAAAGTAAGAACCATGTTTTAATCTACTACAAAATTGATCATCATTTGAATCATTTTCACATGAACGTAACCTAATTATTGATTAATTTGATACCAGACTGAAGCTTCGTGGCAGGTATGATTTTGGACTATAAGCTCAACTGACGTATTGCTTACGTTTGCAAAGCTTATCCACAATATTGGTAGGACCCACCTCCTTCACGATTTCTATCTAAAAGCCTTAATACGCCTTATCACTCTTAGTCCGTCTCGAGTAAAACTTTGATGACAGGGCACACTCTTTTAGGTCATCAAAAATAGAACATCGCTCTTTTAGGCCCAATAGGCACTAAAATGCCAAGCCAAGGCTCATCCCTCAGAGGAGGTGGGCCAGGCCGTGAGCTTATGGGTCAAATTTAGAAACACGCTACCAAAAATAGAAACATGCCTTGTATCCAACAGTACTCTTTTTTATTCAGAAATGTCCTACGTATTCCTCTCTTCTCTGTATTCGAAGCTTAATTACCATCTTCTTCTCTTTACAGAGAGTGATCTGATCTAAACTTACATAGCTTACAATCTTTTTTATATATCCACTACTTCTATTGGGTTTTAAATTTTTGTTGGGTTTCAAATTTGTATTATTATGGTTGATGTTGTTATTAATTTAGTGTTGATCAACAACATTGTTTCTCTTCTTCTTGAAAAGAGCAAATTTGTATGGGGTTTTCATCATGAGTTGGAGCACGTACGATGGAACCTTCAGCTTATGCTGGCATTTTTTATCGATGCTCAAGAATCTCACTCAAACAAGATTGTGTTCATCTTTGAAGTAATCGGAAAGAAGCTCCGGTATCTCGTCTCTGTTGTGGATGAAGTGGTCAACGAATGTCTTCAACTGGAGAGGAGAGCATTTGGATGTGTACTTCTTGCCACCTGACTTTGTATTCCACTATCGCATGAGACGTCGGTTCAACGGTCTCCACCATCAATTTGAAGAGATTCGGTATGACATAAGAATGTTTCTGCCTGCGATACAACCAAAAGTTTTCATCTACTTATGCGGGCATTTTTGATCGATGCTCAAGAATCTCACTCGAACAAGATTGTGTTCAGTTTTGAAGTAATCGTAAAGAAGCTCCGGTATCTCGTCTCTGTTGTGGATGAAGTCGTCAACGAATGTCTTCAGCGGAAGAGGAGAGCATTTGGATGTGAGATTTGCAACTTGCCACCTGACTTTGTATTCCACTATCGCATAAGACGTCGGCTCAACGGTCTCCACCATCAATTTGAAGAGATTCGGGATGACATAGGAATGTTTCTGCCTGCGATTCAACCAAAAGTTTTCATCTATTTTAAATACCCTCAAAGTGTTGTTGGCAGAAAGAATATAGGTTTTGGTTGGGATCGAATTTCATCGAGTGGTAGAGGGCTACATGTCTCATTTTGATTTTGTGGTGGCGGTTATGTTACGACAGAGGTATAGAGACAATATTTTCTCTTTGCTCATTATACATTTATTTTTTTAATCATTTGTATGTAATTCGGGGGTGACAATTTTATATAAATTAAAATTTCAATTCAATTTTCTTCTCACTGAGCAAATTTTATAGTATTCTAAGTCTTAAATTTCAATGGATTTTCAAAATCTTGAAAGATTTTGAGCAATTTCAAAATTTGGGTTAAAATTTACAACTTTCTGCAATGAAATATTGATGAAATTTCAAAATTTTGGAATTTCCTTCCAATTTCGGCCAGGAGAGAAATTGATATCAAAAATGAAATTTAAAACCATGGTTGTAATGTTTAGACATAGAGCGCGAGTTCAGGTCTCAAAAGCCAAACCATAGCCATGACCCCATGTTGAAAAGCAAATGAATTTTACCTTTTATTGGTGAGAAGTGCATCTAATTCTTCATTAACCCTAAATCTCATAATTTTATTTACTTAGATTTATGAGTTTTTTATATTACCAATATACTTATGTTGTAAAGATAACCATGATTGGAAATAGTTGATACCAATGCTTACACTACTATTATACTCTTCACTGCATTGTAGACTGTATATTCCCAAATGGGTGGATGGTGTGTATTGCGAAGAGGCTAATTTGTCTTTCAAATTACGTGCTTCAGTTACATTCTTGGTGTTTATATTTATGGCAAATATAAGATTTAACACAATATAGGTACGTACTTCCCTATTTACGGGTATTAGTGTTTTAGTTTAAAGTTTCTAGTGTATCAACATCTTGTAAAAATTGGTTGTGAGATCGCACAATCCAACAATAGGAAAAATAGCCAAATCTTATGGAGTTGCTACAACCCTTTTTAAAGGTGTGATTAGTCACCAAGTTTGAAAATAGATAATCTTACATTTTTATAAGTAAAGTGCAAATTAGTGACTACATTGATCTACTAATCATTTAACAGATCATTAGGTAAGTGAGTCATTTGTAGATTGAAAATGTATTATGTATCTCAATCTACTCGTATTTAAATAATTACCTACTCTTGTACCCTCAATCATCATCTCAAGTTATTAATTAAGAAAAAAAAGATATATAACATAAATCAACAAGTATGAGATCATAACAGAAAAATGAAATTAGCTTATTATGCACGTATTTCAAATTTTTTACACAAGTTAAAGAGAAAGAAAAAGAAGAAATCAACATTAAAGAAGCATGATAAAATGAACTAAAATAATCAACCAAATATATAACAACCTAAAGTTAAATAAATAAAGTAAAAGATAAACAAAAAAGAAAAGTGGGTAGGGTGAATTAGATGTCCCATGTAGTTACATTGTTAGAAATAGATGTAAAGAAAAAGATAGACCAACATAAAATAAAGCATGAGAAAATAAAATAAAATATATAACAATCTAATGTTAAATAAATAAAATAAAATAAAAAAGAATAGGGTGGCTTAGTCGTCTCTTGTGATCAAATTGCTAAAAAGAAAGAAAAAAGATCAACATTAAGGAAAATATCAATATCAAGAAAATATAAGAAAATAAACTAAAAATAAATAATTATAAAAAAAATTAGATAAACAAAATAAAAGACAAACAAAAGAAGAAAAAGAATAGGGTGGCTTAGCCGTCTCATGTGTTTACATTGTTAGAGAGAATATAAAATATCAACATCAAATGAACATAAGGAAGTAAACAAAAAATAAATAACCACAAAAATAAAGCTAGATGAATAAAAAAGACAAATAAAGAAGAAAAAAAGAAAGGAGGTGGGTAGCTTGACTACCCCTATATGATTTATATGATACGTTGCAAATGGTCATTCTTCATTACTTGATCTTCTTCTTCTTCACTTGGTCTTCTTCTTCTATTCTTTAAAAGAAAAAAGAAAAATGAAATGAGCAAGAACAATAGTTCTTTTTTTTTTTACTTAATCTCCTAAAATAATAGGTTTTTAGAGGATTATTTTTAAGAATTTCTAAAAGATTTTATGAAGTTAGGAAAATGGGGATCGAATTGAAATAATTATTTTTTCTCTTTGAGGGATGGGATATTTATAGGTGAAAGGTAAGGGTTTATGGTAGTTTGGAAATAAGGTTATGGTAGTTTGGTCATTTAAGGGTAAAAAAGTGTTTATCCTATATGAATATCTTAAGGAATTTTTTTAATTTATTGAGAAAAAGTTTGATAATCTAGAAAGTTAAAAACTATAGGAAATTTGTGTAAAGAATAAACAAAATATTTGTGAGTAAAATAAAAAAAAAACAATGAAATTGATGAGTTGGATAGATTAACTTAAGTAATATCATCAAATGTATGTCAACATGTATGAACCTTGATGAATTTACTCACATCAAAAGCACATATCTAGATTTTGATCAATAATTAATAAAATATTCATTTTAAATCTAAAATTGAAAAGACATATTTTGAAAGGTCTTTTAAAGTACTTTTTAATGGTAAACTTCTCATTCATACAAGCTATCAAAAACTGAGATTATTTAAAAAATAGTTAAACAAAAGCTTTGATCTTACGATCAAGCCATTAGATTTTAGTGAAACTACTTTTCTTTAAAATATGGAGTTAGAAATAAATAATCTTGATTTTAATCAAATCTAATGGTAAAATTAAATATACAAACATTTTTTATTATTTATCAATAAAAGTCAAACCTTTGACTAAGCTCTCATTGCTTAAGATAGGACTTTCTAATAATGATTTTGAGTTTTAAAAGTGCATGTTCTCTAAGAGTTATTGATAGTTCTAAATAGGGTTCTATAATTGATTAAGAATATCTTAAGGGATGAAAAGAGTTAAGTAATCCATCGACCAATACAGAAGAAGATCAAGATCATCGATTGCCAAGTTAAAATATTATATCAAAATAGAGTGTCTACAACTACCCATCTTTGTCGAAATTGGTTGACCAATGAATGGCAAAGATTATAAAGAAAAAGAACATTTTGGCATGAATAATTAAATCCATACATAGCAAGTGATGATTAAACATCGAAACTTTCTCTACTAACTTCTTTAAGAATCTTAAAGCTCCATTTGAGTCCTTTCAAATTTAGGAATATTCAATGCAAATGCATGATTAGAGTCTTAGCCTATTTTGGATACTTATAAGGTCACTTGTCATATATAAAAATTTTAACTTTAATTGAGGCCCCTAGTTTAATCGCAAGTCTTTGGTGATTTAGAGTTGAACATCGCTTTCCAATTTAAACTTTCAAAATAAGTATACTTTGTGTTGTCAATTCTAGAACAACCATTAGTATTTATGTAACCAATATTGATCATCTATTTTAATGTTAGGAAAGCGTGTCTCGATGATTCCGAGAGCGACAAAGAAATGAACATTGATGCGTAGTGGGTACTGAAGAATCCTAGACTTAGAAAAATCCCAAGAAGTCCACTTGGATATATTTGAAGCCCTCCAGCATATCATAAGGAACCCCCATGAAGAGGGAACCTAGTTTTGACTATTTGTCAGACCGACGCGACTGGTCTCAATTAGACCGGACGACCAGTTGACCGGTCTGGGAAATCCTCGAATCACGAGCCTGTAAATCCCTACCCCTCCAACTATAAATATCCATCCCCCTTCACTATTTACCTACCAATTTACTTAGCATTCTCTTGAACTCTTCATTACCAAGAAATTTGCTTTAAGCTTACTAGCTTTCATTCTTGCTCTCTTGCCTTCGTGCTTGCTTCAGTGGTGTGTTAGCCTTGTGGGAGATCAACTTTAATGGTCTGCGTTCTTCAGTTAGGATCGACACGGTAATTGGTGCACGTTGCAGTTCTGATCTGTAGCCTTGGTTTAGCTTCAGCAACCTCGAAGCTTCATTCTTCATCAATCTCGGTTGAGAGATAACTTGTTTGTTAGTAAATATTGTTGTAATACTCGAGTCAAATGAAATCTTGACTGAGTTGGAGTTTTGGTTGCGACCTTACTCCGTCTATATCGATTGTGATCGAGACCAGATCCTTTACCCTATTCAATATTATAAGTTTTCTCAAGTATTGAATTAAAAAAATGTGAAGCTTAGTTGAGCTATTCTGAAAGTGGACGTAGGTGTTGATATACCGAACTACTATAAATACTTGTGTTGTGGATTGTTGTCTATTTACTATTACTGCATTTGATTGATTGTTCTATTCAAGTATATTAATAATCAACCTAGGTTTAAAATTAATAAACATATTCACTCTCCCCACCTTTTAGGTCCTCTTGTATCAATATCAAAAGAACTTCACCTATCACTTCGGTTCCAATACCAAACTACACAACTAGAACCGTGTTGTTCTCAGTTCAATTCTGATTTCGATTCTTATTTGGTTGTTTTCCAAAAGTGTGAAACCAAAATCGGGGTTTTCGTTTTCAATGCTAATTCGGTTCTAGTTAAATGGGTACAAATTGACACCCCTAAATTTGCCCCTTCCTATGATTATTTTGTGACAGAGAAGCAATATGATGGCTTTATGGTGATAAAAAAAGATCAAATGAAGAAACTCAAGACTCAAGAAATCTGTACTCTAGGGCTAAAATGTCAAGCTAATAAATGTTAGTTATTTAAGTTTTTAAATACAATTAAAACACTTTTTTGTAGAGGGGGAATAAGCTAAAAAATTGTGCTAAAAAGTCATTCTAGTCCCAATATCTATTTTGATTCCTTAATAAATTTATTCTTATATGAGCATTTGGAATAATTTTAACAAACTTGTGTACAATGATAGATCTCTTACTGTGACTCTTAAGACTCCTTGGTCCATATTGTTACTTTTGTATATAATGCAAGATTATCAACTAAGTGTAGGAGAGGACCGTAGGAATTAAAAAAATTAGGACAACAATAGTGAGTCTTATATGGAACTAGTGGGTGGCCCGTGCTCTCGGCACTCTCCGACAAATCATTTGCCAAAATTGGGTATGAGAGGCTAAGATCCACAGTCCATTTGGGAGATAAGATCTCAGCCCTTCTTTGTCTAAACCTATAAGATGGGGTATAAGTGGGGAGACAACCACTGTGTTTTGTTATATAGACTAGTGGATACCCCGTGCCATCGGTACTCCTCGACAAAGAATTTGCCAAAATCAGTTGAGTGGTGGAGATCCACCGTCCATTTGGAGGAGGATTAGATCTGCCCTTCTTTGTTGATGCTTATAAGAGGAGGTATAAGTAGGGAGACAACCAATGTGTTTTGTTATATAGAATGGTAAATGGCCCATGCCCACGGCACTCTCCGACAAAAGCGTTTGCAAAAATTTGGTGCCTTTGGCACTCAAATGGTATAACAAACTGGGGCGTTACCATTTTTCCATTATAACGGCTGTTATAACGGATTGTAACGCAAGGAGGGAGAAATGGAAAAATAACAGAAATAACAAAAAATAACGATGTTGAAATTTAAATTTTAAATAAATTGAGGTCAAATGAGGCGGATTGAGTTGCTGAAATCTAACCGTCCACATTCGATCGATGGATTTGATCTCAACCACTCTTTATCTAACCGTCCGCATTAGATGGACGAATAAGATAAGAGAATACAACTGAGTTGTCTTGATATATGTATGGGTGGCCCGTGCCTGCGGCACTTTTCGACAAAGTATTTGTCAAAATTGGGTGGGAGTTAATCTCAACCATCGATATGAAGCATAGTGGATCTCAGCCACTCATTATTGAAGCCATATGAGATAAGAGGGGTATAAGAAAACCATTAAATTTCTATTAAATTCTATTTTTTTTTAATTTTAAATTTTTAAATTTTAAATTTTGAATTTCAGCACTACTTATTTCTGTTAAAATCATTAAAATTTATTTTTTCCATTTTTGCCCCTGGTCGTTTCAATCCGCTTTAACGGTAACACCCCTCTCGAGGCATAAAAAGCCAACCCATTTCATTAGGTGACCCGTGCCCACGGCAGTCATCGACAAAGCGTTTGTCAAAATTGGGTGTGAGTGGCTGAGATCCACCGTCCATTTGGTGTGATAAGATCTCGGCCATCCTTTTTGAAGCAGGATAAGAGGGGGAGACAACCGTCCTGTTTTGTTATAAAGATTTATCACTTTGAAATAGATTTACGGTGGCATTTGATAAAACTTAATTTCATACCTTCACTCTAATAAAACTTAATTACAGACCATTTGGTAACCGCCATAAATTCAAAAATTTAGTATCACTGACATTCAGTAATTTTTTTTAAATCAAAATTCAAAAATTTAGTATCACTGAGGTTCAGTAATTTTTTTTTAAATCATCCCCCCCAGAAATTAAGAAATTTAGTATCACTAAAATTCAGTAATTTTTTTTAAATCATCCCCCCTCCACGTAATGTGACAACACATTTTGGCTGAATGGGGTGAAGTGATAAGGATTCTAAGATTCTCTCAAAAACCCAACATACCCTTGTATCAAAGCTTTCTCTAAAAAATTACAAAAAAGTCCTAGTAAATATTTTAAATTATCCAATATGCCCTTGCCTTAATTTTCAGATATAAAGACCTTTGACAAACGATCTAAATTTACAAAATTTAAACATTCAAGCTTTCAACACTTTAAGCTTCCAATGCTTAGCTATTGTACTACATTGTGGTTATTCAGCTGATTTTGCGGGTCAGTTGTGATTAAATCTCAAAGAAATATTTGGCAAAGAAAATCAAGAACAAATAAGTGAATTTCGTTGATGAATACGGCAATAATAATCAAAAGTTATTGTTCGACGTTTTAGAATTATTCTATGATCCTCGAGATTTGTAACTGCGTAGTTAGGATTTGTCATCCACCTCTAATTAACTCTAGACAAGACCAATGGAACAAGGAGAGATGGTTGTAGATCTCGAGAAAACCAGAGGTTGATGGCATATCTGTGTTTTGTTGTTCAGTGGTACATTTTTGGGTTGGGGGGGGGGGGGATAAGTGGCCAATTTTTTTTGGGGGGGTAAAAAAGCAGGCCTAAGCTCTGATATAAGGCGTACCAATTTTGTCCAATCGAATTATTCGTGCATAATCTGCAAACCGTACAATCTGTTTATAAAACGAACCAAACAGCGTCCTATTCAGAGGTTTGGAAAAATTCGCACATTTTTCAACATGATTGAATTTTTCTTGAATAATTCACTAATTTTTCTGAATTATTTCGGGATTATTCAGTTTTGAACATGAAAAATCATTTTATAAGATAAAAAGTTGTCAATATTTTGCTTTTTTTGTTTATTTTATTTTCTAAATTATTCTGCAACTTTTTAGCACATTTTTTAATGAGAAATCCATGATGTTCAATAGCTGGTCCCAAGTCCCAACCTGAGTCCCTCTAGCATACAGTCATTAATACCAGCAACATTCCTCAACCAGCCTGGAATGGCTGCAAGCAGATAATAGATGTAGAAAAGTGGTCGTCGAAATCCAAGATGCAACGGACTTTTCTGACAAATCTCAAAATATCCAAATGGCAATGTCCACTCTTCCACATTTGTTGAACATATCAATGAGGGCTGCCAATATAAACGAATTTTGCAATCCCAAATGGAACACAGTCATGGATTTACCTCCCCTGTCTTAGAGCTCCAAGTTGTGTAGAAGCAGAGAGAGAATGCTAACAATGGCGATCTTGTCAGGTTCAAATTCAAGATGGTTAAATGTTTCTAGAGCCCTTCTGAGCAAAACCAGAGATCATGCAATTTTCCATGAACATAGATTATGATGGGAATTGGAAGTGAACAAATGGAAAGAATATTGAAGGGAATATCCTGAGCAAACAAACCCAAATGTTTTTTTAAAGCGTTAATTAACAGTCTATAGTCACAATATCAAGGCATATATTGTAAATTTCAACCATTGTGGACCCAAAATTTGATGGGACCTATTTAGAAAATCATTGGGATGCCAAAAAGCAATGCAATCAGATTATGACAACCGTCTGATCTATCTCTTTTTCTTCGACAATCCAGAAGAAATTTAATTGACGTCGTTTTTACTGAAAGTGGGAATGAAAGGAGCTCCAAAAAATGATGTAAAGATAAAATACGTAGACATTAAAGTAGTCCTCAATGCCGTTATTTCTCTATGAAATAGCCCTTCACATATGTGAAAACTACCGATCGAATCTATGGCGCATTCACTGGAGCACAACAAACAGCAAAACTGCATGTCAAGGACCCACAATAACATTATCCATAATGATTTGAGCACTAGCAGCGTGCAAGCCATGAACTCAGCACTTTTCTTGACTTGTTAGTACATCTCTACTATTATAATGAGGCTCACACTTAGAGCCATCAAGCTGACCCTTGACAGCGATATTTGCCACCTTTCACCCAAAAATGCCCTTATAAACACGCAATACATCTTGGTTTTAAATGGGGTGTTTTAGTCTTTTTGTAATTTCAAAAAAATAACCTAAATAAAAACAATACCACCCACGACTCATTAGTCTTTCATATGTATTAGTTTTCAAATAAATAACTCCGCCAGTGTAGTGCTTTTACATTTCATCGCCAATCCCAAGCCCGGAGTAAGGAGGCTTATGTCAGATTGGCAGCAGGTGTAAAACTTCACCATATCCCAACATAAATACTGATCCATTTGAATGGAAGAACATGCTTCATGTAGCCAGCCCTACATTGTTGGGATGAGTTTATGATGATAATGATACAATTTCAAATAATTAACCTAAATACGGGCTACTGCCCCTATGAATTACATTACATTTAGGACCTGCAACATCAGTCCCGGTCCAAAAATCAATGACTCTCGGATGTAATACCGGTCATTATTTTACACTAAATATGGGTGCTGTGTATTGACGTAAATTGAAAGTAGGGGTATCAGTGCAGGTTCTTAATGTATAGAGGATGTTTTAATCAAGACCTACAGTCTGTATGAAGGTCCATATAAAACTAAATGGCAAAAAACATTAATATAATAGATGTAGGAAATAATAAATGAGGCTTATATATAATAATAGCTGCGGGGATTAGGGATATTTAAACAAATTTAACTCAAAATAATTTTTAATGGTGCTTTCTCAAGTTATGCTAAGGACCCATAATTGGTTTGCAGGTTTGTGTCTTTTATGAGTTGGCTGGTGAAGGTTGCCGGCCAAGGAACTGTAAAAATAGTCAATAGAAAAAGAGTTAACGCCCATAAGTGCGGAGTTGTGAATTGAACAGTCTACATTGGGGGTATCTGTAGTCATTCAATGGATTATAGCCAATTCTAACAGATTATCGTGTGATTTGAAGTTCCATGCTGCACAGAAAAGAAGAAAAATATGAGAGAAGATAGATTACTTGCTGATATTAACTGGCCTTACTCAGATTAAAAAGAGTACTTGGTAAAAGAACTATGGATAAAGATCAAAGTGAAAAGTTGGTGAAGATGTGCAGAACAATAAATTCATGAAGAAAGAAGTCATGCTCTCACCTCAGATTGAATAACTTCTATTTCTTTTGTTTGAATTTTGGAATAATTGAAAACAAGTCCAAAATTTTGGATACTGTCATACAGAAGCATTTCAGGCTTCCTCTACCCCAAATAGTTCTTTGTGCCTACAGTACAAAGATGATAATACCTCTGGGGTTGAACAATGCAGGTTACAAACTGGACCGGCTCCAGATAATTATTCTTTCTCCCTCTGCTCCAGCACTTTAATACAAATTATAGTGGGAATCAAGAGTCACCAAGGTGGATGATCATCCTCCGGAGTTTGCGGTGGGAAAGGTTTCCAACTGGGCTTCTCATCCCAGTACATATCATAATATATGTGGCCAGGACTGTGGTTATCCACGCAGCACCATATACCCACGTACCGCTTCACACGGTTCCTGAACTTCTCCTCCCTTGCCTGATCACAATTAACATAAACTTCGCATCATCAGACATAATAACCAAAGAGAATATATTTATAAGTCCACTACTGTGATGAAAGAGAACTTGCCTTGTCAGTAAAACCTTGAAAGGCATCTTGCATGGATGAGAACTGTATGACTTTGACATTCTTGAATGATGAGAATACTGTTCTGAACTGTTATAAGAGAAAAATCTACGGTCAGGACTCAGGCATGACTTTAAGGTATGGACACCTTGCCATTGATGTGTCAATGGTTCAGAACACCCTCCATGGTCCTACAATGAACAACATGCATACAAAAGCACCCTAATGTTTTTTAAATTTTGCAAATTGTAGGCCTGTTGTTTCATGATTAAAAAGATTTCATTTGACCTAGTAGTCTAACTAGTCATCACATGGAATCTCTATCTCTACTTCAATGTAGGTGTCTAACCAAGCATCACATTAAACCAGAATCTAAGTTCAATAGGTTTCCAAAATTACAAATGGGAAAATCTTAGAATCGTGTTAACGGTGATGACAACCTATAAACAAAAGCATTTATATTGGATGTGACCTAACCATCCCATATATTGCATACTTCTGGAAGGTAAAAAAAATAAAAAAAATAGGGAAAACTGAAAATTCTACAAGAAAGTCTATTTATGGTAGTTCCTGTCTCTAAAACTCAAACTATAGATTCAGCCTCTACAAATTGATGAACAATAGCAATCAATAATGTTCCTGAAAGTTGAGTGGCAGTAATTCGAGTCAAACCCATTGATATCATTACAAAAACGATGTAAAATTGGCAGAACTTTAAAAGAGGAATGTAGGCTTGCATCACAAATTACAGTACCATTTCTTCATTGCTATGTTTTGGAAATCTGAGAATTCCTGGTTGACTAGTTTCGTTGGATAAATGACAATCTTGCAATCCCTCTTGACAAAGTTGAACATCAAGCCATGACTCCTTTACCTGAAAAACAACGTCAACAGAAAATAATATTCCCATTAAATCAAGGAGAAGCAGAAAATTTAATTTCTTTAGGTTTAATGTAGCTGAATCTGGCATTACCTGTTTGGGAAGTAATGGATTATTAAGGAAAGAGTACTCTCTAAAATCAATCCCGGGGCCAAATTCCTCTGTGTTGTTTTCTCAACATAACATTCACCTGCATTATAGCATCCCTTAATCCAATGTACTTAACCATGCAACTATTCAGTGGTTAAATATTGATGCAGCACAAGGAAATAGGAATATTGTAGTCAGCATGGAAAGCAACAAGGGGAGTACTCGGGTAACATAGAGCCTATGTTACACAAACCCTTCAAAATGGTGATGTAACTATGTACAACTAAAACGCGTAATTGGGTATTTCGTAAATAGGATCTTTAAGCTAAAAAATGACTATAATTCCAAATAAGCAAGACATATATCCTTAGTAGCTTGAATTATAATTCTTAACTAAACTAGCAGGCATTGATGAGTTTCCACCAGTGAGGTTGGTTTTTCGACACTTTTTAAGTCATTTGAGGGCTTGTTATTTTTGTGGAAGATACATACTTGTTTAAACCATTCAATGGCTCCAATACATGGTTTCTATGTAACAAGGACACTGCACTTTTAGGGTATTTGCCGTGTCGGACACCTCAACACCCGGACACGCTTGCCGACACTTTCTGATACACATCTGGACACTTATGGCCGTGTCACCCGTTGCTTTAATAATTTTTAATATGAAATTGATTTCTAAAAGCGGGTTGGTGTGTTCCATCCTCCATGCAATAATAAACTAATAAATATTTTCTGCTTTATTTTCTATTTTTTGTTATTTTGTTAATAATTTTAAGCATTCATATATTTTAATAAATATATGTACGGACGTGTCTCCATATCGGATTTTTTTAGGTTGCCATGTTGGACACCTAATATCCGTGTTGGACACCGACACCCGTGTCAATGTCCTTGTTACATAGCATGGTTTTGTTTCCTTGTGAGAAATTTGGCTTCAAATTTTATAACATTTCAGTTCAGCAGTTAAGATTTTTTCTTTCAGATTTAACTTCTTTATGTTTTTCCTTCAATGTAGGGCAGCCAAAGAGCAACCTTCTAACAACAGGTTAGAGTTTGTTTGTGGATGCAAAAAGGCTTAGAGTGGGTGACGTTGTTCTATCTATCAGTTAAATTTAAGTCTCAAATGCTTCTAGGGTGGGTTACTGTTGATTGCTTTCTGCCTTTTATGGAATGGGTAAATTCTTTTGTTGATCTCAAAACCATAATCAGAAATATTTATCCGGTCGAAACATTTTGAGGCCTACTAAGTCAAAAGTCACAATGACTCGCAAGGCCCCGACTCATGAGTTTTTGTAAGGATTTCCACGCCTTTGTGATGGGTTTGAGTCATGGCATTTTATGTCAAATCCATGCCTTTGTCCGAATCAGCAAGTTGACTCTCATGAATCAAATTTCTATGGCTGGCCGGGCAAGGAGGCATGTATTGCGAGTTTTCCAACCTTGCTCAAAACAACAGATTTATGTAACCAATGGCATAACTAATGAGGTCAAGATGGTGTATCTATGAGTGATGTAAGGAGTTATGTATTGCAAGTTTTCCAACCTTGCTCAAAACAGCAGATTTAAGTAACCAATGTCATCTGTATAATGATGTCCAAATGGTGTAACTATGAGTGATGTAAGGAGTTATGTATTGCGAGTTTTCCAACCTTGCTCAAAACAGCAGATTTAAGTAACCAATGGCATCTGTAATGAACTCAAGATGGTGTAACTATGAGTGATGTATGCTTTTCTTGAGTAAGCATGGTTTTCAAATCCTATTGGCAACTATATGTATGTGTGTGCATGGTGTGCCTGAAAACCTAAAGCATTATAGTGACCATCTAAACAAAACCCTCTAGCATCTTTACAGTCCTAATAAAACAAAACCATATGAATAAACAAACAACCATTCTAGAAGTCTAGACATAAACAGGAAAGTAAATCGTTGAATAACAATTCTTAGAGAAACCCAAATCAAATATTATGCAGAAAATACAGAAACTGACATTGAAACAAAAAAAATGATGGAACGAAAAAACAAATCCAGATGCCTGAATCATTTAACAAAAAAGAAAAGGAAGTGGGAGGAGTGGAAGGGTCTATATGTTTTGCCAGCTCACCTTCTCCCCTGTGGCATTTTCAGCCCAATAACCCTCTGCTGCAAGGCTAAAAGACATTTTTAATTTGTTTACTTTAAAAAAAAAAAGGAGGTAGAAGAAAACTGCTTTATTTTGTCAATTAACGGTTGGGCTGAAACTTGCCATGTAGGGAGACGGTGATATGAGAACTTGCACTAAATGTAGCCATAATGACAAATAACTGAACTTCTACTATTAGCCACATAATACATGTATTGGATCCAAGTTCAAAAAAGGATATCTAAGATATCTATTAGGTAGACCCTAAAGAAGGTCTACAAATCGCACAATGGTACATATGGCTAATGTATACATGTAGTGGTCATGACTCATGATCCTGCCATAAGGGCTGCAAGGGAGTAAGACCGACTATTGGATATGTCCCATTTAAGAGATCTTATGATACAAAATTGGCCTATATGAACCATGGGATGATAAAATTCATTTGATCTGTAGACGACTTCTTAGGTCATTAGGTAGTAGGTACTTTATTGACTTTTTCTTAGGTCATTATTTGAAACCAATTGGTGAATCTTGAAGACACTATAATCTCTAGCCATTATTACAAGACTTAAGCCTACCAACAATTATTTACAATAATGGGGTGACAATGATCAAAGAAATAAGACTGATTTACCAACCAACAGTTACTTTGAATAATTTCCTTAACCTTTAGAGGGTTTGTATTGCATTTTCTGACAACCCATTTTAAATAAAACAGGCAATTGGTCTACTTGGTACAAGTATTACACAAGAAAAATGTTACTCGATGTCTTTCTCTTCTTGCTTTTGGCCTCAAAATGCTTATACCCAGTGTTGATCGCGCTTAGCAGCATAGGTAAAGGAACTGCTAAAAGAATGTAGTTCCCTAAAACATTACCAGGGCAATCAATGAGGGAAGAGAGTAGCTACTGATCTAATACTCCTCTACTGAGGCAAAGAGGACCTCAGATTTCATTGCAACATTATTCTGTGCAAGGCTCAAGCAATTGTTATTTTCTTAGCTACCTCTATCATGCAAGGGTAATGTATACATGAGAGAAAATCCCCCCCCTCTTTTCATGAACATACATGCATATTTCACAAAACGGGCTAGGAATGAAATTGAAGATTATGAAATTATCTTTGAAGAAAAGGATATTTTAATTATGAGACCTTTGTTGGAACATAATTCACATCAGGCAATCTTTGCAAATTACCCATGAAATAGGGGGCACAATCTGAAACTTGCAGTTCATTTCCACGAGAATAAGTTTCCTGCACGTGTATGGTCAAATTAATTAGTCAGAATGCTCCATTAGCATAGGAGGAGAAAACTTGACATCCTGAGCAGAAAAAAGGCATAAATTAAGCACAGTGAAGGAAAATGTGACTAATGTTAAATAACTTGCTCAGTTAATTTACATGAAGTAAAATATTCCTGAATTGCAGCATCCTTCGACAAAGTTTCTATCTCATGAGCAAGTTCTTTATTAAAACGTGGATAATCAAATCTACCTCCAATTTCTGATAGTTTTTCCCCAATATCCTAACACCCAAAGAAATGGATCTACCATTCACCAAAGTTGAACTCCTATAACACAGGATTGAGCAAATAGGATGTGATTGCAAAAACAAAGATTAAAAGCAGAGTACAGTTTAAGGTTTTGAGAAGAAGGAAGAATCTAATTTCCCGACTCTCCAGCCCATTAACAAAATATAGGTCACGAAAAATTAAGAGAACCCCAAAGAAAGACTTCGATATATACAGAAAAACAAAATGTAAAAGCACTGCAGGCATTTCAAACCAGATGGCCATCGCAAAAACAGAATTTCAAGGAATCCAAGATGTATAAAACTAAAACTAAGATAACTAACCAAAATTGTGAAGGCTATACTTTTTTCAAAAACAATTTCCCAGCCATACTTTTTCAAAAACAAAAAGGAAAAAAATAAAGAAAATATTGCAAAGACATGTTTTGCCCACATATGACAAAATAAGGTATTTCTAATTTATAAGAGTTAACTGTAAAATAAAGAAACCCATGCATCAAACTTCTTATCAATAAAAGAAAAAAAAATAGTATGGAAAAATTAGAAATATATGTAACAGAGAGAGAAATTAAGTCCGATCTCGGAAAGACAAATACATAGAAGTACATCAATTAGCTAACACTTATCAGAAATTTAGCCTCCATACGCACAAGGGGGGCTGAGAATGGGAATCAAGCAGAACATTGAAAACTCTAAACAAACATGTATGATGCATCTGCATCTGATCAAGTGAAACCTCCTTCTTGAACTACCAAAGCAATGGAGCCTTGTCTCCTTTGATCAACAAAGCTTGCTTGAGCAAAAGGGGTAAACAATTTCCCAAAGGACTTTCTAGACCCGTAGCCACATATATATTTTACTATTTCAATTGTTGTATTAAACTCTTGGAAACTCACAACCTCACTTACTGCTAACGTTATCTCTTGCAAAAGAGAATTTTACTGACATACTATGACTTAGAGGTATGGAACCAAAATAAGAAGACATTATACTTTAATGCATAAAGAAAAACTAGCGTAAGCCACAAACTCTTGGTTCTTTGATGGTAATAAAGATTCCAAAGACATTGGATAACACATAGTTGAAATGTAATATTCTCTTAGAGATTCATAATGGGACCAACTAGCTTATAAACATCTGAAAACTTTGAGCTTGAAACAGAAACTGGTTCGCTTTCTGGGTTCAATTTAACCAAGCAAACTTCTGAAGAGATTAAGAGATTAGTTTTATGATGAATATAATAAAACACCTACTTTTTCCTTTACACAAGGTCTTTCAAGTCAGATATAAACAGGCTTCCCTATTTTTACATTTAAGCTTCTATAAATGGTTAAATTTTTGCATAAAGTATGTTTGGGGTTGGAATGGATCTCTCCAATTGCTTTCCTCCGAGGTTTAACAGGGGTTTAACCTTATAGTAGCAAGTTCTACGTCCCCAGCATGCTGTCTACAAAGCAAAAGAATTCTAGTTTTATGTTCCTTTATCTACTTATAATCTATGTTCATTTCATTCCAGTATCCTTCCGATATCTACCCATGTTCCCCAACATTGGCAGATAAAAATTTCTAGCGAAAGGTGCTTACAGAGGATTATAAACCTCACCAGGCATGTAAGAATCTAAGGCTATGTTTGGAATCTGGATCACCATTGTCATGCCAAAAGAAAAAGATGATCTTTTTTGCAAGAATATCAGTTCTGGAGCAAAATTCGCAATCCAAACAGACACTAAACCTTATACATGTCGAAAGCTAAAATTATTACAAGCACACTATTTGAATACCCATAACCCCTTCATTTCCATTAACTTAACAAGAACAGAACCCAAAGGTCCTAAATAAATTAAAATAAAAAGAAAAAAAGATGAGAAAAGGAAGCAAACGGAGACAGGTCCTTACCAATTCAACTCTGTAAAAGAATGAACACCATCAATTAAGTACTGCAAGGCTGCAACAGGGTAAAAAGAATCTGTGGCTGCAATAGACACTTCATTTACAATGGGGGCCTTGGAGGCTACTACTTCCATGCTCTTCTCCGCGAGAATTTCAGCAACGTCACAATGGGGGCCTGGCGTTTGCCATCATCGTCACGAAGAATATAGCTAAAAGTTGGGTGGAACCGTTGCGTGAGCAGGGTGACTCTGGTGGACGGGCTGCGCCTGTAAGCCATCTATATAATTTTCGGGGTAATTCCCAAAGACCTGGGTTCGGTCCTATTATTACCTTCTGTATCATAATTTTGATGCAGAAGTCCCTCAATTTGCCACGTAGTAGACTCTTTCGGGCCCACTGCCCCCCTAATGTTTGGTCGACATCTTGGTAGACCCACACACCAAAAATCCCATGATGAAAAAGTGATTAGTGATTCCTAGCCATTGGATTTGAGCATCTTTTCATATGGGCTTGGAACCAACTCATAGGCCTGTTCATAAAGCCCATGATGAAAAAGTGCTCAAATCGTATGGCTAGAAATCACCAATCACCCTGACTTTTGGGGTGTAGGTCTATCACAGTGTGGGCCAGACATTTAAGGGGCAAGTGGGCTTGAGTGAGTCTACTACATTGCAATTTGAGGGATTTCTGCATCAAAAATTTTATACGCTTCAAAGAACAGCCCTTACCTTAGGGGGGTTAGGGGGAATAATAAATGTTGAGTAAAACTTTTGTCACAAGATGCTGTGACGGAAGCCGGTCACAGCATTCAATAGGAGCCACGTGGCATACTATTAGAGAATGATGACCGTATGGATGTTTTGGCCAGTCTCTCTGTGGACCGGTACACAAAAAATCAGCCTAATTAGTGATTTCTAACCGATTCGATTGAAGTTATTTTCATGGGTAGATTTTAACGGTAAGAATTTTTTAGCATTATTGAGTGTTATTTGGGTGCAAAAATCCAAAGGTTTTAAATCACTAATCAGGCTGATTTTTGGTTTGTAGGTCTACCGAGGGACAGGCCAAACATCCATATGGTCATAATCCTATGATCGTGTGCCACGTGGCTCGTATTGAGTGCTGTGACCGTCTTCCGTCACATCTTGTGACACAAGTTTTACTCATAAATGTTTACCTATAAAAAAATGATAGAGGTGAATCAAAGGAGAAATGTTAGCAATCAACACATTTATTGTGTGTTGTGCACTAGAAGACAAGAAAAACTACCTAGAAAACCATGCCATGAATTTTAAAACAAAATCTTGCCTCTAGTGCATACTATCAGTGCAACACAACAAATGCGATGTTGGCAATCAAGTTCTGAGGTAAGAATCACTGAAAAGGAAAAAATAAAAGAGAGAGAGAGAGAGAGAGAGAAGGGTGAATGACAAGAGAGAGAAAGAGAGAAGACTCAAAATTTTTAGGGCTTTTTTGCTTTACCCCCCTACTTTATTGATGCAATTTGCATCTCACCTAATGTTTTCAAAAAATTTGTGTCTCATCCTTTGACCATGGTCAACTTCATTGACCATAGACGGTCTCCGGATGGACATCCCAATATTTTTTAAATGACTATAATGACCTTGGGTGAGATGCAAATATTTTAAAAACATTGGGTGCGATACAAATTGCATCAATAAAGTAAGGGGGACAAGCAAAAAATCATTTTTTTTAGGAATTTTTTTTTTTTTTTTGAGGATTGTGAGCTCAAAACCTTTCTTCATTTGCTTTTGGCTGAACTGTAGGTGGACCTACAAACCACCTACGGACCAAAAATTAATCTAATTGTTAATTTTTAAGCATTGGATTAGTCATTTTCCTAGGTTGATTTTATCCGTAGAATTTGAGCATTATTTGGGGTACAAAGATCCAATGGTTTGAAATCACTAGTCAAGCTGATATTTGGTATGTAGCTCCACCTCGTGATGGGCCCAACATCCGTACAGTTAGTGACCTCTAAGAGTGTGCCACATGGCTCATATTGTGGCCCCTCGTCATCATTGATGAGGGACATTAGCGTGCTTAACAACCTGTGAAGGTGAGTTCCTTTTATAGTTCACAATCCTTGAAAAAAACAAAACTTGAAAAAAAAACCTAAAAAAATAATTTTTTGCTTGTCCCCCTTACTTTATTGATGAAATTTGCACTGCACTCAATGTTTTCAAAATATTTGCGTCTCACCCAAGGTCATTATAGTCATTTAAAAAATATTGGGATGTCCATCCGGAGACCATCTATGGTCAATGACATTGATCATGGTCAAAGGGTGAGACACAAATATTTTGAAAACATTGGGTGAGATGCAAATTGCATCAATAAAGTAAGGGGGTAAAGCAAAAAAGCACAAATTTTTTTCACTTCTTTACTCCATTATGGGGTACCCATATCTACATCCATGTCATAGATTTTAGTTGATACAAAATCCTATCTTTAAGTAACATATCAGTTATCACCACTGGTGAAGATCTCTAGCAGCAGATAATCTAATGAACTAAGAGCCTGAATCAAAATTCTATCACAAGATATAGTAATCGGTTTTTGGGAAATTCTATTTACACCCTACAAATTCTAAAAATACCCACTCAGTTGTACTTTTGGACGAAAATGCCCTCCCTTATAAGGGCTTGGAATAAAAGAAGCACCCCATTTCCCTTTCTCTTTTCTCCCTTTCTACCTTTGTCTCTCCCTCCCCCTCTCTCACACACTCTCTCTCTCTCCCTCCACCATTTTCTCCCTCTCCATCATCTCTCTCTCTCTCTCTCTCTCTCTCTCTCTCTCTCAAAAGGCCCCACAGTAGTGCAGTGCCGTGCCATGGGGACTGTGTAGCCCATGGTTAGGCTGGCCATGGGCTATAGTCCCCACAGTACTGAGCAACCATGGGGCTTAAGAGAGAGAGAGAGAGAGAGAGAGAAGGGGATTCCTCTCAAGCCTCACAAGCCCAATGAGGGAAGAGACAAAGAAATGGGGTGTTTCTTTCATTCAAAGCCCTTATAAGAGAGGGCATTTTCGTCCAAAAGTGCAACAGAGTGGGTGCTTTTGGAATTTGTGGGGTGCAAATAGAATTTCCCAACTTCAAAAGTGAAGCTTACTTTGTCATAAAATTATAATTTGGCATTAGACTTACTTTGCTTGTATGATCTGTTGAAAATCCTTTCAACATATGAAGCTCCTACCGCATGCCCCTCCAAAGTCCAAAGCCCCAAGTTAGCGTACAGTTGCTTCCTCAAACAAATCCCTCGAGAAATGTCAGTAATCAGGGCTACAGTATCTACACATCTATATCAAGTAAAAGAAGGCATATCCCCACAAGGAATCACTTGTACACCTAAAAGAAGGCATGTAAAGTAACATAAAAAAAGCTTAATTATCAAAATTGGCAAAAAAAAATAGAAGCTGAAATTTTTTTGTTTTCTTTATTCATTAGTAATGAAAAATAAGAGAAAAAAAAAGTATCTATATATGTAGCTTCCAATAAACAAAGATAGGTGGATTACACCATCCTTGGCTAAAGAGTTAGCCAAGTTATTACCACAGTATGTTATAGTTTCTTCTTATCTCTTAGTATAAGTATGTCTAAATATAATAACCCTTGTCTTTATGAAGGTGTAAATTATATAACAAACAAGGAAATTGTCTCCAATCTTATCCGGCTTCATAAAGGATGGCCAGATTGACCTACGTAATCTAATACAGCGGTGAACTCTCTATCTCTCTTTGTTCCCTCTCTTTCTCTCGCTCCGCACCATCTCTCTTGTGTGCTCGTGCGCTGCTGTGGCAACGAACTTTGTAACTGAATCTATACTAACGGGACTAAACTTTTGTTCAATGTGGTTGGGTGGTCAATACCACAATCACAAGGGGTTAGAGGTGCTAAGAACATGATGATTATAAACAACTAGAATATCTTCAATGAACTCCAATAATTAAGCATGCAATGACATCATATCTTGGAAAGCGTGAACCCTGGTTCTGATTCCCTAGTCCTGCTACTAGTTGGCATAGGCCAAATTTTTTGGGTCGCGTTGGGGGCCTAAAAGATGAACTTCCATGGAAGATCAGAGCATCTATTATTTACTATGTCCGTGCGCATCCTGGGGCACTGAGATCTTTAGCTGTTTGCCATGATGAATGCACAGTTTTCACTAAAGGAGTTGGTCCAGGATTCAAGGGGATTGTTCAGAACGAGGATGGTGCTTAGTTTTCATTTGGATCTCTGATATATTGTTGTTTTTTGGTTATTTTGTGGGATGCACTTGTTTTTCGCTGGCTATGTCGTATAGTCTACTATGTGGATATGATTTTGGATGGTCATGTTGGATGCGGACATACTGTGTGGACATATTTTTGTTATCTTAGTGCAATATATTCTATATTTGATGTTGGATTATATTGTGTTATCTTGTTACCTAGTCCCTTTGTCAATTCATGAAAAATTGGTATGTGATGGGTGGTTATGGTTATGTATGATTTGATGATTAAAATATCCATTATATTGGTCATTTTATTATTGTCGAATTGTGTTTGGATTACAGGTACTCATTGTGTTGACACTCCTCTGGAATCTGAGTTTGGATTACAGGTACTCATTGTGTTGACACTCCTTTGGAATCTGAAGCCTCTTGAATCTACAGTCTCACACAACCAATTGTGCAATTTTTTTGTTATTGGGTGGGCTTGTACACAGGGAGCGAGTATATATATCTTATGTGGTCTTTTAATGGGGGAGAATTTATGTAATTTTTGTCCAGGAATTGACAAAGGAGGAGATTGAAAAGTCTCAATTGTCAATTCCAAGAACTTCTGATAGTTTGTGTATTCTATGATATATGAAGTCTCGAAGCATCGGCTCATGATTGATGTCAATGCTCATATGCTATGATCATGCTCATGGACTTCACCAGCTCATTAGAGAAGATTCAAAGGAAGATGGAGATCACCTCAATAATTAGTAAAGCCTTAGTAGTGTGAAAGATGGAGATCGCCTCAACAGACGTTGAAGCCTTGGTAGCGTAGAAGATGGACCTCGAAGTGCTTGAAGTAAGACAAGGATCAACACTATTTTTCTAAGGGGATCGACCGCAAGGTTTGAGCAGTCGACTGCCCAAGTCTATTCTATTTTCCAAGTCTGAGCGGTCGACCATCAATTTGGTGTGGCCGATCGATCCATTGCCTTTCCTCTATTGCTTGAACGGCCGACCGCAAGATAGGTGCAGCTGACTGCCCCTTGATTGTATGTTCACTCTCTGCGGCTGATCTACAATTATGTGTGGTCGACCAACCCTCGGTATTTGTGGTGTTGTTCTCTGAGCGGACGACCGCAAGATCTGTGTGGCCGACCACCCTGTAGTATTTTTTCTTGACCCCCCTGACCGGCCAGCTGCACAGAAACCATGGTCGACCGGCCCTGGATTTTCAAATCATTGACTCGTTCTTTTTTCGGGCGACCGCACGAATCTTGGGGAGATTGAATCAACCCTCAACGGACTTATTTTAGTCCAATCTTTTCCTCCCTTGGCCCCTTATATATATGGTTTTTACCCTAGTTCTTTAAACACACTCTTATGCCCTAAAATCTTGATTTATTTATATTGAAAAGTAAGAGAGTTGGTTTGATTGTGAGTTTCCTCTGTCTTGCCTAAGACTCATCTTCTTGTGGGGACTCCCAAGACTTGATTGCTTCCATTCCTCTATCTTCTCAAATCATCCTCTTCTACAAGTGAAGGACAATCTCTGCAAGTGGAATAATCTTGTTGAAGCTTCTCTCGAAGGTTCAATCAGTTCATTTTGGATTTGTTGAAAGGTTAATACTTCATTGTTAGCCTATCAGATGCATATATATTTTCTATCAATATCTGTGAACCCGTCTTGCACATATTCTTAGCGAGTAACCACTCACTGTGACGAGTTGGAGATTGTCCGTCCCTTTAGAATTGAGGTGTTCCTCGATTCTACTTGCCTAGGTGACTCACTAGATGCATCTTATAATTTGCACAGAAATTTAGTTGTCCTATTAAACCCCCAATATGACTTGTCATAGTAGTTAAAAGGAATTACAAGGGCTACAATCATGCAAATTAAACCATCCTTTTTTTTCATTTTTAGATTACAATCTATATATACCCCACATAGAGAAGCCAGCAGTCCAAATTTAGGCCTGATGGCCGCACAATCAGGCTTGAAACAAACCTATTACATATACAATGGTTGGGTCCGTTGGGTTAAAGTTACTAATGCTTTTGACTTATAAAATGGCATGTAATCATGGGCCCACATGCAGATGAGTCGAGGATTGAATTTTGGTGAGGATGATCCACCCACAAAAAATTAGCACTTCCTGAAACTTCTATCAAGTATGGAGCTGCTAAACTTAACGGTGAAAATGGACAGTCCAAAAAGTTTCAACTTACAATTAGCTTTAATAAGGCTGTAAATCTTGGAATATGTAGGGCTGCAACTTGGACAGGTTCAAGTTGACCAACCTGGACTAGACAAGTTCTGTGAATGCATTTTGGATCCAGCAGGCTGAGTGGGCTTTAGGATCAAATTATAAATTGGGTTGGATCTAGGTTGACCCTAACCTAATGCACATTCAGCTCCTTTCCAATTCATACTATTCTAAAAAAGTTTCATCCCTATTGGACAAGGTCAAGAGTGCATTTTTTGATCCTGTAGGCTGGATGGTACTTGGGGTCCACAAATTAATTTTGATGGATTGGTCGAGAGCTGATTGGTCATCCTTGTCTGCTGGACAATATCAAGTATATGCATTTTTTATCCAATTGATTGGCTGTTCTTTAGGATCCAATTTTTAATCAACTCGGGTTGATCTTAGACTTGATCATTACAATTGAATACAAAGTTTCAAATCTATTCTACTTATTAATGGACCCCAATATCCCACAAATGCCCTTATTTTTGCTTCTTTTATTTTATTGACTTGATAGGGGCTTTTCGGTCTTTTTAGTGCCAAATAACACGTTGCCCTGTAGCTCATTCAATGTTAAAAAAGTAAAATAAATCCTTATTCCTAATACGCCCTCAAGTTCTTTATATTGACAAAATTTGTTTATTTCGATTTTTAATTTATAAGGGTGCTTTAGTCATTCAATACTTTCAAATTTAACTCAATTGTACAAGCAATTATTGCATTGTGACGTAGCACTTAAACTCTAACGCTAAAAATTTTTTGGTGAAGAAGTTCATCATCAAAGTTGATGATTGACTCACTATGTGAGACACATGTCACCTTATCAGAGGCTACTAACCGTTATAGATGTTTCGTCCATCCCTAGATGGAGTAACAAAAATAAACCTGATTAGCAATTTCTAACATTTGGATCATAATGATCAAAATCCAAAGTTACAAAATAAAGGAAAAGACTCAGTTATAAATTACTGATCAGGATGAATTTTAATATGCAAGTCCAACTAGGGATGGGCAAAACATCCATACGGTTAGTGATCTCTAAGATTGTGACACGTGGCTCATAATATGGCCCATCATTAATGATGTCAAAACTCATTGCTAATCTGGATGAATTTTCATAGGTACGTCCACTTAGAGATGGGCAAAACATCTATACAGTCAGTCGCATCGTGCATGGTGGTGTCATTGGCCAAAAATGCACCTCAAACTGCATGCTAAATAGTAATGCTAAAAATCTACGGCTGAAAACAAATCATGAAAAAGACTCTAATCCAATGGATAGAAATTGCTAATTAGGATGAATTTTCGTAGGTAGGTCCACCTTGAGATGGGAAAAAATCTATACGGTCAATGATCTCTAAATGTGTGCCACGTGTAAGGTGCACATGCATCCCACGTGGCGTTCCCCGAGTTTCTTTAAGGGATATCATGTTATGGAATAAACATTAATGGTCTATTTTGCAACCAAGAAAAATGGTTCTTACGGACAATGCTTACACACTAAAACGATGATGTGCATAATTATTGCATGCAAAAATTTGTTGGATGTTTAGAGCACTTTGGATTTTCTCATCCAAATGATGCCGTTAGCATGTGGGCCCGGGCATACAATCCAATTTTTTTATTTTTCGATAAGGAAATAAATTTTCATAGCGAATAATTTCCCAGAGGTAAGGGTGAGAAAATATTTAATTATCTATGTTGATAGGCCCGGGGAAAACATTTACGCACACAAATGAAGGCCCTGCTGGGTATCCAATCAATATTTGCAGGATGCAAATATTTACCTCTACAAATATTTGTAGTTGTAAATGTTTGAAGCTTCAAACATTTTCTATTGCTTTGTATTAACCCATAAAATATGGTGCAAATACTTTCCACCGCTTGATTGGAGGATGCAATGCAGATATTTTCATATTTTGTGAGTCTTCAATGAATCCAAAATAGGAGATGGAGATCACCAACGGACAAGTCAATGGAACTGGATGATCACAACCAATCAAACAACGTAACAAATGGATGAGAATCATGAGATAGTCCAGGCAAGTTGATCTTGGGGCGGGACCCAATGATCGATTGATCCGAGTAGAACTTTGCTGACCGACCACAATATGATCCAGGTGAAATACTCTTAGAGGGATACTGACCATGTGGATGTTTGGCCAATCCTTAAGTGGACCTACAAACTAAAAATCAGTTTGATTAGTAGGCCCTGCTTGGCATCGCCACAAATATTTGTTTGCAAACATTTGCAACATGATTTTTGCATTTCTAGGTGCTTGGTTGCACCCTACAATTATTTACGTAGTTAAATATTTTTCGTGAGTCCATAATTTTTACTATTTGAGCTGCTAATGTTTGCAGCCAAAAATGGCCGCAAACATTCACTTTTTGGCTTGAACGTCCTTGTAATATATATATAATATTTGGCCCCCAGATGAAAAGTAAAATTCACTCACCGCCCATGATGACTGCCCACAATATGTGCCAGGTGGGATACCGTTTAGAAGACGCTGATCGTATGGATGTTTGGTCCAAGTTTTAAAGGGGGTCGTTGTAATGATATAACGAACTGGGGTATTACCGTTTTTCCGTTATAGCGAATTGAAACGCTCAGGGGTAAAAACGAAAAATAATGAGAAAATACATAAATAACGGAAAAAATGGCGCTGAAATTCAAATTTTAAAATTTCTCAATTTTCAAAAACAAAAAAATAACGGAAAATAATAGAAAATAACGGAAATTAACAAAAAATAATGGAAATAACGGACGTTTTGTGACAAAAAAATCTAAAAAATAACAGTCGTTATTTTTGTTAAAATGGAAAATTAACGACCGTTATTTTTAGAAAGTTTTAACAGTTCATAACGTAACGGGGAAGGTCTGAATCCGTTATAACGGCCATTTTTTAAACCATGGTTTGGTCAATCCCTAGATGGGCGTACAAACCAAAAATCAGCCTAATTAGTGATTTCAAATCTTTGGAGGGTCGGGCTCGGGGAACCCCCATTTTAGGGTACGTACCCACATAGAAGATGAATCAATGGCTGATTTTTGGTGTGGATGATCTCCTCACCATATAGATCACCCCAACAAAAAATCAGCCCATTCTGAATTTCTAACCCCATCAAATGTGGGTTTTCAAGTTACATGGTAAGAATCGACGGTCCATACTTCTTCAGCTTCTAAACCAGTCTATGAATATCAGAATGATTTGAATTTTTGTGAGGATAATCTCCTCACCATAGAGATCATCCTCACCAAAAATCAGCCATTGATTCATCTTCTATGTGGGTACGCTAATATGGGTGTAAAAAATGGGGTAAAAAATGGGTGTCCCTCGAGCCCGACCCATCTTTGGATACTAGTACCCAAATAATGGCAAATAATGGTCAATAATGCTTAAATTCAACAGTTAAAATCACTCCATGAAAATGACTCCAATCCAACACTTAGGTGCTCAAATTCAACAGTTAAAATCAATCCATGAAATCCATTAATCAGATTGATTTTTGATTTGTTGATCCACTTAGGGATTGGCCAAACATCCATACAGTCAGCATCCTCCACAAATGTGCCATGTGGCTCATATTATGGGCAGTTATAAGGGGCAATCATTGTGGAGGGTCAGCAAAGTTGTACTCCTAGATAGACATCTAGACCAAAATAATAACATGATTAGTGATTTTTAAAAGTTATATTGGAGTCATTTTTATTGGTTGATTTTTTAAACGTGGAATTTGGCATTATTTGGGGTACAAAGATCCAAAGGTTTGAAATCAGTAATCAGGCTAAGTTGTAGTTTGTAGGTCCACTTAGGTATTGGCCAAACATCCATACGGTCAATGTCCCTCTAAAGTATTCCCTGTACTCAAATTGTGGGCGGTCACCAAAGTTCTACTCGGACCAACCGATCATTGGTTCCCACCCAAAATCAATTAGCTTGGACCATATCATGATTCTCATCCATTTGTTCCGTTGTTTGATTGGTTGTGATCATCCAATTCATTGACATTGTTCGTAGGTGATCTCCATCTCCTATTTTGGATTCATCAAATACTCAGAAAATATTTGCATTGCACCCTCCACCCAAGCGGTGGAAAGTATTTGCAACTGATTTTATGGGTTAATACCAAGCAACAGAAAATTTTTGAGCTGTAAACATTTATAAAATAAATATTTGTAGAGGTAAATATTTGCATCTTACAAATATTTACTGGATACCAAGCAGGGCCGTAATTTCAAACCTTTGAATCTTTGTACCACAAATAATGTACAAACTCACGGTAAAAAGTCAACCCATGAAAATGACTCCAATACAACGCTTAGAAATCACTAATCAGGCTATTTTTTGGTCTATATATCATAGACTTGGTCTATATATCCATCTAGGAGTAAAACTTTACTGACCCTCCACAATGACTGCCCCCATGACCACCCACAATATGAGCCATGTGGCACATTTGTGGAGGATGCTGACCGTATGGATGTTTGGTCAATCCTTAAATGAACTTACAAATCAAAAATTAACCCGATTAGTGATTTCTAAGTGTTGGATCCAAAGATTTGAAATCACTAAATAGGCTGATTTTTTGTTTGTAGGCCCATCTAGGGATTGACCAAACATCCATACGGTCAACGTCTTCTAAAAGTGCGCCACACATGGCTCATATTGTGGGTAGTCATCATGGGCGGTGAGCGAAATTTTACTCTCCATCTATGTAATACCCCAGATTTTTGAATGGGCTTTTTGGGCCCTTTGGGAGACTTTTGAGTCCATTTGAAAACCCATGAGCCTTTTATTAGGATTTAAGCCCATTGTGGATCAATCGTCTGACTATTATTTTGGTGTGTGGCTTCCACTACCATCCAATCAGATCTATGATGGATTTATAGACCCACGTCGATCGGCGAAATCGGCCATGGATAGCATGGTTTGTAGAGACCACAAGATCAAACGAATTTGATTCAACATAGAAGAATCCAAATAAATATAGTTGACCCAACAAGCGTATTTTATTGTGTCCCTTCTTGGATGAATCAGACATCTCGGATGATCCGTAAGATCTCTCGGATGTCATTATCGGGCATCGATTTTGTGGTCTACAAACATTGCATGATCTGACGGCTAAAGATCACCAATCTGTTGATCTTGGTTGCATGGAAACGCATCGTAGCTAAGTCCACTTACTTGGTCTATCCATCCCACATGGTTAACCTACTTCCATTAGTCCATTTCCATTGGCCGATTGTCATTTACCTTGGTCCAAACCCATCTTTGATAGTCCATCTCACTATCAAATTAACTTCTCTAATCTTGGCCCATCACAAATCACTTCAGTTCGGCCCACATATTTTGGGCCCATAGAAATCAGTCTAGCCCGGCCCATATCCTTCACAGACCAACACATTACACAACCTCTAACGAACTTCATTCTTATTGCAGGCTACTGTACCAGCTCATGATGTTGATCCTTGTAAAAGAAAACCAGCCTATCAAAGTGCTCCATTCACGTTTCCAATTAGCCAACCCTAAAGCACCTCAATCCAAATACCCAGACTGCCCTCAATCATTGGTAGCCAGCGCAACACCCCTTTAACCAAACAAACACACCTCTCTTGAGTGGTGCAAACCCAACCACGTGTCATTGCCACAACGCACAACCCAACCCTAATCTCCTCTCTCGACTAACATCTCTCAACCCTCTCCTTCATTCTCTTCTCAATGCCATGGTTGCTCAACCAGCCTGCTTGTTCATGGCCCAACACCCATTCTAATTACATCTCCCATGTTCAACACCCTATTTAGCTATGACTTCCATCATCGCCATCACCTCTAGTTCGCACCTCCACTAACTGACAACCATAGCATCATCGTTAGCACCAACTGCTCCAGCCGAGAGAACCTCTCAAACAACTTGCAACTCCTTGCCGCCTCCATCTATAAGCTTTGCAGGTGAGCAGCTGCAATGGATGCCAACAAAGCCACCTCCTCTAATTGTCCAACCTTGCATTGCACCATGCTCCTTGGCCAGCTCATTCCATTCCCACCATCTTCTTGGTCTGACTTGTAATACCCCAAATTTCTGAATGGGCTTTTCGGGTTCTTTTAGGAGACTATCCAGTCCATTGGAGACCTACGAGCCTCACCCTATTGGACCCATTGTGGATCACTCATCGGGCTGTATATTGGTGTGTGAATCCCACCACCATTCAATCAGACCTATAATAGATCTGTAGACCCACCTCGATCGATGAAATCATCCTTGGATTGTGTGGTCTATAAGGACCACAAGATCTAATGGCTTTTGTTTTGATATTGTAGCATCCATGAGAAATCTAAACTTCGAACTTATTCTATGGGGTGATCCTCCTTACATGTATCCAACTTCTCAAATAATACATAAGATTGCTCAGATGCCTAATATAGACTATGTCACTGTAAGAACTCACATTCGTCTTGATGGTCCAACCACTCACTCTAAACCGTATAAATGCCCGGTGTAAAGCCCAATCGGTCCTCATGTCCATACTAAATTATGTTTTAAGCATCCTACTGCGTGTTTCAGCTATATGCCATCACAGTAGTTTCACGTGTATCACTAGCGGCCATTGCAACCTTACATTCAGATTTCTGCGCATGCGACATGCCCATGCCGACCACCCATCATCGTTCGATCACTTGTCATCGCTCGACCAACAAACTAGCACCATTATTTCCATTTGAGTTCGTCTCGTTGAATTACTTAGGGGACACAATCTTATGACCATCGCTTGTGTCCAGACTCCTGATGGACTCCAGAGTGTCCATCGAACGTTGTATTGATACCAAACACGTATCTTATAATAATTTATATTAAATTAACCATTATAAGATAATTGTTCAGATAATTGATTATATTAAACCAAGAGTAATCTTTATCCAACTCATCATACCGCCATGTAGTCGAGATGCCACACACAACAGCTCCTTCATGTCTCACGCGTACAACTACATGACCACTTGCATTCTTACACCCTTGACTAACATCAGTCATGTGCCCCATTCCCATTCGTCGATCTCAACCCTCATCATAACCATCAACTTCCATTATCAACCATTCCCATGCAGCCAGCCTTGCATGTTGATCTTGCCACTTCATCGTGCCTCAACTAAGCCTTCAACGAGCATGCGCTCACCTTTATCCACCTCTTTGGTGTGGTCCCCTCTTGAACCACCAGCTGTTGTTCACAAACGCCTACCACCCTATCACCTTTCCACACCACCATCCCTGCCTCCTCTAGTTCTCCAATCAAGCACCTTCATATTCGCCTAGCTCTAATTGTAATCCATGCAACCACACAACGACCACTCCTAAACCTCCAATTCTACCGCCTCTACACCTTTTGCATAATCAAACCTCCGACGGTTGAAAACAAAAAAAAAAAAAAAATCAATCCAATGGATTAAAATAATCCAGCCTAATCCTTATCAAAACCTACTCAAAACTCTCACAAATATCCATATCTCTCTGTCTCGATTCTCTCTCTATATCTTGGTGTAATGCTCAGTCTCTCCTATCGGCGACTCCACAGCACTACACGTCCAGATCTTCATAACTCCTGTCTATCGACCAACCCATGTAAGACTCCAATCTAACGGTCCATTGGAGTTTGGGGTGGGCATCAAGTTCCAACCGGGATCTCCACCATCAACCATCCAACCAGCTCGACCACCATCTTAACCCCTTAACCATTGCTCAATGTGCCGTTTATACACATCGAGCAGCTCTTCTCATCATCTACATCAACACATTCAACATGATGATCGACTCCAAGCTTGCACATACCAACATCAATCATCAATGGATCCTCCTCGGCATGGTTCAACATCTAGATAGTTCAAATGGGATATACCACCCGCACCGTATATATATATATATATATATATCTGATGTTCATACATCATACGGTGAGAGTTAGCCCAATAGATGATCCAAATCCAATGGTTGGATCTCCTTCCTTTACATCATTCTGTTCTTTTGTGGATGCTCTATTTTGGTTACCAAAATAGAACATCATATATGATTTTCCTCTATATCTAACGGTATAGTTGGGTGATTTTTTTTGTGTGTGTATGGCAGTATGTTTTGGGTGCGTGTGTGTTTGTGATGTGTGCAATTTTTTGGTGGGTCCGATAGGTAGTAGTGGGACTCTCTAGGGGTGGCCAAGTTGTAGGGGCGGAGCCCCTGTTCTTCATCAACGTAATTTTTATTGTAGGTCAACATTCACTGTTTAGTGTCTTCTAGGTGCGCTCCACGTGGTTCATATTTTAGAGTACGCACCAGCGGGTAGGGCCCACTTTAGGTTTTGTATTTTGATAGAAATGTAGTCCCTAATTCCTTTCTTCCAGGTTGTCATGCTAGCAAGCCCACCTTGGATTGGGTACAACATCCATACGGTGGGTGGTTTCAAATAGTGTACCACTTAGTATATATAATGCTCGATATCCCACATTACAATCAACCCATAAATAAATGAATCTAATCCAACGGTTAGGATCTTCAACATGCTGATTCTTGGTTGGTTAGTCCACCTAAGATTTGGCCAATGGTCCATGTGGATAGTACCTAATTTGAGTATGCCACATGCAGCACCCAACCCCGCCTCCTTCAATCCAACGGTCTCACTGGACTAATCATGTTGATTTTTGGTTTGTAGGTTAAATTAGGAATTTGTCTAGTGTCTAATACGATCAGTGTTTTCTAGAATGTGCCACGTGATATTTGGTCAAACAACTTAACCATTTGGTTTCTCTCCAATGTACCACCCGACCCGAACACCCAGCACTACTGTTGGATCATATCCATGATCAATAAGTAACAATGCTGCCTCACACTATTGTCAGCTGGCCTTCTCCATCCTCCCAATGCTGCAATCTGCTCAACTACATCTGGATCCCTTTCTACGATTGATCTGAACAACTCTTTTGATTCTTGTCTTTCGATTCTTCTCTACAAGAAAACTGTGAGTGTGTGAGCTTTTATGAAAAAGCTCATGAGTGTGTCCAATTTCTAAAACATGTCAGGGGTAAAATAGTTGATAAATACAAAATAAGCCAGTTTCATGAAAACACATGTAAAAACATTAGATGCAACTAAACAAGTTTGAAAGTCAACGATATGATAGAATCCACAATAGCATAATAAAATATGTACAGTAGCAGTTAAACCAATTTCATAAAGCTATAAAGCGCTTCGGGCTTCCCGCGCACACGTGCGAACTCGCTCGCGTTGACTTTATTCGTCATGGTGACTCATGAACAAGGATTCAGCTTCATATCATCCGAAGAAACAAAAATACCAAAAAGTTCAAATTCACAACTAATAACATTGCATTCGATTATTTATTTAAAATGGTACACATAACAATTAAGCCCCCTAATTCTGCCCCCTCGAGTCCCTGTCTCAAGGTCAGTAAAGTACCCGCCCCCGGCACGGATCGAAGTCGTCGATCGCGTATAAGCCGATGGCGATATGCCACTAAGAGATACCCTCACTGATCTGCTATGGATTTACCCTCCTTGATCACAGCCTTCGTGGTATTAGCCTCCCGTCTTGACGTTCCCAAGGATGACCAAGGTATGGCCAGCCATTTTGGATCGTTGCTTAAAGGGTGGCCGAGGTATGGCCAACCTCGTTCTCGTACGAGGGGAACTCGGAGGTGCATGCACGAGATGCAGCTTTTAAATCATAATAGTGGCGGGCCCAAGTCGTAACCTCTCACCCCATACTAAGCGTTACTCACCAAGGGGCAGCAACAATTGGAGAACAAAAGATCAGTTCTTCAAACACTGGCGGACAAGTATTTGGTGCAAAACAGAGAAAATTGAATGCTTTACAAACTACGGAGATCAATGTGTTATATCTCTTATGGAAATTATTGGTTTTTTTTTATAGGCAGGTATATGATTGGGTTGACACCTTGGTTTACCCTCTTTTAGGTTTTCTTTTGTGTCCTCTGAACAATGGGTTTTGAGTCCTCTAATGTTGCATGAAAAGCATGAGTCAATGAATAATTGATTTTTGGTTCTTAAAAAACAAAAATAAAAACAATTAGAACAGAAGCCAAAATTATGTACAGCTTATAATGGGCAAGTGAAGAGTATAACTTTGCTGACCGCGGTAGTCAATAATTTTGCTGATGTGCTATAATATGAGCCACGTGGCATATTATTAAAGGATACTGACCGTATGGATGTGGACCTCAAGACCCAAAATCAGCCTGATTAGTGATTTCAAACCTTTGGATCTTTGTACCCTAAATAATGGTCTTCTCAAATTCGACGGTAAAAAATAAACCCATGAAAACAACTCAATCAAACGCTTAGACGTGTAGGAGACGTGATGGGACACATGTGCAGGAGACATCCCTGTCCACGTGCCATGTGGACACTTCAATTAATTTATGTCCTTCAACTGGTTCAAATGGTTTCAATCGGCTCGACTGCTATAGTGAAAAGGTAAAGGAAGGCCGTCCGATTTTCAGAGATCTACGGTCCCCTCGTTTAGGTTACACCCCAAAGTTTACAAAGGGCACCCAAGTTATAAGGGTGCCCAACCCATTTTAAAAACAATCAGTGGGCACCCCATTGCTTAAAGGCACCCCACACGGTGATTAATGAACCCAAAATCGGATAAAAAAAGTAGGGCATTTTTTCAACACCTTGAAAATTGAAAGTAACCCGTATAGTAATAATACCCCCTTAACCTAGTTTGATAGTGTTTGACTCGAGTTAACAGGATGAATTAGTTGCAAACCGAAAATAGAAACATGCCCTATCCAATAGTTTTTTTTTTCAAAAATGTAGTTGCAAACCGAAATAGAAACTTGCCTTATCCAACAGTATTTGTTATTTAAAAATGACCTTCGGTGTTCTCTCGACTCTGTATTCCAAGCTTACTTATTGTCTTCTTCTCTTTCTTATTTGTATTCAAGCTAACATATTCTTCTCTTTAAAGTGAGTATTTTTTGTTCGTTATTCTCTCGCCTCTGTATTCCAAGACCGTCGTCTTCTCTTTCTTCTCTGTATTTGTTAATTGAAAATAGAGACTAAGAGACTTTTTCAAGATCTTAATAGATAAGCTTTATACCAATTCCTAACACCCTCCCTCAAATAGATAAGCTTTATTCTGATTCCTAACAGTATTGAGCTTACTATATTCTTCTCTTTAAAATAAAGTGATTTTTTATATCTATAGGGGTTGTAAATTTTCTCTTTGGTGGGTTTCCTTTGGGTTATTATGGTTGACGTGGTGATAAATTTGGTTTTGAACAAAATTGCTTCTCTTCTTCTTGAAGAGAGCAAATTTGTTTGGGGGTTCCGTAATGAATTGGAGCATATACGATGGAATCTTCAGCTTATGAGAGCGTTTTTGCTCGATGCTCGAGATTCTCATTCCAACAAGACAGTGTTCGTCTTTGAAGTGATCATGGAGAAGCTTCGGTATTTCATCTCTACTACGATGAAGTCGTCAATGAATGCCTTCAACGGGAGAGGGGAGAATTTGGAGGTGTGGTTTGTTTCTCACCAGCGGACTTCGTATTCCACTATCGAATGGGACGTCGGCTCAACGGTCTCCACCATCAATTTGAAGAAATCAAGGATGACATAAGAACGTTTCTTCCTGCAATACAACCATCCCCTCAAAGGGTTGTTAGTGGAAAGAAGATAGGTTTTGGGATCAGATTTCGTCCAGTGACAGAGGGCTACATGTCCCATTTTGATTCTAAGGTGGCAGTTATTTTAGGGCAGAGGTATAGAGACAGCATTTTTCTCTTCGCTCTTTATACCTTTGTTTTTTGAATCATTTGTATGTAATTTAATGTTGACAATTGTGAATAAATTCAAATTTCAATTCAGTCTTTTTCTCACTGAGTAAATTTAAATTTTCAATTTAGTCATCTTCTCATTGAATTCAAATTTCAATTCAGTCTTTGAATATAGGTACTTCCTTATTTACTTTTACTATGGGTACTAGTGTCCTTGGTTAAAGTTTCTGGTGTGTCAGCTTGTTGTAAGAACTAGGTATTCAGTGGACTAACAGATAAAGACACCTGGTATCAAGTTTTACTCCATTCTTTGCTTTACCAAGTTCTGAGGTAAGAATTCAATCCTACTTTGGAATTAAATTGATCCAGGAAGTGATATGTCTGAAGTTAAAGCTAATTATACTTGACCTTGCTTTTTCTCTTATACATCCTAAGATATCACTTATGTTTCACACTTTCATATTTTTCTTTAGAGTGCATATCTCAGTTGTTGCTGCTGGAATTATTTTTCCCTTGTAAGAAGGTGATCTGTTTTCTTCTATTCGTCGTAATTGAGCACGTGTATGCTTTTATTTCTTGTGTTTAACTATTTTCTTGAGATAATATTATTAATCATATGATTAACTATTTCAGCGCATTTTTTGTACATTCTCAGATTGGGGTTGTTCAAACTTCAAATATAGTAAAATAAACTCTACAACACATGATAATATGAATCTTTTGTTGTCATGCATGAAACTAGTATTGTAGACAAGCTACAAGCCCATGACAAGTATGACACATCCATAGGCATGAATGTGCCCAATTTTATTTTTCTATCTTGTCTCAAAATCTTGATTCCTAATCTTGACAGGTGCTCAGCTCCTCATAGGTGGCTGTCTACTATATTTGCTCAAAGAAGGGTATTGTGAATGCTTGCCAATTCAGCTTGTAGGACATAACATTAAGGTTTCAAATTGATTGACATATGAATAAAAAAATATTTGCTCCCCACTGAAGTCGGATGGGTATAATTTTGACGTGGGTCAAGTGTTTGGTTGTGATAAGAGGAGTCCATATCTTCATGTTTATTTCATCACAACCTTCACAAAATCAGCAATTTTATTTCATGAATCATCCTGCTTGTTTTTTAGATAATAGAAACACCTTAAGTTTGAATATCTGGCTGACATGATCAGAATTCCAAGCAGTGGTAGATTTCTTATTTGGCTTGCAAGAAGATCCCTGAAACAAAATATTATTGGGGATTGGAAATACAGCATAAAGTACAGGTGTAACTCTTACTTTTCATGAACATTTCTGACTGAATTAGTTCTCACAAAATTGTAAATTAGTGTGTTTGGAAATTTTCTTTGTGAGTTAAAAATAGTTTGAAACTTATCTCTTATGTTAAATATTATTTGCTTAATGGTATGGTTCTCTTCTTTGTGCAGTTGATCAAGCCTGCCCATTTTTGGGTGAAAGAACTGGCTCTTAGTAACAACTAACATGTAAGGTTTTGAACTCATTCTCTATTCATTTCAGGCAAACAAAAAATATACCAATGATATTCGCTCAAAAGTGCTTATTTTAAGCACTTATCCTGTTAGCGTTATCGCACTCTCCTACGTAAAACTGCTCTAATTATCCACTTTTCTACGTAAGAGTCTATCTCATTGCGTAAAACACACTTTTCTGGACGAAATGGTATATTTGCATGCATTAAACACATTTTTGGAAGTCTAGATATAAAGCCGTTCTGATTGAGTCTCATTACGCGCTTCTTTTGTCGCAGGAAACCCGATCAGACGGTTCTCAAGACTGGTGGGCCCACAATCAACCTCTAGAACCTATGATCAAAGCCCAAAAGCCAGTGGACTTGGACAAAAAGATGTAGGCCAAAGACGGGAGAGCCAGAGAGTCGGAAAAGCCTAAGAGAAGATTAAGAGGGAAGGAGAGGCAAGCCCTCAAAGAAGAGACTAAGGAGATTAAAGCTTATCAACTAACACAAGATGAGGACTTGCTCAATTGGTAAAGCATGCAGAAGACCAAGTCAAAGACCAAGGTTCAAGCCCCTATACTATCATTTTTCTCTTTATTTTGTAATATTTCTCTCTCTTCTCTCCTCTCTCTCTCCAAACCATCATTCTCTCTCTACTCTTGAATCCACATCATCCGATCCTCTCCCCTCCCTCAATCACTCAATTCTATGGCCTACCTTGGCCAATTTCCATTACTCGATCATCACCGTCCATCTCTACCATGCGATCGCTCAGTCAGTCCCCAATCATCCATTTTACCATCTCATAAATCCAATGGCCCTCATCACTTCATGTTCAATCCTATGGGCCTAAGCCAAGATGAAGTGCGGGCCCGGGCCCATTACCCATGGCCCAGCCATCCAGTGGGACCCACATACCCAACATGGACTGGAAATGGCTGCTAAAGAAGGAAAGAAGAGAATTTTTAAAAGAATTTTTAAAAATCAAACATTTTTCAAAAAGGAATTTTTTGACTCAATCTTTTCAAAAAAATGGAGGTATTTACATTCTAGAAACGTGGGTTTCTAAGTTAGGAACCCACGGTTATATACAAAGGTTTTCTAGAAGAAAGATATTTTGTGGAAAAGAATTTTTAAAAAATCGTGGGATTCTAATCTGGGAACCCACGATTTTACCAAAAAAATGAAGGAGAATCAAAAGATTTTTAAGAAACCGTGGGTTTCTAATGTAGGAACCCACGGTTCCTACCAAAAGATGGAAAATGAGCTTTAAAGAAATAGAAACCGTGGTTCCCATATATAAAGTGTGGAGATATCAAACCCTAGACCCCCCCCCCCACGTTTTGGAATAAGAAGAATTCCTTCTTCTTGCTGCCATTACGCCCACACCACCAGCCGTTCCTCCATCAAGACCCCCAGCCATTCACTCAACGTTTTTGAAAGAAGAGAGTTCTCTCTTCTTGTAAAAACCTCCCCCGAATCGATCCCTTCCTCTCTCCCACGTTCTCAAACTCTCTTGACCGTCCCTCTCTCTCCCATTTTCCATCCACGTTTTCTTCAAAAAAAAAAAAAAAAAAAAAAAAAAAAAAAGAGTAAAGAAGAATGAAAGTGGGAAGAGGTAAAGCTTCTTGTCTTTAGTTGCTGCCCATCCTTGCTGATTCGTCTCCACTCCAAGGTAAGAGTTCTCTTCTCTCTCTAGATCTCTCCACTTTCTCTCTCCCCCATATTTTCTCTCTCTAGGATAGCCTTCTTCGATGTTTCTCTCTCTACATTTTCTCATTTCTCTCTCTAATTTTTATGGTTTTCTAGGTTAATTTTTGAATTTAGTTTGATTTTGTAAGACTCATTGAGGATGAATAAAATTATTATTTTTGCATTTGTTAGTTTACTTTTGTGTTTTTGATTATTTGTGGTAATTTCTCTCTCTAAAAATCACTAAGAATGTTTTAAATCCATCACCATTCTCACCTCTCCATGTTTTCTTGATAAAAATCCGTCATTTCATGTCGTTGAATTACGCAAACTAACCCCGAGTGCGGATCGACATCCGACACGAGCCACTGTACAACCCTGTGATTTTTGCAGGATTTGAGTGAAAAAGAATCGGATAATTACAAATATTGTTGAGATCTAGGATTTCCGAAACCAACGACGCGGAAAAATCCTACTTTCAACCAACAATTTCATAGAGTTTTTAAGAAATATTGTTGTTTGAAACCCAGATGTTTCATATTTGCCAATGCCACAGTTTCTTTTGAACAACTAGTGTCCACTTACCCTAGACCTTTGATGTTTGGCTCAATCTTGGTGAGTACATCAACTTCACTTATCTTCCAAATTAGTTTGAAAATTTATTTCTTCTCTAAGCTCATGATTCATATTCTTTAATAGTGTCAACACCCACATTTCAAGAAAATGACATCAAAAAAGAAGAGTCATGCAGACGTCCTTAGTGGATTCCATTTTAAAGAATTTGAGTCCTGGAGGATAGGTACACACCTTAACATCTGACATTTACCAGATAACATTTGGGTAGAGGACGTCATTATAGTATTCTAGATTTTGTTCTTTCATGTGAATAGTGGATACTAGATTCTCATATCAATTTTGTAGACAGAATTGTCTTCACCTCGCAAACTAGAAGTAGGCCGCTGTCACGCCCCATTTTTGGATACCCAGATACGACCCAAATACCGTGGATCGACCCGTACCCGAACCAATAGGTGATTCATGAATGTCCCCTAGTGGTCCAATTAAGTCAATTAGACTACTAAGGTACATTCAAAAATCCTATAAGTATAAAAATATCTAGGTACGGAAGTAATCCTAGAATGATCATACGCGATTGTTCAATTTCAGAGTTAGGTTAAGTTCGTTAATCAACTAGGTTGTTCTACAATCTACATGAGGTTTATTATTAGTTAATTAAATAGATTTAATTATCTTAAGTCCAGTCTAGGGTAACCTATTAAGTCCATACAGTCTACGTATGAGTCAACCTAGTTGACACGATCAGGTCTCAAAATTTGGCTAAGGCAAAATAGGGTAGCAAGGTGCTATTTTGACCATATCTCCTTTGTTATTAAGAATCTATGAACGGAGCATACATTTTCGGAAAGGTCTCATAGAGATCTATGATTAGTCATTATGTGTAGATCTTAGAAAGGATCAACTTCTCTTCCAAAATTTCTACACAACACATAACCTAAACTCAGGTTTTTCTGACATACTGTTAGTGTTTCAACCATAACTTTTAATACAGATTGAATCTCTAGCAACCGTAAATATTTCTGGAAAGCTAACTCGAAGCTCTTCGAAAAGTTCTTCTAGGTCAGATTCTAGAAAGATCTTCTGTATATCCAAAATTTGAGTATAAGTTAGAACTATAAATTTGGTAGATTTGATATATGTTCAGTATTTCGGTTATAACTTTATGTTTGGATCAAATTATTGAATTATAGAACCTGTTCCTGAAAGTTAACTCAGAGGGCTTCGAAAAATACCTACTGGTTAGAAACCAATTTCTGAGATCTAGGCATCATAAAATGCACCACGAGACAGAACAACCACTTGCTATCTCATGTTACATTTTGGTGACTAAGTCTTTTGGAACCCAATATGTGTACCGGTCCAAATGGGATTGCACTAGGGCGTTCATTTTATCATTTAAAACATGCACATAATCATCAAAAAGATAATGAAGAATTGTATCATAAATTCAATCAAATCCTATTCATAACAACTCAAACATGTTATAAAATAAAATGAGGAGAAACCCTCAAAAATCAAGCCAGAACAAGCTTATTTTCAATCTAAGTAACCAAAGCATATAAAGGTGTCTAAAATGAGTTAGTGTTATCTAGCCCTCCTCAACATAAATATCCTCATTATCACAAATATCATCATGTAGATCCTCCAAATCTGGATATACACAATCATCTGAATCTTCATAAAAATCATCGGCCAAATCTAAAAAATGTGTCGACAAACGCCGTGAGTCTAAAAGTACTCAGTGTGCCACAAGTAGTTTGGCATGCATTTTGAATAACTAAAAGTGTTTAAGCATGCTAAGCACATGCAAGATAAATGAATTCATAAATAAGATAACAATGCAGTAACTTGCATTCTCTATGCTCTCACCCCCTGTCCACTCAAACCATACGGTCTCCATCTTCTTCCCTCACACAGGGAGTAACCTCACTGGTCATCTACAGGAAAAAGAATAAGGGTTTAGGGTCTTGCACCTGATATTCACTCAAAAATACTTATTTTAAGCCATTATCCTTATAGCGATGTCGCATTCTCCTGCGTAAAACTTGTCTTTTCATCGACTTTTTCATATAAGAGTTTCTTCAATTGTGTAGAACACATTCTTTAGACGAAAATCGACTATTTGCATGAAATATACGCATTTCGGATAATCCAGTATCAAGCCGTTTTAATTGAATCTCATTACACATTTTTTCACTTGCAGGAGACTCTATCGGGCGATTCTCAAGGACTGACGGGCCCATGATCAACCACAGAAGACTTCTATCAAAGCTTAAAGAGCAAACATGGTTGGATAAAAAGATAGAAGACATGTACGGGCAAAGCTAGAGAATCGTAGAGCCGGAACAAGGACTAAGAGAGAGAAGAATAGCTGGAGACCAAGAGAAGGACTTAGGTGTTAAAGGCCACACCAATTGACATCAAAGAATAAGTTTGACTATTGGTGGAGCGGACGAGAGAGAATAAAGAAGACCAGGGTTCAAGACCCTCTAATACTTTTATTTTTGTATTTTTCTCTCACCTCTCTCCTATTTCTCTCTCTATCTATCTATCTTGGCCCATGACCCATGCCTATACCCATGCCCATGACCCATGACCCATACCCATTACCCATGCCCATGCCCATGACCCATGCTCATGCCCATTTGCAACAACAATAGAGAATTGGTCTCACTTGACCGATTCTTCTTTCCTCCATCTCTCTCTATCCTAATCACTCTCTCTCTCTCATCTAACTAACCCATTCTCAATCGTTGGATCTAGAGAGATCCAACGGTCATCATTTTTACAACAAGCAAAAGAAGAAAAAAAAAGTCCATACTTCTTGGGTTGGTTCCCTCCCCCTTCTCTTCCTCTCTTTCTTCTTTCTTTCTCTTCTTCTTCATCCTTCTTATCTGGCGAGCTCACCATTAATGCCTCCACCTCGAGGTGCAAAGCGTCAAACAGCAACGTCTCCTTGCTGCCTATTGAGGTCGATCCAATCGAAGTTGCACCATCTACATCTTCAGTAGTAAGCTTCTCTCTAATTCATCTCTCTAACTTTCTTACCTTCTTTCTCTCTCTTCTTTCCCTCTCTACCTTTACATGCTTTCTAGGGTAATATTTTAATGACTTTCTAGATTAATTTGGTTTAATGTTATTTCTGTTGTAAAGCATTTGGAAAAGCATTGTAAGCATTTATTTTTAGTTTAATGAATAAGTTTTAAATTCAAGTTTAAGTTATTTTTATTTATTGTGTTTTTCATTCTCGTTTCTCTTATATTTTTTTTATTATAATAGTTTTAACTACAATCTCAAGCATATTTTAAATCAACCTCCATTCTCACCCTTCTATTTATTCCGAGCATTTTCTGATTATTCTTATTTCTTATTGTGCTAACTAATCCCGAGTGCGGACGATATCCAACACGAGCCACTGTGCAAGTCTACTTATTTGCGGATTAAGTGAACCAATTCGGAGAAATTACAAATATTGTTGAAATCAAGAGTTTCCGATCCAACGACACGAAAAATTCTACTTTCAGCACCCTAGGGCTCTGAGCCCTTCTTAATTCTTTCCCTCATTGGGAGAATAACCTCACTGATCTGTATAATAGATAACCACATTGGTTTGTATAATATAGAACCTCACACGAGCTAATAGATAATCTTCATCACAATGCATAGCTCACCCCCATATGGTCAATTTAAAATAAAGCCATAAGTCATCAAAGTACTCACATGGCATGAAAATAAGGCTATCAGCTAACGTAGTACCCATAGGGCATGCAAAACATGATATTACAATCATCAATAATCATATATGATTAACGAAAGCCAAATATCATAGAAGACAATTAATCTAAACAATCATGGAAAAATAAAAGACATGGCAAGATTACTCATGGTTATCATACACCTTTTAGGTTCTCTTCAATGGAAAATAGAAATTTTCTCTGAATTTAAAAGTGGTCGGATCAGACTCTCATTGGTGTATGTTGTTCTACTCAGTGTTCCCTTCACTTCTCCCTTCTACTTCAAGTTCAATCGAAGTTCGAATGAAGGCTTAATCGAAGCTCTCCAACTTCCTTAATAGAGTTTTGTGATGGATTTTTAATGGAAGCTTAAAGAGATAAAAGGGGAAAGAATTGAGGAAAGAGAAGAGAGGTTTTTGAAAATAACAATAGGATCCAAAAATATTGGCTATTGATAATTCTATTAGGTTGCCTATTTAAATAACACAAGGGATGAAAGATTTGAAATTTGAATTGATAGAGATTCTCTCAAGTTGTTGAACAACAAAAGGGAATGGATGAAATTCGTAGCTCTCAAAGGGGTGACTTTTTCAACTCTCAAAGACTCATATTTTGAATTACTAATGGGTTATAAATGGGTCCAATGCCCATGGGTATCAACTGTGCTTTAATTAAGTTATTCTTAAGCCCAAAAGGACTCTAAATTGGCCATACGGGCCCACTATACCTAAATTAATAATATAATTACTTATATTAATAATTAAAATAGTTATTAATTATAATTATGTCATATTCTCTTAAAAGGTGATGGTCTGATATGATTAATATATATGTGCATTAAACTATACTTTATAATATATTAATACACAACATTCATTCATTAATTCATATCAATCATATTATATAATTTAAAAGTTCATAATTAATAAGATGTTGACACTTGTCATACATCTAAAATTCAAATAAAATATTCTAATACATAAAATTTTAGCAATTGGTCAAAGTCTCTAGAAAAGGTCAACCTCTCGTCAGATTTACTCAAAACTTGTTCTACGGCTCCCGTACTCATTTCAAATTTATTTAAAAATATAAAAATGACGGAAAAGTTCAAAAATTATGAAAATATATTTTTTGCCAAAAATATTCATTACAGTTTTAAAGTCTCTTTATAAGGTCTAAAAATCCTAAGACACGAGTCCCACCTAAAATTTAGCATAAATATAAAGAAAATAAAGTTGATTATATTATTGAATATTTAAGATCTATATAAGTATACGATCATGTCGGAACTATCTGTTTGTCGATCGGAGGTCAAAAGAATTTTCTAAAAGAGTTTTAGTCTACTCTTACGAGTCCCCATAAAACCCTAATTTTTGAAGATGTCAGAATGCAACTAAAATTGATACACATGTTCATACATGATATCTAAACATAAATATAACAACAGAAGTCTGAAAGTTTTTTTTTTTTGTAAAATTATCATCATACCCTAGAACGAAAGTTCGAGGTATTACAGCTGCACAACACAAAAAGGAAATGATTGAGAAGCAAACTTTGCTTCGAATTTATGGTGCTAGATTAAAATGACTTTTTTGGGCTAGTTAACTTCTGCCATGCATTTTCGTTTATATTTACTTTCTTAGGAGGGTTGTGGGGGATCTAGGTAGCCTAATATATTCAAGATTAATCTTCTCATGCAATTATGATGCTATAGTTGAATTGGTTTTTCTGCAGTCAGATGTGCTTGAAGTGGCACTTGACATGAGGACTCAATTCAATGCTCAGTCAGATGTACTCCAACACATTGATGATTCGGACCCTTTTATATTATGTGATGCTCAGGGATGGCTTTTGACCAACCCAATAGGTATAAGGATAGAAAGAGAGATCCATGCGGAGTCTGAAGGGGCAAAAATATATTGAAGAATGTACCAAAAGAGATAACTTCTCCTAGTTTTGCATTGTTACATATTAAGCGGAATACTAAGATAAGTGGTGACAACTTCTTTTGTATGAATGTGTAAGGCTATTTCCTTAAAGCAAAGGCATTGTGTGAAAATATAATTGTTTTGTTAAAGTTATACTTTTTCATAGTGCAACTCCCAGATGTTTTAGATCCTGAAGTTTATTTTTGACGTTTTACTGTTGTCCTCCCTTTCCCAAACCTTGCTTCCTGCTGCTTCAATCAAAGCATTAATGGATATGCTAGTGGGTTTATGTCCACGAGATAAGTTATGGACTTCCTTTAGAAACTGGCATTGAGACATCAAAGCATTTGGGCTCAATGGGTAAGCATCCGTGAAAAAAAACTCAAAGAATTCTAGACTATGGACATCCTAAACAGCTTCTCATAGATTTGGAGGAATGTCATTAAAGCTTGGATTGATGCTGAGGTTGTTGTAAAGCATATTATTGGCGATTTGAGTTGCAAAACATCCAAACTGAATTGTACAACACCCACTTGGGATGATGAAATTGTTTCTATGGTTGCATATACTGCAATACCAATAATTTGGTGATTATGAACTTTCTCTGAAGTGGATAGACATTCATTAAGGCTAGAGAAGCTATGAGGTATGGACGTTGACATACAATTGGGAATTAAATAGTTAATTCTACTTGTCAAGCTGTTTGTGCCCGTAGACAGCTGAGCTCCTCTGGTTTGGTTCATCAGATGCAATTCTCTAACACTTCAGTATCTTGGAAAGTTGTGCATAACCATTTAGAGCCATTCAGAAGGCTGCACTCTGCAGCACATGATATCGCAATTTGATTATTAGAGATTGAAGATGAACCTGATGCTCGGAGTAAAATAAATAAATCATACTTTTACAAGCTGGTGTTGTCCATGATATGAGGCCTTTTTGCACAATTGAAGGCTGCCCTTGCTCACCTAAAAGCACAATTCTGCACAAATGGAGACAAATAATGCCAACAGAGTTTTGGGTCCGACCAAACGTACACGATAGTCTTGGGTCTGAGCTATTGCATTCGACTTTAGCCTCACACTTCAATGTTAATGTGAATGACCCTTTCTATTTATCTTCTGATCGCTTGATCGTTGACGGTTGCTCTGCTCAATTAGCGGCTAGTCATAGTTGGACACGTGTATAAGATTAAGTAATTATATATGCAGTTGTGTGCTTCTACATATCAGATCCTGCTCGGATTCTCTGTGATCGTGGTCAACTTCCTTATTCAACGGTTATCCTAGCATGCGCAAGATTTGTGCCGAGATTCTCTGAGGTGATAAGCACAAGTTGTAACTCCAAAATATTGTTTGGCAATCGTTCTCAACTAAAGTCACCTAGATCAGACTTAAGTTGGAGGTTGGATTCGGCGTCCTGGATATACATTAGGTTGAGTTCGACAGTTATGAGAATCTGGGGCCAAGCTCATTCCTGTAAGTATCTATAAAGTTGGCTTGGCATTGTAATAACCGACCTATTTTCAGAAGGTAGAGTTAGTACATAATAAGCATGGTCCAAGCTATCAAATAAGGTTAGAATTGTTAGAACAGGTGTTCCTTGTCTATGTAGCAGTAAACAAAATTAAGCACTAAACCAGAGAAATCAGAAAGACAATGTGCATTGTATGTTAACTGAGAAAATGTAAACAGTAACAGTACCCGTATTTCAACAGAAAATTCCAGTAGGTGAAGCATCTTCAGAATTAGAACTGTAAGCAAAGAAGATAGGAACTTATTGGATTAGCAGACGAGGTTGAGCCATGCGTTCAATGCACTATCTTCCAATTTACCTGGAGTTTCTCCATCCATGGCTCTCTCAAACTAGAAAATGATTCTTGGAGTACCATCATGTGGATCTCTCATGAAGTGCGTTGCCCTTGGAGATTTGCCTTTGTACTTACCAATTGAAAAAGAAAAAGAAAAATTGCTTTTATATTTAATTACATTTTTTACCTTTGTAATCATTTTCTCAGTATCCTGGGTGTGGAAATGAGATGGTTCACTCTCTAACGCTGGAAAGAGTATATAGATCTACTCTTATGTAGGAATTTGCTTCTCAAAGTTTTGTATGCTTTTTCTCTTTCGATAAATTTCTGGTTATCGGAATTTGTCAATCATTTCGACCTTTGTAACAACTCCATGTTGATGTCTTGACTCATAGGCTAGAATGCTTCCATGCTAAAGAAATGTCAAGTCTCACTGGTGTCACTTGGACGTAAAATGTAGAATTTGCCCAATTGATATGGACCAAATGTTCGGCTGACAAGCCTTAAACAAATAGATTTGTGAGTCTAAGTTTCAAATGGCTAGTGCAGTTAGATGCCCCACGCTGGTTAAATGAAAATTCTTGACAACATTTTTCTTACTTCCTTTTTATCCTTCCTGTTAGCTTGGTTTCAAAGGCTTGAAACTTGATAGCTAGCTGAGTCACTGGATAAGCTTATAATATACAGAAGACTTCCCTATATTCATCTCATGCTCTAAATCGTTTGACATGCATGAGTTCCTCTTTTCCTATGTTTACTTTTACAGTTTTAAGGATTTTCTGTCAGAATTAGAGTGGATGCCTTGGATTCTCTTGCTTTATTGTGGAATTTCTATCTTTACATTTTTTTGTTATGAATGTTCCATCCCTATGTTTATATGGGTAAATTTTCTTCAGTGTGAAATAAAGAAGAGAGAATTTATGGTACTAAAGCTTGCACTCATACGTCCCGAAATGAGTTGCTTGAAGACCGTTGATACAGATGCCATCCCTTCAACAATGTATTGGGTGTCTATGTACAAGTTGACTTGTTTTGATATATGGGCTTGATGCTGAATCATGAGATTAATGCTTTCATTGCAAGTCTTTTGCTTTACCATAGAAATTGACTAGTAATCTAAGTTTTAACGGTTAAATGACAATACTTGCCTACTAGCATTCCTGGCTGCAACAAAAGGGTTGTTAGTGGGCATTTTACATCTGTGGTCTATTTTTGATAAGAAATAATTAAAAGAAGGATGTGAAGGAAGATTTTATATCCCAATAACAAAGGTAATTCACACTGATTTCGTTTAATGTTCTTGGAAAAATGAAATATCAGAGGAAAGTTTAAGTAGTTCAGAAAACATGTGATGTTAAACAATGCCAAAACTCTACATCTACCTATTTCTTCATCTTTTCGACTTCATATTGTCAGTGCCACTTCAGTAATTTCTCAAAACAATTAAAGTGGGTCCAATTCGATCCTTATTTTCAGAGTTGCAGATAAAACAATTGAAGTAGATCTCATTCGACATCTTTGCAGAGCTTTAGAAATATTTTTGTCAACTATTTTTCCCTTTTTCTCTTAATAAACTTCATCAGTTATGAGTTACCAAAGAAAAAAAGAAAGTGCTTGAAATTCGATAGTAATGACGCTTTGCATCTTGGAAGTGAAAACATAAGCATCTTGGAGATTTTAGGCTTGTAAACATATCATCATTTATCTTCTTACTGTCATTATTAGACTAGGTGATCTTAGAGAATATATGTGCTTGTGGCTGATTTGAATTAGAAATCACACTTGCCTACTTGATAAATAATTGATTCTTTTGGACAAGGACAGACTTTTATAATTGCAGCATAATTGCCGCCATATCACTTTTACCACTCTACCGTTCACCATTAACATTATTCACCGCAAACTCTTTCAGTATCTACAGCTTAAGCCTACGGCATGCATTTTTTAGCCCACGGCTCCGGCCCATCTGCCACGTTCACTACAAATTGGGTCTGAAAATTTTGATACACTGTCACATAAATACAGTTCATTTGATATATTTTTGAAATGGTTCTTGCTCATAATAGTTGATATATATTAAAGTCATATAAACAATATTTTAATAATAGTTGAAAATTTGATTAACTAAGAGTTATCTTCACAAGAGGTTTGTATGTGCTGAACATGTGTCAGATGTGTTTTACTTGTGTCTCTAACACGTCTAACATGGTCTTCTCTTCCTACTAAAAAATAATGGTGTGTCCATATTATATAGATAATCCAGTAATAAGAAAAACCTGGAAACCTTGTTTATGATATCCTTAGATGCTTCTGAATCAATGATTAAAGAGAATTCTCCGAAGAGAACAATGTGTGATAAGCAGTGTTAGAAGTACCTGGTTCACACATGGTTGGTTTTAAGTAAAATGTAGTTTCAAAAAGTGGCCTGTGATATCAAGTCCTTAATTTCACACCTAGGATTAGAACCTTTAGATGTTGGTACATGTGATTATGACTCCCTTGAATCAGCACATCAGCTTATGTAGTACTAGAGGGGATCTTGCTAGGTTGGACTGAGTTAAGTAGGCCCACAAAAGCTATGATCACTTCACTAGACAATGAGTATATCACTTTGCAAAACTTGACAGAGGTGTCCTTTAGCCTCTTTAACTCTGTGCTCTTCTAAAGAATTATGAGATTTGTAGGGCTGCAATGTAGCAAAATTTCCTATTTTGAAATCCAAAATAGAGCGAAAATCCTCAAGTGTTGGCGTAGAATCTTTGTCCCCTTGACTGCACTACTTCTAACCTCTAGAGTGAAGGGGACATGACTTAAGGAGTCTCTACCCCACCACTAGTTAGCATTTCTTCCATATTTCAAGAAATGGGAGTTGTTTACCACCAATTTCAGCAGATGTTCATTACCGAATAGAACACATGGCACAAAAAAGTCACGTTGTCAGGGTAGTACTTTAATACCCTTTGTGTTTGTAAGGGCATACTTGTCCATGTAAAGTTTTTTATATAAATAAGAAGTTTTGAGTCATGTATGCTCTCTCTTTCTTTTTTCTCTCTTCTCTCTCTTCTCTTTGGAACCTTAGACCTAAACCCTAACCAAACCATACCAAACCCAAAATCTACTTGGTATCAGAGCCAACCCTTGAAGGAGGACTAACCAAAAGACACTCTGAGAAGTACTGACGTAATGCTGACATCATTAGGCCATACGGCTGACATCAGCAATTGTATGGACAGGGTGACCTCGAGGTCCTAAGATGGCTTTTACCTGAAAGAGTTCTATTTTCTAGATTGTTTGGTGATTTTTTTGGAATTTTTTGTGATCTTAATGGACTTTTGTGCGATCTTATCGGTTTAAGGCGATAGAGTGTTTGTCGTGTTTCTTTGATTTCCTTCTCTGTGAGGAGCTTCTTGCCTGTGTTTGCTGATGTCTTTTGGTCTCCTACATAATTCCCTACAAGAATAAACAAACCTTACTAGGATCGGTGAAGTATCGATGATTTAGGAAATGGAACTCGCCCTACAAGTTAATGCCAACGGCTTTTGTGCCCATTTCTAGGTTGTTCTAGGGTTGTAAACCCTTGTGAAGCTCTTGTATCCATGTGTTGGTTGATCTTGGGTATCCATGTCTACCGAAAGGATTACCAGAGGGTCCACTGTGAATTCGAAAGTGACCTTTGGCAGTGTTAGAGGGTCCGTAGCAACTCAAGTAGGCTTCAAAAACCTAGGTTTAAAAATCACTTCAATCAAGTTAGATGGAAAGAACTATTTGGAGTGGTTTCAGGCAGCCAAGATGCATATCGATGGTCAAGGAAAGTTGGGCTACATCCCCAGCAAGTCATTGAGTCTAAGACGTCCGTAGACCCATTGAGTCTAAGAACCTCACTAGTCATGTCTTGGCTCCTCAACTCCATGCAACCTCACAATATCAATCGGGACTTCTTGTTCTTGTGCACTGCCAAGGGGGTGTGGGACACCGTGCGTTAGACATATTCTCAACAATAGAATATAGCCCAGGCCTTCCTGTAATGTTAGAGCATTGCTCATCTTCATCAGCGAGAAAAGTCTCTCTCGGATTATTTTGCTACTCTTTGCAGTATGTAGGAAGAATTGGACTACAAGCATGCCTTTTAGCCCACGTGCATTGAAGATGAAAACAAGTACAAGAGGCTTGTGGAAGAGACTAGGATCTTTGAGTTCCTTGTTGGGCTTAACTCCACATATGGGTTAGCCAAGATACATGTCCTCAGTAGGGATTCCCTACCATCACTCAGTCAGGTGTATTCTTATGTACAAAACGAAGAGAGCGGGCTGAGTGTCATGGCACCGCCTTCAGTTACTGATAGGTATGCATTTGTCTCAGTTACACTCCCCAGCATGTTCAGAGGAGCAGACCTTCACCATCCCCAGCCTCTACTAGGAGGTTTGTGCTGTGATTTAGGTTGTAACCAAAAGAGAAATATTTAAGAGAGAGATATGGAGAAGGAAGAAGATGGAGAGATTACAGAGAAGAGGAGAGAGTTGAACTTATTATTCAAGCTCTCTCTCACTCATATATATAAGAGATGGGATTAGAGTCCTACTACAACTCAAAGAGGTGGGAGAGTCCCACTACAACATAAAGTCCTAGTCGTGGGTTAAGTGGTGGGCCCACTTAACCCATGTACAAAGTAAAAAAGAAAGCCCACGTGGATAGTGGGACACAGCCCACTAAGTGTACCCCCACGTGGTGTACATAGAGTCCAACAATTTGTTGATCGGGACAAGCCCAAGTTTGTCCACTGTGGTCGTCATAGACACAAGAAGGACAAGTGTTGGGACTTGCATGGTTGTCCACCATAGCCCAACCGACCTGCTGCTCATAGTTCCTGTTCCGATACTCTAGTTGATGCACCCCAGGCACTATGACCTAGCCTCCTCTGCCTCTAGACATTCAGCGTCATGCTTCCTCTAAAGTCCCAGTTCAACAAGCCGAGTTTGATAACATTCGATGGTTTCTTGCTCAGTTAGAGGGCCCTTCTGCCACATCCACCTCCAATTTTGCTTAGTCAGGTACCATAAGCATTGCTCATCATGTGTCTACCCCCTCATCCATCCCCACCTGGATCATTGATTCAGGTGCCTCTGAGTACATGAAAGGTATGTCTTCATTATTTTTTACCTATTCTATTTGGTCAGGTTAGGATGAGGTTAAAATTGTTGATGGTACCTTCTCATTTGTGTCTGGGAACACTAAGGTAATACTAAAATAACTGCATAATTAAAGACTCTAGGTAATATCCCTCAACAGTTGAGAAATTTAAGTAGGTGGTGCACTACCTGCTTCGTCATTGTCGCTAGCCCCTGTCAATTTTGCCTACCCAAAACTTGATCATTCTCTAGTTCCAGTGGTGGTACATTTTAGTATAAGCCGGTGCACCACCGAAATTGGAGAATGATCATGTTAGTGGGCAAGCAATAGCCACAAAGGTTAATGGCGATGACGAAACAACTAATTCACTAGCTGACTTTATTGTTTATTGGGAGATATTATTAGAAGGCTTTACTTATTCAGTTATTCTGGCGGTGCTTTAGGACTTAAAAGCTTTAGAGTTTTTATTATATGACATTGGCTAATAGCCATAGATAATAGATTATAGACATGGTAGAACTTGGATTAAACATTTTGTTATTATTATTTTATTATAGTATTCTTAATTTATGTTATGAGTCATTATGTTAAATTGTTAACCAACTTGTTCTTATTAGAACACACCCAATGTACACACCTAGTATGATTCGAACCCACAATCTTCTGACAAGACGTCAGAGCCCTAAACCAATCAGGCCACAAGTGTTCAAGGTAAAAAAAATTAATTACCAATATGCATTGTAAATAAAAAAAAAAAGTAACTACCATATGTTTATATCAAAATAAAGCGCATATATTGAATACTTAGAATGCAAGTTTACAAAACAGACTTCGGTTCCGCCTGATAGCATAAAAAGTCACTCTTTTTCCCCTAAATTAGTTATATGATGTTGTTAGCTATATGATGTAGTTTTTAATGAAATTTTGTTGCATTTACATGTTTCTTATTTTTCGAAGCTTTCCAATTTGGTTGTCTATTTCACTAGGTTTTGGACCGAAATGTTCTGGCTGAAACTTATAGTTTCCCATAACTCCTTGGTATTTCGTATCATTCTTGGGCTGAAATCAAAACATTTCAGCTAAAACTTTGAACCGTGATGGGTGTTTCGATTTAGGACTACAGATAGTCAAGGCCAGAATGGTTTAAGATAATAGAGATGAATAGGGCGTGGTTAAGGCTATTGGATATAGGGATCGTAGTTGATGATATGGTAGTAGTGATTAAATGAGTGTAGGCTCAGAGGTGGCTGTAAAAGTTGAGAAGCAAGCAGTACGTTTAGGGTGATGACTACAAGGTGTTATAATATGGTATGTTGTGTCTTTATAAGATGATGAAGATAGATAGGACGATAGTGACTAAAGTCTCACTCTTGAGAAGTATGGAGTCACTTATTCATACAGTTGATTTCTTGGCTAATAATGGTGGAATGAGAGTCTAGGTAGAGGAGAGAACTGTTTGTTGGATTGGAAGACTGATACAGAAATGAGCTTGAGTGAGCACGAGTTTGTGTTGCTACTCAAACCAGTTCTGTTTGATTCCCATCACATGAACGAGTCAAACTGGTATGTACAGAATGGAACTCAATATGGTGAAAAACATGATTTTATTTGTATGGACTGTAGTTGATCTTTTCGTCCCCTTTTTGTGTAACCGAACATTGGCTTGATGTTTAAGTCTGCTTTCCATGGTAAATCCTTCTCCTAGATTTATTTGTGTCTTGAGATTATATTAAGATTTAAGAATGTGAACTCCTACTAATGATAATGTCTCTGCCATATCTGATACATTTTACCTTCTATTTTGATTTTACTGGTTGCTCCTCAAGTGATCTTCTCATCTATGTGCTTTTGATCTCAATGAATGCAGCATCTGGATATTACATTTAGGAGGGACCCAACTGGAGTAAACAAATTGCACTCCACAAAAGACGGAGCAAAAATCTTCTGGGTCCTTTATTACCTTGATGATTACCATAATTTCCACACAGATCATTGTATTCTCCTCCCCCCCCCCCCCTCTCTTGCCATTATTTCTTTTCACCATATAGACAGCAACTTGAGTTTTCTTCATCTTTAATTTGTAGGTATTGATTTGGTTATGCAAGATTAGACGGACGCATTGTTCCACAAATTACAGAGCCCAGATGAGTCATCAGCTGACATCCTGATGTAGTCTGTTGTAGAGATAATAAATGGGGCATGCTTGAATGAATTCATTGGCAAGTCATGTATTAGTATTGCCCTTATTTTATTCTCCCCTAGAATTTGCTTTACATCCTCCAGTTTTGTTTTTCAATTTCAGGTGAGTGAATCTAGATTACTTAATGCACTGCAGTTTCTTGTCTCTCCAAATCAACTTCTTTCCTTCAAATGTTTGCAAGGATCTCCTGCTGGTCTGGCTCTTGATGTATAAGATTTCATTAAGAGGCACAATTGTTAGGTTTTTTGGGCTGGGTAGCTTTGGGTGTAGTATGCTATGATCAAGGTCATGCTTATCAGTTAAAAATGTGTCCCTCAAAGAAGACTTGGGCAACTCACTTGAGTGGATTTTTGCATGGTTCATGGTGCTAGGAGTCTAGCCTGTCAATTATTGGGTGGGGTTCTGCCATGACACAGCATTGACTTACCCCTGATTCTGGGTTTGACTTGGACAGTAGTTGACATTGCAAATGTAAATTATCAGATGTTCTCAGTTGAAAAGTCATCTAAAGTTTCCCATTTTCAGTTAAGCCTATCTAGGAGGCATTTTCCTCCATTGTGGAATCTGCATAGATTGCATACTGGGGAACCCCATTGGTGTGGATATTGCTTAGGTTTTAAAGATTCAATGCATTGCCATGAAACATCTGAATTAATGCGAGTTGATTGTGAGCTGTTTTGAGCCGGCAGAAGAATGTTCTCATTCTAGAACAAGTACATCCAAGACAACAGTTGGAAAGATCCTGATAATGTGTTCCATCTTGAATGTACCCATATTAGATCTGATGGTTAAGATCATTTGTTAGGGTTGATTTTTGGCATAGGTCTCTTGTGTGGGACTATCAATCATCAAATGATGACTCTCATATCCCTGCATGTGAATATTCTTAAACTTCAACACCTTTCTATCTTATTGCTGCTATGTTTTTCTTTTTTCCACTTTTGGTAGGTTTTCTATCTATCTTGCTCTTTAAGTACAGTTTACCTAGGGGCGTTGTCAAGGAATCAGTTCCGGTTTGGTTTCGTAAGTTACCCAAATCGGAAGCAATACTGTTGGTTCTTGTTGGTTCCGGTTCTTAAAATGATGGATCTGGAACCGGACTCAATTGTTTGGTTCCAATCTTGATAATATGAAAAATTTTTAACACTATTTATATATTTAACATTACATTTATACGTCCGTTCGGTTCCTATGGCTTCGGTTCCAATACCAAACTACCCAGAACCGGAACTGTTATTATCAGTTCAATTCTGATTCGGGTTCTTGTTTGGTTGGTTTCCAAAAATGTGAAACCAGAACCAGGGTTTTCGTTTCCAGTTCTGATTCGGTTCCAGTTAAACGGGTACAAATTGACACCCCCTAAATTTGCCCCTTCCTATCATTACTTCTTTTGACAGAGAAGCAATATGGCGGATTTTAATATAAGAATTTTGCCTTTGGTTTGTTACAAGAAATATGTCCTTTTGGGCTATAAAACATACCGGTCAGGCTCCAGGTACCAGCCTTTTGTGACCGGCACCCGTTACAGGACACAATATCAGCCATGTGGCACACTCTAGTACATTGACCGTAGGGATGTTTGTCCAATCCCTAGTTGGACCTACAAACCAAAAATCAGCCAGATTAGTGATTTCCAGGCATTGGATTGGACTTATTTTCATGGGTTGATCTCAACTGTGGGAATGTGAGCAATATTTGAGGTACAAAGATCGAAAGGTTTGAAATCACTAATCAAGTTAATTTTTGCTTTGTAGGTCCACCTAGGGATTGGCCAAACATCCATACGGTCAAAGTACTCTAAGAGTGTGCCATGTGGCTCATATAGTGTCCCGTAACGAGGGCCGGTCCCTGGAGTCCTCTAAGGTAACTTTATTTATGTTGATTTCTGGTGACAAGAAAAGATCGAATGAAGAAACTCATATGTTGCTTTCTGGTGAGACATTCAGACCGTTTGGTAACCACCAGAAAATCAAAAAATTAGTATTACTGAAATTCAGTAATTTTTTTTTTAAAATCATCCCTCAAGAAATTCAGAAATTTCTTATCACTAAAATTCAGTAATTTCTTTTAAATCATCTCCCTCCACTTAATGTGATAAGACATTTTTGCTTAATGGAGTAAGTGATAAAGATTCTAAGATTCTCTCGAAAACCCACTATACCCTTGTATCAAAGCTTTCTCTAAAAAAAAAAAACTTACAAAAAAGTCCTAGTAAATATTTTAAATTATCTGATATGCCCTTGCCTTAATTTTCAGATGTAAAGACCTTTGACAAATGATCTAAATTTACAAAAATTAAACACTCAAGCTTTCAACACTTTAAGCTTCCAGTGTTTAACTTTAGTACTACATTATGATTCAGCTCATTTTGCGGGTCAGTTGTGATTAAATCTCAAAGAAATATTTGTCACAGAAAGTCAAGAAGAAATAAGTGAATTCGTTGATATATACAGCAATAATAAGCAACCAAGTTATTGCTCGATGTTTTAGAATTATTCTATGATCCTCGAGATTTGGAACGGTGTAATTAGGATTTGCCATCCAGCTCTAATTAGCTCTGGACAAGACCAATGGAACTAGGAGAGATGGTTGTAGATCTCGAGAAAACCAGAGGTTGAAGGCATATCTGTGTTTTGCTGTTCAGTGGTCCATCGGTTTGAGTGGCAGTATAATAAAGGGATATGCACTTTTAGTGCAGTTTTGGTAAATTCTAGAATTATTCGTGAATAATTTGCAAACCGTACGATTTATTTAAAAAACGAACCAAACAACGTCCTATTCAGAGGTTTGGAAAAATTCGCACATTTTTCAACATGATTTCACGAACTTTTCTAAATTATTTCCGGATTATTCAGTTTGAACATGAAAAATCGTTTATAAGATAAAAAGTTGTCAATATTGGGTTGGTATCCATTTAATAAACTTGTTAGGCTCACCCGGCCCCTGCTTCGGCCTATGATGCTCAATAGCTGGTCCCAACCTGAATCCCTCTAGCATAGAATCATAATACCTGCAACATTCCTCAACCAACCTTGAATGGCTGCAAGCAGATAATAGATGTAGAAAAGTGGTCATAGAAATCCAAGATGCAACAGACTTTTCCGACATATCGAATATCCAAATGGCAATGTCCACTCTTCCACATTTGTTGAACAGCTCAATGAGGGCGGCTGCCAATATAAACGAATTTTGTAATCCCAAATGGAACACAGTCATGGATTTACCTCCCATGTCTTAGAGCACCAAGTTGTGTAGAAGCAGAGAAAGAATGCTAACAATGGTGATCTTGTGAGGTTCAAATTCAAGATGGTGAAATGTTTCTAGAGCCCTTCTGGGCAAAACCAGAGATCATGCAATTCCATGAACATAGATTACGATGGGAATTGATAGTGAACAAATGGAAAGAATATTGAAGGGAATATCCTGATCAAACAAACCCATATATATTTTTTTAAGCGTTAATTAACAGTCTATAATCACGATATCAAGGCATATATTGTAAATTTCAACCATTGTGGACCCAAAATTTGATGGGACCTATCTAGAAAATCATTGGGATGCCAAAATCAATGCAATCAGATTATGACAACCGTCTGATCTTTTTTTTTTCTTGGACAATCTAGAAGAAATTTAATTGACGTTTTTACTGAAAAGTGGGAATGAAAAGGAGCTCCAAAAGATGATGTAAAGATAAAATACGTAGACTGATATTGTGTCCTCAATGCCGTTATTTCTCTATGAAATAGCCCTTCACATATGTGAAAACTACCGATCGAATCTATGGCGCATTCACTGGAGCACAACAAACAGCAAAACTGCATGTCAAGGACCCACAATAACATTATCCATAATGATTTGAGCAATAGTGGCGTGCAAGCCATGAACTCAGCACTTTTCTTGGCCTGTTAGTACATCTCTACTATTATAATGAGACTCACACTTAGAGCCATCAAGCCGACCCTTGACAGCGATATTTGCCAGCTTTCACCCAAAAATGCCCTTATAAACATGCAATACATCTTGGTTTTAAATGGGGTGTTTTAGTCTTTTTGTAATTTCAAATACATAACCTAAATAAAAACAATACCACCCACGACTCGTTTGTCTTTCATATGTATAAGCTTTCAAATAAATAACTCCGACAGTGTAGTGCTTTTACCCAACATCGCCAATCCCAAGCCCGGAGTAAGGCGGCTTAGGTCAGATTGGCACAGGAGTAAAACTTCACCATATCCCAACATAAATCCTTATCCATTTGAATGGAGGAACAAGCTTCATGTAGCCGGCCCTATATTGTTGGGATGAGTTTATGATGATGATGATACAATTTCAAATAAATAACCTAAATACTGGCTACTGCCCCTCTGAATTACATTACATTTAGGACCTGCAACATCAGTCCCGGTCCAAAAATCCATGACTCTCAGATGTAATACTGGTCATTATTTTACACTAAATATGGGTACTGTATATTTGATGTAAATTGAAGTAGGGGTATCAGTGCAGGTTCTTAATGAATAGAGGATGTTTTAACTAAGACCTGCAGTCTTTATGAAGGTCCATATAAAACTAAATGACAAAAAACATTAATATAATAGATGTAGGACATAATAAATGCGGCTTATATATAAGAATAGCAGCAGGGATTAGGGATATTTAAACAAATTTAACTCTAAATAATTTTTAATGGTGCTTTCTCAAGTTAAGCTAAGGACCCATAATTGGTTTGCGGGTTGGTGTTTTTTATGAGTTGTCTGGTGAAGGTGGTTGCGGGCCAAGGAACAGTAAAAGTAGTCAATAGAAAAAGAGTTAATGCCCATAAGTGTGGAGTTGCGAATTGAACAGTCTACATTGGGGATGTGTCGTCATTCAATGGATTATAGCCAATTCAAACAGATTATCATGTGATTTGAAGTTCCATGCTGCACAGAAAAGAAGAAAAATATGAGAGAAGATAGATTGCTTGCTGATATTAACTGGCCTTACTCAGATTAAAAAGAGAAGTACTTAGTAAAAGAACTATAGATAAAGATCAAAGTGAAAAGTTGGTGAAGATGTGCAGAACAATAAATTCATCAAGAAAGAAGTCATCCTCTCACCTCAGATTGAATAACTTCTATTTCTTTTGTTTGAATTTTGGAATAATTGAAATATGTCAAAAATTTTGGATACTGTTATACAGAAGCATTTCAGGCTTTCTCTACCCCAAGTAGTTCTTTATGCCTACAGTACAAAGATGATAATACCTCTGGGGTTGAACAATGCAGGTTACAAACTGGACCAGCTGCAAATAATTATTCTTTCTCCCTCTGCTCCAGCACTTTAATACAAATTATAGCAGGAATCAAGAGTCACCAAGGTGGATGATCATCCTCCGGAGTTTGCGGTGGGACAGCTTTCCAACTGGGTTTCTCATCCCAGTACATATCATAATATATGTGGCCAGGACTGTGGTTATCCACGCAGCACCATATACCCACGTACCGCTTCACACGGTTCCTGAACTTCTCCTCCCTTGCCTGATCATAATTAACATAAACTTTGCATCATCAGACATAATAACCAAAGAGAATATATTTATAAGTCCGCTACTGAGATGAAGCTAAGGAAAGAGAGAACTTGCCTTGTCAGTAAAACCTTGGAAGGCATCTTGCATGGATGAGAACTGTATGACTTTGACATTCTTGAATGATGAGAATACTGTTCTGAACTGTTATAAGAGAAAAATCTATGGTCAGGCAGGACTTTAAGGTATGGACACCTTGCCATTGATATGTCAATGGTTCAGAACACCCTCCGTGCTCCTACAATGAACAACATGCATACAAAAGCACCCTGATGTTTTTTAAATTTTGCAAAATGCAGTAGGCCTGTTTCATGATCAAAAAGATTTCATTTGACCTAGTAGTCTAACCAGTCATCACATGGAATCTCTATCTCTACTTCAATGTAGGTGTCTAACCAAGCATCACATTAAACCAGTATCTAAGTTCAATAGGTTTCCAAAATTACAAATGGGAAAATCTTAGAATCGTGTTAACAGTGATGACAGCATATATACAAAACATAGAGGGGGTTTCAGACCCACCTCTTAGATCTCCAGATCAAGAAGCAGTTATATTGGATGTGACCTAACCATCCCATATATTGCATACTTTTGGAAGGTCAAAATAATAAAAAAAAAAATAGGGAAAACCGAAAAGTCTACAAGAAAGTCTTTTTATGGTAGTTCCTGTCTATAAAACTCAAACTATAGATTCAGCGTCTACAAATTGATGAACATTAGCAAACAATAATGTTCCTGAAAGTTGAGTGGCAGTAATTCGATTCAAACCCATTGATATCATTACAAAAATGATGTAAAATTGGCAGAACTTTAAAAGAGGAATGTAGGCTTGCATCACAAATTACAGTACCATTTCTTCATTGCTATGTTTTGGAAATCTGAGTATTCCTGGTTGACTAGTTTCGTTGGATAAATGACAATCTTGTGATCCCTCTTGACAAAGTTGAACATCAAGCCATGACTCCTTTACCTGAAAAACAACGTCAACAGAAAATAATATTCCCGTTAAATCAAGGAGAAGCAGAAAATTGTAATTTCTTTAGGTTTAATGTAGATGAATTTGGCATTACCTGTTTGGGAAGTAATGGATTATTAAGGAAAGAGTACTCTCTAAAATCGATCCCGGGGCCAAATTCCTCTTTGGGTTGTTTTCTCAACATAACATTCACCTGCATTATAGCATCTCTTAATCCAATGTACCTAACCATGCAACTATTCGGTGGTTAAATATTGATGCAGCACATGGAAATAGGAATACAGTCAGCATGGAAAGCAACAAGGGGTGTACCGAGTATGTGTGTGTGTGTGTTTTTTTTGGGTAATGAAAGAATGTATAGAGAAAAGAAAAGGAGGTAAAGGGGAGAGGTGGGACTTGATAAAATCACCCCTAATATACAAATTGTGCCTAGAAGCATCCTATTTAGCCAATAGGTTCACTCTTTTGTAGCACTACGATGTATAAGATTACACAAAATATTAAGATTCCCAGGGAGCATGTGAAAGTTGGTGGACACAAAATGATCTGATCTCCTACAATGGGCGTGTGCTACATGTATACAAAGAATATTCGTGGACACCTAGACCAATTCAATAAAACCTAGAAGAGTTTGAAAAGAACTGGGTTGGTGCCAGAATTCCCAGATAATGACATCGGTCTTTCACATGACCGCACCATAGGGTAGTAAGCTCAATACAGTGGGGATTCACTAAAACTTAACAGAGACCTTGTTATATCATCCAAGTTACTGTCCAGTTGGTGTGAATGTTGGTTTTTCTAGCTATTAAGTTGACTCCACTGATCATCCAAGTTAGTGATCCAATAGGACATTGGCAGTGAAAAGGACTTTAACTTCAATCTTTCAATAGTATGAAGAGCATGGATCATTATGGTCAAGGGAGGTTTTTCATAGCACAGATGTACAGTGAGGACATCTTGGTCTCACATACCATGCCATTCAAAGTAAAGTTTATTTGTGAAATCAGAAATTTATGAAACAATCTTCTGACCTAGACAAATTTTGAAAGCATTGAATGTTGGTTTTTCTCTCTGTAGATTAGCATCTAAGCAGTGTTAGCGGATAGTGTGTTCCCGCACACGTGTTCTGTTGGCCCGACGACCCGTTGATTTCCCCAACAGGTCGATCTTTTGGGGTAAATGGTTGTTTAACATGGTATCAGAACCTTAAGGCCTGGGAGGTCATGGGTTCAAGTTTCCAGCGGAGTGTATTCCCTCTGAGGGGGCATGTTAGCGGATAGTGTGTTCCCACACACGTGTTCTGTTGGCCCGATGATTCGTTGATATTCACCTTTCCCCAACAAGTCGATCTTTTGGGGTAAATGGTTATTTAACAAGCAGAAGAATGCAAACTCCTAATTTCAATCATTACCAGGTAAGAATATGATGAGAAGACATCAAAATCCAAGGTGGGGCTTGGAGAAAAGTGAAGATAATAAAGTGTTTGACACGGGAGATGTATATATTAAGCAACATCGAATGCTAATGTACAAAGATTGAAAACCTTCTCTTGTCAATGGGTTGGCATCTTGCATTCTTGTAAGTGTCTCGCAGTTTCCGTAAGCAGATTGAACCGAAACAAAACAAAGAGAAAGCCGACAGGTCTCCGACGCCTCGATTGAGACAAAATGGGACGAAACGAGAAAATGGGAGAAAATGATGTCTCAATAAATAAAAACTTTTTAATGCTTAATTAAGCTTAAAATTTTTAATTTATGTTTGCTATAAAGGACACTCTAAAAATAAGGTTCTAAACCGATTTTATACTTGAATCAAGCTTTGTCTCAGTAACTTAGCTGGACAGAGATGGAACGACTTTGAACCACAAGTATGACCATACAAAACATCTGAATCTACACACCAGTGTCTAATATTATCAACAATATTAGAACGCCCCCAAGGCTCCTCTAATACACTAGACACCCAAGCATGATGTTCCTCCAATCTCACCGCACTACCGAAGGATACTCAAAGCATGATCCAAGAATTCTCAACACCTCTCTAACCCCATTTTATCAATCAAAAAAACATTAAAGATCCCTATAAAAAAAAAAAAAACAAGAGCCCTCGCCTCATTTCAATCTCTAACACTAATAGGACCCAAAAATGCCTTCAAAGTCTCCCAATTTTCATCTGATCCCAGCCAGCCTAGGAACCAAGAGAACACATATTGAACTTTAGCTTCAACCATCCTGCTTTCGGCTTCTTTGACTTCGGCGAATTTTCATTCATAGACTTCTTTTCATTTAAGTTCGACATCAATAATAATAGTTTGTGATGATTTAACCTTGAGCTAAGAAATCCTTTTATCTCTTTTTTCCAAATCCCCAAAAAATACCAAATGGAAGTAACCTCCAAAGTTTTTTTTCTTCTCATTGCAAAATCTATACATCTAATATGAGGTCAATCAACTGACTTGAAGAATGCACTTCACGCCAAAAATAATTGGAGAAGCTATTTCAAATATCCCTAGCAAACTTTCAATGAAGCATCAAGTGGTGCGCGTCCTCCTTAGTGTCGTTATACAATGCATCCAGTATGAAGTTGTTTTCCTTGCCAATTTAATTGATTTACCATAAGAATCCTATCAAAAACTGGCCATCCTCATGATGTACACTGTCTTGTATGGAACTGGCATGCCCCACACTTTGGAACGAGGAAACTCCCAATTGGCTTCTTCAGTTAGAGCCTTGTAAACAATACAGCAGATATGCATTCCACAAGCTTTTGTTAGAAGTATCCTTCTGATGTATTCTTAGTCTACTAACTCCGTAACGCATGGAGGCTTTAATCATAGGCCACGGTCTGACCACTAAGGTTCCCACAAAGCTAGGACACCAAATACCTTTAGCCTACACTTGGTCAAAACTCTCTTTACCGGGGACATCCTTGGCCCCATCTTCCCTATAAGATGACGGAAACAAAGAACAGATGTTGAACTCCCAACACCAAAGATCCTCTCAGTAATGAACTCTATGACCTAGAACCACCATGAACCTAATGCATTTACTGAACTCCAATCAAACTTCAAAGATAGATTTCCAAACACACCCTCCATAACAATTACAGACATTTCCTCTCCTAACTCTAGACCCCACACCCTACACCCTTGCACGAAATGAACATTCTCCAAGCCGCTTACCTCCATAACCACTCACCAAGAAAGCACTATTGGCTTCTCTAAGATTGTTAAACCCCTTGTCTCATTTTGAATTACATACCACTTTCAATTAACTAGATAATATTTTTTCACCTTGGAATTAGCTTCCCATAAATCTCTTTGGAGCTTTCTACCTGCAAAGCCACGACAAGCAACATCTTGAACAAAGACACAAATTTTTTTGTAGTGAAGAGTGCTTTTTATCAAGCTGACTCGAATCCTGGTTAAAATGTACCCATTTTCCAAGATACAAACTATCTTAATTAGGTTCCAAAGCTCCTTGGAGAAGGATTCGGTACCCAAAGGGAGTCAAAGGTATACCATCAAAAGCTTTCTCCCATTTGCACTCGCCTTAAAAGTTACAACAATTAATTTCCTGCATTTTCAATCTGGCATTCTAATCAGATAGTCAAACAGAATTATTTGAAGCACTTTGGTTGATCAAATCCGACTGTTTGTCTTGCACTAAGTACATGAAGGTGAATCCACCAGTTCCATTTTCGGATCTCTTTTCTTGCTAAGAGAACTGATGTTGAAAGTTAAAACCAATGCCTAGGTATTGTCAAGTCGACTCCAACTCACATATTCAGGACTCAAAGAATTCAAAGCTTACCATAGAGCATCTACTCGAGTTAATACCCATAACTGCAACAGTATTCTTGTACCTGTAGAACACTACACACACTAAAGTTATTGGAGAAATTTAACCCCATTGTGAAGGGGATGGTGTGGTGGGAGCTAATGGCTTGGAATATTCAATTGTTTGAACTGTTCAGATTCTTTTAGATCGAAAAATGCAACTAATTGAAGTCGTTGGGTTCTTTTCAAGAGTGTTCTGGTCCCACCAAAGCCTAACATTTTGAAGACCAAGACTCTTGTAAGACCAAACTTGCGGTGTATTCAACAAGATGCCCATCATATATAAGGCTGTAATGTTAAACTTTTTTTGTATCTTACTTTTGGGTGAATTTGCGCCTCCACGACCATGACCATGCAAAGTGGGTAAAGAGTTTCTTCTTTATTTTATTTTTGGGATGCAACCTTTTGAAAATGAGGCACCTAAAAGCCAAATGCCATCAATATGCCTTTCCTCATCCACAATTCTTCGAGAGACAAACAAATAACACAGGTGCTCCTTATTTTGTCCTAAATACAAATTGTCTCTTCCTTGGAGATGGGCAAATTTCTTGGTCTAATGTCAGTGGTGCACTTGGATGAAGCCACTGCCAAGAGGTTGGACCCTTCATGATAATGGTTATGCTGGAGATTTGGCTGCTTCATCTGGTGGAATTCTAGTATTAGTGGAGAACCAATGTTAGGTTTTTGAGCCCAAAAGGTCCTATCTGCCTGGTGAAGCTCAAGGTTATTGTCAGAGGGCTTCAAATTGCTTTCATAGAGTGGATTGCATCTTAATCCAAACATATTCCCTTTGAGAGGAGATTGGTATCAAGAAGGTATGAAATGCATTAAAGCCATTTTGAATTGTTTGGAGAAGATTTTTGTTTCTGGAAGTCGATCATGTTTGAAGGGAGATCAATAAAGCTTGGACTTAGCCTCTAGCACATTTAGTTAATAGGTTCTTTTGCACCCAAGACAATTACCTAGCACTCTTTCCTCTATTATCTAGGAAGATGCTAGTGGAAGTAAATTCCATAAGTTGTAATTTTCGTTTTAGTTGCGGGTAGGATTCTTCCATTTATCCTCCATAAATATAATGAGAGAGAGAGAGAGATTGAAGAGGATATGGTCCATAGCAGTAGACTACAGTGGAGGTGCACTTCTTGAGTGGTGTGACCATTGCATAACAATCAAACTAACAAGAAAATTTTACAAGACAACAATAAGATTGACTGCCTTATAGTGCAAAAAGTTTGGCAGTTCAAGGAACAACATGTTCATAGAATGAGTGTAGCAGGGATGAGAATGTTGAGATAGATGAGTGGAAAGACTACAAGGACAAAATCAGAAATGAGCACACCCGAGGAAATCTAGGAGTAGCACCAATAGGGATGACATAAAGGAAAGTTGATTGAGATGGTTTGGGCATGTACAATGAAAACCAATGACAACACTAGTGAAAATGAGAGCTTGCTTTGGTATATGTTAAAGGCTTTAGAAGGGTGAGAGGAAGATTAAAAAAAGCATGGATTGAGGTAATAAGAAAGGATTTGAAGTCACACACACGCTTTAGCAAAAGATATGAATAGATAGAATTGAAAAGATATTAGCTTCTAGGTGGAGAATGGTGAGAGAACAAGATCTTGGAAAATAATTGGTCTAGAGTTGGTAAACTTTTTTTATGTATGCAGATCTTTATAGGTTGGTCCCTATTAAAGAGCTATCGGTGAACCATTATTTTGACACCAGAAATGAAGATGTGGTTTGGTGCTCAATCTTTAAAAGGAACCTTTTGGAAAGGGAGATTGAAAATTGCATCACCCTTCTTAACAGTCTTGAAGAGGCTAATCTTGTGTCTAGAGAGGGGAGAATTTTCTAGTCGTTCCTTCTATGATTCTTTGGTGGGACGTTAAAACAATAGGTCATTGGTTGAGCGGAAAGCTAGTCCCCCCACAAAAGGAGGGTTTTGTTTGAACAGTGGTGTTGGACAAAATCTTGATCGTCGATCATCTTATTCTTCTTTTCTTGGTTTAACAAGCAATTCAATTTTCATAGGAAGATTCTTTGGATGATTCATCCTAATGTTCTTTGTTAAGGTATTTGGAAAGAGATCGAAGGATTTTTTTAGATAGGCCGATCATTACCGAGATGTTTGGAAATCCACTGGGTGGCTCATGACCGAATGGGAAATCATTTCAAGAACATACCAACAGGAGGATTTTATTTCCAATTGCAAGTTTGTTACTCCTGGAGACTCAATCATTAGCTTGGCCTTTGTATATTTTGACATACTTTTGTTTTTTTACTTTCTTGGGTAAAACCTTCAATCATTGTTAGAGCTATGGTTTCTTAAGATTACATAAACACCCAAAAGTTCTTAGAGGAATTAAAAACCCCGAATTCAAATTTTATTCAATAACTCAAAGTTATCTCCCCTTATCATGTTATCAACAACTATTTATAAGAAAATTAAACCTAGAATTCTGGAAAACTAACTTAAGGATAAGAAACTAATCTCAGCCGTCCATCTAAAATGATTTAAATCTAATTCAAATAATGGCTAAAATACCCCTAAAATCACATCACTGCAACTATATCTAAAGTTCTAATACTGTTTTGAGGCTTAAAACCTTAGTACCTTGAGAGAAGCATAGAAATATACCTTTCTACTGCATTTAACGGCTTCTCAGTTGGATACTTGAGCAACACGTTATGCTTCTCAAACAGTGTCTGGCTTGGACACTAATGTGATTTAAAGATCTAGGACCTCCTTAATTGGCATCTATTATCGCATTTTCATTGACTCTTGATTTTGAGCTCTAGCCACTAGATTGGATGGTAGATTATTTTAGTTTGCATCACGTGGAAAATTTTAGAAAATGAAGTAATCCTTGTTTCACAAGTTCCCAAGTATCTGAATATAGAGAAGTTTTTCCTAAATAGATTCCCAAGCATCTGAATACAGAAAAAAAAGTTTCCTCATGTGGGTGGAAGGATTTCACAAATTGGAAACACAAAATAGGTAGAGGAACTAACAATTTATGATCTCCTTTATAACAGTTAACGTAGCACAAAAGTGGACGTTGGTTTCTAATAACAAGATCCATTAGAAAACCAAAGAGAAGAATAGGGAAAAGAAGATAAAATTGTTGTTGCAAAATTGCAAATTCAATTCACAAAATTCAATATATCCATGAGTTGACTTCTCACATCTTTGCTAGGAAATTTAATAAAGAAGCCAATATATCCCTTCCCAACATGCCTCTAAATCCTAACTACATTCAAAGAAAGTCAACCTAGCAAGTGAGACAGTCATACATTTATGGCTTAATAGAAAACTATCAAATCTCCTTGACCATGCAACAAATCCCCAAAGACACGCATTTTATTTCCAAGGGCATGCAATACACACCAAAGTTCTATGATGGACTTGATGGCTACAGTCAAAAAGAAAATAAGTTCCCTAGTAAGTTATCTCATGATCATCATCATAAGCCTTATCCCAACAATATAGAGTCGGTTGCACGTATCTTGTTCCTCCATTTAATTTTGTCTAAAGTCATCTCTTCTGTTAAGGCAAGTTTCTTAAAATCTCCTCTCAAACCTCAATCCATATCCGTTTTGGCCTTCCCCTCACCCTTTTAGCCCATTCCGCTTGCATATTCCTCCTCACTAGTGTTGTCATTAGCATTTATTGTACATGATCAAACCATCACAATCGACTTTCTCTCATTTTGTCACTTATGGGGGCTACTCCTATATTTTGACGAATGCGTTCATTTCTACTTTTGGCTTTCCTTGTCTTACCATACATGTATCTCAGCATCCTCATCTTGGATACGCTTATTTTATGAACATGTTTCACGATTGCCCAACATTCTACTCCATAAAGCATCGCCCGTCTTATTGCCATCTTATAGAATTTTCCTTTTAGTTTGATTGGAACACAGCAATCACAACGCACTCCAAAAGCACATCTCCAATTTAGCCACCCTGCTCTAATTATGTGAGCAACATCTTCCTCAATCTCCCCATCCTTACGAATAATAGAACCAAGGTAATGAAATTGGTCAATTCGAGGTATCTCCTTGTTGTCAATTTTAATTAGTAGATCATCTCCATGTGCATCCTTACTAAAATTGCATTCCATATACTCTATTTTGGTTTGAGTTATTTTAAAACCCTTGGATTCCAAAGCATTCCTCCAGAGTTCTAGTTTTGCATTTACTCTATCCCTAATCACATCAACTACTACTATGTCATCTCCAAATAACATACACCAGGGATCTCATCTTGAATATGAGCAGTTACTTCATCTATAACTAAAGCAAAAAGGTACGGACTTAAGGTTGATCCTTAGTGTAATCCCATTGTGACTTGAAACTCACTTGTCTTACCACCAATTTTCTTCCTCAAGTATTTAATGACCTTATATAACAGGAGAAATTTTCCTAGTCGTACCCAATTTAATTGCAAATACCAAAACTACCCCTAGATCCTATACAAAGATGAAAAGACTTATACCCCAAATTATTGATTTTGTGGTCCCTTTATTGCTGCAGTGCAAACTCAGAAGAGATTATAGAACCATCTTTAGCCACTGCATCACAGTTCTACTTCTTTATATGCATAATTTTTTGTAAGCCAATGTAGTACCTTACTGTTCTATCAAACTTCCAGTTGATACAAAATGTCATTTTTGGGCCTTGCACAGGACTGCGAAAGTGTTCTTTGACGAAGAACCAATGAATCAGTGACCATGTGAAAGCTGATCAGACAACAAGGTTATGTTGTTAATATAAGTATATTGAGAGAAGCTAAAATTTTATTTTGCTCTCAAATTTTTATCCTATGAACTACCAATTGCATGGTTTAAACACACTCTAATTTCAAGAAATGTGTAAGATACTTTCATTACAGAAAAAGAAAAATTAAAGAACGACTCAAAACCAGATAAGAAATTCAGTCTCACACACATTTTTTCCCTGAATAGGAAATCAAAACATAATCTTAATGGCAGTTCACAAATACCTCAAATACATGATCCAAAGGGCAGAGAAAAGGTTGTCTTGTCATTGTCCCTGCCAAAACTCCAGGATGTGGAAACCATAGTCTATCCAACCTGCACCATAGGGGCGGCATCACCTAAAAATTATTAAAAAACAAAGTCAGAATACAGACTTCCATATTGCCATCCTATGTACAACATTGTAACCTAATAAACAAATGTACAATTAGATCCAGTAAGAATGATTCTTTATCTGCTTTATTTGCAAAAGTACATGTACACCAGAAACAAAGTATGTCATATTTGCTGCATTTAGGTAGAACATTTACATCGATGTTTCCATGGCCTGCGACTTATAATTTTCGGTCCCTTGGACTGTTTTGATGGCCAACAGGCCCAAGTATGTTTTCATGGCCTGTGGGCTTATAATTTTCAGTCCTTTGGACTGTTTTGATGGCCAACAGGCCCATGGATGTTTCCATGTTCTGTGACTTATAATTTTCAGTCCCTTGGATGTTTCGATGGCCAACAGACCCATGGATGCTTCCCTGGCCTGTGGGCTTATAGTTTTCAGTCCTTTGGACTGTTTTGATGGCCAAAAGGCCCATGGGTGATTCCATGGCCTATGGGCTTATAATTTTCAGTGAAAATCTTTCCTGAGGATGGTCTTGTCATGGATGTTTCCATGACCCGTGGGCTTGTAGTTTTCAGCCCCTTTGACTGTTTTGATGGCCAACAGGTCATGGATGTTTCCATGGCCTGTGGGCTTGTTGATTACAGATGAAGCCTGGAAAAGGCTACTGTTTGATAGACCATAGAGTCCAGGCCATAGTCTGAACTTCTGGCCCCATGTTTTGAATCCCGAGAGGGCTGTTTTGATGGACCCATAGGTCCAAAACTTGGTTTGGACTTTGGTCCAAGTTTTGAAGCCCGAGAGGGCTGTTTTGATGGACCCACAAGTCCAGAACTTGGTCTGGACCTATATAACAAGGACACTGCACTTTCAGGGTTTTTTGCCGTTTCGGACACCTCGACACCCAGACACGTGTGTCGACACTTCCTGACACACATCTGGACACTTATGGCCATGCCACCCCTTGTTTTAATAATTTTTAATGATTTCTAAAAGCGTGTTGGTGTGTTCCATCCTCCACACAATAAAATTAATAAGTATTTTCTACTTTATTTTCTATTTTTTGTTATTTTATTAATAATTTTAAGCATTCATGTATATAAAAATATGTCCGGACGTGTCTCCGTATCAGATTTTTTTAGGTTGCCGTGTTGGAAATCTCGTATCCGTGTCAGACACCGTGTCGGTGTCCTTGTTACATAGGTCTGGACCTTGGTCCAAGTTTTGAAGCCCGAAAGGGCTGTTTTGATGGATCCATAGGTCCAGAACTTGGTCTGGACTTTTGTCCATGTTTTGAAGCCCAAGAAGGCTATTTTTGAAGGACCCACAGGTCCAGAACATGATTTGGACTTTGGTCCGGATTATGGAGTCCAAGAGGACTGTTCTTGATGGACCCACAGGTCCTGCTCTTTGTCTGGACTCAGGGTCCACAGTTTGAAGCCCAAGAGGGCTATTTTAATGGATCCACAGGTACAGAACTTGGTTTGGACTTTGGTCCAAGTTTTGGAGGAACTCGAGGGTCCTAAGGTTTATTTTGGCCTTTTGGCCATGATCAAAAGGAACTGGAAAGCTCTCTTAAGAGTGGTAGGGATCAATCCCTTTTCTCTCAGAGAACCTCCTGAGAATGGTGGAGATCCACCATTCATTCTTGAGGTCATTTACCTCTGAAAATGGGAGAATCAAAGAGAAAGAGAGTAAAAAAGGAGAAGAAGAGGAAGAAGAGGAGAGGGAACAAGGAATTCTCTTTTCCATCTCTCACCTGTATCTTCAAAGTGAGAAGTCTTTTCTCTCCAATTCTCTATAAATTCAGAGGGTATTCTCTCGTAGTCAAAGAGTGTCAAGAAATGAGGAAATTATCCTCGGAATATCTCTTTTATAAGAGATTAGAGGTAGTTACTCAAGTGCCAAGTGGCAGAGATCAAGGAACGGAGTTGCCTTTTATCTAAGGATGGAGGTTTTTACCTTCTTAGATGTTGGCAGGTGTCTCACGTTGGAGCCAACTTCTATTAATGGGCAGGAGCCCTTTACGGGCAGTCAGAGAAGAGGAGCTTTGGCCGCACTCTTGGGGGGAAACTCCCACGCAAGAGGACACTTTTCCTTTGTTTAGAACCATTGGCTAAGTAGTGGGGTAGTGCCCTTCCGAAGAAGGCCACGTGGCCTGGTAATGGGGTGGAAACCCCTCTCGTATAGAGAGAAGTCGAGTTTTGTTAGAATTCTTCCTCTACCACAATAAAAGAAAGGTCGAAAGACCTTAAATACCCCCTTCGAATGGGGTATTCCAAAATTAATGGCGTAACTGGCCAGGTATTTTATCCCTTTAAAAGGGTATTAATGACCTTTTTACAGGTCTTTACGTTGGGGTGTATACCCCTTGCGTGGGGGCCATCTTAGGTCTTTTGACCTCTGAGAATGATTGAACGGGTTGACGCCCAATGATTAAGCGTTTAATACTTTTGGAACTAAAGTCTAAAGCCTTTTACCGAAATACCCCCACGTGGGGTAGATATTCCTTGCGTGGGGGGTATAAAAGGTCCTTTGACCTTTAAATGTTTGAAGGGATTGACGTCCTAATGATTGGGCATTAACTGCCTTTGAAGATGAGGCTTTAGCCCCTTTACAGTAATTGTTGAAGGACGCCTCTGTTATTAGCTATTGTTTGGTGTCTCTATGTACTTATTTTCTCACTTATGTAAGGGCCCACACTTATTAATATAAATAAGATTTATTGGGATGTGTGTAGGGTTAACACACATAACCCATCTTCTCCATCTTCTCTCTTCTCTTTCCTCTACGTGCAGAACTGAAGAACTTCTACTTGGTATCAGAGCAAATCGTTATTGGATCCATATCCGGACTTACGTACGAGATCGTGGGAGGCTTGGAGAAACCCTAGAGGTGTCGTCACTGCGTGCAGCCTCGCTGACGTCATCCAGCTGTACGGCTGACGTCATCAACCGTACGGACAAGGTAGAGATGATGGACTGAAACTCTCCTCTCTATTAGATCTCGATTTTTGGGGATTTTTGGTGATTTTTTGAAGATTTTTTGGAGCCTTCTTCGATGTGTTTTTGCTGATTTTCAAAAAAAATCGCAAAAATCATTTTTTTCTTCTCGGTACTTTGTGGAACCATACGGCGACTATTGGGGGGGCTCGTTGCTTCGTTTTGGTCCCCTATTATCCTATCTACACATCCATAGGTGGATCTCTCAAATCCATGGAGGATTGAAGTGTGTGGGTCAATTTCTCTCCCTCAATACTACCGCCGGCGACTTTTTTGGGGTCAAGAGTGCTGTCCACGCACTCCCCTTCTCTATGCATACTCACCATACGTTTTCTGCAAATGTTTTGACTCCTTTTGGCTACGATTTGGGTGCTCTATGGCGTACTCCTTGCTCCGTGGTTGCTTAACAGGTGCGATTTACATCGAGGGACTCGTTCTTTCCTCTATATACCTTTAGATCTGTTCTTGAGGGTTTTTTCTTGATTTCTTTGTGGATTGTTACTCTTTGTGGTACTCTTATTTATTTTTTTGGAGTGGGGATGTCGACTTTGAATGAGTCTAAAGCATCCGATGTGTCCTCCGGCTCCACTGGGACTACCGTTTCAGTCCCAATGTCGTTTGAGAATCCGAGTTTGCAGATCACCACCACCAAGTTGGCTGGAAAAAATTACTTGGAGTGGTCTAGGACTGCCAAGATGTTTATTGGTAGTCGAGGGAAACAAGGGTACATCACTGGTCGATTACCAGCACCTGTCGAGATAGATCCTAAGTTTGAACAATGGGAGACAGGTAATTTAGCGGTTATGTCATGGCTCCTTAACTCTATGGAGTCCCACATTAGCAGAGGATTCATGTTTTTTTCCATGGCCAGGGAGATCTGGGATGCAGCAGCCCAGACTTATTCGCAACAGCAAAATGTCGCCCGTGTGTATCAGTTGCGCCAGAGTATTGCCTCCCTCCATCAAGGTGATTTACCCTTGGCTGATTATTTTGCAAAGCTCCGTGGTATGTGGGAAGAACTGGACTTTTATCAGGTCTTTACGCTTAAGTGCCCAGAGGATGGCTCGCAATATCGAAAGTTGGTTGAACAAAACCGGAGTTATGAGTTTCTTGCCGGCTTGAATGCTGATTTTGAGTTAGCCCGTGTCCAGTTGCTTAGTAAAGACACATTGCCATCCCTTAATCAGGTAGATGCATATGTTCAGAGTGATGACAGCCGCAGAAAGGTCTGTCTCCTTCTCCCGGCCATGAAAAGTCCGCCTTGGCTGCCTTCCCGTCTACTTCCAAAGCCCCTATGTCTAAAACCTCGGTCGCCACCAATGGCCCCAAGGGGGGTCCTCTACCTACTTGTGCTCATTGTGGCAAGAAATGCCACACTAGGGATCGATGTTGGAGCTTACATGTGTGTGAGGGATGTGGTCGTAAAGGCCACAGCAAGGATCGGTGCTACCAAATTCATGGCCGACCACCACAGCTGCCCAGGACTCCCACTACTGCTCATAGTGCGACTATGGATTCTACACCAGGGTCACCACCCACCTCTACTGCTGCTCCTCAGCCTTCTGCTACGTCCCCAGCACCCTTCTCTAGAGATGAGATAGAGAACTTGCGTCGCTTTATGGCCCAACTGGATGGTCCCACTGCCGCTTCTACGTTCGCACAATCAGGTATCATCAGCTCTGCCAATCTTGTCTCTACTTCCGCTTCTACTACTGGTACACCCTAGATCATTGATTCGGGGGCCTCAGAGCATATGACCGGTATGTCATATTATTTTTCCTCATATTCTGTGTGCTCTGGTGCGGATAAAGTCCGCATTGCCGATGGCACCCTTTCTTCTGTCTCAGGGAAAGGGCGTGTTACTCTCTCTTCTGTCCTATCTTTACCTTCAGTACTTCATGTTCCCAAATTTGCCACTAACTTGTTATCTGTCAGTTCTCTTACAAAGAACCTTAACTGCTCTGCAACATTTTTTCCTTCTCACTCTGTGTTTCAGGACTTAGCCACGAGGAGGACGATTGGCACTGGACGTGAAGTGGGTGGTCTCTATCTCTTGGATGCGACTCCTACAGCCTCTGCAGCCCTTCAGTCTAGTAGTCTTAGTAAATAGTGTCAATAAAGAACATCTTATGTCTTGGCATGCTCATTTAGGTCATGTGTCCTTTCCTTATTTACGGGTGTTATTCCCTGAGTTGTTTAAGTCAGTGTCCATGTCTGATCTTCATTGAGAGATTTGTGCGCTGTCCAAACATTGTCGCACTACTTTTCCCCCTCGTGGTAATAAAAGTTTATCTATTTTTGACATTATTCATACTGATGTTTGGGGGCCATCCCCTGTTACTTCTTTCTTTGGCTATCAATATTTTGTTTCTTTTGTGGATGATTTTTCCCGCTGCACATGGATATTTGTCATGAAATCAAAAGATGAAGTTTACTCTATCTTCAAACAGTTTCACAAAATAGTTCTTACTCAGTTTGGGACATGCATTAAAATTCTCCGATCTGATCAAGGAGGGGAGTACATGTATGGGGGTCTGCAGTCGTACTTGGCTGAACATGGCATTGAACATCAAAATTCTTGTGCCTTCACTCCACAACAGAATGGCGTTGCCGAACGCAAAAATAGACACCTGTTGGAAGTGGCTCGTGCACTTCTGTTGTGGCACCATGTTCCTAAAACCTATTGGTCCGATGCAATTCTTCTTGCCGCTTACCTCATCAATCGTATGCCGTCTCGGTCTCTCCAGTTTTGTACTCCATACCACTTGCTGCGTCCTACGAGTCCTCTTTTTCTGGTTCCCCCGAAGGTCTTTGGTTGCGTGTGTTATGTCCACATCCTTGGTCCGCATCGCACCAAGCTGGATCCGAAAGCTTTGAAGTGTGTTTTTTTGGGGTACTCCTCGACACACAAAGGCTATAAATGTTTCCATCCCCCCTCCCGTAAGCGGTTCATCACCATGGATGTCACTTTTTTGGAGTCGGCCTCTTATTTTTCAAGTCTCACTCCTGCCTTTCCTTAAGGGGAGCTTCTTAGTAGTGAAGAAAGGCATGTCTCATCTGATTCTGTTTCTTTGCCATTGGCTATGGATACTCCTGACAGTGGTCCCAGTCCGACTGTGATTGATACTATTGATAGGGTACTAGCCAGTAGGGGGAGCTGCAGGTGTACTCAAGGCGTCGACCCGGAACATAGATCACTACTGAACTCCATGGCCAACGGTCATCCTCATCGGATCCAAGTAACCTCACTCCTTCCTCTTCTTATGATAGTTGTTCTGACCTTCCTATTGCCCTTAGGAAGGGAAAAAGATCTTGTACCCAACATCCGATTGCTAATTTTGTTTCGTATGATAATCTATCTCCGTCATACAAATCCTTTGTTACCTCGTTGTCCTCGGTTGCTCTTCCTTCATCTGTTACAGAAGCTCTGAAGCATCACAGGTGGAAAGAAGCAATGTATGAAGAGATGGATGCATTGAAAAAAAATAGCACTTGGGAGTTGGTAGACTTGCCAAGAGGCAAGAAACCCGTTGGATGCAAATGGGTTTACACTGTGAAATGCAAGCCTGATGGTTCAGTGGATCGGTACAAAGCAAGATTAGTGGCGAAAGGTTACTCTCAGACTTATGGGATAGACTACAAGGAGACATTCGCTCCTGTGGCCAAGCCCAACTCTATCAGGGTTATTCTTTCTCTTGCCGCGAACCAGTCTTGGCCACTATTTCAACTCGATGTCAAGAATGCTTTTCTTCATGGGGACTTGAAGGAAGACGTGTATATGTTGCCCCCTCCTAGCTTTCAACTTTCTGGGGATAAACAGAAAGTATGCAAGCTTCAGAAAACTTTGCATGGTTTGAAGCAGTCTCCAAGAGCGTGGTTCGAACGCTTTAATGGGGCAGCCAAGCGAATGGGGTATAATCAGAGCCAAGCTGATCATACTCTGTTCATCAGACGTGATAAGGAGGATGTGACGATTCTGATTGTATATGTCGATGATATCACTGTTACGGGTAATTGTGCTGCAGAAATTACCCAGTTGAAGGAGTTCTTGGCATTGGAATTTGAAATCAAGGATCTGGGTAAGTTGAAGTACTTTCTGGGGATAGAAGTTGCGAGATCTAGCAAAGGAATCTTCATCTCCCAGAGGAAATATGTGTTGGACCTGCAGGATACTGGTATGCTAGGAGCTCGGCCTGTCGACACACCGATTGAGGCAAATCATAAACTCGATGGTCAGTCTGGAGAGTCTTTAGAGGATGTGAGTAGCTTCCAGCGATTGGTAGGGAGACTTATATACCTGGCACATACTCGCCCTGACATTGCATATGTAGTGAGTGTAGTTAGTCAGTATATGCATTCTCCTCGGACTCCACATTTGGAAGCTGCCTACAGGATTTTGAGGTACTTAAAATCTTCCTCAGGTCGTGGCCTACTATTCAGTCATCAAGGCCACATGCGTGTGGAGGGTTTTACAGATGCGGATTGGGCAGGAGCCCAAGATGATAGGCGATCTACATCAGGGTATTGTACTTTTGTGGGAGAAAATCTGGTTACATGGCGAAGTAAAAAACAACAGGTCGTTGCACGGTCGAGTGCAGAAGCTGAGTTCCGATCAATGGCCCATGGTGTCTGTGAGTTATTGTGGCTTAAGGTGTTACTTGGAGAACTCGGTTTCCCAGTAGAAGGATCCATGTCATTATATTGCGACAACAAGGCGGCGATAAATATTGCCCACAACCCAGTTCAACATGACAGGACCAAACACATGTTAGCGGATGATTTGTTCTCGCGCACGTATTGTGTTGGCCCGACGACCCGTTGATAAACATAGTTGTTTCGCCTTTCCCCAACAGGTCGATCTTTTGGGGTAAATGGTTGTTTAACATGGTATCAGAGCCTTATGGCCTCGGAGGTCGCGGGTTCAAGTCTCCAGCGAAGTGTATTCCCGCTGAGGGGGAGTGTTAGCAGATGATTTGTTCCCGCGCACGTATTGTGTTGGCCCGACGACCCGTTGATAAACATAGTTGTTTCGCCTTTCCCCAACAGGTCGATCTTTTGGGGTAAATGGTTGTTTAACAACACATCGAGGTGGATCGTCACTTTATTCGTGAAAAAGTGACATCGGGAGTTATCTGCACTCCTTTCATTCCTACATATGATCAACTAGCAGACATTCTCACGAAAGGTGTTGCATCAGCTCCGTTTACTAAGTGCTTGGACAAGTTGGGCATGATTGATATCTATGTCCCAACTTGAGGGGGAGTGTTGAAGGACGTCTCTGTTATTAGCTATTGTTTGGTGTCTCTATGTACTTATTTTCTCACTTATGTAAGGGCCCACACTTATTAATATAAATAAGATTTATTAGGGTGTGTGTAGGGTTAACACACATAACCCATCTTCTCCATCTTCTCTCTTCTCTTTCCTCTACGTGCAAAACTGAAGAACTTCTACTGTAATACCCCTGCGTGGGGGTGTATACCCCTTGCGAGGGGGGATAGAAAGGTCTTTTGACCTCTTTAATAGGTTAAAAGGACTGACATGATGGGTACTAAAGGTCTTTTGACCTTAAAGTTGTTTTTAAAAGGGACCGATGTCCCATTCATTGGCATTAAATGCCAAAAAGACAAAAAGGCTAAAGCCTTTCACAAAAATGCCCTTGCGTATGGGGTGTCTGCCCAGCGTGCCAGGGATAATTGAGGTCTTTTGACCTTTTCAAGGGATTCAAGGGACTGACGTCCAAATATTGGCATTGAATGCCACATAAAAGGGGCTTAAGCTGGCTTACTGAATTGCCCTTGCGCGTGAGTGGCTACCCCTTACGCAGGAGCCCAAAAAGGTCTTTTTGAACTCCTATTAAATGGACAACAAGCATGCACCTGACTTGCCTGAAAAGGTGTGTTTACACTCTTGGCCGTGAATTATCTGAAATACCCTTGGCATTTTAGCTAAGACCCTTAGAATTCCAAGGGGCTTTTTTGTAAAGGGGACATTTCCCCTGCCAACAATAAGCTTGTGTCAACTAAACTAGTCTTAAGGAAATGCTTATGCACCCCAAGTAGGACTAGATGAAAGTAGTAAGTTACAATTTTGAAAATGGAATTTAGATGTAGAAACTAACGTGAAGTGGAATGAAATGATTTGTTGTATTGTGGCAAAAGAAGTTCTCAGGGAGTCTAAAGGAAATAATCGCTCTCAAAAAGAAACTTAGAGGTGTAGTAAGGAAGTCTAGAAAGTGATTAGAAAGAAAAGTTCATGTCACAAGAACTGACAACAAACTGGTAACGAGGAAAACTTTGAAAAATATCAAAACGTTTAAAAAGAAGCGCAGATAATAGTGAGTGAGTCAAAACATAAGGCGGGAAACCGAGGACAGAGAGAGTGATAAGGATATCTATAACTGATTAAAAAGAAAACTATTGATATTAAAAAGAAAAGTTCATGTCACAAGAACTGACAACAAACTAGTACCGAGGAAAACTTTGAAAAATAAACGTTTAAAAAGAAGCGTAGAAAATAGTGAGTGAGTCAAAACATAAGGTGGGAAACCGAGGACAAGAGAGAGTGATAAAGATATCTATAACTGATTAAAAAGAAAACTATTGATAGTTTTGCATCAAGGAGAAATGGAGGTCATGGTATTCTAGATGTACCTAACCTAACGAAACCGGGTACAAAATTCATCTTCTACTCTAAGAATACAACACTCTGTAAGTGCTTTTCAATCAGATTCTAGGAAATGGTCAAGTTGAGCAAGGTGAACATGTAATTCAACTTGATGTTAAGCGCAACGGAATCTTCATGGCTGTCATGTGAATAAATATTTCATTTTTGAACTATGAATGTTGATAGAGGGGCATCTCAAAAGAAATGATCTCTTCTAAATGATACAAGCTTCTATAAGACGCTGAAAGAAAACTAAGTTATACTTTTTTTTTTATCGGTAAAACTAAGTTATTCTTTGAGACCTATAAAATCGAGGATTAAACAAGAATATAATAAGAAATAATCCCCAAATATGTTGATCAACAAAGTCAAGAACACATCATCTTTTTGTAGAGTTATATGAGTAACATGTTATCCTGTGAATATATGAAAGACCAAAACAAAAGGTAACGGAAATTGAACGATCAAAATAAAATCAAAGACAACACCATTTTATTTTATTTTATTTTTTGGGTGCAAAGATGAAAGGTTTCACACTGACAAGACTAGCATATAAATATCTAAAATAAACATTTCATAGTAAGGAAAATTCACTTTGAGGATTGCTAATACTCACCAGTGTACGGTTCAACAATGAAGCAATAGCAAGTGCAGTCCTTATTTGCTTCATCTGAAGAAAACCATTTTCGATATAACTAACCAGGTGCAACATAGATTTAATACAAATCCGAGTGATACAAGCCATCAAGATTAGGTTGATACATTCATACTTGGTAATTAATGAGAGAAAAGTGTGATTCAACATTATGCTCTCCATCTAGCAACAGGCTCTTCGGGATATATGGCTTAAATGACAAGAAACCTCCTGCACAAGTTCCCCATAGAAGTTAAATTGCAGCACCTTGGCATGCAAGAAATTAATGTTAACAACAGTTGAAAGCAGGATGCTGTTATGTATACTTCTATACAGGTTAGAGTAAGATTCCCAAGGGAGTGTGAGAAAATCATAGAGAAAAATTGTAATTTTTATATTATCAAGCGTCAGACATGCAAACAATTTGTAGAGTTGAAATTAATCTAGAAAAGAGAAAGTATAGGAGAGAAGAAGAGAATTGAAAGGCGGGATGATCTCCTCATTTATACACTTAGCATCATTAGAATGACAACAGTGCCTTTAAGTGAGCTCCCAAAATGAAAATAACAACCAAAGCCATGCCACATCAATGGAAGAAAAATTACAAGTGCATAACCGTCAACTCTGAGGTTCCACGCTTTCAAACGGTTAAGAATATTTGAATTGTTTTTTAAAGTTAAAGATGTCTTCACCTAGACTATTTGGTCGAGGACACCTTAGATGTTAGATATTACCAATCAAGCTGGGAACAATCAACATTTATTGTCCACCCATCTCCCTCATGTCTTTCTCATCCAAAGGACTTGAGAGCACATAGTATGTTCACACACAAAAACTATTCCTTCTTTGTTTGTATTGGCAAACAAGTAAGTAAATTGTCAGGAGATCAGAAAATAATTTATAGTGCAATAGGAAATGGGAAAATTTTACCGTAAAGGTATCCATGCAATGTCATTACGGTTATACTAGGCACGTTGAAGTATCTACATATCAGCCAACACCATCTGAGCAAGATCTACAAGATGTATGACACCTTGGAAAGAGAGCTCACCTGATGAATCATAATACTCTGGTTCATCATAGAAAACCATGGCTTCCCGTAGTCGGTGTCGCTTTCCTTCAGTACCTGCATACTGAAAGGTGGTATGCACCGCATATGGTTCCAACCTGAGTTGTTGATACATGGCCTGCCAATGTAGCTTAAGGACTTAGGAAATACTTACTAGCTAGCTTCTTTCAAGATGTGCATGCATCCATGCAAAACATACTAACAACAGATGAAACAAAAAGTGAACAAGATGGCAAACGAAGAACTCCCAACTTATTGGGAGATCCTACCTGAACAAAGTAAGTATGTCCACTGCAGAATATACTTGCTGGAAGAAATCCCAGCTTAAGGTATCCATCAAAAGCATATACTAGTCCACTTTCCTCATCAACAGACGGTCCTAACTGTTTCTGCACAAGCTCATTAAACCCATTCTGGTCCCATATCTTATCATCGGCTAGAAGCATATTTTTCCATTCTTTTGCCAGTTTTTTTGCAGAATCTGTCGGCCGCCAGTGGAAAATTCCAATATTGTAGGCAGCGTTTACTGTAGAAGGTGAAGAATGACTTAAGTAGGAATTCTAAAGAATAATATATCAGGGTTTGAGAAAAGTAAATAAAAAATTGCCAAATGCATTTGAGTGAAAAAGAAATTCATAAGATAAAGTGCAATGTAACTCAGAGTTTTGGTATTAATATGTGAAATTTTGAACTTTATCAAAGTAGGTTTTGGTAATTCAGCAATTCATAAAGAAGCACTTTTCTATCAGAAAGTAGCAGAGAAAAAAATGAAGGATCATAGAATTTAAACATACAATCCAAATTCCCAAAACGAAGTAGGGGGGAAATAACAAAATAGCATGCATTAGGCTAGTCTCAAGACTGCTCGAGTTCTATATTTGGGTTTGAGTTATTCTCACAGTACACCAGCTATGAACAAAGTATGTTAAGCAACAGCATACCTAAGTTTTACCTCATACTTTTTGGGTTCTTAATGTGACAACACTTGGGGACACTTAGACTCCTCCTGCATAGCACGGCATTCCTAGACATGTAGAGACTAAATTGCATAGAAAGTTTATTGAAAAGAATTGTGTGTGGGTACGACAAAACTAAGTGACCCCTTTGTTGAGACAGATTGAGTTTCTTGTCGAGTCAACTTGAATCTCGACAAGTGGAGTTAACTTGGGCAAGGTTCAAATCAACTCAATGAGTTGTAAAACACTGGTTTATATCTCCCAGACAGCTAATGTCTGATCAAGAAAAGGCGATGCACTTGATCTGTGTTATCATTCAAAACGAACATATGGTAGCATTTTCCAAGACTTGCTTGAACACTTGGACACCTTACTTTTTTTTCTTTTTTTGTTTCATAAGTGAAATTGTACTAAATGGAAAGGGAAAGGACCCCACTTTACAAGGAGAGAAAATATGCAAAAAAAAAAAAGAGAGGGAGATCCCCACTAACAAAACAACAAAACCATATGGAAAGGAAAGTTAGAAGATGCCACTGTCCGCATAAAAAAGGCCACCTTAGCTGCCATTGGAGAATCCCACACAACACAGTCAGGGAAGGTGGATTGTGCCGAAGAAACAAATGATGAATTGAAGGAATGAACACTACAACACCACTTCCACTCCCTCACATCTGCCTCCTAATCTATCATTTGCGGCCCCCAAGACAACTTGAGAGATTAGCCAAGGCTCCCATCTCCCAGTCATTGATGTCTCCTTAATCCTAACTTCCACGAACTAATACCTTCCCAACAATGACAAACTAGAGCACCATGAAGATCTAACATACCATAATTAATCGAAAAGGCAAAGCCAAGCGAGTTACCTCCACATCAAACACCCTCCCCCATTTACCAATCCTGTACTCAATTTCTTTCATAAAGTCTGAATGAAGTTCATAGATGTCATTCCACAAACCCATACCATATGAAGAGCTGCAGGATTGTGTCCCATCCATTGCTCATATTTCCAGACTTACACTGACTAAACCTCCTCCACAGACTATCGGCCACTCATCATCATATATCCACATCCATTTGCCCAAAAGGGCTTTGGAAAAAGAAAAATATCAAAGAAAATATGCCTCTTCATTGCCTAGTTTCATCATGAGGGCTAAGGAAACTACTAACCATAGTTTGTTGGGATGCATATCTTTAGTGGTTACTTGAACATATAACAACTTTGACAGGAAATAATGTTAATGTTAATTAAATAAGTTCACAACATCATATTAATTCACAGGTTCAAAACAACTATTGCAAGAAGACTCTTAAAAGATTAATTAAGTGTTGTGCATGAGAACTAAAGTGGTTGCTATGAGCAACAAAGCAAACACAATAATAAATTTGAAGAGACAAACATCAACAGTTTTTGATACTATGTTCACCTTTTTGCCAGATTTCCAACCTGTCATCTACAACTGTTGGTATCACTTGATCAGTTGAAGTTAAGACATCTGCCCCAGGAAAACGAGCAAAATACGGAAGTGGGTTCTGTTCCAGGGACAAAACAGGAAACTAGATTTACAAAGAAAAATATACAGAAGAAGGTAGTGGTAGAACAAGATAGAGAAAATGAATTGTAAAAATCCCTTTCAGTCACTGTTTGTAGCAAATACATGCCTCCTAAAGATGTATATGTAGCGATTCAATCAATAGATTCAATACTAAATTTAATGAGGAATAGAGAAGCAAGAAAAAATGGTTAGCCCTTATAATGTCTTTGAACAGTAAGAAGGGGATTTGGGGAGATATTACATAAATATGGAAGATTGCTTGCAACTCACTGCTTTCTGTTTAAGGTCTTCCATTTTCAATTGGAAAGAAACCATCATTGGCAACTTTGTCAATACAGGGCTTGCAGGAATGGTGGCTAGAACAAAATGCTTCTTTTTTTGTTTTTCAAATCACCCCTTCTAACAATCGAACAAATAAATTATTCACAAAGAAACAGGCAACAAATTGGTAAGAAGAAACGCTTAGGATGCTGACTTAATGAGATCAGGCCATGTTTTCAGTAAAAGTGGAAGCAACAATAGTTCATTTATTTTGTAATGTAAACCAACAAAACCACTATTAGAATTTTGTGAAAATAATAGAAAGTAGTAGGATCAATAAGAAAAACTGAGTAATAGGCACAGGGCATACCTTTAACCAAACCATGTCTGTGTCGCACATCAATACCTCAAAGCCGAAAGGCAGCATAGCATCTATCAAGGTAACTTTTTCTCTCCCCATCTTGTGAAATGTTGGTGAGCCCCAACCAACATCTGCTGTGCTCATATGACTACCCATATCAAAAACAGGAACACCTTTCCAATACAAAGCCTCCAAAAGTTTGGTGTCCATTGCACCTATAAGAACAATTTCAAACTTCTTTATGTAATGACGCAGAATCTAGGAGAAAGATTTTATTAGAAACATGGTTGAAAATCTCGTTTCGTCTCGTTCCAGTAAGGTACCGAGACAATACATAGGGGGATGTATCATCTCGTGCCAACAACTTAATTTAAGTACTAAAATTGGTTTAAACCTTATTTTCATTGTGCATGTATGTTTTTTTTTATAAGTATTGTATATGTATGTTTATAACACTTGTAAATGCTAAAAACAAGTTTGTAACTTAATTAAGAATTAAAAAATGGTCTAACCCTATCGAGACATAGTGTTTTTTCCATTGTCTCATTTCGTCTCGGTCGATACATCTCGTTCCGCCAGCTTACTGAGACGATGAAACGGAACGAGATTTTAAACCTTGATTAGAAGACAAATATATTTTTTCATTTCAAAAAATATTACATTGTTTAAGTTACGAGAAATTACCTACAAGAAGATTAGAAACGCCGAGATCAGTCAAGTGTTTAACCCAATTCAAGATAAAATCCATGAACGCGTAGTTCCCAAAGGTTACAACGATGATGTTATCTTTCACCCTTTCCTCCACCAGTGCTTTGGTCAACCGAAAGGCCTTCAAAGGTGGCATCTTTGTACCAAGATGTGGGACTTCCCATATAGGGCTTATTGATTTACTTGGTGGCAGTGTTGGAGCTGCCGGGACTTCAACCTCTACAGTTGGATGAGAAGAATTGGGAGCATGATCTATTTGAGGAGAATCTACATCTGAAAAGGCATTCATGTTGAGATAAATAAATGTCAGCAAAACTAGAGCAAGGAGAACACATCAAACGCCACAAAATAAAGATGAGAATTCTCTTTCTGTGTGTGTTTAAGATCACTATGGATTAACTAAATTGATCCTGAGTGAAAGATGTCTAATTCATCTCCTCGAATCCACCGAGTTTTTGAATCTTCAACTAAAATTAAAGCTGGAACAACAGAATAATCAAACTGAGGAAACAAATTGTTCACAAAAAAACATAATTGGAGGTTAATAATGCTATAATAAGAAACATATTTCAGAAACGATCGATTCAACCCAGAAGAAAAAAAATTAGAAACTTACGTGAAACAGAGGAGGGGGAGAACAAGGAGGTTGTGTAGACAGGGGACTTCCCCGTGTAAACGGCAGACAAGACATAGAAGGAGGAGAAGACGATGCCGATAATGAGTGTGGCGTAAATCGTCACGAACAGAGGCTTCGAGTTAGCCATGTCTTGGAATGGATTATTCCAAGACGCCATTGAAGTCTATGGATGGATTGACTCCAAATTTTGCACGAAGAAGAAGAAGAAACCTTAGGTAACTTCACATTTGCTTCAATTCTGCGCTTGAAGGAACAAAATAATTTATCTCAGAGCAACCCAGAAGGTCAACAGCCATGACTGTATCTGAGATGGGAGGGAATCCGCTCTGCCTCTTTCTTGAATAAATCTTTGATGACAGAAGGGACGTCCGTTATCTACGTTGATGACGTACCAGTGTGAGCCACGTGGCACATTCTTAGAGACCACTGACAGTATGGATGTTTGAGTAGAACTTTGCTGATGGATCATAGTATGAGCCATGTGGCAGACTCTTAGAGAATACTGACCGTGTTGATGTTTGTCCCATTCGTAGGTGGACCTACATACCAAAATCAGCCGGAGAAATGATTTCATACCTTTGGATCTTTGTACCCCAAATAATGGTCAAATTTCACGGTTAAAATCAACCGATATAAACGACTCTAATTTAACGCTTAGAAATCACTAATCAGGTTGATTTTTTATCTGTAGAAACATCTAGGGATGGGACAAACATCAATAGTAGAACTTTACTGACGAACATCCCTCATCAACGTTAATCACAAACATAATATGAGCTACGTGGCACAATCTTAGATATCAATTCAACCCAGTGGACTTACATACCAAAATTAACCTGATTAGTAATTTATAACCGTTGGATTAGAATCTTTTTTTATGGGTTGTTTTTAACCGTGGGATATCTAGCATTATTTGGGATAATCCGATCCAAAAGTTAGAAATAACTAAGCAGGCTAATTTTTGGTATCTAGGTCGACTTAGGGATGAATTAACAAAAAAAAAAGGTCCACCTAGGGATGGATCAAACATCCAGACGGTCAGTGGTCTCTAAGAATGTTCCACGTGGATAATACTGCGGTACTACGAAGTTACGAACATCCGCCACCATCTCTTTCTCAGGTCAAAGTTTGACGACATATTTAATTACCAAATTGCCCGTATTTCGTGTTTGATTTTGGGAAAGAAATAAATAGATCATGAGCTTCTCTTTTTTAATTGATCGACGTGACTCAAATAAACGGTGATGGAACCTGCGAGACATTTTATTATGGTGCATCAGAAAGTAACTGTTAAAAAATAAGGTATTAACCGGACGTGCGTTGCCATCGCCCCAACCCCAGCTCAGTTTCACAGTCACAATCCTCACTGCACGTGATTTATTGGAGAAATCTGTCGGATGACACGCTTCTCCTAACCTACCTTTTGATTAATTTGACTTGTGGGTAGGGCTGTCAACGGATCGGGTTCAAATTGGATCGAGTCAGTATCGAATAGATCCAGAACCAATTCAATAGCTTTATCGTATCATGGTTCCCAAGTCCAAACCTGATGTTATCCGACTGAATCGGGTTATTGGGGGCGACCAGATCCATTGACAGCTGAATGGTGTAGATCATCATCAATGGACGATATGGATGTACAAACAGCTTAGATCTATTGAACATCATGTCAACCATTAAATGCCCCATTCAAAAAAAAAACCTCTTTAATGCATTAAAATACTTAGGAAATTAATGTTGAAAGATTCTTAAATTTAATGAATGAACGAGGGAGGGAGAGTGCATATGCACGTTGGAAGGGATGGTACGATCATAAATTTTTAATTAGAGTTGAAATAAGCCCAACCTTGAATGCTCAAGTAACATGGCATCCCTTCATCATCATTATAGAAAACATTACTACCTTCATTTTAATGCTTTTTTTTAGTAAAACTTCGATGACAGGGCAGCAGATCACGGCACGTGGATTTTGTACCGGCGGACCACCTTAGCCTCACCACCCACGTACACAGGTGAGCACTCGGCACTTGAGTGCTCACCTGGGTACATGTGTGGTGAGGCCGAGGTGGTCAGTCCGTACAAATCCACGTGCCGAGATCTGCTGCCCTATCATCTCCTTCGATGACACAGAGCCCGGTCATCAAAGTTTTGTTCCTTTTTTTTGGGGTCATTGACATGCACACTGACAGTGACACGCATGCAAACACATCATATGCATGACATATGATGAATGAAGATTAGAGATGTCATTCCACAAACCCCCCCGCCAACGAATAGGTAAGTAGAGGCCCAAATGTAGTCATACCTATTGATTAGTGTGATGTGATCACATTGGACATCGGTTCTCGGATCCGCCGACTCGATATCCCTCCACCCAACCCAAACCCGCTGGTTGACCCTACCCCAATGGACCCAGAATTTTCCCCACTGGGTTTCCAACCCTACTGATCTGAGAAATACCTGGGTCCAATCAATCCTCTTCTCTCCATAAATGAGTCTGAGCAATCCCAATCTACTCCTCCTGAGTCAGGAGGACGGTCATCAAGAGCATAGTCCATAAGCAAATGAAATAGTCCTAGAAACTCCTTTCTCGTGGGTTGCAACGGAAATGGAGTACTCCTCCGAGTCTCTCCCAACTCATCAGCATTCAGAGACACTGGTGCCTTTAGAGGAATCTTTACTTGAGGTGCACTCACTCTAATTACTGTTAGTTTCATTATGAAGTTGCTTCTCCCAAGATCCGATTCATGGAGTTAGTGACGGGCCCTTATCCGTACCCTGGCATTAGATGTTGATTTTAGCCTAGAATTGTCGAGGGAGTGGGAAACCCTCAACAATCTAGGCTTTGAAAACCCACCTCAAAAAAACAAAAGCCTAATATCATCTTTCTCTCTAAGAGTACTAAAGCTTTGAAAGAGCGGAGCTCTCACTTATTCAAAAGCTTAGGCTTCTCATATTGGTGTATCCACCCAACTACAGGCCTCAGTGGGGGTCTAATTGCAGCTTGGCAAGTTGGGGTTCAGATTCAATCCCAAACTCACTCTGCCATTGGCATCCATCTTCTCGTCAAATCCGATGCTACTAGTTCTCATTTGCTCCTCTCTCTACTATATGGCGATCCCAAGGTCCAATATCATCATATCCTGAATCATAAAAAACTTCCAAAACCTTTTCAATTCCTGTCGACGTAGACAAAAGATCCTGAGTGCCAAACTATTGTGGAATATGTTGTAACGACCTGGGTACTGAAGTGTGATTCTCAGCATTGATTAGAAGCACTTTTATTGTCATTTACTGATATTTGGGAGTATGTCTTATACCTTCTTGAACTTTCCTGGTTCATTTCGAGAGTTTTGATTATTTCATCGGACTTTTTGATAGTTTTCAATGCGAATCTAACCCTAAGTGGGGATGTGTCGGAGGTCGTGTAGCGAAATGTGTAAAGAATTTGACTAAATGAACCTCGTTACGAGATCCGATATGTCGAAATACCCTAAGATGGGTATGTAGCATGTATTCTAAAGCTTTTAGAAAGTTTCTATAGCATTTTCGATAAATTTTGAAAATCGAATAGGTTTTAGTAGTAAATTAAACAATTAATTAGCGAGATTCCTAGGGTTTTATGTTAACTCAATTAAGTCCTAAGTAAGGATAACTCGAGCTCATTAATCTTAATAGTTTGGTCAAATTTGATCGACCATCAAAAAATTTGTGGGGCCATAATACCTGTCGGATTCCTAAAGAAGCAACTTATTAGCATGCATCCAATTCGTCTTATAAGAGTTAATTAGCTTAGTCAACAAACATTTTTCACATGAAAGCACATTATAGTATGAGCCCCTTTGATCTTATTTGTACTATGTGATCAACTAATATTAGTTTAAAAAAAAAAATTTAAAAATTAAAAATTAAATTAATATTAATGGATATAAGTCAATATAATAGAATCTATGCCTATCGGTGTGTTGTATGTTATGTTTTACAACTCAACACACCATAACATATTTGAGTGCTATCTATATGTAAATGTCATTTGTGATTAGGGTGGTTGCAAGATATTAAAATGTTACCTACTACACCCTATCTCATCTTTAGCAATCTTTTTCTTGTTGAGAGACACATGTCTCATGTCATTCTTGTTGAGAGACACGTCTCTCATTTCAATTACCATAATACCCCTCCTTCCATTTACAACCATCTTTCTTTAAAACAAAACCTCATTTTTTTTACGGAAAATTTCTAAAAAGAAAATAAATTTTAATCTATTTACAAAATCAAAATTCTCAAAAAAAGTAACTAAACGCCCTTTGAAAGGGCGTTTCTCCCTGACAAATATAAAAAGTGAAAAGACTAACTGTTCCACGGACAAAAGCTAAAAGGATTGACAAACGGGCGTTTGTACCTGACAGACGCCCTTTAAAAGGGCGTTTACCCATAGAGAGTAAAACTTTTGTCCCAGGCCACATGGCACTCTTATTGGATGATGACCGTATGGATGTTTGGCAAATAACTAGGTGGACCTACACACCAAAAAAGAAACGTGATTAGTGGTTTATAAGCGTTGGATTGAAGTTATTTTCAGGGGTTGATTTTTAATCGTAAGAATTTGAGCATTATTTGAGTGCAAAGATCCAAAGGCTGAAAATTACTAATCAGGCTGATTTTTTGACTGCAGGTCCATCAAGGGACTGATCAAACATCCATACGGTCAGCGTCCACTAAGACTGTGCCACGTGGCTCGTGGACAAAAGTTTTACTCTTCTATGGGAAACGCCCTTTTTTTGTCAGCCTTTTAACAGTTAATTTTTTCAACAGCCATGGAGAAACGCCCTTTAAAAGGGCGTTTAGTTACTTTTTTTGGAATTGTCAAAATTTTATTTTTGTTTTTGTAAATAGATTAAAATTTTTTTTCTTTTTAGAAATTTTCTGTTTTTTTTATTCACACACTTCATCCAACGATGAGCTTGTATGGAGGCAATACAGTAAAGCTAAAAGCTGAGATTAAACTATGTTGAAGAGGACTTTGGGGGCTTTAAAGGGGCGCGGGAATCGCCGAATTTAGTGAGGTCCAAGTTAGTTTCTCTCATTTCTTTTTCACATCATTTCAGTCCACCATTTTTACACTGTTATGCACCAATTTCAAGCTATGTTTAACATCAATTTTAGTCATAAAATTCAGACTTGTATACATTTTAATTTCAAATCTATTTATGCACTTGTTTGCACCATGATTTTCAGCAGGTTCAGCCCCAGATTGAACCACCAAAATCCACTCAAAATATCTTCAATTCTCAGCCTGATTTAGACTCTGTTTTTCGCACCTCCAAACGACCTTAGAACAGGGACTGCGCCTCACTAATTTTAGTCCCAGATAATAGTCCCAAACCTAACTCAGTTGCAACCTCTAAAACACCCTAAAATCCTACTCAATCCATGCCCAAATGCTCACCTTATAACAGCACCAAATGAGCCTAATCATCACCATAATTTTCAATCCCAAACGTCACAATTTATACCACAAAATAAAGATTGCACCTATCTGGTGACAGACCCTGAAAATGCACACCAAAACCAACCCAACTACCTTCAATCCTACCCACATGTATACCATTTTCTTGCTCATACACCTGCCTTAGAATTCCGCCTATGGCTGAACCCAGCACTCTCCTCTTATGGCCATATAGCACCTCCAGAACAGCGGTGACGCCTATAGCCACACCAAGTAAAATAAATAAATAAATAAAATAGTAGGAAGAAGGGGGAAAAATGAGTTGGGTCCCTTTCTTGTGAAGCCCACAATCGTTCATGGACAGCCCATAGGGATGGCCCACCTATCCAAGCCAACAATCATGGCCATGCCACCTTAGTTGGCCCATCCCAAACCCATCTTAGTTCAGCCCATTCCAAACTAATCTCAGCTCACTCACATTGGTCCATACTATTTGGTTTAGCCCAGTCCATCTACATTCAAGCCACGCTAGTCTTATTTTCCATCTTTCAGGCGCGGCGATCTCCTAGCCTAGCCTCATGCATTCGACCACTTGCCTCAACTCCTTGGCTGTTTTCATGGGCTTTCAATCCACTTTCTATTCTAATATGGTATTATATAGATATATGGATTAGTCAAAAACAAGTTTTAAAAATCTAACACTCGACTCAAGAGAGATTAAAATTACTAAATCAATTATATTAGTTAAGTTCTACCAAATTTGACTAGAGTTAATTTAATTTAACCTTTTTAATTAATTTTGAATTTATTGACCTATTTTGACCATATTCAACTTAGATGACTAAATTTGATAGATTAATTATATTACCTAGGGTTAACTACAACTAGTTATCATGGGATTACACTTAACTTATTTTAAAACATTTTAATGAAGCATGAAAGAGGAATAATAAGGTTTAAGTAACTATTTAACTAGGTTGACTATTTTGACTAGTTTGCTTGGATGTTAGATCAATTAGTTTTACCAGTTCGATTAGGCCAACCTTATTGATTAGTTGACCAGTTGGACTTTGGCTGACTATAATAGCTAGTTTGACCAGTCTACTAGAATAACAAAAGTTCGTAGTTGACTAATTTGACTAGGCTGGACTAGACTGATTAGTTAACCAATTTTGCTAGGTTTGACTATATTAGTTGATTAGTTTGACTTGGGTTGACTATAATGACTAGTCTACCAGTCTACTAAGTTAACAAAAGTTCTTAGTTGACTAGTTTGACTAGGTTAGACTAGACTGATTATTAACCTGTGTAACTAAGGTTGGCTATGTTGATTAGTTGACTGATCGATTAGGATGGAACTAAATGGATTAGTTAACCAGCGGACTAGCTGAATAAACTTGACCTGCATTGACTAGTTGCCTAGACTTGATTAGTATTGTCTTAATGTTAATTAGTTGACCAAATAAATCCTATTTGACCTAAATTTGTGTCTTTAAAATTGAGTAGGATTAAATAAGTTCTATTTAAGTTGACTTTAGGGTTTTGTTTTAGTCTTAGGTTTTTACTCATTTTAGTAGATCTATAGTGAACTTAGGGCTTAGTCTTCTACTTTAATTGATTTTGTTTATCTCTTCTTTGCATTTTGTCATTAATCGTGAAGAAAATGGAGCTATACAAGGAGAGAAGCGTAAATTGAGATTTAAAGCATCCGTACTATAGCATAACTAGCAAGAGAGCAAACCGCACTTGTAACCATTGGAAGACCTTTTGGAGTAGCTTTATAAGGTGGGTAGCTTCTTATCCTCTTAATAATCGTCTCATATTTATTTTGAAATCTTGCCAATTTATGCATATTGCTATATGATTTGATTTATGAATTAAGTTAAAAAATCTAATTATTTTCTATAACTTAGAATTTCTCACTATTGAGTTTTTAGAAGGAGAATTTTCGAAAGTCAAAAGTATTATGGGAGATTTTTATCGAAACAATTATCTCTATTTCATTTAATGAAAGAAAAGAGTGATTGTACATGGTTTGACATGGATTGTGAGTGGTTATGGGACGGGAGTTCCCAGTTGATTGAAGTATGTGGTGCGTGAAGTCCCTAATTAGCGGGTGATGGTGATAGACTGCCTGAGACTTAGAACTTAGTTAGCGGGTGAGGGTGATAGACCGCCCGAGACTTAGAACTTAGTTAACGGGTGATGGTGATAGACCGCCCGGGACTTAGAACCTGATTATAGATAGAGTGGGTGATGGTGATAGACCGCCCGGGATATATGTTTTGGATGATGTGTCACATGAGCTTCAATGAGTAATAATCCGTATGAGGAGGCTGGTCCCAAGACGACGGAACATATAAGATGTGACTGGGAAATTCAGCACAAATATTTGTATGCAAAAGTTTTTCAGGAAGAGAAAGAAGGTTATTTGGATTAAAAATTGTTAATTATTATTTATATTATATAATATATCACTAGATGATCTGGAAAAGGATCAGTTGAACTACTGTAGGAGTGATTCGATGCTATTTTCGGAGGCAACGGATTTCTCTAAGATACGAATAATGATCTTATTCTCTTAGGTAGAATGGGCTTGTCTTTTAGAATATTCTCATTATTCATATCCAGAAAGTTCCAGTTCTCTTTTCTAGATTATCATCTTTGTAGTGTTACGTCTTAGAAGTCTAGATCTGATAGAGGTTTACATTATATGCCTCGATGAGGCTATAGACGTGAGGGGTACGGTTCGCCGGTCCCTGGATAGTTTTAAGGATCCTTGAAATGTCTGCAAACGTCGAACGATTGACCATCGTTGTTCTTTTGACTTGTGTATTCAGTGTCGTGGTCAAAGGCAATCTCCTGAGCTTAAATTCACGGGCTTGTAGTGTGCTCCTCACACGCAGCAGCAAATATCCGTCCGACCGCAAATCAGGATACCAACGGTGGGGTTCCACACTGGTTAAGTATTAGGACAAAAGAAATGATTGCTAGACTAGGGCTGATACTAGTTGTGACCTCTTCACTCTAAGATGAATAGACTACCCGCCTTGTGTTGTTATTAGTTGGTGATGAATGAGATATAGATGTTATTGATATAATGTTTAAATGCTATTTGATTTCTAATTTTATTAGTATGTTTTAAATTTTGTCATTTATTGCTAAATAAAATTGTTAGTTTGAATTTTCGTTCTTGCACTTTTGTTTCTTTCAAAATGAAATATATTTTGTTGTTATATTATTTTGTATTTATGATGATTGTTTTAAGGATATTTGTTACCTGCGAACTTTTTCAAAAAAGCTCACACCCCCCCAGTTCTCTTGCAGAGAAGAACCTATGGACTTATTCAGGCTTGTTTTGAAGTGAAGTCTAGTTGTAGTGAAGCAGATTTCATGTTATGAACTCGTAATTGAGTATGTAATTATATTTAGATTCTTGTTTAGAAGTATATATCATTAACTTCATACTTTATCTCTATTGAATAATGTCGAGTAGATCCGCACTTCCGTATTAAAAAAAAAATCCCCTGAAATTTATAACTTAGGTGAGATGTGAGAGTGAGTTTGCTTTGCGTGCCTTAGATTCAGGACACGTGGCTAACACCTCGAGATTCATGTGGTCCGAATTTGGGGCGTTACATATGTCTAACAAGAATCTATATCTAGATCCAAATAAACGTAGGTTCAGATGAAATTGAGTAAGACAAAAGCCAATATCAAAAGATGGAATTCTAAAAGGGGGGAGATATTCATGAAAAAATCAAATTCTTAAAATCCCAACATCTTCACCTCGAAAGAAAGGTGAAGGGTCATGCTTCTCTTCACCAAGAAATTTTTTTATCTGGGAAATTATCTCAGGCCCTTCAGAAAGAGCGGATGTTCTGGAGAGATAAATCTCGTAAAGTTTGGCTTAAAGAAGGGGATAGAAATGCCAAAAAAAATCCATATCTCCACCCTGGTCTGTCGTAAGAAAAATCATATTGACAAGATCCGGACTTCTGATGGTTTGTGGATGGATAAAAACTCAGCATTTGTCCAATTTTTCCAAACCTTGTTCTCTACCTCCTCCCCTCCACACATGGCTGAACTCTCCCACATGGGCCTCCCTCATATATTAGTTGAAGATAATAATTTTCTCATTCAGCCAGTATCAGAGGAGGAAATCCAAGCAGTTGTTTTTAGTCTAGGTCCCACCAAAACGCCATCCAGGACCACATCTGTCGGATGGTGCAAGAATTCTTTCGGGAAAATTTGTCCCTGTAACCGATCAATCACACAAATATTGCCCTTGTGCCTAAACTACAATCTCTGGAATTCATATCTCAATTCAGAACCATCAGTTTATATAATGTCACCTACAAAATTATTCCGAAGGCCTCTCAGCTTAAGACCATCCTTGACAAGATTATACCCTGAATCAAGCGGCCTTCATTCCAGGTAAACAAATTTTAGATAACACCCTCTTAGCTCAAGAAGTCTTCTACACTATCAAGCTTAAAAAAAAAAAAAAAAAAAGGAAAAGAGGTGTGTGGCTTTAAAATTGGATATGTCTAAAGCTTATGATCGAATGGAATGGTCATTTCTAGAAGCCACCTTAACTGCTATGGGGTTCTACCAAACCTAGATCAAGTGGATTATGAATTTTATCTCCACTATGAGCTTCTCTATTATGCTCAATGGGTCCACCTTTGGTTTCTTTTCTTCTTCTTGGGGTATCAAACAAGGGGATCCACTTTCTCCTTTCCTTTTTATATCGAGTATGAATGTCCTATCTGTGTTACTCCAAAATAAGGAACATGAAAATAGGTTTCATGCTTTCAAGCTTGCTCGCACGAGCCCATACATTTGTCATCTTCTCTTTGTGGATGACTGTCTCATCTTCAGTATAGTCAACCTGATAGAAACAAGGAATCTTTAGGATCTTCTTAACTCCTTTGCTAGTTGTCAGGCCAAAAAAATAAATTTTGAAAAATTGGGGATTCTGTTCAGCCCTAATCTACATCAACGATAGAAAAGGCCCTCTCATTTATCCTCGGTATAAAAAATGTCGATATATTTGAAAAATATTTGGGAACTCCTCTATTCATTGGTCGTTCAAAATCAAAAGTTTTCTCCTTCTCGATTGAAAAAATTGGCCCATCTCATTTTAGGATGGATAGCAAAATAGTTACCACAAGCAAGACGTGCTACTCTAATTAAATCGGTTACCTCATATAGTCCTGTTTACCAGATGCAATCCTTTTTGTTCCACAGAGCCTTATATAAGTGCATGGACTCCATGATAAATAATTTCTGGTGGAATGGGTCAATGGAAATACAGACTCTCGATCTGTACTCCTAAACATCTGGGGGGTCTAGGATTTAAGAACTTTCGTAAGATGAATTTGAGCCTCCTCTCAAAAAATATTTGGAAAATCCTACGAGCTCCAAACTGCCTTCTTGCTCGTTGTTTAAAAGCAAAACATTTTCTTTCTTTCTTGCCTCTATAAGCCTACAAAAAGCCAAATAATTTGTGGAGCTAGAAAAGTATTGCCAAGGCCAAAGAGAATCTCAAAACATGTATTTATTTGGATGATAGCGTCGGGATCTACAATTTTCATATGGGATGACCCTTGGATAAAAGGTCTTCCAGAATTCAAGATTCAAGGCCCTCGCCTCCCCTGACACCCCCGTAAAATTTGTGGCAGATTTGATCTCCCAAAATGGTCAGTGGAATATTGAACTACTTTGGAGGGACCTCAATACCAATACTGTCAGTCAGGTTGTTCAAACTCCAATCAATCCTAAGCTACTCCATGATAGATTATTCTGAACTTTTCATCCAAATGGCAACTTTTATGTCAAATCATCAGCTTATTGTCAACTTCAACAATGTCAACATACTAGTCTTTCCTCTCAATTCCCCTCTCCCATTTGGTCTAAGATCTGGTCTCTCCCCATTATCTATAGGGCACAATTGTTCATTTAGCAATTTTGTGGCGATATTCTCCCTTCCAAAGCAAAAACTCCACTCTCGAATTGAGACTTGTGACCCGTCTTGCCCTAGATGCCATTTATGCCATTTAGCACCAGGGTGTGGTATGTTTCCCGTCTATCTCTTCGCACTGGAGGCTTATCAACAGAGCAGATATTAACATGGTTACACCAAATGTTTGTTGGTAGTAAATTAGGTGATGAATGGCAGAAATATACTTTGGCTTTTACATGTTTTCTTATGTGGCGTCTTTAGCTTGTACGCAATGATTTGGTTCATTACAACTCTTAGCCAAATATGTCCTCTATTTTAACTTCTATTCCCTATTTCATCCACACCCCTCCCTCTAGAGCTACTTTATTCTCCCCCTCAAACTCCTGGATGCCGCCTATGGTTGGCTCAAACTTAATAAGATGCTACTTGGAAGGACTCTCATAATGTTGGTATGGGCTTTGTGTAACGTAATTCTTCTAACTCATTGGTTCTAGCATGTGGAAGTCCAGACAGAGCCGACTCAATGAAGGAATCAAGGGCAAAGGCTATCTTAAGTGGATTGCTGGCGGCTAGGCAGGTTGGATTGGATCACATTTTGGAGTCGGATGCCCAGGATCTTATTGAAATGCTTAAGAAGGGTTCCTTTAAAGCTGGATGGTTTTCCTCTAGCTGGAACTAACTGTGATAAGAGATTAGGGTTAGAGATGGAAGAGAGGAGAGGTGAAGAGAATAGGGGAAAGAGGAGAAATCGTGTAGAGCTTAGAATAGCCTACACGATTTCACCCAATATATATATTAAGTGAAGTTTTACAATATTACAAGGGCCCCCTGTAGAATATAAGATATTACAAGTAGGTCCCTGACAACACTCCCCCTCAAGCTGGTGCGAAGATATCTATCATGCCCAGCTTGGATAACAGGTGCTCTAAGATCCCTTTAGTTACACCTTTAGTTAACACATCTGCAACTTGATCAGCAGTATGGACATACGGTGTGCAAATAAGTCCTTGACCAAGCTTCTCTTTGATGAAGTGACGGTCTACCTCAATGTGCTTTGTCCTGTCGTGTTGAACTGGATTATGAGCAATGCTGATGGCTGCTTTATTGTCACAATACAGCTGCATAGACCCTTTGACAGGATATCCGAGCTCACTGAGCATAGTCTTCAACCATAGAAGCTCACATACACCATGAGCCATAGAACGGTACTCTGCTTCGGCACTGGAGCGAGCGACAACTGGTTGCTTTTTGCTGCGCCAAGACACCAGATTACCCCCCACATACGTACAGTACCCTGATGTGGAACGTCTGTCAGTGACTGAACCTGCCCAGTCAGCGTCTGTATAAGCTTCAACTCGCAGGTGTCCATTCTTACTAAACAGGATACCCTTCCCTGGAGCCCCCTTAAGATAGCGTAACACTCGGTGTGCTGCTTCAAGATGTGGAGAGCGAGGGGCATGCATGAACTGACTGATGACACTGACTGCATATGCAATATCTGGTCGTGTCAGCGAAAGGTAGATGAGACGCCCAACAAGTCTCTGGAACTGGCCTGTATCAGCAATGGGATCCCCATCAACAAGATTTAGCCGATGTTGCTGCTCTATAGGCGTATCGGCTGGTTTAACTCCCAAGTTTCCTGACTCTCGAAGGAGATCAAGTACATACTTTCTTTGTGAGATGAACACACCCTGCTTTGACCTAGCAACCTCAATGCCCAGAAAGTATCTCAAGGTTCCCAGATCCTTGATTTCGAACTCTGTGCCGAGGTATTTTTTCAATTTACAAACCTCATCTGGGTCATCTCCTGTGATCACGATATCATCCACATACACAATAAGAGCAGTAAGACGACCTTGACTTCTCTTAATGAAAAGAGTGTGGTCCGCCTGACTCTGCGAGTAGCCAATCTTCTTGACTGCAGAACTGAACCTCTCGAACCAAGCCCTCGGTGACTGTTTAAGCCCATACAAGGCTTTCTTCAGTCTGCACACAAGTTCCTTACTCCCAGTCGGACTAAACCCTGGAGGACCTGTCATGTAGACCTCTTCCTCTAGATCACCATGGAGGAAGGCATTCTTGACATCCAACTGGTGGAGGGGCCAAGAAAAATTTGCCGCCAGAGATAATAGAACTCGAACTGAGTTCATCTTGGCCACAGGAGCAAACGTCTCTTGGTAGTCAATCCCATAAGTCTGTGTGTACCCTTTTGCAACGAGACGGGCCTTGTACCTGTCGATGCTTCCATCTGCTTTGTATTTCACTGTATATACCCACTTGCACCCCACGGGTTTCTTTCCTCTAGGCAATGGAACCAAATCCCAAGTACCATTCTTTTCTAGAGCTGCCATCTCCTCTAGCATGGCTGCTTTCCACTGAGGCTGGCTAAGGGCATCTGAGACACCGGATGGCAGAGCGACACTGGATAGGGAAGTAGCAAATGCCCTGTAGGATGGTGAGAGCTGCTGATAGGAAACAAAGTGAGAGATAGGGTGCTTGGTAACACAGTTCCGAACACCCTTCCGATGAGCAATAGGTACATCAATGTCTATGGGAAGGATAGTAGAAGGAGCAACAGACATATCATCATGAGGATCACTGAGGACACGATTACCTGGATCGAGTTGGATTTCCTGGCAGTGAGCTTGGATGGTGGACTGTTTCTCTTTTTGACGTCGTCTGGCATATGTCTTCAGCTGCGGATCCTGTGGCACAGTGTCAGTAGGAGATAAGGACAAGGGTACAGGAGACTCATTAGGCAAATCAAGGGGTACTGGTTGAGGAATCTCCCCCTGTGGAGGTATCGGACTCTCGTCAATACTCCCAAGCTCCCCCTGAAGAGAAGTCCAATCAACTGAGAAGAAGGGAAGACTCTCAAAAAAGGTAACATCTAGAGAAACAAACCGACGACGGGTAGAGGGATGGAAACACCGATATCCCTTCTGAGTGGACGAATAGCCAAGGAACACACAGCGAACGGCTTTCGGATCTAACTTGTCCTTCCTGTGATGGGCGTGAACATAGCAAACACAACCAAAGACCTTAGGTGGAATGGAGAACACAGGACAGGAAGGAAACAGGAGTGAAAGGGGAGACTTCGACCCCAAGACACGAGAAGGCATCCGATTTATCAAGTAGGATGCCGTCAACACAGCGTCAGCCCAATAACCCTTGGGTACCCGAGTACCAAGAAGAAGTGCCCTAGCAACCTCCAGGACATGGCGATGCTTTCGCTCAGCGGTCCCATTCTGTTGAGGTGTATTGGCACATGAAGTCTGATGAAGAATTCCATGCTCTTCAAAGTAGGAGGCAAGGCCACTGTACATGTATTCCCCCCTATTATCAGTGCGTAGGACTTTTAGGGTGGTGCCCAATTGATTGCACACCATTTTATGGAAGGTCTGAAAGATAGTATGCACCTCATTTTTTGATTTCATAAGGTAGATCCAAGTGTAACGACTATAGTCATCCACAAAAACCACAAAGTAGCGAAAACCAAAGATAGAAGTGGTGGGATTGGGTCCCCAAACATCAGAGTGCACAAGCTGTAAAGGAAATGTACTTTTTTTATTACTGGTCGGAAAAGACACCCGACATTGTTTTGCAAGTACACAAGTTTCACAGTTGAACTCAAAAAATGGAATAGACGCAAACTGAGGTAACAGACTCTTCATGACCGAAAGCGGTAAATGACCTAGCCTGTTATGCCATCGCATTAACAGGTCTTTATTAACGCTAGAACTACTGACATTAGCACTAGACTGATGTGCAACAGAATATAAAGTCGGCTGGCTATCGAGCAGGTACAATCCACCATCCTCACGACCACTGCCAATCATCCGCCTCGTCTCCAAGTCCTGAAAAACACAGTGAGTAGGAAAAAAGGTAACACTGCAGTTTAGGCTCTTAGTAAGATGGCTAACAGAAAGCAGGTTAGTGGTGAATTTAGGAACATGAAGTACAGAGGATAAAGACAAAGTAGGTGTGGCAGAGATAGTGCCCTTCCCTGAGATAGAGGAGAAGGTGCCATCGGCCACGCGGACCTTGTCCTTACCTGAGCAGATATTATAGGTGGAGAAAATGGATGGCATACCAGTCATATGATCGGAGGCACCAGAGTCAATGATCCAGGAAGGACCAATGGGTGCCGTAGACACATGGTGGGCTGAATGGGATGTACCTGTCTGAGCAAATGATGATGTAGGTGGAGAAGGGCCATCAAGCTGAGTAAGTAATTGTCGAAGCCTGTCAATGTCCATGCTAGAGAAGGTGTTGGACTGCCCAGAGGAAGGGGTCACATCAGAGGAATCTTGGCTGGTGGCATGAGCGGCTGAGGTTCCATGTTTGCTACCAGAGGGCTTCTTTGAGGAGCCTTGCTTCCCCCCAGAGAACTGTGCAGGACGACCATGAAGACTCCAGCAGGTCTCCCGAGTGTGGCGACGCTTGCCACAGTGATCACATCTGAGTCGATCACGATCATCAAGATCCCCATCCTTCTTGGATGTGGGTTTGCTCAATTTCTGAGTGGCCAAAGCAGACTTCTCAGATAAAGGAACATCAGCATCTGTCTTAAAGCTCATGGCTCTCCTCCTGCTGTCCTCGCTCTGGATGTAGGAGTAGACCTGTGCAATGGTCGACGGCGGTGGATCTCTGCCCAAGATGTTGGCTCGAACCTGCTCATAGCTCTGGTTCAAGCCGCCAAGAAACTCGAATATGCGTCCGCGTACAATCATCTTTCGGAACTCCGTAGCATCCTTGGTACATGCAGGGGTGTAGGTCTGGTAGTGATCTACCTCTTCCCACTTGCTGCGTAACGCAGCGTAGTATGATCCCAAAGGAAGATCGCCTTGCTTCAGATGTGCTATCTCCTGCTGAAGTTCATACATCCTAGCAAAATTTCCATCTTGGGAGTAGGTCTGAGATGCCGTGTCCCATATATCCTTGGCAGTCGGGAGAAAGAGGAAGCCTGTGCTAATCGATGGATGCATGGAATGAAGCAGCCATGACATGACCATCGAGTTTTCCGCTTCCCACTTCTCAAACGTGGCATCGGAGGAATCAGGTGCAGTGATGCGTCCAGTGATATAGCCGGCTTTGCCTCGTCCGGTGATGTACATCTTGGCAGATTGAGACCATGCGAGGTAGTTGGTCCCGTCGAGTTTCACCGTAGTGATCTGTAGGCCCGGGCTGTGATCACCATGACTTCCCAGACTGGGTGGGGCAACAATGATCTCTGACTTGGCAGAAGATGACTCCTCAGATGTACTCATGGTAGTAGATAAGACTTTTCTGATAAGAAATCACCCAAACTGCTGCTGTGGAGGTGCAAATCACCTTATTTTTATTTTTAAAGCCTCCTGCTCGCGTTGCTCGCAGGATTCAGACCTTTTCGGAACAACTCCTTTATAGATTTTCTATTGGAGAAAAAACCACTCGCGGGAAACTTGTGAATGGTTCCGATGACCTAAAAAGGTTCCTGGATAGGTGCGGTAGCACTAGGGAGAGGTTCAGGGCTCCTCTGAGACCTGCGGCTATGTCCGGAGGGTCTTCTCTGACCTTTTGGAAGGGGCGGTTAGGCTTGGTGGCTCTTTTCCAGCCTTCTGGAGTGGGCGGCTATGCCTGATAGCTCTTCTCCAGGCTTCTGGAGTGGGCGGCTAGGGTTTCAGGCTCTTCTAAAGCCTGCGGCTATCCATGGGAGATGATCTCCTTCTTTGGAAAGCCCTTCGCATCGAATTTCGCAATCCCTAGGGTTCTTCAGACCTCTAGGATTGAGCCATGGTTACATAACCATGCTCTGATACCATGTTGTAATCTTGGATCGTAACCAGGATAAGAGATTAGGGTTAGAGATGGAAGAGAGGAGAGGTGAAGAGAATAGGGGAAAGAGGAGAAATCGTGTAGAGCTTAGAATAGCCTACACGATTTCACCCAATATATATTAAGTGAAGTTTTACAATATTACAAGGGCCCCCTGTAGAATATAAGATATTACAAGTAGGTCCCTGACAACACTAACTTATTCCTTTTCTAGACTATAATTCTTATTTTTTGGCCATACGTGTAACTAACTATACTGCTCATACTATTGCTCGTAGGGCATGCACCTTTCTTCCCCCTTTGGCTTGACCAGTCTCTCTTCACCCCCCCGAATGGTCGATTGAATCTCTTGAGGAGGGTAAATGACTGATCTATAGACCATTGGTTGATGGCTGATTTTTTTTTTTTTTTTGGTTTGAGGAATATAATTGGCTTACAAAAAAACTCATATGGGTGCTTTAGGAATGAGTAGCTCATTTAACAAATTGAGCCTTTAGCGAATAGGCCTTGGCCACTTGGAAAGTGGTGTGGTCAAAGGAGTCTAGGAAACTCTAGATACCTACCTCAGCTTATAAGTGTATTTTTATGCTTGTTTTATCATTTCCTAAACTTTTCACAAAAAATTCCACAAGCTTTCCTTCATTTCCACAAAAATGTATTGTTTCCATACTGGTTGAAATATTTTCATTTTCAGGATGGTTGAATTAAACCTCAAAATTAAAATTTAATACCTTGATGAAATCATATTAAATTATTAACAAAAGATACGACTCTTGATAGAATTGAATGGTAAAACAAGATTCATGTTTACCCAAATAGTTGGGAGAAGACACTGATATTAATTCACATTACTTGAGATGGTTGTGTTTCTAATAGAGATCTACAAAGGATAGTAACCACATATTGTAAGAACCCCAGTTGGCATCTAAACTGGCATGGGCAGGGCATCAAGCGAAAACAATATTTGAACACTTCACCTTTGTGTTTCATAAAACAAAGTGTATATTCTGTTATTGTAACACGCCTAATGACATGCCCTTATAGGGCCCATATCCAGATGAGTTGAGGGCTAATTGTTGGTGCGGATGACCTTTCACCATGTTGGTCATCCTCACGAAAATCCGCCCATTTTGATATTTCTAACCTTATAAAATGTGAACATAAAGTTAATGGTGAATGGGTGGTCTAGAATTCTTCAACATGAGACCCATTTTTCATAGGGATAAAAATGTCGGAATTATCTTAATTTTTATGAGGATGATCTCCATGTTCCAGAAATCATCCTTAGGGGTAGGGCTGGCAATGGATCGGATCAAACCCGAGATCCGATTCGAAAAAATCGGGTTCGGAACTTTATTTCCTGTTATCGGATCGGTACTGGATTACAGATTGTCGATCCGATCTCTTATTGGATCGGTACTAGATCAACCTTGTCCCGACCCGACATCTATACTATATATAATATAGATATATATTTAATTGCATAAATGTATTTAAGTGTATATTATTTAAATATATTCCTAATGGGGTTATACATGTATATATACTATACACATTTGGGATCGGATTGGAGCGGACCCAAAACCGATCTGATCATATCGGATTAGTTCCGGAACTGAATTTTATTGATCCGATTGGGTCCGGATCTATTGGATTTCTTATCGGATCGGTACCAAATTAGTACCAATCCAACTCGAATCAGTACCAAATCTTATCGGATCGGTCCGGATATATTTGTCCTGATGAAGAGAGGGACCCTTGGATGCCGAAGGGGGTGGAGACTTGAAGGAAAAACTCTGATGCTCAAGTTGGAGAGCAGGAAGATGTACAAATAATGGGAATAAGTGGTATTGAGTTGACTGGGATCAAGTGCTCATACCCTTGCCGATGACCTATCTTTATAGGTTACGCAGGAATTTTACCTTTAAAAGGACTAAGACTCCAATGGGGACTTTCTATTTGTAGACTCGACGTCCAGGAAAGTCTCTATATTGTTGAATTGGTTGAGAGGGATTTTGTCTGTGCGTCCAAAGAAGACTTGGGTAGTTTCCTTTCTTGACTGTGGTTGGTTGGGAAAGTATCCAACTTCGGTACGTGGGGCTTGGAGGTAGTCCAGCTACGAAGGAGCTAGGATTTCTCTAGGTCTTTGATCCTGCTTATTAGTAAGTATCCTTTTTGGTAAGGGAAAATTCCCTGCTGACCAAGCAAAGTGTCTGGCGAAGCGCAACTGGCATGCGAGAAAATTTTGAAGCGGTAGGATTTTTGAAGTATCGATCATGCAGCTCAATGATTCCACACTATATATGCCCATTGTTTAGACTTTGGTTTTAAAAAGTAACCATGGATATATATGGCGTGCGATCATTGGCACATGCTCGCTGCTTCAATAATACCGCCGCTTCAAAATTTTTCTCTAAGGTAATTACAAAAAAGAAATTTTTTTTTTTTCTCTAAAGGGATCTTGCTGACAAAGAAATAAAAATATAACAATTCCATCATTAATGTTGATGACAGGACAGTGTGAGCCATGCGGCACACTCTTAGAGACTATTGATCCTATGGATGTTTGGCCCATCCTTAGGTAGACCTACATACCAAAGTTCAGCCTGATTAGTGATTTCTGACCTTTGAATCTGAGTACCACAAACAATACTTGAAATCCACAGTTAAAAATCAACCATGGAGAAGACTCTATCCAACGAATAGAAATTACTAATCATTTTGAATTTTGGTATCTAAGTCCATCTAGGGATGGGCCAAACATCCATACGGGCAGTGTTCTCTAAGATTGTGCCACCTGGCTCACACTGGTCCGTCATCAACATTGACGAGCCCCTACAATCACTCGCGTGCAATGCACGTGCCGCCCCCTAGTTTTATTATAAGACGGTAGTCTAGTCCGTCTGGCTCAGTTCATTTGGATTGGAGATGTTAGGATTCAAACTTGAGCCAAGGAATAATCCAGCGTCCCTTGTTTTCTGATTGAAAGCAGCGTGGCATTCTCTTCCTAGTTCTTATGGTTTCTCTTTATCTTGCCACTCTGGTATGCTCTATCAATCAATAGAACCAGAAGCCTTGGGTGTCGATAAAAAACTATGGAACTAGAAATTCTTTTGCGCATGTCATGGCCTTTCAAATGACTTTTGGGGCTTGACAGACTGAGGTATGGTTGTATAACATAGTTCTGACATGTTTTGTATATAATATTCCTCATGAAGAACACTTTGTAGCTTTTGGAATGTCAAAGATGAAATTTTAACCCATTTTCTTTACTCTTAACAGTTTATTCTTAGGTAAAATTAGAACTAACAGACATCCAAGTCAAAGAAATCAAACTCAGGACCATGAATTTTCTTTAAGCATCCAATAAAACATATTTTCTTAGAAATTAGATTGTGACAACAATATGATTTCAACTTACTGGTGATCACATAAGATCTGTTTGCAATATATCAATAAAAAACTTGCTGATTAATGATTACATTGTTCATAGTTGTTAAATTGCCATGATTTCCAGTTGAATCCCTCTAATTGACTCAAAACTTGTAGAGCACAATTCAATTCAATTCAATGTGAATCCTATTCGTAAATTGTAGATGAATCTTGCTAAAAGGCGGAGTAATCTTTCTTGATTCTTAGTAGTCTCATGGACCATAGGGTGATGAAATGAAATTGCAGTTAAACATAATAGGACTGAGTTCCATCCAATGTCTAGTGCTTTACTTATGTTTCACAATCTTGTGAAAATGTCACGGAATGGCAGAAACTCACTTTGTCGTAACCCTGTTTCCTTTTCAGATTTTTGAAGTACTGTTATAAAATTAGATCATCCTATTTTACACTTCATTCAACCTAGCCCAATTTGATTTTCAGGAATTTTTGGTTGCAAGTTCAATGCACTAATAGAAATGCCAATATTGGGAATTACTATTTCCTGAGCAGCAATGTTTTTTCACTGCAGTAGATGAAGCAAAATCAGCTCTGGAAGAAGTAAAATGGGAGTAAAAAAAGATTGCTTCTCTAGAAGAAGTGAAATGTGCTCGGGAAATAGTAATTACCGTTCTTACTCCCTAATTCTTTTTAGTAGTGAATTAAGATAGGAAAGATATCAGATAGCATCAATTGTTTAGTTGGCTTGACACCATCGGTTGCCTTAGCACTAGATGTATGTTACATGCATGGCATTCCACCCAATCAATTTGTTCATCACTCTTGTGAATGCAGACATTGGTCTTCATTGCAACAGGACATGGTTCCTTTGTTTCAACTTCACCTGTCACAGAAAGTTAAGCTTATACTAGTCATGTTTTAATGTAGTAAGTGGGCAATGACATTACAAACTCTTACAAGACTGCTATTCTTTCATATCACGACATGCTCTGTGTTAGTACAATTTTGATCCCGACATGTCACTTCTGGAAATTTATTTCGACTGACTAGATCTCAAATTGTTGTTTTACTTTTATTAGTTTTTATAGTATTTTTTGAAGTCCAATTGTATAATTTGTGCATCAGTCGGCAACCTACATGAACATCAAATGAAATATAAACCCTAGTTTATTCTTAGGGTTAGGGTTTGATAATGAGAAAAGAAAGGAAGAAAGAAGAGAGAAGAAAATATTTCAACTCCCCTATGTCTATTATACTTTACAATAAAATAGAAAATGACAACATTGCCCCTACATAGGCTGAACAATTATAAGTATGCCTTTCAACACTCCCCTTCAAGTTGGTATATAGATATTAGTCACACCCAACTTGCATAAAAATCCCAGGAAGTCTAGCCTTGGCAACACCTTTAGTAAGAATGCTTGTTGCTTGCTCCTCTGAATTTACAAACGGTGTACAAATTTAGTCTTTCTGCAATTTTCTCTAATAAAATGTCGATTAACTTCATTATATGCTTAGTTCTATCATGTTATATGGGATTACGAGCTATACTAATAGCTGCTTTATTATCACAATAGAGGCTCAGACTTGGTGCATCAAAACCTAGTTCCGATAAGAACATCCAGCCAAAGAATCTCGAACTCACTATGTGCCATAAACTAATACTGAGCCACAACACTAGATCTTGCAGCCACAAATTGTTTCTTACTCCTCCAGGTTACTAGATTACCCCCCAAAAATGTACAGTAACCGAAGTAGATCCACGATCTGTATCCGAACCAATCGAATCTGCATCTGTATGTAAATGCCTCATGCTTCGAAAAGAATAAGCCTCTCCCTAGTGATGACTTTAGGTATCGAAGTATCCTGTAGGCAACCTGAAGATGAGTTGTCCTACGAGAATTCATAAGCTAGCTAACAACACTAACAACATATGCAGTGTTGGGACATTTAATTGATGAGTAAATCAACTTCCCTATTAACCTTTGAAAGCACCCAACATCAACTACATGTTTCCCATCTTGATCATCCAGACCATGATTCTGCTCCATTGGAGTGTCCATAGGTTTAGCTCCAATTTTTCCCATCTTTGTGAAAAGATCTAGCACATAGTTTCTTTGAGAAATAAATATACCCTTCTGTGACCTGGTGACTTCAATTCCCAAAATTTTTTTCAATGCACCAAGATCTTTAATTTCGAATTCCTTCCCCAAGTAGTCATTGAGATGTTGAATTTCTTATTACTACCAGATTGTTGTTCATTTGACAAACAATGTGTGATTATCCTGACTTTGCACATAGCTCACCTTCATAGAACCACTAAACCTCTCAAACCAAGCCTTGGGAGACTGCTTTAACCCATATGCACGTAAGTTGACCTTATGAAAACCAAATATGGAGTGTATTCCATCTTTACAAGTTTTCATAAGATGGTTCAGACCCAATATGGTGCTCAGATCAAGATTCTTCGATTTGACCAAGGTGGTGAGTATATGTATGGGGGTCTGCAGCATTATTTAGCCGAGTACAAGATTGTTCATCAAAATTCCTACAACTATACTTCTCAACAAAATGGTGTAGCTGAAAGGAAAATGCGCCATATAGTGGAGGTTTCTCACTCCCTTCGTATTGCTTACTATGTCCCTAAATCCTATTGGTCTGATGTTGTTCTTACTACTGCATATTTCATTAATCGCATGCCTTCACGTGCTCTGCATTTTAAGACTCCGTATGAATTGCATGCTCCCAATTGATCCTTATTTGTTATTCTTCCTCATATATTTGGTTGTGTTTGCTTCATCCACATTCTGGGTCTCAACCGTACCCACATTCTGGGTTGTACCAAGCTGGATCCCAAGGCTCTCAGGTGTATCTTCCTTGGATAGTCTTCCACACATAAGGGGTACATGTGTTATCACCCCGTGTCTATGAAGAAGTTTATCTCCATGGATGTCACCTTTCGTGATGATATTCCCTTTTTTTCTCCACCTCTCTTTAGGGGAGAGAAATAGTGAAGAGATGTCTTCTTCTTCCAGTGTCCCTCTCCCTGTTATTTCTCCACCACCCACTCTCTTGTTCGAGAGGACTAATCGACCTCCTATGACGTCAGACACTAGTGTTGGAGCTCAAGGGGAGCTTAAAGTCTATAACAGAAGAGGAAGGCCACAACTGATCCATGCCTAGTCGTGCCATCCTTAGATCCAAGTAATATCTCATCTTCTGAGCCTATTGTCTCATCAGTTTCAATTCCTTTGATTGACTCTACAACTGATGCATGTACCCCCAATCTCCCCGTTGGTCTTAAAAAAGGTACGAGGAGTTGTACCCAACACCATTACTTTACCTTCTTTATTGGTAGAAAGATTATAGCATCCCAGGTGAAAGGATGAAATGGTTGAATAGATGAGATCATGAGAGCCTTAAAGAAGAACAACACCTGGGAACTGGTTGACTTTCCTAGAGGGAAGAAACCAATGGGGTGTAGATGGGTGTATACTTTGAAGTACAAGGCAGATGGGTCAGTAGAGAAATACAAGGCAATATTGGTAGCCAAACGATACTCATAAACATATGGCATCGACTACATGGAGACATTTGTGTCAGTTGCTAAAATGAACTCCATAAGGGTGCTCATATCTCTTGCTACTAACCAGTCGTGGTCTCTACATCAGCTAGATGTAAAGAATGCATTTCTTCATGGAGATTTGCAAGAAGAGGTGTATATGGTTCCCCCTGTACTATTTACACCAGCAGGAAATGGTAGCAGAGTGTGCAGGTTGAAAAAGTCCCTGTATGGATTAATGTAGTCTCCTAGAGCATGGTTTGAGAGGTTTACCCAGGCAGTTAAGAATCTGGGCTACACACAAAGCCAATCTGATCATACCTTGTTTTTTAAGCATAATGAGAATAATACCACTACTCTCATTGTTTATGTAGATGACATCATTGTGATCAGGAATGATGCTGAGGAAGTTGCAAAGCTTAAGGACATCTAGCTGGGGAGTTTGAGACAAAGGACCTAGGACCCCAAAAATACTTTCTGGGCATAGAGGTTGCAAGAATCGCAAGATCAAGTCAGGGGATCTTCATCTCCCAAAGGAAGTATGTCATCGATCTACTTAAAGATTCTGGAAAATCAATGGCTAGGCCTGTAGACACCCCTATAGAGCAGAATCACAAGTTGGGTGAGACGAGTGATGAGTTACTGAAGTACGTCGAGAGCTTTCAGAGACTAGTAGGGATATTGATATATCGCTCTCTGACTAGACCAGATATTGCATATGCAGTCAGCATGATCAACCAGTATATGCACTCACCTAGGGACATCCACTTAGAAGTAGCACACATGATTTTGAGGCATCTCAAATCCGCCACTGGGCAGGCGAAGGTGACAAGAGATCCGCTTCAGGGTATTGTGCCTTTGTTGAGGGCTATCTTGTGACATGGAGAAGCAAGAAGTAACCTGTGGTTTCTAGATCCAGTACTGAGGCTGAATTTCGAGTTATGGCTCATGGCTTATGCGAGATGTTGTGGTTGAAGATCTTAATAGCTGAACTAGGATTCCATGTTACTAGCTCTGTAAGCCTATATTGTGATAACAAAGTAATAATTAGCATTGCTCATAATCCAATTCAGCATGATCGAGCAAAGAACATTGAAGTGAACAGACACTTCATACTAGAGAATGTTTCTGGGAAGTTAGTACTCCTTTTGTGAAGACTGACGAGCAAGTAGTAGATGTATTCACTAAGGGAGTTTTTAGTTATCAGTTAAACAGGTGCCTTAGTAAATTGGGCATGATAGATATCTACGCACCAACTTGAGGGGTGTTGTTAGGGTGTACCCTTTATGTTATAAGGGACCCTAGAAACTTGAGCTCCACCCCTTGTTCCCCATTTTTTCCTTATTTTTTTTATTTACTTATTAGGGCATTTTCTTCACTTTCTTTTGACTTCACCCCACTTCAAGCACGGGAGAAACCGATACCACCTCGAGAGCAATCGCGTGGAGCAACCACGTTACCACCCCAAGAGGAACTGCGGTAGCACTCCCCTCGATGCCAGCTACGACTGTGATACCTTGACGGAACCCCCTCCCATTTGGAATATTATCTACAAGGTTTTTAAGAGAGGGATGAAAGGATGAACAGACAAAAGGAGGACTTTGTCATTCCATTTCACGCCCACGAACAGCCCGAACATGCCAAAGCTTTTAAGAGAGGAACGAAAGGGTGATCGAAGGCTAAAAATAATTTTTTTTTAGCAAAAAGTGTTGTTCGGTCTGCTAGGACCGAACAAATCTACAATGTTCAATCAGCTTCGGCGGAACAGTTCAATATGGTTCGGTCTTAGTAGACCGAACAGACAAAATGTCAATTTTTTTAGAAATAACATTGTTCGGTCTACTGACTGAACCAAGTTGCACTGTTCGGTCAGATCTGACCGAACAAATTGATTTTGTTCGGTCTTAGCAGATTGAACAACAGTGAGAACCATACATGGATTGTAGGTCCACCTAATTAGGTTGATTTTTGGTTTGTAGGTGCACCTAGTCTTATTATACATGGAACATAAGTATATCCATAGTTATGTTTCCCCTTTTTTCTTTTTAAGTCTTTAGAAAAGAAAATAAAAGTTGAAACTAGCAAGATTTTAACCAAAATGGGTAAAAGTAAACATAATTTGCAGAGAAGGGGAAAGCTTATTGTCCGGCGACAATGGAGGAATGGCGAACGACTGCAACAGGAAGAAGAGGGAGAAGAAGAGAGAGGGGAGAAAGAGAAGAAGGATTTCGTTGGAGGTGGTGGAGAGTGGAAAAGAGAAGAAATTTTGGTAAGAAAGGTTTTGGTTGTGAGGTGTTAGTAATAGGTGGGGGTGTTAGGAATAGATTTGAAATTTTTGAAGGGGTGTATGGAATAGGTGGGGTAGGACTCAAGTTTCTGGGGTGTGACTAATTTTTCCCTTTATATAAATAAGAGGAAGGACTCATGTGAGACACAAGTGCTCTGATTTTCTTTCCATATTTGCTCTCTTCTCTCTCCTCTCTCTTGAAACCCTAACCCTAAATTAAACTTCCATTACATGCAAATTAGATCGAGTGTCCTGCAACAAGACTAACAAAATAATGTGCACTGAATTAGTTTAATTCTGGAATTAAACTACATCATTATAACTGTCTAGTGCCCCATGCTCCACATCACAATATTTACCATTACACGCAAATTAGATCGAGTGTCCTGCAACAAGACTAATAAATTAATGTGCACTGAATTAGTTTAATTCTGGAAAAACGATGAAGCCTATGTCAGTCGAAACAATAGTTTCCACCAATTCAAACATCCATCCCCCACGCACACGTGTGTCACGAATGAGTACCAAAAGGTATGAGACACACATGCACAAAATTATGCGTTTCCTCATTCATGTAGGGTTCCTGGTCTTCCAGAGCCGATCCTGTTCGACATCCCCTAGCGTTAATTTCAATCACACGTATTGGGCTATGAAAGATACCATCAGCGGGTCTCATGGCCCTATAACCACCACTTGATGTGTTTGTGTGCTCGTTTCTGGCAACTTATGAGTTCAATATTCCTGACACTTTAGTACATGAGGAAATATAGGTTCCATCCTGTAAGAGGATGTTCAACGTTTGTGCGGGTTAGTGTGTGAAAATATATTGCTAGGCCACACAAAATTCCAACAACATTCACAGTGATGTATTGATAAAAGAACCAGATTCAAAGTAGCTGTTAATGTTTCAAATTTACGGAAGAAGGGTGGAGTGAGGAATAAGCTTAAAGAAGAGAACTTAAGGTTTCTCAGATGTATGGGTTCTACTTTGTAGGAGAGGCTGGACAGAATTTACATTGCGATACATCTGAAGCTCAATTATGTGTTTGCACATGCTTGTATCTTGCTTTGAGGAAACTTTCAGTGTAACATAAAGATTGACGTGATCTGTGATGCAGAAAATTGGGCAAAGATTTGTTTGAATTTGAGTACTTCCACTTATGTAAGGTTGTTTAACTAAAACCAATAGAAAGTCCTTCGGTCCCTCATCACTGTCTCCTATAAGTGCCAGTACAATCTACCTGATGCTGTCCAGCTTTACCAAAAACATATGCTGTATTTTCTTGTATTCTTTGACCTACATGGTTAGGTAGACTGAAATTAGGTTCTTTTCTTGTAGGAGTAGCCTTTTTTCAGCAAAATAGAGGGAAGCGGTGCTTCTAGCTAAAGAATTGTAGCATGTAGTTATTTCTTTAGTTGTCCTCCATATATTTTATTTCAAAATTTATAACTATCCTAGAAACTTATGAAACACAGCAAGTAGCAAGAGGGACGAACTGTACCAGTCCCATTTTCTTTTATGTAAATAAAGACAGAGCCCTTAATGTTGCAAACAACGACGAACATAGTATTTAAGATTTTCATGTAATGGAAAATATGCCGCGAAACTGTGTCAAGCATGCATGGTGAAGATCCAATGTCTTTGAAGCTCATTTTGTATGTAAACACGAACACATTGTATTCTAATTCTGTTTTCCACATAATCACTTGGTAGCTACACCTTTTTACTCTGAGAACGTTAGGGAGGGTAGATTATCCCAAGAATTCAAAACCGTCCCAAGCCAATTCTAGCTTTCTCGATCAAAAGAAGCCCAAACGACATAATATAAAAGTGAAGCTCAACGTGATATATTTAACGGGCCATCTAGTGACTAATTGAGTCCCAAGAGCTCTTATCTGGTTTGTGTGGATTCTTTAAGTCCTATTTGTGCCCACCTAAGTGTTGGATATATAATTAGTTGACAGCACAACATCATACATACTCTAATCAGTGTGTGACTATAAAGGGTGAAGCACTCTGTATCCGCCACGTAGTGCAAGAGTTTTGGGAGACGTGGAGCAAGTCTAGGCTTAGTTGAATCCCAAAGGTAGTATTTCGTATCCCTTGCACATTGGGAGTCTCCGGCTATCTTCTAGAGCGATTTCGTGACTCTAAGCCTCGATTTGATAAACAAAAATATAATTTTCTTGCCATTTGTTGTGTAAGGAAATTCACTAATTTCCAAGAGTACGTCCATCAAAGAGGACCAATGGAGACCATAAAGAAGACGATTAGAGCATTTATACCCATATAGAATATATATTTGTAATTTGTTTATTCTTTCTTCTTGTTTTGGTTCTGAACTATTTCACTAGTCCATTACATTCTGTTTCAGCAAGCTTATCATGGGTTCTATTGCTCCTATATACGGGCCTTTGCAGGCCTGTGAGGATACATTATAAAACTCTGAAATGTGAGATTATGTCAAATTGTGAGTGGTAGAGTTTCATCACTGCATATCTTGTGTTCGCTAGAAAATCTAGTCTTTGCGAGACTGATTTTAAAGATTAAACTATTTTACAGCACTTTAGGGATTTGGGCCGCGTCGACACATCCTGACACGTACAACAGTGTCACCCACCCTCGGTTTTGATGGTTTTTTATTGAATAAATTATTTCTTAAGGATTGGTGTGTTCCATCCTCTGTACAATACTTTGTTAAGTTGTTAAACACAATTATAGTTGTTTGCTAGTCTTCCCACTTATAAATCTACTTACATGTATTACTCGATAGCTTCTTGGCATATAGAAACGTTTTCTTTTAATTTTCATATATTATTTCTATATTTGTGTGTTGTGTGTATTATAAGAACTCGAATCTTCTGTGACTCGGTTCAATTTGAATGGAGAATTTGATTTGATGATTGGTTAGGAAAGTGAGTTTTTATGATTCTTAGATTTATAGAATTCGTAGGGCTTCAGTGGAAAGCCTCTCTCACATGGTGTTCCTTTTTTTTTTTTTCCTTCAGTTTGTAAGCTGGTGTACAACTTTTGACCTCATGGTTGCAGTACAGAACATCAACTAGTTGAGCTACAAGCCCCAGACTGCATGGTTTGCTTATGTTAAAGCTCCACCATGAACCTAGAAAGAAGCACATGATGGGTAATTAATCGTCCTTCATTTGTTTTAGCTTGACAACAATTCATCCCTCTTCTTTTTTTTTAATAATTTATCTTCATCTCTCAGTGTTCAGGTGTAGCTCATTGATCAATTCAACCAAAGCCTTGCAGGTCAAATGACCATGGAAGTAATTTCTTTTGCATGTCATGGCACTTCTGCATAGCTTTCCGGGGCTTGCACAGGCTGAGGTATTGTTGCAAACATGGTTTTGGAGCTTTGCTAATTCTTCCATGTCATGTAATGGTAGATTCTGTCATGCTTCCAATTCATATTTTTCCGTTATCTATTGCTTTTGGCACTTGATCATTCGTTTGTCACCATGTCCGGTTCAGGCCCGCCTTGTGTTAGTATCTTAGGGGCACATCATATTTTTTTGAAATACTAGTTCACAAAAAGATGAAAATACTATGTAGTTTTTCGAAAGTCGCAGATGAAATACCCATTTCCTTATCTTTTTTTATAGTTACTATTGAGTAAAATAAATACCAACACATCCAAGTAAAAAAGAAATCAACCTGTAGAAGAAAAAGTCAAGGAAATCAAAGTGATTTTTCTTGAAGCATACACTATCACGAGCATGACAATTAACAGGTTTCAACTAGATGAAATACCCATTTTGAATATCATAAATGAAATACCCATTCCTTATCATTTTTATAGTTTATTATTGAGTTAAATAAATACCAGCACATCTGAGTCCAAAGAAAGTACCCTCTAGAAAAAATAAATTCAGAAATCGATTAACAGGTTTGAACTAATTGTTGTTGTCATCATTTCCTACTACCTTATATGTTGCTCAATCATTTGGCTGAAGTTTCATGCATTCATTTATAGTGAGGTCATATAAATAATAAGGTTTCAACTTATAGGCTATGACGCCCAGAAATGATACCAATAGTGGTACTGCATACTGCATGTAATAAGTTATAATTTACTCATTTTGTATTGTAGCAATGGTTACTCTCTTAATTCCTAACTATTTGCTTCTGTGTTTTGTCAACAAAATATATAAATAGTATGTTTTTGACATATCTGCACATCTTTGTTTATTGGTGATTAGTAACCAACAAATAGAAAAAAATAAAAATAAATAAAGCTTGTTGGTATATTATCTGTTTGAAATATGTCAATACAAAACTTGTAGACTAATAATTACAGGTCAGAAAAAGTGGTGGTTTCAATGCCAATATTTATTTGGAAATTCCTCTATTTGATTCACACCACACAGAAAAACATTCAAGATTTAATCTCAATCCTACCTGATGAAATCGTAGATCTTATAGTTCATAGGTGGAGGCTGAGTGGAGCCTAATTTCATGACTCTTAGTGGTGTAAAAGTTTAAAGTTGGAATGTAGGGAAATGAAATGAAATTTTAGGTGAAGAGCTAGGACTGACTTCTGTCCGATGTTATTACATATAGTTCACAATTACATGAAAATGTCATGGAATATCAGAAACTGACTGAAAATTTGATGTGGATATCGATGATTCACTCACATAATCTTGTTCCAACTCAATATGATATTCAGAACATTGGTTGCAAGTTTGCCACCACTGGTGCAAAGAACTAATAGTCAAAACACTGGGTAGATCAATGCTCGAATAAGAATTCTTACATATTAATTCCTTCTACCACTGAATTGAAACAGAATAGATTTCAAACAGAGCCTCAAGAGTGATTTCCATCAAATTCCGTCAGCTTTACATGAAATATGAGTGATACCATATGTTGATGGGGTTGACACTATTTGTTGCCTCACGCGCAAATAAATGTGAGTGACACTCAACCCAATCACTATATTTGTTGTGTATCTTGTGAGCGTAGTACTCTGTTTCTCCACCGCATTTAAAGGTACTATTTCGAGTGTGGGATTTGGTCAGGCTTTTGTGCAATTTTGTGGATTGACTTGGTTTAGTTGCCAAAGCCAATGACAAGCTTGGACCAAATTGAGCCTCAGAAATTTTTATAGGCTGTTCACCAACTGCCTCTGGCCCAAAACAAGCCAAGCTTATTGACAACTCTTGCAGCACACTACCAAGACTAGTTATGCCCACACTGACACCAGCAACCAATCGCTGCATTTACCCACACCAATGGCCAACGGGGACCATCCAGTCGTTGGAGCACTGCTACTGTGGCTATTGACCACAATACTTAAACTAGTTCTTTATTTTGGCAGGGATGCAAATATGGTGATGGTTTATAAAAAAGTTCATCTATTAGAATTGTTAATGCCTGTAATTTGGAGTTAGGGCCCATTCTAGAGGTGGTTTGTATGCTCCATAAACACAGGGATGCAAGGCATTGTGATGTTTAGTGGCGTTCTACACTATTCTAGATTTCTTTTAATAAATATCTTCACTTTTAACATGTTATAGGGGCAACTTATGCAAAGATATTCTCAAATTAAGATGAATTTTTCAAGATTAGGTATGTGAAAAGGGAAGACTTCAGTTAGATGTAAACTTTACGAACACTTAATGGTATTCTGTCTTGGATGAAAAAGAAAAGCTGTATAATTAAGCAAAACCAGTCTTCTTCTCTGACTCAATGTATACATTTACAATTGCCACCTTTGAGAAAAATATGTTTAGATACTTTGTAGCAGAACCATTTTGTTAATCTTGATGTTGTGGATGATTCTTCTCACGAACTTGAAAAAGTTTGTAAAGATGTGGAGGAAGAACATTCTAGTGATCTCGAAGGAGAAGAAGGAAAAGGCTTCGGTGCAACTTGCAATGCTCCAATGCTTCCTTCCAACATTTCCACCACCCTACTCATCGATGGGCGACTGGAAGGATCTGTTTGCGTGCACCACAGACTCACTAAAATCATCTTCCTTGCAATTTCTTCTTCCTCTTCAGTCATAATCCCATGTAATTCAAGATCCTCGTCTAATTCCAGACGCATATGGATCCAATGTGGAAAATATATATTATCAGTATCATCCTTTCTTGCTTCAATATTCCTTGTTCCCCCAACCATCTCTAGAACCATCATTCCATAACTATAGACGTCTGACTTGTGTGAGACTCCTCCAATGTTTCTAAACAACAGTTCTGGTGCAATATATCCCACAGTCCCTCTAGCACCCATCATTGAAACGATACTCTCTTTTTTCGGGCATAGTTTAGCAAGCCCAAAATCAGAGATCTTTGGACAGAATTCTTGGTCTAAAAGAATGTTATGAGGTTTTATGTCAAGATGTAGGATTCGTGTGTTACAACCACGGTGTAAGTACTCTAGGCCTCGAGCAATGCCACCTGCAATTAGGTATAGTCTTTTCCATCCTAAGGGAGGATGTGACATTGGTAATTTTTCGTCATATATAAACTTTTCAAGAGATCCATTGGGCATGAACTCATAGATGAGAGCTCTTTTGGGCCCCTCAAAACAGAAGCCTAGAAAAGTGACGATATTAACATGGGAAGTCATACTAATGCTCACAACCTCATTAATAAATTCTTCTCCATTATCTTTGGACTCATTCAATACTTTCACTGCCACTAGACGGCCATCAAGTAGCTTTCCTTTGTATACACTTCCATAGCCTCCTTGACCCAATTTATCTTTGAAGGAATCAGTCATTTTCTTGACATATGAAGAACTATATCTTTTTGGACCTAAGGATCCATAATTCTTGAAAAAAGCCTCCACATGTTGAGCATTCTTTGCTTTCTTCTTCCAAAAGGCCATTGGGTTGTCTACTGATGATTTCATCCTTGAGCAAAAAATTATTGTCATCACCACAATGCAAACTCCAGCGATTGATGCAGCTGTAAACAAACAAAGAAGATTCAAGAATCATCCATTTAGGAATGGTAACAATATACAAAGTTTCATTTGATCATTTTTTATAGAACCCAAATCTGTGTCATAAAATTATATACTAATAAATAGTAATTTATTTTCTTGAAAGCATTGATGAATGACTATGCTTCATTCAAGTTATAAGAAATTTGAAAAGAAGGAATTTTTTTAATGAATCAGTAGGTTCAAAGTGAGAAAACATAGTAGTTGTAGTTTGATGGGCATAGTACCTATTACAACCTTCTTTCCCACATTAACCTTGGGCCCTGAAACATAATCATAACAAGGACAGAGGATTAATCACAGAACATATATCAACATAACCCAAATCCGCATCTCACTTTAGTGCTTCAGCATGGTCATATATAATATAATAATATAGTATATTGAAGCTGGTCGACCTTGCCATTCTTACACTAATAGGGCCCAAAATTAGGTAGGCATGAAAACATCTTGAAAAAAATCACCTTGTTGCCAAGTTGCTTCCATCACTATTTTGAGGTGTTTTGAGGGGTGGGACAGATTACCAGGTGCAAATTAGGGACCATCCAAATGCTCAGATACCCAAGGCACATTTGGTGCTTATAGTTGAGTTGAATTCTAAGAATTAGGGTTAGGGTTAGGTTTGGAGAAGAGAGAATAAAGAGTAGAGAAGAGAGGGAGAAAAAGGATGTCTATTGTGATTAATCCACAATGACTCCATAACTCTTATTTATAAAAGAGGGTTACAGAAACAAAACAAGTATACCCCTCATAAGAGGTATTTACAGAACTACCCCTATGCAAGATAAATACGTATTTCTACGTATCTGATAACACTCGCCCTCAAGTTGGTGCATAGATGTCTTTCATGCCCAACTTGCATAAGCATTTGTGAAGTTGCCAACTGGGAACTCCTTTGGTGAAGACATTTGCTACTTGCTCATCTGTCTTCACAAAGGGAGTACAAACTTCTCCAGATACGATCTTCTCCTGAATGAAGTGGCGATCCACTTTAATGTGCTTGGCTCGATCATGTTGTACCGAATTGTGAGCAATGCTGATAGCCGCTTTGTTGTCATAGTACAAACTCATGGATCCCAAGACTGGAAAGCCAAGCTCAGCGACCAACATCTTCAGCCAGAGTATCTCAAACAAGCCATAGGCTATTGCCCTAAATTCTGCCTCTACACTGGATTTGGCAACTACTGGTTGCTTCTTGCTTCTCCAGGTAACCAGATTGCCTCCCACAAAGGTGCAATAGCCTGAGGTAGATCTCCTGTCATCCTTGGCACCAACCCAGTCTACATCAGTATATGACTCTACTCTAATGTGGCCATTCTTCTGAAAGAGGAGGCCTCGGTCAGGGGAAGACTTGAGATATCTCAATATCCTGTGTGCTGCCTCTAAATGAATCTCCCTATGAGAATGCATGTATTGACTGATAACACTGACTGCATAGGCAATGTCTGGACGAGTCAAGGAGAGGTAGATCAACCTTTCAACCAATCTCTGAAAGCTCCTCACATCCTGTAAAGGTATACTACTCGAGTCGGCCAACTGGTGATTCTGCTCTATGGGGGTCTCCACTGGCTTAGCTCCCAGCTTGCCAGAGTCCTTTAATAGATCTAGGACAAACTTCCTTTGTTAGATAAAGATCACTTGGCTGGATCTTGCAACCTCTATGCCAAGAAAGTACTTGAGGAGTCCCAGATCTTTGGTCTCAAACTCGCCTGCTAGATGATTCTTTAGCTTGATCATCTCCTCTACATCATTCTTTATCAGAATGATATTGTCAACATAGACGATGAGGGCCGTAGTGCTCTTCCCTAGGTGCTTCACAAATAGGGTGTGATCGGCTTGACTTTGAGTATATCCTAGCTTCTTCACTGCTAGAGTGAACCTCTCAAACCAAGCTCTGGGGAATTGCTTAAGCCCATAAAGGGCTTTCCTCAGTCGACACACCTTGCTGCTGTCCCCTGGGGGAGTGAGTGGTGGTGCCATATAGACCTCTTCATGCAGATCACCATGAAGGAATGCATTCTTCACATCTAGCTGATGCAAAGGCCATGCTTGGTTTGCTGCTACAGACAACAAAACCCTGATGGAGTTCATCTTTGCTACAGGTGCAAAGGTCTCCACATAGTCAATCCCGTATGGTCTGAGTGTACCCTTTGGCTACCAGTCTAACCTTGTATTTCTCTACTGACCCATCGGCCTTGTACTTCACTGTGAACACCCATCTGCATCCGATCGGCTTCTTGCCTCTTGGCAAGTCAACAAGCTCCTAAGTTTTGTTCTTATCCAGCACCTTCATTTTTTTTACCATAGCAGCTTTTCATCTAGGGTGTGCTAACCCTTCTGCCACGGAAGAGGGAGTGGGAATGGTGGAAACTGATGTGATAAAGGCTCTGTACGAAGGTGACAAGGCATCGTAGGAAACGAAGTTGCTCAAACGATGTTGAGTACAACTTCTGATGCCTTTTCTAATAGCAATAAGAAGATCAGAATCATCAGTAGACAAGGGAATGACAGGTATAGGGAGAGATAGAGTGTAATGACCCTATTTCTAGCAATATTATAGTAGACATTTTATAATACTTTGAACATTATATGTATGCCATTTTAAAGATCTCAACAATAGCTTTCTATCGGTATCAAGTTTGTCCAAATCGGACGTGCGAGTCAAAAGTTATTGTGTTTAGTTCTAGGCAACATTTTAAGTTTTTATTAAAATTTGAAAAAAAAAAAAAGACAATTTTCAAAATTATAGTCCCACATTGGATAGGAATAAAAAGTTCTGAGTTTTCATCCTCTATAAATACAAGGCCATGCCTTAAGAAAATTACATCAATTTGGGTATTTGCATTCTAACCCCTGAGGTAAGAATATTTGCAAAAAAAATCCCTCAACTAGAAGAAATTCTAGAAAATTCCCAGGAATTCCTGAAAATATTCAAGAGGTCCTTTGAAAAGTTTTTTGTAGGGCCTACTGCCTCGAGATACGCGCTACCTCGAGATTCGCATCGTACGAGGTTCAAAGATTTGGGATTCTAGCGTATTCACTTGTAAGTACATAGTTATTTATTTTATGCCTTTATTTATTTAATTATTTATTTAATTAATTATTTATTTATTTAGTTGATTAATTATTATTTATTTATTTATTTATTTTTTGAAATAGTAGAAAATTCACAGAATATTATAGAAAAATTCTAGAAAATTCTATTATTTTTGGGGAAAATGTCTGAAAATGTTATTCTTGTTATCTGTTAAATTTTAGCAAGGAAAAATCCCAATTCTTGTATTTTCCACATAAAATGTGTAAATGCATTGATAATTTCTTTGAATCTTAAAAGCATGAAATTATGATAAATGAGGACATGTGTAATCTATTTAGTTAGATGAAGTCATGCTCAAATTCATTTAAAATGAGATATATGCGTTTTTCATCTGTTTTATGTATTCGCTTTCTAAGATATTAATAGGGCTTAAATGTTCTTATTTTTAGTTTTAAAATGCAAAAATATGAATGTTATGCATGTAAAGATGTTTCTACAAACATTATTATTTTATGCATATAAATACGATTAAGGACATGAATAAGAATGTGATTGGGAATGTAGAATATCAGATTAGTTGGAATCAGGCGTTGTCTCATTTCTTTGAGACCCATTGGGGTTTTAGTCCCCTAAAGCATCAGGCGTTGTCTTATTTCCTTAAGACCCCTTGGGGTTCCAGTCCCCTAAAGAAGAGGCGTTGTCTCATTCATGAGACCCCTCGGGTATTTATACCTAAAAGAAAACTATGGAATCCGGAGAGAGGATACCTAATGAAACAATTAGTGTGCACATTAGGGAGTTTACTTATGGACTAGAAGTGTTGACATCGTACACTAGGACCGATGGAATGTTGGTACAGAATATATCAGAATTGATAGTTTGACTTCATAGAAATGGTCACGGGTATTCTGATAAGAGAAAGGTTGACTGTTATATGAAAAGTCTTCATTGTATTCGAAGTTCTACGTAAGTAATTGATGAAGAATTGAGTTTTATCGAATTACATGTGAAATTCATTTGCAAATCGTATTTGTTTTAAAATAAACAAAAGTCGCTGATTTAAGTGGTTTTACGCATGAGGAATGTACTTACTGGGCCCTAGCTCATCGTTTTAAAATGTTTTGTTTTCAGAAAAGGATAAGGGGAAGTTGGTCTGATGCTTCCAGCATTTCTGTTGATAGACTTGTGCTAGAGACGATGTTATATTTTGTTTAATTCTTCTATCTTGTAGAAGGATACATAAGTTATGTAGGTCGTTTGACCGTTTAGTAATATGTATTTGGGAGTATGATATATATACAATGTTTTCTTTTGGATGGGCATATTACAGTTTTGTTTGAGGTGAGAGATCCTCTAACATTATTAATGTGTCAATGAAGTGCGTTTCGTCTTATGGATTGTTTAAACAAAATGAAAAAAATTATCCGGTGTATTTTCGCTGCATCGTGATACCAGTTTTGTTTAACTGTGCGTTTGTATGATCAGATCGCGCCTCAAGATACGAGAAAGGTCTATATGACCAAATATCAGATTTGGGGGCGTGACATAGAGGATTACCTGGATCCGAGGAAGGAACCACTGGTCCTGGATCAGCTGTGACTGTTGCCCTTCTGCTATAGACTTTGAGCTCCTTCTGAGTTCCAGGAATACTATCAATCACAATAGTATTATGAGTGGGTGGAGACTGTGTGGGTGGAGACCTCTCAAACTCTAGAGGAGGAGATAGGGATATAGCAAGAAGAAGAACATTCCACATCTCTTCATTACTACTCTCCCCCTGAAGAGAGGTGAGAGAAAAAAAAGAAAGCTCCTCACGGAAGGTGACATCCATACATACAAACTTCTTAATAGAGGATGAATGGTAACACTTGTACCCTTTATGGGTAGAGGAGTAACCGAGAAAGACGCATTTGAGTGCTTTGGGATCTAGTTTGGTGCGATGAGGACCAAGGATATGTACATAACATACACACCCAAAGATGCAAGGAGGAACAGAGAAAAGAGGAGAAGCAGGAGAAAGAACTTGAAGATGAGATTTAAAATTGAGAACACGAGAGGGTATTCTCATACTCAAGTAGGCAGCCGTCAACATAGCATCTGACCAATAGGTCTTGGGGATATGAGAGCCAATCAAAAGAGATCTAGCTATTTCAGTCAAATGTCGCATTTTTCTCTCAGCTACACCATTCTGTTGAGGGGTGTAGCTACAAGAATTTTGATGACAAACCCCATGGTCAAGAAGGTAGTGTTGAAGCCCCCTAAATATATATTCTCCACCTTGGTCAGTACGAAGAACCTTGATGGAAATACCATACTAGGTTTGGATCATCTTATGAAAACCCTGAAAGGTGGAATGAGCTTCATCTTTGGTTTTCATGAGATAAACCCATGTATACCTAGTATGATCATTAACAAAGGAAATGAAGTAGCGGAAGCCAAAGATAGAAGTAGTTGGGAAAGGTCCCCATACATCAGAATGCACAATGTCAAAACAAGTAGAACTTCTATTACCTCTGGAGGGATAATTCGATCTACAATGCTTGGAGAGTTCATAGGTCTCACAGTGTAAAGCAAAAATAGAAACAGAAGTAAACAAACTAGGAAATAAAAGTTTCAAATACTGAAAAGAGACATGCCCCAGACGGGCATGCCAGTGCAAAACAACATTTATCCTATTACTACTACTACTAGCAGAAGACTGTAGTGCTGTGGGCTCAGGAAGGTGTCCATCTAGAAGGTAGAGGCCATTAGCTTCATGTCCAGTGCCAATCGTCCTCATCTCTAAGTCCTGAAAGACACAAGAAGTAGGAGAAAAAGTGACACTGTAGTTTAGGGTTTTAGTCAAAGCACTAACAGAAAGTAGGTTAGAAGTAAATCTAGGAACATGCAAAACAGATAAAAGAAGCAATTAAGGAGAGGGAAGGATATTCCCTTTCCCAGACATAGAAGATAGGTGCCATCAGCTGTCTTCACCTTATCACGAGCAGAACAGATGGAATAGGTAGAAAATAAAGAAGACAAGCCCGTTATGTGTTCTGAAGCTCCTGAATCAATGATCCAAGTGGGGCTGGATGATGGGAGAGACACATGATGAGCAGGTCTAGTGTTACATGATTGGGCAAAAGAGGTGGATGATGTGGCAGAAGGACCATCAAGCTGTTGAAGCAATCGTCAAAGGCCTGCATACTCTGTGGTTGAAAAACCACTAGGAGAAGCTGAAGGAAGAGGACTAGCCAGAGACTGTCCTGGAGAAAGAGCAGGAGAATCCACACTGACTGTATGAGCACTAGAGGAGGCTGGCTGGCTAGGGCGCCCATGTAGCTTCCAACATTTTGCACGCACATGCCCTAACTTGCCACAGAAGTCACACTTGGGCCTCTCTCTAGTCAAGGACTTCCCAGAAGGTCCAGTAGGAGCATTGGATGGAGCTGAGACCGGAGTCTGATAAGATGGACCTCTTTGAGGCTGTTGTGACTGCTGAGGCTGATAAGTAGGAGAGGCAGTTAGCGTTGATCGCTCTGGAAGGAGATGCTCACTCTGAATAGAGATCCGCCTACTCTCCTCACTCTGAAGATAGGCGCACACCTCACTGAGAGAGGAAAGATCCACCCTGCTACTCAAGATCTGAACACGAGCCAGTTCATAAGAAAATCAAAGATCCGGCCCTTCTCTATATATCCACGAAAGGGAGCAATCTCTGTGGGATTGAGAGGCTGATAGGAGTAATAATAATCAAGCTCCTATCATAAGGTACGAAGAACAGTATAGTACTGAGAGAGAGAGTTCTCCCCCTGTCGGAAGTAGGAGATGGTCTGTCGCAGTTGAAAGGCCCCGTCTAGTGTTCTGCTGCTGTGAGTAGGTCTTCTCAGTGATCTCCCAGACCTCTTGTGCTGTGCGCATAAATAAGAAACTCTCGCTGATATCAGGTTCCATAGAGTTGAGGAGCCAGGACATGACAGTAAGATCATTTGTCTGCCACTGTCGATAAGAGGGATCGGTCTTGGGAGGCTCAACTGTATCCCTCGTAGTTGACCGAACTTCCCACGGCCGCCAATAAACAACCGTGCTGCTTGAGCCTAGTGCAAGTAGTTATTGTCATCTAACTTCACGAAGGGGATCTGTAAACTGGGGTTCTCATAAACCAAGTGATGCACCATCGGGCCTCCAATACCAGTGGAAGGAGTGTCAGTGCCCACTTCTGACCCTGAAGATCTACGGCCAAGAACAACTATATAGGAGCATCGGAGAGTCACAAATAATTACTCAAGGGCCAGAACACGGCTAAAGAGCCACACCACAGACCATAAGAACATCAAAGCAAGGTATATAGGACCCAAAAATCCCTCAAGTAATCAAAAGAATAACCAGATGGAGAATGGGACTCAATATACACCCATACGAACATCAAAATGGGGTATAAGTAGTCGGTATAAGGGAAGAATAGGTATAGAGATGCAAACAAACATCCTAGAACTAGAAAAACACGAAATAACAATGTTTAGAGTCGGAATAAAAGGAGATTTGATCAGACCGATGATCAATTTGGGCAAAATAGCCACCGGCGGCAACTACTAGGGGAAGAAAACTTCCCACAGATCTCAAATCTCAATGGATCCTTGTAAATAAGGTATCCACATGTCGGGTAGATAGGGAGGGACTAGATCGAAGCCATAAACCCCCCGAAAAAGTTCATAAAGGGACTGAAAATCGAGCTGGTTCACAAACTAGTTTGTGCGAAAATACCGAGAATAATGGCCAAAAAACACCTCAAACAAATCCAAAAATCCCAAAAAATAACCAAAAAACAGGAAAAAAAGTTCTCTACCAAGTGAAGTTTCAGCCGACCTCGATTTTCGTGTCCGTATGGCTGATGACGTCAACCGTACGGTCAGATGATGTCAGCATGCGTCAGATTGCTCCTGGTTTGTCTTCAAGAATGCTCCGGTAAGCCTCGGCAGCGGATGGCTCTGATACCAAGTTGAGTTGAATTCTAAGAAATAGGGTTAGGGTTAGGTTTGGAGAAAGAGAGAATAGAGAGTAGAGAAGAGAGGGAGAAAAATGATGTCTATTGTGATTAATCCACAATGACTCCATAACTCTTATTTATAAAAAAGGGTTACAGAAACAAGACAAGTATACCCCTCATAAGAGGTATTTATATAACTACCCCTATACAAGATAAATACGTATTTATGATAAATACGTATTTCTACGTATCTGATAACACTTATTCAAAAATAGCTCCTGCATTTTGTAGTTGCATCTAAGCATATTCTTATTTAGTTTAAAGTTTTCAAAACCACTCTCTTTTCTACATACCACTTAAAGTTAATTGTTCTGTTCAGATCATAAATGGCCAAACAGTTGATGGAACTAAATGGTTAAGATGTGAACCAGATGGCCAATTATCGATGAGTTGAAAGTGAAAGAAATTGTGAAATGTAATTATTTTATTTCCCTTTTCATTGTTTGAATAAAAGAAAACAACTTATTTGTCAATTTCTAGTGTTTTGTCTTAACACATTTGAATCTCCCAATTGTGTACTTTGAATAACAGATTCCATTCACATAACGATGCTTCAAACACTTCAGGAAAGATTCCATTGAAGAGAGAATCCGATGGCTGTCATAGACAAGAGTAATCGTTTGGACCAATTTAATTACTACTGCAGCAGTGGCAAAAACACAGGAGACTTGAGTGGCCTCAACAAAGAAGTGAAACACCAGCACCAGCACCGCTATACTACTGACACTACTGCTGCTGCTGCAACTGCAACTGCAACTGCTATTGCTTCCACCAATACTAGCACCACCAACATCACCACCAACACGACTACGACTATGACTACTTACTGCTGCTGCTAATAGTGGATTCCAGTTATAGTTGTTGTATTGCAAGCAATGGTTTGTTCTATACATATATATGATACTCTTATCAATCTGGATGGTCTATCAATGGGACCTATCTTGAAGATTTCGTTGACCAAAAATCAATCCAATTGGATTATCTTATCCTTCCAACCAGTTTTAATTTTTTTGACGGCCCAAAAAACCTAGGTCATGATTTTCAAAAAGGTCTATTTACAAAATGGCCAAGATCGTCCAATTGAGCTATTTTTTGGTCTAAGAGATCTCTCCCACCGGGGACCACTGATTGAACAATCTTGTTTGATTGAGAAAATGTACCATTTGCTATATAAATTAGGTCATTATCTCAACTATTTGGAATCGATAATATGAATTTTGCTATTCAACTCTATTTCTAGAGCTGTTTCATGTCAGTTTGGGTCTCTCTCTCTCTCTCTCTCTCTTGGCCTTTCAACTTGCACGAAGGTGCTCCTTCTTACTGGTGTTATTGTTGGTCTTCGTTGTACATGCCCAAACCATATCAATTGATTTTCCTCTATGTTACCCGGATACGCCAAGGATACGGGACCGACACAGTGTGGATACGGCATTTACACTTAAAACGGAAGTATCCGATACGGATACAACACCCATTTTGAAGTATTCGGGTATCATAGATTTTCCTCTATTTTATCTTTTAATGAGGCTATTCCTAGATGTCTTTGAATGTGCTCATTTTTAATTTAGTTTTCCACTCATCCTTCTCAACATTCTCATCTCTAATATACTAGTCAATGAAGATGTTTCTTGATTTTCCAACATTCAGCTTCATAAAGCATGGCAGGTCTTACTGCTTTCTTGTAAGATTCTCGCTTCAGTTTGATAAGTGTCAATCACATTATACTCCAGAAACACGTCTCCGCTTTGGCCACCAGTACTAATCTATAGGTCACATCCTCACCAATCTCTTCACCTATAAGAGAATCGAACCTAAAAAATGAAAGTGATCGCTTTGTGGTAATTTTTGCCCATGAATCTTAAATAGCATCTCATCCTTATGAATGTCCTTATTAAAGTTACCCTTAGTTTCTAAAGTGTCCCTCTACAATTCTAATTTTGCATTTAATCGCTTTCTAGATTCATCAACTAATGCTATATCATATGCAAATACAGATGCTCTATTGAAAATCGAAAAATATTTGTAATACCCCTTTATACCCCCTTGACCTAGTCTAACAGTCAATTGTTAGAGATTATAGTGTGTGAGATACACCATATCACTATTGGTGTATCTCATCACAAAATTAGAATAATATCTTAAGATTTGATTTTATATTCTTAGGATTTCTTTCCTGTTTTGAATCGTTGTAATGCTCTATATAAGAGCTTGAAGTAGATCTATGTAAACACTCAAGTTTAGTAATAAATCCTAAAATTCTTCATCCATAACTCATGTTAAACCGTGACTTGCATGCCCCTTTAACTTTGTATTGCAATATTTTGGTCCTTTCATAGGTGCATTAACGGGTTAGTGTTGCAAGACATGTTTTAACGGGAGTCAATAATGATTGGACTAGGTTAAGGGGGGTACTCCTAAAGTTTGAAAGTATAGGGAGTATTACCAATTATTTTTCAAGTTTCAGGGCGTGTTAAAAAATAGCCTAATATATTTCTTTTTGTTTTTGGTGGGGGATGCAAAGTAGGATTAAACCTGCATCTGGTTGCAATGTAGAATGACCAATTGAGCTACAAGCTCAACCGTAAAAACTTGCCGCTTCACTACAACAAACTGAACTTGTATCTAATATTTCTTCTTCTAATGCAGGATGCACAACACGCACTCCAGGTCGGAGGCATTCGAAAAATGTAATTTTGATTCAGGTTGGTAGCATTGGAAAATGGTAATTTGATTTTGGGATGTTTCTTTTTGTGTCATTTTAAATTCGACGTGCTTTGGCTGCTTGGACCATTGGTTCAGGAAAGCAGGGCAATTCTTTGTTTCTATGGCATATCTTGTTCATAACTGAATGCTTTAGCAACAAGGAAAAATAAGTAAATAAAAACTTAAACATGGATTTGCTTTGAGAATTTGTTGAGGAAATAACAGAGGTACTTACCAGGCATAGTTGCAGCCGGTGGCGTTGGACATCTCACTAGATAATGGTGATCTGGGCAAAAACAGATGGGTTGGCTAGAAGTCAAGTTATATCCGCATTGCCCACCAGACCCAGTGCATTCCATACATGGTGTGTCCTCTACAGTCCATTGTACCTCAAAACCTTCATTCAGAACTGAACTAAGAGTTGATAAATTGTTCTTGAGGTCCAAGGCAGCTGTTTGAAGAACTGGAACGACGACGCTATTGTTGCATTTCACAAGATTTTGATCTGATGGGATGGAGTTGATGATGAAATAACCAGTGTCAACAGTGGTATCATTTATGTGACAACTAAATTGATTGGGAAGCAAGGTTACATTCCTAGACGAGCAACCATAGAACAACGTAAGGTTGTCATTACGGGGAGTATAATAGAAGAGAAAATGGAGGGTCGTGTTTACGAATCGCAGAGGACAAGTACTGTCCAAGTAATCCATTTTAGCAATCGTCAGAAATTGGTTTTCATGATTGATCCTCACAACACGGTATCTTTCTGACATAATCTCCATCACAGGTGATCCGTCTTGGCACTCGAGCTTGAACTGGGGGAGGCCACAATAACTGGGCTGGGGGCTTCCCCAGAAAGGGTAACTGACATTTTGGATGTTTCCACACTCAAACCGACGACTGCAGTTTGAGTACTGCTCGTCAGTGACACACAAAGCTCCTGGAAGAATGAAGAAGAAGAAGAAGAAGATGATGAATAGGAAGAAAAAGGAAGCTGGGAAAAGCTGATGATGCATTTGATTTTCTATGAAATGAGGGATGGTAATGAACTTGTTGTCTGAAATGGAAGTATAAAACTTCAAAGGAAAGAAATTGAAGAGAGTTTTAATGGAGCAAGGCAGTCATAGAGAAGAAAAGTCTCGGCTGCTGTGATGTCATGGGGACCATTGTTAAGAGGGTGCCAGTCAAAATAGGATGGCTGAAACTTTGACAAAGACTTGAAGTGCATTTTTTTTCCACTTCCAATAATTCACAAAACTCATAGACTTCAAATTCATTCTAGTTGGGCAAACACATGCATTTTGAAGTACATTTTTTTTAGCGAGTGTTCTGCTCAGCCGGATAGCCGGATTGGATTTGAACCTGAAGAAATTAGCAGAACAGCAGAGTTATAGATTTCCCAGAGGGGAACTAAGGAAGCACTAACTTATGTGAGGGAATTGACTTTACAAGCCCAATTTGGTAGCTGGCGAGCTACAATACATATATAATGGTATTCCAACCAATGTTTTAAAACCCGAAAACTCGACTTGGAAGCTCATCCAGTTGAGTTTACTCAATACTAATGAGTTGACTCAGTGAGTTAATAAATTATTAAAATATATAAAATGAAAAAAATGTAAATATATCAAAATTCAAAATACAAATATACTGTAATATTTCTCCTTGTGACAAAAAGTAACATAAAAGGAAATTAATTTTTTTTGGTTCGCTAGTGGAATCGACGAGTATCTATAAATCGAGTTACTAGACCGAATCCACCCAAAATCTCAACGAGTCAAGGCGATTCGGCCAAGTTAGGAGTCGACTTGTCGAGTCTTCAAACTATGCTTCCAACATGTTTGAGATATGCAGCTTAAGCAATTCAGTATTTCAGTTGCTTACACCAAAATGATTCAACACTGCAGATTGGTAGTGTTGGAACCATCAATATCATCCAGTAGAGTAGTTTGAGAGCTGTTTGATTCTTTTGGCTTGGATTGATACTTCAAAATTTTGATCTCCAGTGCAGTAAAAGATCTCTAGTCCACCAAGTCCAATATGCTGCCATGTAATATATATATACTAGTGGGTGCCCCGTGCCATCGGCACTCCTCGACAAAGAATTTGCCAAAATCAGATGAGTGGCGGAGATCTACCGTCCATTTGGGGGAGGATTAGATCTCGGCCCTTCTTTGTTGATGCTTATTATAGGAGGTATAACTAGGGAGACAACCAATGTGTTATTATATAGAATAGTACATGGCCCATGCCCATGGCACTCTCCGACAAAAGCTTTTGCAAAAATTGGGTGCCTTCGGCACTCAAACGGTATAACGGACTGGGGCGTTACCGTTTTTTCCATTATAACGGCTGTTATAACGGATTGTAATGCACAGAGGGAGAAATGAGGAAATAATAGAAATAACAAAAAATAATGGTGTTGAAATTTAAATTTTGAATAAATTGAGGTCAAATGAGGCGGATTGAGTGGCTGAAATCTAACCGTCCACATTAGATCGATGGATTTGATCTCAACCACTCTTTATCTAACCGTCCACATTAGATGGATGGATAAGGTAAGAGAATACAACTGAGTTGTCTTGATATATGCGTGGGTGGCCCGTGCCAGTGGCACTTTCCGACAAAGTGTTTGTCAAAATCGGGTGGCGGTTAATCTCAGCCATCGATATGAAGCATAGTGAATCTTAGCCACTCATTATTGAAGCCATATAAGATAAGATGGGTATAAGAAAACCATTAAATTTCTGTTAAATTCTATTTTTTTTAAAAATTTTCAAATTTCAGCACTACTTTTTTCCGTTAAAATCATTAAAATCTATTTTTTCTATTTTTGCCCCTGGCCGTTTTAATGGTAACACCCATCTCAAGGCATAAAAAGTGGGGCTCCTGAGTCCAACCCATTTTATTCCTTATATGTAGGTAAATAGTAGGTGACCCATACCCACGGCACTCATCGACAAAGCGTTTGTTAAAATTGGGTGTGAGTGGCTGAGATCCACTGTCCATTTGGTGTGATAAGATCTTGGCCATCCTTTATGAAGCCAGATAAGAGGGGGAGACAACCGTCCTGTTTTGTGTATATATATATAATATATATATTTCTAGGGGAGGGTCATGTGCGATGCACATGCATCTTACACTTGGCACATTCGTAGAGATCACTGACTGTATCGATGTTTGGTCCATCCCTAGGTGGACCTACATGCAAAAAATCAGCCTGATTAGTGATTTCTAAGGATTTGATTAGGATCATTTTTATGGGTTGATTTTTAACTGCAGATTTTGAGCATTATTTGGGGTACTCGGATCCAAAGGTTTGAAATCACTAATCAGGCTGATATTCGGTATATAGATCAACCTAGGGATGGGACAAACATCCACTTGTGGAGTCAAGAAAAAAAAACTATAAAATGATGGGTATCATTGAAAATATTTGCTGTCCCCGGGATCTTCAAATTTTGAAGTTTCCTCCTCTCCCAGAAATGCCACATAGAGCCCTCTTTCGGACCCACTAACCTTATGGATGTTTGGCCCATCTTTTGTGGGCCCATTCACCATAAATCAGCTTGATTGGTGATCTTCTAGCAGTTAGATTTTAGCAACAAAAAAAAAGTTCAAAATTCAGAAATGACCCATTAAAATGCTCAAATCAATGGCTAAAAATCACCAATTCAAAATAATTTTTAGCATATAGGTCCACCAAGAGCTGAAACAAGCATGCATGGATCTGTGGGCCCAAAAGAATGTGCCACTAGACATTTTTGGACAGGGCATTAAAGTTTGAAGTCTCCGGGGTGAGGGCAGCAAACATGGGCGCTCCATTATCCTCCACCAGCCCTCTTTTATGACCATTTACTTTTGTTGGTTGAATGATTGGGGGTATCATTGACCTCTTCCACTCAATTATCCTCTTCATTTGATGAAATTTTGGAAATACCCTCCACCAAATTTATTTTCAAGTGAAAATGACATTTTTGTTGAATGTGAAAATGTTAACACCAAGAGAAAGGGAAAATCTATCTGTGTCCCATTTATTTTGAAAACACCCCACACCCCATCTCTCCACTTCTCTGCTCCCTGTTTCCCTCTCTCATGTCTCTCTCTCTCTCTCTATTATAAGAAGATCGAGAAGATCTCGAAGGAAGATTATAAAGATGAAGAAGAAAGAACAGACAAAAAAGAAAAAAAAAAAATCCAATATCAAACACAAAAATTCTAATCTTTCTCCATGATAAAGTCAAACTTGAATACCAAATCTCACTAGAGAAGACACCTCTCATGTCATGAAATATGGACCCCCATGAGAAGATAAATGCCTTGATGCTTAACAGAACTTTCTAGATAGGGTCCTCCTCTTTGAAAGTTCTTTTGTTCCTTTCCAACCAAATATCCCACAAAATCGCATAAGGCACCATTTTTCCAAATAATCTTCCTTTTGCCAGAGAACCCAAGCTTAGGCCATCCACATAATAAACCTCCAATGACTATGGCATTGCCCATGCAAGACCCACTTGCCTCAAAACCTATGACAAAATCTGTGTGACAAAGTCACAATGCAACAACAAATGATTTGTGGATTCTCCAAGACTTATACATTACACAAAAATTTATCAGGATTCATTTTTTAGCTATCAGGTTATCAATAGTTAGTAATTTTTGGTAAGAAATAACCCAAACAAAGAAGTTAATTTTCACAGGAATAGAGGATTTCCAAATGATAGGACACAAGTAGGACTGCGGACGTGAAGGGAGCAATAAGGGGTCATAAAAAGAGCTTATCGAGAAACACTCCATTTTTTAGTAAGCTCAATGTAGATAATCTTCCTCTGTGGCTGAAACCATGAGATGTCTCAATCTATCTAAGAAAGCTCCAAGATGTTCACTTTCCGATTCAAAAAGATTCCTCCTAAGATCAAAATCCCATGGGGTTTCCTGATTGGACTCATTCTAGAACGAGGAAATGAATTAGCCTTTCCGCTGTGAGAATAGGTAAATCCTAGGGAAAGTTTCCTTTAGGCAAGACTCACCACACCAAACATCTTCCCAAAATCAGATCCTGATTCCATCCCCTAACATCAGTTTTGTCCCTTCCAAGATTCTCTCTTTCACCCTAAGTATACCCTTCCAAACTCCCTTGTTTCACTCTCTCTGACGTCTCTCTCCCCCCTACTTCGACTAGAATTTTGCCGACTGACATCCGTCACTTGGTAAGGAAAATCAGCCATCTCCATATGTGCCCCCCAAGGGCATGTATTTTAGGTGTCAGAGACTAATGGTACCCATATGTATCTGTGTCTATAAATTTACACCCAATTATTAGTCCCGATTGTGGGCCCACATGGAGATCATGTTGGACAATCCAACCACAAAGTTGTCAAATTATGTTGTCCCCACCGTAATGATCATGATTCCAAGAATCAATTGATTCCAATACTACCAAATTCAAGTCATATTTTCATGAGGTTAGGAATGTTAGAATAGACTGGATTTTCGGGGATTGGTCTCCATGGTATTGGACAACTCAATGTATGGTTGGATTGTCCAATATGATCTCCATGTGGACCCCACCACCAGGTGTAAGAACTGAATGTAAGAAATGGGTGTAGCTCTAGATGGTGGTGGGGCCAACATAGAGATCAAGTTGGACAATCCAACCATACATTGAATTTTCCAAAATGTGGGGACCATCCTCACAAAAAATCAGTCCATTTTGAAATTTCAACCTCATTAACAGTTTTGAATTTGAACGCTCTAGACCAGGTCAAATTTTTTAAGTAGTCAGCAATATCAAAATGGACTCTTTTTTGGTGATAAGGATCATCATGGCAAAGACAACACAATGTATGGCCAGATCGTTCAACATGAAGAAGCTGAGGACGAAACTCCAATGCTATCTCAAGATTCCAAGTGTTAGAAGTCCAAGTCAACTTAACGTGTCATCTAGCAAACATTAATAAGCAGGCAATATGCAAATGGTTTCCGGCTAATAGAAGCTGAAGTTCTGGGATATAATTGGGCAGCTGAGTTGTTGGATTGAAGGAGACTCAACCTGCAGTAGACTAGTTAAGAAAGGTTGCAGTACCTCCATAGTAATAAGTTCATATAATACCACCTCAATGCAAGTCATCAGTTTGGAACTAATGATGTTGTGCATCACAATGATAGCATCAATGGCTTTGCTTGAATTAGTACTTAGTTTTTTCCAATCACCCATCTTCTACCAAGATTGATTACAAAAAAGGGTAAAAAAAAAAAAAACTTTTACCTAGATTGATATTTTTGTGAAGTACTTGGTTTATTGAATTTGAAAGACAAAATTTTCTCTTATCTGATTTCACTTAGCATTTGAAACTACTGGAAAAGACCCCAAAACACACCCTGCAAATTTACACTTGTAGTTCTGTTTTTTTTTTTTTTTTCTGAAAAGTCAAATATATTGAAGGGAGATCGAGAGGATCTCGGGAAAACAAAGAAAAGGCCCCCAAAGGGGCACAAGCAAGAGAAACAAAAAGCAAAACCACCGCTAGCCCCACAACAAATTCTCAAACCTGAAAACCAAATCACTAAAAAAGTTCCTCTCAACTCGGAAGAGATGCTACCTCAACTATGAAGAAGAGCCTTAATACTTATAATGATGTCAGAAATAGAGCTGGCCTCTCCTCTGAACATCCTCATGTTCCTCTCCTTACACTTGTAGTTTTGTTTTACTGCAGCAACAAGCTAACAAGGAAGATAACTCTGTAGATGAGTGAATATTCTTGCAAAATGGTTCCAAGTTTTAGAGAGAACTCTTTTTCATTTGTTTCTCACCTGCTTGAAGTGCCTTTTCTAGGTCTTTTTCAATTGTAAAATAAAATAGTTCTACTGTTTTACTGCAGCAACAAGCCAACAAGGTAGATGGGTGAATATTCTTGTAAAATGGTTCCAAGTTTTTGAGAGAACTCTTTTTCATTTGTTTCTCACCTGCTTGAAGCACATTTTTTCTAGGTCTTTATCAAGTGTAAAATAAAATAGTTCTATATTCCAAATAAAAATATTCAAAACCAATCAACAAGCTATTTTGTCTGCAAGAAAGTTCATTCAAGAGCAGACTCATAGCAATAACCAAAACTCTCTCCTTGAAAATGGATAGCGATGCCATAGTCCCAGGGAGTTATGGTGATTATAACAACTGGAATTCAAGCCTTTGGCTCTTGGTTGAGCACCACATTATTCACCTTTGAACACAATGTTATAGCAGCCCCACAAGCCAACTGATTAGATTTTAGGTAAAACTGGGCCTATGGTATAATTGCTTCTCAAAAATACAACCCATGTCAGAGTCGGACAGTAACAACTCCACATGATTAGAGCAGCAAAGCTTAATAGACTGAATTTTAGTCATTATGTTAACATAAAGAGAAAATAACTCAGAAAAAAACAACTCTCACCAAATAACTCTTCAGACACCACAACTCATTTTGCATTATTTGCAAATATTACATTTACATGGGGTGCAACATCATTTGAGATTTTGAACAATTTAATTGCCTGGCCAAGAAAATTGTGGCCTAATATTAAAAAAAAGAAAAGAAAAAAAAAGAATATGACAGAATTTGAGAACAGTTATACCACTTTAACTCCACTAGGTCGCTTTCCTTCCATCGCGTCCTTCTTATTACGACAATCAATACAAAGGAAGGGACCTTGCCAAGGCTTTGAACTGGTGGAGAAAATGGAACCAGCATGAACAGAGATACCCTCGCTTGGGGCGAGGTCCACTTGGCAAACAGCACAAGTGAAAAGACCAGATGTGGACTGCCCTGCTGATGAGTCATTTCCCAGTCTGCATTCCGTCATCAAAATAAGAATTTAGAATCATTAGTTTGACTTAACTAACAAAGTGTGCTAGAAGATACTAAGCACAGGATTAGAAGACAAACCCATAATTTACAAATTAAAAAAATTAAGTGAAATGATCCCCTCGATTGACGTAATTGGAACTAAAATACCCTGCCCAACATTTTATTGGTCCACACCTTCAGGTGAATGGATGTTTTGACCAATTCAAGAATATTGCCTCAGTTGACTGAGGAGATCATGACCAAAAAATAAATAAATCAAGAAATTTTGTTACGGTAACAACCAGGAACATAATTCAGGATGGGGAGAGCTTGAAACAAGAATAAATGGAAGACCATGCTATCTACATGCACCTCAGTACAAGTCCCTGCAGCTCTTGTTTCACTGCCCTTGGGTTTTTCCGGTGGAAGATTTAAGATAACTTACCCAAAGGTTGGTTCCCTAAGTCTGTAAAAGCACTTCCACAAGGGTTTCTCAAGAATGCCCAGCCTCTCATGTCAGTGAAGTTCCTATGGAAAAGATCTATGCTAAAAAACTTGCTGCTCTGTTGATAGGGAGATTATTATTAATTCAGCCTAAGCTCTTTTTCTTCTGTTTTCGGAAAGGTGAGTCAAGCCCGATATATCCCTAATGTATCAGGAGAGGAGATGCTGATGTAACTTTTATTGTTTTTCTCTTGTATTTCTGTCCTTTCTGTTCTCTTCTATTGATTTAATAAAGTTTTACAGTTGAAGGCGCACTGATGATGTCATGGAGTAAATCATCCAAGAAAATCTGGAATAGCAGACAAATTCTAGTGGGCAAGGGCTGGCCATGGGATCCCCAAGAGCAGTGCGTTGCAATGGCACTCAATCATAGCGAAGAGAAAGCAAGGGGTTCTTGCATTAAGCTGGACGAGTCTGAGTAAGAAATCAATCCAAGAAATAAGATTTTTTCTGGCCACTTGAAATGCAAGGACTATGTAAGGTAAAAAGGAGTTGACAAAATAATTAGAAGAAAGAGAACTAACATGGCATATTAACAAGAGATAAAGCCCGAGACACTGGGGATAGGCTACAAACCTTTTTAAAAATGAAATAACAATTAATTGAACTGAAGTGCGAGATAAAGATTAGATATTGTTGGAAGCATTGATAGAGTAAGCAATAGGCTTTTCTCAATTAAAATAGTCTTAAGAGAGGAGAGAGTTAACGTCATTAGCGCTTATGCACTCCTAGTAGGATTAGATGAGAGCATTAAGAGAACTTGGCAAAGAGATGGATGGATTATACAGAAAATTCGAAATGGAGAGAGGATATTTAGAGGACAGATAAATGGGCATGCATGGAAAGACAATTGAGGATATGAAAGGGTCACAGAGTTTGAAGAAAGAAATGAGAAGGGGGTTACAATTCTTAAGTTTTCCATGGCACATAGTATTAGCAAACATTTACTATAAAAATATAGACGAGCTTCAAAAGTGGATCAAGTAAAAGCTAGGTAGAGGATATTTAGAAGACAGATAAATGGGCATGCAGGGAAAGACAATTGAGGATATGAAAGGGTCACAGAGACTAAGGGTTTGAAGAAAGAAATGAGAAGGGGGTTACAATTCTTAAGTTTTCCATGGCACATAGTATTAGCAAACATTTAATTTAAAAATATAGACGAGCTTCAAAAGTGGATCAAGTAAAAGCTAGGTAGATCTTTTCCTTCTTAAAACAAATAAATGTTTAACAAGCAAGACTGTCAAGTTACCTTAGAAGAGAGTCTGATGATGCAACATAAGGTAGTGGTTTTGGATGTTTGAATTAAGAGATAAAAGAGAATGACTGAAAATAAAAGGTGCCAAGAATAAGGTGGTAGAATCTAAAAGGAGAAAAGCAGTGTCTTTAGAGACAAATTGATAGAGAAAGGAAAATGATACTTAGACGCATGAACTACAGTGATATTAGATGAAATGGCCAACTGTATTACGAGGTGGCGAAATAGATTCTTAGATAATCTAAAGGGACAAGTTACATTCAGGCATGGAAAGAAACTTTGTGGTAGAGTAATAACGTATAGGAGGCCATTAAGAAAAGAAGTCACGGTACAAGATTTGTTAAAGAATTATTAGCGAGGAAAGCTTCGAAAAACATGAAAGTGCTATAAGGTCGTATAATGACATACAATAGATTAGGTATAGAAAGGGTGAGAAAGAATTCTCTCTCTCTCTCTCTCTCTCTCTCTCTCTCTCTCTCTCTCAACACGAGGCTTGTGACAAGTAACTTAAAGCTCGTGAGCCATGGCCCAAACTAAACAAGTAACCTTCCACTTCCAACAGAGCAGTATGTACCCCACTGACCTAAACCTGAGTAGTTAGTATACCCCACAAGCAGTAAGTACTTGCGTACTTATATACCCTATAGACCTAAAGAAAATCAGAGAACTAACCAACTTCTCTCCCCGACCCCTCTCAAACATTAGGTGTGATGCAGCTCTCATACCTACACCCTTAAATAAAAGCATTAACTAATCAACTAAAAGTATGACCAGGAAGCAATAGCTTAAAAAAAAAAGATACCATGGCAAAGACAACATGGATTTGGAAAAGTGAATAGCTGTCTAAGGGTTGTGACTCCTTTACCTAAATGAATAATCAAAGGTCATAAGAATACTGAAGCCTGCATGTCGCCAACATAGACTCATGCAGATTTAAATCAATATTTCTTTGGCTACTCCACAATATGATAGACTTTCCTCCACAGAAATCAACTTTGCGAACTGTTAATAAGGGACACAGCTGTGGTTGTACCCCCATTCTCACAAACACAACTTCAGCAATGCCGAGGACCAAGAGGATCAGCACAGAATTTGATAGTCATCACCATTGTGGTCAATAGAAATTATGTTCAAATCCAGAAAGATTGGCCCTTGTATCTTAACCTAAAGGTCCTAAACATTTCCATGAAATCAAGGTGATAACACGCAAGTACATGTTCTATTGTCAATCTTGAACCATGGTCAGTTAGGGGCCTTAGGGCTAGACAAGGGTACAATATTTTTGACAGCAATTCGACCATTGACAATTGGATAAGTTGCTAGATAGGAAAAGCTTATTTTAACTGGGGAAACTTTTGTCAGTTTCAAAGATTAGACAAGTTTCGATCTTCAAAGACTCAAATTAGAAACCCTATTCATTGAAGACTTTTATGTAACCAATGGTGTGTTTGAGGAACTTTTCCATTTGGACAAAGCTATATCCAGGTTCTTATGAACGTTCATAGCTATTATTTGAAACCTCCAATACATTGTACCAATCGACTCAGCTAGATATGCAATATAGCCAAATTCCACAAGAAAAAAACTCTAAAATGTTAAAAGTGAACACATAACAGAAAAAGCCGCAGTATGGAGAATCTGATTTCCTTTACAGATCATTCTAAAAATCAAAATCTACATATGGACATGAGGCAGAAACTATACTAACCTTTCTGCAAGCATTGCCGAGCCTTCTTCGAATAGCTCTTCTACTATACCAACAGCTGATAGCTTCTTTGCTAGTTTATTTGCAGAATCACGGGACCTCTTCCTGAAGATAAGAGAGCTAAGCCTGTTTTGCTTTTTTGGAGGGGGAGACGGCGGTACTGAATTATCAGGAGGGATTATGTCAACAACAATGCAGGTCGTGTCATCCTTGAGCCCCCTTGTCCTCAATGCTTCCTACATAATGACCCATAAAATGTAATCAAAATGTGTTGCCACTTAATGTGTTGATCCATCCATATAAATACCATAAATTCGAAACTTACAGTCATGACAGATACATGTCATTCCACACAGAATATGGCTACAGAACTAAATACTAGAAGCTTCATCATAATAAATACACGGCTACAAGGAGGAAAGGCGCACAGTGATGAATTTAAATCACCTTCACTACTTGCTTAGCAGCAAGCTCTGCAGGCAACCCACGGCAAGATTTTGCGGCCATCTCAGAGGATAATGCATCCCATATGCCATCAGAAGCTATTATAAGCCTTCCCCCCACGTTTGATAGCTAGTTTAACAATGGAGACTGTTAAGACATAAAAAATGATGATAGGCATAGCAGTATCCAGATCAAAACTATGTTTACCAAAATCCATGTTGCCCAGATACAGCGTGGATATGAAATTTACAAAATTAAAGTATCCAACATGAAGTATCTGGACAACATAGATAAAAATTATACTAATTAAAAGGTAGAAGAACAACTGGAAAGCTCAAGAAAGTTCTAAAGGTATTAAAGATGAACAAATAAACCGTATAAGCTCGGCAAGAGGACCAATACCTTCACTTGTTTAACATATGGTATTGGAACTATAAATTCCCCAACATCCATGTCTCCAATTGACCTTGAAAGGCATAAACCCCCTGGCCAGCAACGGAGGGGACCAATCTGAACGTAGAATTGACAGAGTTAAGGATCATGATTTGTCAAGCAGTGTAGAATAATAATCATGAATGATGTTATTCCCTTTCTATTTTCATTATTAAATCCTAAAGGAGAGGCTTTTGCATTAGAGATTTAACAGAAGTGGAAAAACTAGAAATCACCTCACCTCAGTACCACCAAAAATGCTGAGCCTCCCAACTTCACCTCCACTAGCAGTCACACGTTCCCTTCTGCAGTTATAGAACAATCAATTTACATGCAAATCCAAAAGACAAAAAAAACAAACAAACAAGGAGCTCGAAATAGATACACACTCCTCCACATTTTCTTCTAGTCTATGATCAACAGTCAAGCTGGAAATAGCACCACCCTGAGCATCCAAAATGCAACGTGAGTCTCCAACTGATGCAACTGTGACAGTCCATCCATCAACTATTACAAACGTAACAGTGGTTCCAGAAGTTTCACCTGCCAATAATAAGATGATGAAAGCTGCTATTAGTTTATCTTTTCAAATAACATTCATAAAATCCAACGCAGCAAAAAGGTCAAAGAAAAGAAGTGAAAAATGCATAGATCCATGCCTCTGCTCTGGAATTCCTTGTCAGTCTTCACAAATCCAGCAACTAATGCCCGAGGTAAAGCTTGAAGCCACTCCTCCCGCCCAAGCCCACGGGGAATTGCACCCAATACATGATTTAACAAGTTTTCCCTGGTAAAAATTGCAGCAGCATTCCCATTGTGCCCATCAAAGATCTGAAAATTTGTTCACCATATAATGAACCACAGACCATCACATATAGATAGGGCAAGAAAAAAAAATTAATGTGGAAAAGGATGACACAATCCAAAAAGTCCTGAAAACAGAAATGTTGTGCACCTAACAAGCTAGACATTTTATCAGTTAACCAACAATATATTAAATAAGAAAATGTGTATATATGGCATTAGGAATAGGTAAAAAATTAATACAACCAAGACTGCAAAAATCAGGAGGAAATGTAATTACTCAATACAGACAGAATTGTGATTAACCAAAACAGTAAGACAATAACGAGCTTACGGGTTTAAACAACAAAGGAGAATCCAACACCTAAAAAAATCGTTAGCAATCTATGTGCAGGGAAGAACCACCAATCTAGTTCCAAAACCGCAAAGTGGTTTCCAGTGTGAATGTGAGTCTCAGGCTTAGAATGTTTAGTTGTATGTATCTGACACATTTGACCTAAAATTTCATGCTTCAAGTACATGTTCTTGAAGATACACAGATCATGAAATGAGCTCCCAAATGCAGGCATGCCTGTTATGGCATTCACAAGAGAGAAAGAGAGAGATTACATACTGCAAATGCAGAAAACGTAGATGAAGAATTCCCTGGAACACTCTGACAATCTGTCTTCATCAGGAAATAGTCCTCACCCTTCCTAGACTGTGCAGCATAACCATATCGCACACTCGGCTTCTCCATCTTCTCACTCCTCATCTCTCTGCTGATCAAGGCAGCAAGAGGAACAAGATTATGATGATGACGACGCCTACCTCCACCCGACGCCATATCAACCAGATCCAAAATCTCCGGCTCAAGCCCCACAGCCTCAAAACATCAAATCCTTCATCTTAAGAGATTCAAATCTTATATCATGAAATGGAGGAGCAACTTCACTAAATGAAAAGGCAAGAAAACCCCTAATGGAAAGATGACCAAATGATTAAAATTGAAGCAACCCCGAACTATTCAACCAATCCATCACACAAAATGTCGAACAATTCTACACCCAAATTGACCAGTTACGAGAAAAAGAGAGAGATTGAGAACTACTAAACGCCTCTATTTGTTTCTGTAAGAAAACTACACAGATCTGATCACGAAGACAAGCAACAAAGAAGAACAAGAGGTAGAAATCAACACGGAAACGCGGAGTGATGACGAGGTATGAACTGTAAAACCTAATAATCTAAACCCAGATTTCAATTAAAAAAATAAGAGAGAGAGAGAGAGAGAGAGAGAGAGAGAGAGAGAGAGTAAAATTAAAAAGCAACCATGGATTTCATCAAAGCAAACCAGGTCATCTGCAGAACAACCCTCACCAAACTCACTTAAAAAAAAAAAGTCCCCAAAGAAAAGGAGAAAAATAAAGAATCAGTTCAAGGTAAAGCTCACTTTTTTATCTAAAGAAATTTGTCAACAATCGAAAAGAAATTATTTTTTAAAAGATCTGAGCTGTTAGAACTTAGAAGTCGGTTTCATCAAAATTTTAGATGAAAAAGTTTCAAACTTTAAAAAACTTTTATCCTGCGAGAATTTCATGAAAGAGTTTTGAATTAATTAAAGCTACGGATTTTGTTTGTTTGTTTTGGTTACGTACATTGCTTTGTTTTATGGTCTTGACTCTAAAAAACTGCCGTTATAACGGTAACGTCCCATTACAATTTTCCCGTAGGATATCCCCTGTAATAACAGTTATTTCCGTTACAACAGTCATTATTTAAAAAAAAAAGGAATTTTTGACATACCCCCCATGTTATCTTTAAAATTTGACATACCCCCCACAATTTGAAAAAGTTGACATACCCCCTATGACTCGGTCCAATGTCATTGACCAGTGTTGACCCGAGTTGACTACCAATTTTTTTATTAAATAACAAAAATGCCCTTGTCTTCAACCTTGGAACAAGGGTTTAGGCAAAAACCCAAACCCCAAATCAAACGGCTATGGTAGACGGCCAGCCAAGAGATTCCAATGGGTTGACCGCCCATCGTCGGCAACCAACCAACCGGCGTCTCATGGCCAGCCGGCCACCACTTCGGCAATAATTTAAAACCCAAGGTAAAAAAAAAAAAAAAACACCATAAAATTTTAGTTTAAAATTTTCATTAACATAAATGAAAAATAAGACAAAGCAATTTATATTTTAAGCTTTTGAGATGTGGATTTTAGAAAGATGGATTCTCTCAATTTTAAAATATTCCTTTATGAGTTTTATCTATTTTTTGGGATTTTTTCCTTCTCAATATTTGTTTAATTTATCAAAAAATCTCAAGTTTGCCAACATGGATTTTAATTTTAATTTTTAATCTCCCTCTTTCATGTTTGATTTAGGGTTTAGGTTTTGGCCTAAACCCAAACCCTTGTTCTAAAGTTGAAGAGAAGGGCACTTTCGTCCTTTAATAAAAAAATTGGTAGTCAACTCTGGTCAACACTGGTCAAATGACAGTGGACTGAGTCATAGGGGGGGTATGTCAGTTTTTTGAAATTGTGGGGGTATGTCAAATTTTAAAGATAACATGGGGAGGCATGTCAAAAATTCCCTTAAAAAAAAAGAGTATTTTTACCATTATCGAGAAAGGGTCGGGATACGGGGACCTAAATTTTCACCAAAAATCTCATCCGTGGATCCCAAGAATCTACGGTGTTTGACAATGCTGAGCTGGCATTCACTTTTGCCAAAGCTAAAGCACCGTTGGATTCTTGGAATCCACGCCCAAGAGCTTCGGTGAAAATTTATGTCCTAACATGTTATGTCGTGAGAATCTATTCCTTTTTTAAATATTAAAAATATAATTTTCTATTGACCCGCAATACCGTCACAACGAAACGTTAGGAGACCGTTATAGTGGGTCACTTAAAACCTGGCATGGACGTCGCTACAAACCTTCTTGTTGAGACTTGAGTATTGTCTTTGAATTTGAGATTCTTAAGAGATTAGCTTTTGAGAACTTTGGAATGAAAATATTAGGACCTGTTTGGTACGTGAGAAAAAGAATTCCAATGGTGCTAAATATTCGTGCTTATCAAAAAATATAACAACGTTCGTATTGTACGTGTATTAACTAGCTTACTTCATTTTCTTTCAATTTGCGTGGGTACCACATATCAAAGTAAGTCAAATATAGGTTAGGCGAGTGTGTAACCCACATATTAGGTCATGGGATCCAGAAAAATTCATTTTTATCTTTTTTATATATTAAAAAATTCATTTTTATTGAAAATAACGATTTTTTCTTGAGAAAATAAAATTTTCCCACCAAGGTTTGTTTGGTGTGAAAATATTTACTTAATGGGGGGTAAGTGATCAAATGTTTTCCCGCTGCGGCGGGCATATTTGTGGGCTAGGCTAAATATTCGTCGCGGGCAATGCATGCCAAACACACTTGAGCGAATATTAGTGTACGCAAATATTTTATTTTTCCGCCACGGTGGCCTACCAAACATGCCCTTACTATTAAAGGATAGCCTTTAGGAGCCTTTACACAATATTTTGTGTACTCCCCCAATGAGTCAAACCTAGTAGCTGATTTGATTACCAGTAGGGCAAAATTTTGGACTTCTAGTTTTTTTGTGATCTTGTGATCGTACCCACTCCCAGCTTGTCTCTTTGTATGTTGCCAAAAGGATCAGGGAACTTGGACCAGTCCTCCTTTGTTGTTAGCTTGACTGTTTTGCTTAATTCCTCAATGATATTGAGGTTTACCAAAAATAAATTTATCATGCCTCTTTTTTATAAATCCTAAATTTAGCTTTGTTTTTCTCTTTTACTATTTTAACCATTTTGAAAAATCTAAACATGGTATAAGAAATACTTTTTACATATGTTCATAGTTACTATTTTTTATATATATTTGTTACCTTATTTCTATCTATATTACAAAACACAACTTATATCTCTTGGTACATAAGTGACGGTTGAGAGCGACCCACATCCAACGGTTGACATTTTCTCACACTTCTCTCTACGAAGAAGAGAACTTCTCTAAGAAGGAAACTCCCCCGCCAATTATGTTAACAAAATGCGCCAAAGAAGGAAACTCGCTAAGGAGAAACTGCAAACCCATTTGACATTTTCTCACACTTTTCTCTATGAAGAAGGAAATAAAACACGCGAAGAAGGAAACCCCCAAAGAGAAATCGAAACCCTACTAAAACATTGAAGTTTCATTTTCTCCCACTTTTCTTTACGAAGAAGAGAAACTCCCTAAGAAGGAAACTCCCCGCCAATTATGTTAACAAAACACGCCGAAGAAGAAAACCTACCAAGGAGAAATCGAAACCCATGTGACATTTTCTCCCACTTCTTTCTATGAAGAAGGAAACAAAACACGTGAAGAATGAAACTCTCTAAGAAGGAAACCCACCAAAGAGAAACCGAAACCCTACTAAAACATTGAAGTTTCATGATCGTAATCCTTTGACAAGTTATATTGCTCGATCAAAAATATTCACCGTGTATATTTTTCAACATATAGATATAGACTTTGGTTATTTAACCGTGTGGATTATTTAAATTGTGTGAATATTTTTCAATGGAGGGGTTAAACCCAAATGCTAGATCTACATGTAGATCTTGGGGTTTACTTTTCTAGCATTTGATCTACGTGTAGATCTTTGGGCCCACTGCCCGCTTGGATGTTAGGTAGTGGATCAAACCCAACCCTTGGAACTAGGTTAAGGCCTACGTTTATGTCAAAAGGTCAATAGTTTAGACAGTTTATATCAAAGGCTTAATATCTAATATTCTACTGCCATATCTAATATATGCGTTTATATTTAATGACCCATACTATGGTAAAATAAATATTAGTAGTCATATGTTGTCATGATTTAGTTGTGAGGCACCTTTGTTGTTGAGTGTTAATGTACCAACGGTGTGCTCAATATCCACCACGGTTAGTACGATAGCACCGGATTTCCAATCCAACGGCCTTAAGTGCAAGTACTTTTGTAATCTTGAACATGATCATACATATTTTAAAGCTAAAAAGAGACTTATCTTTTATTTATACTCACAAGTGTCAACTCTCCATGTCATACATGTCTTGATATTCTATAACCATAAAAAAGTTTGATCATGGGTGTACATATCAGCTACAAATATTGTATGACCTACACAAGGGTTTTGTCCTACACATATTTAGTGACGACCAACACCACCAGACCCAACATGTCGGGGAGTGCCATTGGCACGGGTAATAACTAGTTATTTATAAAGAATAAAGATTGAGAAACATGTTGCCCACAGAATTAGACTGGTGTGGCCGAAGTTGAGATGTGCATGCTTCCAAAGTGTTATATGATGGACGTGTGCTAATCAGATTAAAAAAGAAATTGTTAGACGGCAATAAGATTGACGATGCTTAGATGAAATAGAATGTTGAACAATCAAGAAATAACATATTCATAAAATGAGTATAGTCGAAATGTTGATGTTGAGATGATGTGTGGTAAGACAATAAAAGAAATAACACGTTTGTAAAATATAAAATAATTAAGGAAAAGGTGATCGAATTGTTTGGTCATTTGCAACGAAGACCAATGACAACACTAACTCTCCGTAGCATTGAAAAATCTCAAGGACATTAGGGTTTTATCCCGTTTGTTTCGATTTATTTCATCAAGGCTCTGTATGGTGATCAACAAAAGTTTTACAGAAAAACAATTTGTATGTCAAGAAGTGTTGACCGTATGGATGTTTTTCCAATCCCTAGGTGGGCCTACAAACCAAAAATCTGCTTGATTAGTGATTTCAAACCTTTAGATCTTTGTACCTCAAATAATGGTCAATAATGCTCAAATTCCTACGGTTAAAATCAACCCATGAAAATAATTTCCAATCCAATGCCTAGAAATCACTAATCGGGCTGATTTTTGGTTTGTAGGTCCACCTAGGGATTGGCCAAACATCCATACTGTCAGAGTCTAAGAGTGGCTCATATTGGGCCATGTCATCAAAGTTTTACTCCTTTTGTAGAATATATCTAGTACACTGTCTATGTAGTAGTGTAGTACTCAATTGCCCTATCCACTGGTATGGATAAAATTTACACGCCCGGGCTCAACACCGGTCAAAGGGGTTTCCAAATCTTAAAGGTGCACATGCTATCTTGCACCTAGGGTATAATGCACTATACTTTATGTTACAGTTTCAAACTTCCCCGCAATCTTGTATCTATAGGTGAATCTTATCATCATTGAAGATCTCACCAAAATAATTAAAATTGCAACTTTTGATTTTGATCAATATATTGTTTTAAAAGGCGTTTGAGGCTCATGCCTTAAAGCTTGTCACAGGGCAAAGCCTCCCAAAATGCATTGAGGCTTATTAAAAAAAAAGCGTAAAAACTTCTAAAGGCTTTAAAAAAAATTAACGCCTCAAGCCTTTTTACATATTTTTTAACGCATCATGTCAAAGGCATACGCCTCACATGCATATGTTGATGATAGTAATTTTAGGTTACTGCATTTTATAAAAGGGTCGGGCTCAAGGGACTCCCATTTCTGGCCCCTCTTTTTGACCCCCATCTTGGTGTACCGACATAGAAGATGAATCAATGGCTGATTTTCGGTGAGGATGATCTCTATGGTGAGGAGATCATCGTCACAAAAATTCAAAATCATTCTGATATTCATAGACTGGTTTAGAAGCTGAGGCATTATGGACCGTTGATTTTTACCGTGTAACTTTAAAACCACATTTGATGGGGTTAGAAATTTCAGAATGGGCTGATTTTTTGTTGAGGTGATCTATATGGTGAGGTTATCATCCCCACCAAAAAGCAGCCATTGATTCGTCTTCTATGTAGGTACGCCAAGATGGGGGTCAAAAAAGGGGGTCAGAAATGGGGGTCCCTTGAGCCCGACCCTTTATAAAATTCAACTTACGTACCTTTAAATTATTCTAAGATATATGAGAAGGGTATGTTCGTAATGCCTCACACTTTAGGCCATTGAAGTACTTGGCCTTGTGCTTCAGCAATTAAAGACACTAGGGGACATGTACATTGCATGTGAATGATTGTAGAGGTGTCTTTGGAAGAAGTGGACCACTAACCAGATGTTTGGCCCATCCTTACGTGGACACACATACAAAAAATCAGCCTGATTAGTCATTAAATCTCGCGGTACATACTATTACTAAAGGTAATGATCGCATGGTCCATGGACTTTATCATGGTGCATGGTGATGTCGCTTTGTCACTGGCCAAGATTGTACCTCGAGTTGCATGCAAATAATTTTAAGTTTTAGATAATTAATTATTTAAGTCCATTATACTTGACTAATATAAACCATGTGGCACACTCTTAGAGACTGACTGACCGTAAGGATGTTAGGCCCATCCCTAGGTAGACCTACATACTAACATTCTTCTTGATTAGTAATTTCTATCTGTTGGATTAGAGTATTTTCCATGGTTTATTTTAACTGGATTTCAAGCATTATTTGGGGTACTCAGATGCAAATGTTAGAAATTACTAGTAAGGTTGATTTTTGGTATGTAGGCCCACCTAGGGATGGGCAGAACATCCATATGGTCAAGGGTCTCTAAAAGTATGGTGTTCAAAGTGGTTCACACTGTGGTCTGTCATCAATGTTGATGATGGACGTCCGTCATCAAAGTTATGCTCTTTAATAATGGTGAACGCAAAATGTTGAGTACCATGGAGAGGGATTTTTTTTTATCTTGCCATTTTTTATACGGGCGTTAGGCCGCACCTAAAAATGCCATGTGGCACAATCTTAGAGAGTTATGATCATACGAATGTTTGAAACATCCCTAAGTGAACGTGCATACCAAAAATCAGCCTGATTGGTACTTTTTAGGCATTGGATCTCAGTCCGATGATGAAGATGCAATGATGGTGTGTAGTTGTGACATGTGAGAAGTAATGAAAAGGGTTCTAAGGGAACTATTACAGCACACAATGCGAGCCACGTGGCACACTCTTAGAGAGGGCATTGACGTACGGACTTTGGCTAGTGCCTTGGTGGACCAGCAAACCAAAAATCAGCCTGATTAGTGATTTGCAACCTTTTGATCTTTGCACCCAAATAACGCTCAATAATGCCCAAATTCCTATGGTTAAAATCAACCCATGATAATAACTTCAATCCAACGCTTAGAAATAACTGATAAGGTTTATTTTTGGTTTGTAGGTCCACCTAGTGATTGGCCAAACATCCATATGGTCAGCGTCCACTAATACTATGCCACATGGCTCTTATTGTAAACATTATGTTACAAAAAGACTTTGCATATCTACTGTAAACATTCACATCCACTCATTGATCCAAACCATTGTACCTGATGAGCAACCTTTCTAAATGTACAAGGAGGACCCTTACACGTGGTATCACCTTACACCTGACACACTCTACAAAAAGTGAGCTTGGGGTCACTTATTGCGGTAAGTGGTTTGGGTGACAAGCATCTCCAAAATAGATTCTATTATTCTCTCTTAAATACCCATAATGCCCTTTTTTTTTAAAGCTTTCTCTTTTAAAAACTTACGAAAGTGTCCTAATAAACATTTCAAAATACCCACAATGCCCTTGACTTAATTTTAAGACTTAAGATCCTTACCAAACAACCCAAATCAGACACAAGTCGTTAAGCTATCAGATCTTAAACACTTTAAGCTTCTAAATCTTAAAACTTAATTTACCAAACGCCACCTTAGAGACAACTGGCCGTATAGATGTTTGGCCCATCCCTAGGTGGACTTAAATACCAAAATTCATCCTAATCAGTAATTTTTATCCATTGGATTGGAGTCTTTTCCATGGTTTGTTTTTAACCATGGATTTTGAGCATTATTTGGAGGAAGTGGCACACTATTAAAGACAACTGATTGTATGGGTGTTTGGCAAGTGATTATCGTGGGTTGATTTTTAACCGTGGAATTTGAGCATTACTATTTACACGTAACTCGAGGTACTTTTTTGGCCAATGACACAATCATGCATGTCATGGACCTTAAACCGTGTGATCATTACTCTTATATTAATGAGGTATGCACAAGACTTTTAATTATTTTTTTTTGCAAATATTGAATTTTGACATGTTGATGCCATGTGGCACACTCCCAGAGACCACTGATCATATGGATGTTTGGCCCATCCCTAGGTGGACCTACATACTAAAATTCAACCTGATTAGTAATTTCTATCCATTTGATGATTAGAGTTTTCTTTCTCATTGTTTACTTTTAACTGTGGATTTCAAGCATTAGGATACAAAGGTTAGAAATCACTAATCAGGCTGATTTTTGTTGCCTAAGTTTACATAGGGATGGGCCAAACATCCATACGGTCAGTGGCCTCTAATAGTCGGTCCTGTGTGGCATGCTTATTCATAGGGATTTCGAGAATTTTTTGCGCAGTCTTTTGCAGAAAGATGGCTTTAATCAGTTCATCATTCCAGACACGAGAGGGAAGTAGGAGCTCATTGACCTTTTGAGTGGTATAGTTGCTTGTCTTTTGGCTCGGCTCATGATACCCAGGTGGGTGCAGTGAGTAACAAAAATCGTGCGTCCTCACGCCAAAAAACTAGAGGTATACCTTGTTACATCACGACCCTATATTGAATGAAAACATGGCATATTAACCCTTCGATTTTTTTCTTCTTTCAACTAGTGTTCTCGGGCATGGATTCTGAGAATCCAAAGGTGGTTGATAGAACTGAGCTGGCATCACTTTTTGTCAAAGCAAAACCATCGTTGGATTCGTGAATATACACGGCCGAGGACATGAGTGAAGGACGAGTCAGAATAAGACTGAGTCCTCCGAGCCCAAGCCCAAGCCCAAACCCGAGCCTCCAGTAGTAAATACATAACCGTTAGTGGATTTAGTCTTTGACGAGTCTGAAATCCAATTCGCATCGCAGTACCCCTCAAGTACAGTTGGATATCTTCCAAACTGAATACCATAGGTTAAAGTAAACTTTAAATATCTTAATACCCTGATGAGAGCATCTCAATATTCTCTTCTAGGGTTACTAGTATATCTACCCAATCTGCTTATTGCATATGGATTTAACAATTTCCCACGTCCCACGACCTTGAGCCCAGTCCTGCCCGACTCGGCCCAGCGCGCACGTGAGTACATGTGTGTGGTAAAGCATAGCTATGCCCAATGGGTACAAAATATGGGAGGCCCAAGGGCTCCACCCTTTAAGGCCAACTCTCTACTAATATACTAAAGGAGATTCCTTCTCCCAACCAACGTGGGACTAAAGAGAATGAAAACTATAGTGTAAAATCATGAACCAAAATTTGGTTTCCCTCCAAAAGTTTTAGCTCAAAAGGTTTGAAATAAAGTAGTACAAAAGCAAAAGACAAAAAAGCACAATGGCAAGAGGTCTAAGGATCAAACCTCTTAGCCATCTATTTTTTTTTCAAGAGGACTATAAATAGTATAAGACAAATCATTTTCTATTCAAATAAATCCAACACCAATGGTGGTTGATAGAATTGAGCCGGCATCACTTTTTGCCAAAGCAAAACCACAGTTCGATTCATGAATATACACGGCCGAGGACACGAGTGAAAGGATGAGTCAAAAAAAGACTGAGTCCTCCGAGCCCGAGCCTGAGCCTGAGCTTGAGCCTAAGCCCTTTTTCTTGTTTTTTGCTTGTAAAGATTTTTTTGTTGTTCTTTTTAATTACAAACCTCATCTATTAATTGTCATTACGAAGGTCATCAGACCATGAAAACTAGGCGTGTCAATGGATAGTCGAAAGTTCGAATCCGTATTCGAAATTTCGGATATTATCCGAAATTTTTGGATATCGGATTCGAATTCGGATAATTTTATTAGATTCGAATGAATTTCGGATACGGATACAGATAGTGACATATCCACTTCGATAATATCCGATCCGAAACACTTTAGGGATAGTTTCATTTTTTCGCCTTCCCTAATATATAAAATCATTTTCAGTTGCCCTAACTCATCTCTTTGTTCTGCCCTCGTCCTTCACCCATGAAGGCCGACTTGCTCTCTCAAGCCCAATCCTAGCAAGCTTCAAGGGTCCGATGAGTTTTCGGACTTGGGGTCTCTTAAACACCAGCAATAATGGGATCTCCGGTGACATTACCTGCATTACTCGTTAGCATTTTGACGAGGATCAATAATCTTAAGGAATCCTCCCAAAGAACATCGGAGATTTGGGTTTTTTTTTTTTTTTTTGTAGTACAGATGATGGATCTTGTGTTTGGGACTTGAGAAGGTGAAAATACAAGTGGATCTTGTGTTTGAAAACACAAACCCAAACGGTTTCAAGGTGGATTATACCAAATCTTGCCCCGCTTTCAAATCTAATCTTCATTTTTTTCTTAGTATTGTTCAATTTTTCGATTTTTTTTTGTGGGAATTGTTTGTTTTGATTTATTTTACATTTATCTTCATATTTTCAGATTTTTTTTGGGCATTAGATTCAATCGATTGGGAGGAATTTTTCGGATAGCATTTGAATCCGATTTGTTGATCTGTCGATTCGGATATTTTCGGATATCCGACAAACAAATCGAATTCGAATTCGAATAGTGGTTTGGAATATCCGTTATATTTCGGATTCGAATTCGAATATCAATAAATTTTTTCGAATTCGAATTCGGATACACCCGTATCCGATTCGATAGGTATCCGTTGACAACCCTAATGAAAACAAAGGTCCCCTCCCAAAATGTCTGACACGTACGTCAAGGCCTAAACCCAACCCACCTTAAACGGACAAATCTAGTCTGCAACTGTTTGCAGACTTAAAAGTATGCAAACATTGTATCCACCGTTGAATGCTTCTTGAAAAATGTGTTTTTAATTTTTAAAATAATTTTTTTTGAAAACATTGAAATAACACATTTTTCAAGGGACATCCAACAATACCGACAATGTTTGCATACTTTTAAGTCCGTAAACAGTTGCAGACTAGATTTGTCCACGTTAAACCCTTGGTTAGTTGGTTAAGGGTGGTTAACAAGGGGTACTTGTCAGACGTACCATGATAGTGACGAATGTTTGTGCTGTTAAAAGTTAACTCGGTGATGTTTTTGAGCTAGCATTCAAGATGAGATTAACGTAGCAATTAGCACATACATAATTTGTACGGTAGGAAACCGACATCATTTTGGTCCTTCTGTTCCTGGGGTACGAAAACGAGACAATCTTTGATGAGGGACGTCATCAAAGTTCCTGACGGACTATTTTATGAGCAATGTGGCATATTCTTAGAGGCCGCGTACGTGCATGTTTGGCCCATCCCTACCTTGATCTACGGGCTGTTCTTTGATACCGACTTCGGTATCAAAATTTTTGATGCCGAAGTCCGTCAATTTATCACGTAGTAGACTCTTTCGGGCCACTGACTCCATGAATATTTGGCCCGCCCCGCCACTTGATGGATCCACACACCAAAAATAAGCGTGATTGGTGATTTATAGCCATAGGATTTGAGCACTTTTCATCATGGGCTTTATGAACATGCATATGAAGTGGTTGTAATTCCCTCGATGAAAAAGTGCTCAAATTCAATGGCTAGAATTCACTAATCACTCTGATTTTTGGTGTGTGGGTCCACCAAGATGTTGGCCAAATAGTCACGTAGTGGGCCTGAAAGAGTCTACTACGTGGCAAATTGAGGGACTTCGGCATCAAAATTTTGATACTGAAGTTGGTATCATAGATTTTTCCTAGATCTACAGACCGAAAATCAATTAGTAATTTTCAACCTTTCAATTGGAATCTTTTTCATGGGTTGATTTTTTTTTACTGTGGATTTGAACATTAATTGTGGTACTCATATCCAAAGATTAGAAATCACCAATCAGGCTGATATTTGGGCCCTAGGTCCATGTGGGGATTTACCAAACATCCATACGGTCACTTTGTGGACCTACAAACCAAAAATAAGCCTGATCAGTGATTTCTAAGCGTTAGATTGAAGTTATTTTCATGGGTTAATTTTAACCGTGGGAATTTGAGCATTATTTGGGTACAAAGATCCAAAGGTTTTAAATCACTAATCAGGCTGATTTTTGGTTTGTAGGTCCACCTAGTGGTTGGCCAAACATCAATACGGCCAGTGTCTTCCTAATATTGTGCCACGGGGCTCATATTGGCTGCAGTCAGCATTGGGACCCATGATAACGTAACAGTGGGTCTCAGATCTGAATTTGATGCAGGTTTGAGTCCGGCTTGTACATGAACCGGTCCTATACATAAATTTGATAAGACCCCTCCCATAATGCCATGTGGTACACTCGTTTGAGCAAGACTTGACCACGGGTGGTCAGTAGCTGACCACTCACAATATAAGCCACGTGGAAATTTATTAGAGGACACTGACCGAATAGATGTTTGGCCAATCCCTAGGTGGACCTACAAACCCAAAATCAACCTGATTTGTGATTTCTAAGCGTTAGTTGAAGTCATTTTCGTTGGTTGATCTTAGCCGTAGGAATTTGAGCATTATTTACCATTATTTCCACATAAAGATCCAACGGTTTTGAAATCACTAATCAAGTTGATTTTTGGTTTGTAAGTCCACTTATAGATTGGTCAAACATCTATACGGTCAGTGTCCTCTAATAAACTTCCACGTGGCTTATATTGTAGGTGGACTACCTGACCACGGATGGTCGGGCAAGTCTTGCTCCACTCGTTCGGGTGGTGCACTGGCCCATCAATGTTTGGCCACCCTTTTTCAACGGCTAGAAATCATCAATCAGGCTGATTTTTGGGTGTAGATCTACCATATGGGGTGGGCCAAAAATTCATGGGTCACTATCCCCATTCATTGAACTAGCGGTACTCAAGAATATCTTTTTAGAATATTCTTCTATCATATCATGTGGGCGCCATCTCCCACTATTCCCGAGTGCTCCATCAACCAATGAAATTACACCGGTCCGTTCTCTTTAATTCAATATACCTAGAAGGAGGGGGGTTGATTAGGTATTTAACATTAATTATACTTACACAGTTTTACTGGTCAATGGTAGAGGAACAAAATCGCATGCCTTAGTTGTTTGATAAAAGATTATCACAATCGACTCAAATCGAATATACCTCCGTGATATATTTTCTTTTCGTCGTTTGATCTAATCAAGATAGATTTCGAAATACAAACAAATAATCACACAAGACAAGGGATTTTTTCATGGAAACCTTAGCCAAGGAAAAACCACAGGACCACGTCCAGACGGAAAGTATCACTAACTGAAAAGTTAAATGAAAGAAAGGTTACCTACGCAGCACCGTTGCAAAAACAGCTTCCAACCTTAGCCAAGGCCTACTGCCAATGCGTTCACGTCCTTTGAATTAACGCTACGAATCTACACGCGCCCTTCCAGCCAAGAAGCCTTGTCTGCTTGTTCAGTTTGGTACACCCGAAACCTACAGTCGATCGGCTGCTCCGATCTTAATTCTCAACACTTCTGCCTTTGCAGAAGGTGAATGATTCAGTACACCCTAAACCCTAGGTTGCTCAAAAGGTGTTGAGTCACACTGGTACACTCAGGCTACTAAGTCGAATATATGAGTGGAAGACATAAGCTGAGGGATGGATCAAGCACTTGACTTTGATCAAGAAGAAAAACAAGCTCACAAGATGTGAATGGGAAACAAGCTTATCGCTCTTCAAATGGACACTCTAATAAATAAACATTTTCTTCTCTTTCTTGAAAGATTGAGTCACTTTGTGTCTCTGTGTGTATTTAGAGAAGGTATAGAAGGGTTGTATTTATAAAATTCATGACCCTGAATCGTGTAGAACGTGGGATAATGGAATAAAGAATTTCGGATATGAGAAAGACTGAGTTCGTGCAAGGTCCAATCGATTGTACTCTAGGTCCAATCGATTGGGCCATGTCCAATCGATTGGCCTCAATAAGTTTCCTGTTCCGTAGGCTCCAATCGATTGGACTCAAATAAGTTCCTGTCCTTAAGATTTCAATCCATTTCACAAAGACATCAAGAATCAGACAGTTGACGACATGAGTCATCTGAGTAACTGTTGATTTGTTAGTCAATGATCATGTACGTCTGACTAGGAAGGTAAATGACTTAGTGGCCATAGGAATTGGTTAAAATGAACAAATATAATAGTCAAACTTAATCATTGGACTGACCCGAGTCTAAGATAATGAAATTGACTATTGGGATAATCCAATCGATTGGACACTTATCCCCAATCCATTGGACATCGCCCAATCGATTGGAGGACTCTGTGTAATCGAATGGAAGCTATGAGGCAGAAACTTATTTCAGCCCAATCGATTTGAGACTCTGTGAAATCGATTGGAGTCTTCGGGACAGAAACTTATTTGAGTCAAATCGATTGGAGACTTTGTGAAATCGATTGGAGTCTTCGGGACAAACTTATTTGAGTCAAATCGATTGGAGACCTCTGTGTAATCGATTGGAGCCTTCGGAACAGAAATCTTATTGAGCCCAATCGATTGGACACTTATCCCCAATCGATTGGACTCAGTGTACAATCGATTGGATCATGCACAATTTGGTCCTTATTAGATCCGAAATTCTTAGTTCAATTATCCCACGTTTTGCACGACTCAGGGTCATGGAAATCTATAAATACAATCCTTCTATGCCTTCTCTAAATACATACAGAGACACAGAGTGATTCAATCTTCAAGAGAGAGAAGAAAATATTTTATTTATTAGAGTGTCCATTCGAAGAGCAAGATGATTGTTTTCCATTTACATCTTGTGAGCTTGTTCTCTTCTTGATCAAAGTCAAGTGTTTGATTATTTCCTCAGTTTAGGTCTTCCACTTCTATATTTGACTTAGTAGCCTGAGTGTACCAGTGCGACTTAACACCATTTGAGCAACCTAGGGTTCAGGGTGTACTGAATCCTTTATCTTCTGCAAAGACAGGAGTGTTGAGAATTAAGATCGGAAGAGCCGATCGATGGTAGGTTTGGGGTGTATCAAACTGAACAAATATACAAGACTTCTTAGCTGAAAGGGCGCGCATGGATTCGTAGCGTTGATTCAGAGGACGTGGATGCATCAGCAATAGGCCTTGGCTAAGGTTGGAAGCTATATTTGCAACGGTGCTGCGTAGGTAACCTTTGTTTCGTTTAACTTTTCAGTTAGTGATATTTTTCGTCTGGACGTGGTCCCGTGATTTTTTCTTGGCTAAGGATTCCATGTAAAAATCTCTTGTCTTGTGTAATTGTTTGTTTGTATTTCGTAATCTATTTTGATTAGATCAAACGACGAAAAAAAAATATACCACGAAGGTATATTCGATTTGAGTTGGTTGTGATAATCTTTTATCAAACAACTAAGGCATGCGATTTTATTCCCTTACCATAGACCACTAAAATTGTGTAAGTATAAATAATTTTAAATACCTAATCAACCCCCCTTTTAGGTATATTGAGTTAAAGAGAACAGACTAGTGAAATTTCATGATCTAATCAAGATAGATTGCAGAATACAAACAAACAATCACATAAGACGAGATTTTTACATGGAAACCTTAGCTAAGGAAAAACCATGGGACCACGTCCAGACGGAAATGATCACTAATTGAAAAGTTAAACGAAACAAAAGTTACCTACGTAGCACTATTGCAAATACAGCTTCCAACCTTAGCCCAAGCCTACTGCTGATGCGTCCACGTCTTCTGAATCAACGCTACGAATTCACGCGCGCCCCTTCCAGCCAAGAAGCCTTGTCCGCTTGTTCAGTTTGGTACACCCCAAACCTACCGTCGATCGGCTGCTCGATCTTAATTTTCAACACTCCCGCCTTTGCAGAAGGTGAAGGATTCAGTACACCCTGAACCCTAGGTTGCTCAAAAGGTGTTGAATCACACTGATATACTCAAGCTACTAGGTCGAATATATGAGTGGAAGACCTAAGCTGAGGGATGGATCAAGCACTTGGCTTTGATCAAGAAGAAGAACAAGCTCACAAGATGTGAATGGGAAATAAGCTTATTGCTATTCAAATGGACACTCCAATAAATAAATTTTTTCTTCTCTCTCTTGAAAGATTGAGTCACTCTGTGTCTCTGTGTGTATTTAGAAAATGTATAGAAGGATTGTATTTATAGAATTAATGACCTTGAGTCGTGTAGAACGTGGGATAATAAAATAAAGAATTTTGGATCTGAGAAAGACTGAGTTCGTGCAAGGTCCAATCGATTGTATTCTGGGTCCAATCGATTGGCCTCAATAAGCTTGTTCCGTAGGCTCCAATCGATTACACAGAGGTCTCCAATTGATTGGACTCAAATAAGTTCCTGTCCCGAAGACTCCAATCCATTTCACAGAGTCTCCAATCGATTGGACTGAAATAAGTTTCTGCCTTGTAGCTTCTAATCGATTACACAGATTCCTCCAATCGATTGGGCTATGTCCAACCGATTGGACAAGTCCCAATCGATCGACTCTCCTAATAGTCAATATCTTTGACTCAGACTCGGGTCAGTCCAATGATTAGGTTTGACCATTATATTTTATTTATTTTGATCAATTCTTATAGCCACTAAGTCACTTACCTTCTTAACTGAGCGTACACAATCTTTAACTGACAAATGGGCAGTTACTTAGATGACTCCTGTTGTCAACTGTCTGATTCTTGCTGCCTTTGTCTTCTAATCTTCAAGTAGTCGGCGAAGTATGCATACCACGACATCTCCACATTACACTAGTGCTCGTATGAACGGTTACAAGAATATTTTTATGTAAAATAGAATCTTTGCCAAATTGAATATGAAAATATTCCTTACAACCAAGTCCAATGTTACAGTCACATCGAAATTCTAATTGTACAAATGTAAAGGAAACGAATTCTGGCGGGCATGGGGCAATGACCTCTTCTTTATACGAGTGGGATCTAGCTTGCAAGTGGCAGCACCTTACATGTGGCAAATTCTTAGAGATCATGACCGTATGGATGTTTGGCCCATCCCTAGGTAGACTTACAAGGAAGATGAAACTTGATCAATAATTTCTAAGCATTCGCTTGGAGTCGTTTTCATGGGTTGATTTTTCACCGCAGATATTGAGCATTATTTTAGGTACAAAGATACAAATGTTTAAAATCACTGAATGGCATGGTTGGAGTACTCAATGCAAAGGTTAGAAATCACTAATCAGGCTTAGGTTCACCTAGAGATGGACCAAACATCCATACAATTAGTGTCCTTTATGTTGTACCCCTTTGTTTTTACTTAAATAGTGTTGTCGACATGAGAGAAGTTTTTATTTTTTATTTTTTTTGGATTGCATTTAATGAGGAAACAAAGGTGACGTATGTCCCTTGGAAACTAAAAGACAAAAGAACCCATGAAAGACAAAAAAAAAAAAAAAACACCTTTACCAAGTAAATAATTCAAAGAAAATTGAAGAGAAAAAATAGGGATATGTTCGAAATTATGGGGATGTCATTTGAAGCCCGGATCATCGCCAACCCCGGTTTTGGCTTTATAATATAATAGATGTACCCTAAAACTGCCCCAACAAAGTAACCATGGTTGAGTTTAAGGTGGTTATAGGGTAGTTTTAGGAGTAAGTATGAGAGAGAAAAGATTCGTTGTCCCATAGGGACTGCAGAGTTTGAAGTCCCCCTCCCATAATGTCTAACACGTACCCCAAAAAGCCTTAACCCAACCATGTTAAGCCCTTGGTTAGTTGGTTAAGGGTGGTTAACAAGGGGTACGTGTCAAACATTTTGGGAGGGGGACTTCAAACTTTGCAGTCCGCAGGGGATGACATCGAATTTTTTCTCGAGTGAGTATTATTCAAAGGAGAGGGTTTGAGTGACCTTTTACTCGGCCCGCAAGGAGCAAGTAAAAGAAGAGCTATCAAATATAGAAAATTTTAAAGCATTGGACACGAATAGCTAGCATAAAGAGTTCTTTAACCTGACTATTAACACATGCAACCAAATGAGCTTGAGAACCTGACTATTAATTTCGATTGGCCCGATCCAACTCTATCTCAGGTCTCGCAAGAGATTATGCGAGGCCCCTTAAGGGAACAGTAGTTCATCACGGGTGAGACAACCTTGATCGAGATCGAGTGGATTGGTACCTGCTGATTCGGATCGATCTGAATAGCTCGAGATAAAAAATGGGATTGGGTGAGACTTTGAATCATGTTTTGAGCACAGGAAAGATCATTGCATTGTAAAACGACGTTCGGATCTAGTTCTTCCAAATCCCTTGACATAGCCCTGTCGAACTAACATGTGTTTTTTGACCAACAAAGAACCATATGGAACAGTTCTCATGGCATTGCTAATCTTTTTTGTCAACAGCAAAAGGCTTGTTTCGCGAGATCACTGACAGAATGGAAGAAGTTAGTTGAGAAATAAGATGATTTACTTAACGGTAAGTCAATCAACAATGATAAGAGATAGAGCTACTAGTGCACAACCCAAAGGAAAACCAGAACCAATGAAACTAAAAGATCCTGTCCTTAGAGGTCTTCATTCCTTTTCTCATTGGCAAATAAGAGGAAAATGAAAAATCTCATGGAATAGTCCATGGCAAAACTCAAAGTTGAAATCACAGCTCAACAACAACTACACAACTATCCCAGTAGCTAGACCCAAAGCTTTCACTTCATAGTGTAGTAGAAGCACATCTGAACTAGGAAGAAGATCTTTATCTCTTACATAAATACAACCTTGAATCCACAAGGAGAAAGGGAAAGCCTAAGAGAAATTCAAATTTTCATTGATTTCAATTCATAACATAACAAGGTTTATATATAGACCTACTGAAATCCCATCTTTCTTGAAATATTAAAATGATCAAAAATGATAAAATTCTTAAATCTCATAAAATTTCTAAAATAATCTTAAACTACTAAATTAGGGCTTTTCAAAACAAACCCAACCCAAAATTAACTAAAAATAAGTTTAATGAAAATTTACCAAAAATATTAATTTTTTCTAAAAATTACAATTTGACCCCCAACATGACATATTTTGGTCTCAGAAAACGACAATGAATCTATAGATTACTTGTGTTGAGATCTATAATCTTGTTGAGACAATCTACATGCACCAAGTTACAACCATTTGAAGTTAACACTCTTTCGACTTGATTTCCTCCGATCTTGAAGTTCCAATTTTTTTTTAACAATCCGTTCTACATCACTGCATATATCTTGTTGTATCATTTGATGTCTTTTTTATTCATTTTATTTCATATATATGTATCTGTGTGTCCATAGCACATGATATAGTGTCATTTTGGGCTACCATAGTATAGTATGCGGATTCAGTGTCTTGATTTCTATCATTATCATAGGTGGGCCCACGTAAGGTTAAGACTCAACTGAGGCGTAGTGGAGGGACTCTTGTTCATTGGGACCTTAACACCTGGCTAATTCAAAGGGGTCTCCTCCTCCTTGATGTACATCAGAGTTTTGGGAACAATGCCTCAACCCAATTTTTTGGTAAGATTTCTTTGGGAAAATTGCATAGTTTCCTATTTTGGGCAGATTTGGGACTAGAGTTTGTGACTCATATAAAAGTCACTGTTTTAGGCTTATTTATGCATTTTTTTCAATTCTCATATAGTAGAAGTTCTCGAACTTCATCGCCCATGGATATAGCCCTTAGGGCGTGTTTGATTGCACAGAAAACTTTCCTGAGAAAATACATCTGGGAAATGCCTTAAATGGCTGATGGATTGCAACTGAGAACAAATATTCAATCATGGGAGAAAATAAAGGCCTATTTTCAAGTGGAAATGAATTCTCACCTATCTAGATGGGAAATGAATTCCGAGCTTAGTACGGAAAATTATCCATATTTAAATGGCTTGGTAGGGAAAATCATATATATTTAAAATGGCTATCTAACAAAGGACAGTTGTGTTTTCCCAAGGAAAATGCAATTTTCCCACTTGGAAATCAAACACACCCTTAGTGGCACACCATGTAAATCTTATATTTTTGTGCGTGCAATTATTTTTTTATTCTTTGTGGTTGCCATCATTTGTGGTTGATCCTCAATTTTTGCAACAAACAATTCTAGCTAAATCCTTTGTCCCTGGGTTTGAATCATAAAAGCATCAACTGTTAGATTTCAACTTTTTCTAGTTTCAAAATTCAACAACTAATAGTCCCTAAGATACGTAATAAGAAAGTGCTCCCCAATCAGAAGGAGAAAGTAATCTAATGATATGAATCAATTTTCTAGAAAAATCAATGATAGATTCAAATTGGGTTTTTTTTATTAATAACAATTAAAAATCATCATTAAAAACAAAAAATGGAAGCTATCGAGAGCTTCAAATAGATTCAAGTGAGTTTTGAATATGAGTTATGTTCGCAGTATTTTACAATCTCTATTCATGGCTGTGAAATTCAAGAGCATAATCATGCCTTGGTAGTTTCTATGAAGTGTTGATGCATCATAATAAAAGCACAAGAAACACAAGGAATACCTTCTCACACAGCTCTTGGCTCATAACTTATTTGAGATGCTCTCCATGCATGTGTTATCACCAGTGCAACTTGACCTTCTTACCGTGTGGCGCTGATATTCGCTCAAAAGTGCTTATTTTAAGCAATTATCCTTTTAGCGTTATTGCATTCTCCTACGTAAAATGCTCTATTTATCTACTTTTCTACGTAATAGTCTCTTCTGTTGCGTAGAACACACTTTTCTGGACGAAATGGTATATTTGCATGCATTAAACACATTTTCTGAAGTCTAGATATTAAGCCGTTCTGATAAAGTCTCATTACGCGCTTCTTCTGTCGCAGGAAACCCCGATGGGACAATTCTCGAGACTTGCGAGCCCACATCGATCAGGAAAGCCCATTATCAAAGCTTAAAGAGCCCACATGCTATGACTAAAAGATATGGGCCAACTATGGGCTGAATAGGAGGACCAAAAAGCCGGCCCAAAGAACGAAAAGAATAGGAGAGCCAATGACCAAGAGACGGACCAAAGCGTTTAAAGCCACATGAGTCAGCAAGGAATGATAGTCTACTCTACTGGAGAAGCGTGAGGATGGTCACAGTGAAGACCAGGGTTCCAGACCCTCTGCCAATACTTTTCTCCATTTTTTGATACTTTCTCTCTCATCTCTTCTTATTCTCTCTCTCTCTTCATCTCTCGATCCTCGAATCTACTGACCTAACCCCAGAACTCCTACCCTTCGGCTCTATCTCATCTCCCTTAGCTTTCTGACCGTTGGATCTTCCATCGGACCATTGGATCTTCAATCGGACCGTTGGATCTCTCTAGATCCGTCGATCTACCAATCTGGGTCCCAATCAAGTCACCATCCATCCGATCGCCATCAGACCGTCTGTCACATTATCTTGTGAGACAATGGACATCATAAATCCATGTGGGCCAGTAGCCGAGCCCATCATCATCGACCCGCTGTCCGACCAGTTAGTGGACCCCGTGAATTTCCAAAGAATTTTAATTAAATTTCAAAAAAACGGGGGGTCCACTAATTGAGGAGATTCCCCATAGAAAAGTAGATTTTTAACCCTAATCCCCCTCCAATCTCCTCCTCTCCTTCCCCTTATCCTTTCCCTTCTTCCCCGCGACTTCTTTCTCCTCTTCTTCCTCTTTTCTTCTTCGTCTTCTTCACCATTCTTCGCCGGAGTTGCAGGTTTGCAACTCCGGCCGTCCTTCTTCCTTCTTCTCTTCTCTTTCTTCTCTTCCTTCTCTTCTTTCCTCTTCCTCTCTTCGTTTTCTTCTTCTTCTTATCCTCAGTCTTCTTCTTCTTCTTCTCCTTTAATTCCACCGGAGTTGCAGGTGCAACTCCGGTCGTCTTCTACGGCGAGAAGCTCGCCGGAAACATGCACAGTAACCAGCTGCTGTTCTCCTCTCCACCACCGTTCTTCTCTTGACTGATTCACGTCCCAAACCGTCTCTCCTTTTCCTCTCTTCCACCGCTTCGCCCTCGCCTCTCTCACCAAAACCAGAAAAAGAAATAAAAAAAAAAAGGAAAGAACGGTGGGTTCCGTCCCCTCCTTGCACCGTCCAGCGCCAGCAACCACAGTCCCCTAGCGCCTCCCTTCCTCCACAGATAGCTGCACACCGCCTGCACCTGTGGGCAGCACCACTACCTCCATCACAGCCTGCTGATCTCCACCCTCCAGCACAACCAGCACACCATTTCACCTGTGACAGCCACCGGTAAGACTTGCAACTCTTACCGGAGCACCACCCTCTCCAATAGCGCCTCAAACACCTCCACGTCTCCACCCTTTCAACTTGCAAAGTAACGGCCTGCAACTCTTGCAGGCCGTCATCTTGTTCCCTTCAACCCTTTCCATCGTTTCTACTATTTTCACCCTGCGAGACCACCGTCCAGATCAACAACGCTGCTGCATCTGCAAATTTCCCACAGGCTATCAACCTCCTCATTCATCCCACCTTCTTGCACGCCTACAACTTGGCCATTCTCCCCATCTACAGCTTGCAGTGCTTACTCTCTCACGGTTCGGGCACCTCTCCAAGCACCCACAGTCAACTACAACACTCATCAACGGCTCATCCATTGGCCGTTGTCCCCACAGCCTTTTCTTCATCCTTCAAGCATCCAACGGTGCAGCTGCAGGTATGCCTCCTTCATAACCACTCTCTAGCCACCATCACCACACCGCGAGTTGCAACCACCACTTCGCCACCATCACGCATCTTCTCCCCACCATGCTTCTCACCGATTGGCCGATCAACCACTTCCACACTTGGCCGATCATGTCCATGCGATCCCCCATATATAGTAGATTTCCGGTGAGTTCCCCACGGTGAGGTTAGTTTCTCTCTCTACTTCCTCACTTTATCTCTCTATTTTCTCTCTCCTATTCTTGATTTCTCTCTCTAGATTGTCTTTCTCTCAATTCATCTCTCTCCATCCATTTCTTTTTCTAAAAAATCTTGTAGTTTTAATTTTCTCTCTCTAAATCTCCTGTTTCTCTCACTAGCTTCTCTCCCTTACTAGTCTCTCTATTCGCTTTCTAGTGTAGTTTTGATTATTGCATAATTTAATTCAAGCCTTGTAAGAATTTTTCAGATTAATGAATTTAATTAGCAGTTTGTTTCCTTAATTTCTTTTATGCTTTTATTCATTGCGGTAGTTCCTCTCTCTAAAAATCACAAAATCCTATTTTAAAAATCCATCTCACCATTCTCACCCCTCCATGCTTTTCTGAGAAAAATTCATCATTTTATGTTCTTGAGCCGCGCAAACTAACCCTGAGTGCGGATCGACATCCGACACAAGCCACTGTGCAAAATTGCTCATTCTACAGGTTAAAAGTTTCGGATTAATTAAAAATGTGTTGAAGTTAGGGTCGTTCTCTCAACGACGAAAAACCCTACTTTCAGGCGCTTCCTACTCATGGCTGGAATATTCTACATCTCCCTCTTTCTCATACAGCGACCTCCATCATGCAAACACCAATACCTTCATTGTCTTCATGTCCATAGTCCCCATCTTCATGCTCTATTGGAGTTGCTTATACTGGGGGAGTTGAAGAAGATGAAGCAAGAGACCTCCTATATGAGTTGGATTGGTACTCTTTCGGGGTTGTTTGGCTTGTGGAATGATCTAATTTTAAGTGTGTTCCGATGCCAATGGAAATCAGAAAATTAAACAAGAACAAGAAGATGATCAATGGTCTCTAAGGCCCGAGGTGGTCAATATCTTTTAGACGAAATTTTGTCCCTTCCAATCAAAATCGTGAGTACACGAAGGGTGTAAGGAAAACACCTTTAGGATACAATGAAGCCCCTTGATCACTGGTGGTTGAGATCGAATTATGCATAATTCGATGCAACCCGAACACTCTATTTTTATGAACTGATTGTAATCTAGAACTCTGTATGTTTCTCTATACAAGAGAGATTTCTGTAATTCTGTATGAATTTGATGTGTTTTGTCTCAATCACAGGCCTTCTCTTAAATAGACTAATATGTTTCTATATATATATTCCCAATAGACACTATATGGATCTTACAGTCTAGATCTAATCGACGGTTAAAACTAGGTGGTCTAGATCGATTCTGGATAGTCATGTCTTTTCATGTCAATCAGATCAATCTGTAGCCATCCATCTGCGCCATCCCACTATCGCATGGTTCAGATCGATCATCCAAGTCTTGCACGACAATTGGACTACCTTTGATTGCGAAGATGACCATTGGGACACTCGATCGCACCATTTGAACAATCAACATCATTTGGGCCAAGCATTGATCAATCAACGGTTAAAACTAAAAGCTTATCAATTCTTTGCAATGATGCGTGCGTGCAAAGTGCCAAGTGTGCCTCTAAAAGTGCCCAAAAGGCCCTAAATGCCCAATGCCCTTCGTACCCGCGTGTGCGCATGCGCATGATGCTTTGCACCACATATAATAATTCTTATCCACATGTGTGAATCAATACACATGTTGGTTTGCTTTTAACTTTATAAAGACTACACTTTTCATTTCTTTATCTGATGTGGACTAAACTCCCACGCTCTCTTTTAGAAAAAGGAAACAAAGCACAAAAGACAAAATACATTATTTTGAAAATTATTCCTAACAGGATTGTCAGGCTTGTTCAGTTAGCTATCTCTTGTGTTGGGATCTCTTTTTTCAAGGTTATAACAACAGTAGTTTTTAGGGTGTTGGGTATAGTGAACAAGCTACTAACAATAGTGATTAATCTAGGATAAGCATTCAATGGTGGTCGAAACGGTGGGGTTGTCAAAGTTGGACTTGACTTTAACACTAAAAGAGATTTAGCCTGGGTTCTACTTACTAATTATGGAACCATAGCTTCTACATTTCAATTTAGAACCCCCAAATGAATGAGTTGAGCCAGGAATAGGGCCATCAGAGCACGCCACATGAGCCTAATGTGGTCAACTCCTTATCCAAGACAACCATGGTCAATTTTTTTAATCTTCTTTTACCTTCCGAGAAATAAAAACCCTAACCTTATCTTCCCTTTCTTCTTCTTCTTCTTCTTCTTCTTCTTCTTCTTCTTCTTCTTCTTCTTCTTTCTCCATTAGAGCTATGTGGTTCGACAAAGGAGGAGCTTCCATTGGTGGATGACTCAATTTGATCTTGATCACACCCATTTGTAATTGTCGTTGTTGCTACTAAGATGTGAAGGGATAAGCTTGGTTTGGATGCTCTTGAATCTGGGCCTTTTCAATTTCATTCAAACTGAGTTGAGCCTCCCCCACTTGGAACCAATAGAGGATCAGAGATACGATGGAGTTGTGGTCACAACTATGGTTGACGAGTGGTGTTGTTATTGTTTTTGACACTTGATTCACTTGATTCCTTACGTGGTCTTTGTGTGGTTTAGATTTCTTTAACAATACTAATCACACACCTTAAAGTATCCGACATAAAAGCTTGGCAGTAAACAATCTTAAGAAAAGGACTTGACAGATAACTATACATGAACCCTTCGTATATATAGATCCTAGGTTGAGAATTGATGGTGAGAGAAATAGATATATATATTTCTAGACTATGTTATCCAAACCCCTCTCCAAAGGAGAAAGCCCATATTTATAGGAGACATTATTGCTAGATTTACACAAACAATGTGTCAGGTGGCTTCCTTAACACATTGTTGACATGTTGGATCGCCTTCCTAGCACATCATTGACATGTTAAATAGCTTGTTCGGGGTACTATTGACGTGTTGAGAGGCATGGTACTATTGCATACCCAAAGATAATGATTACCTTTTCTCTTTATGATCTCGGGTAAGTAAGCCACGTTAGATCTTAGGCGAGGGATGTTAGTACCTTCCTAAAGGGGACCATGCCAAAGCTCCTTCACCAAGCTAGTGTTCCTCAGAAGGTCGGCTCTCCCCTACCACCAAATTGAACTCCTAGTGAAGGATCACAGGCGGGTCGGTGGAGTATATATGAGTTGAAATAATACAAGTTGACCTATAGTGCTCAGTCTGAGGAAGGAAACTTACAGAGTGTATCAAGAGGTGACATGCGGATGGCCTAAATAGTAGCCATATCTAGGTACACACATTTAGAACTTAAGAATATTCTTGAAATGATTGTTGGTCATGTGTCATTCTAGGGAAGGACAGTCGGATCGCCACCGTCGTCTTCTCAAGGATCACACCCCTTAAGATGTGCATGACGATTGGACTTCAATATTAAATGTTGAACGATTTGTTAGTTTGATTGTTGGCATGTGTCACAAGATTGAGAGATGATATTAAGCATAAATAAGGGGTGGGTCTCTTCATTTTTAGCTTTACTCTGTCTGTTTTACCTCGATGCTCTCGACCTTTAACTTTGACAAGACTTGTTAAGTTTAGGGAGTGAAGGTACATTCTTTTTGTTAACTTTGTTAGTAATGAGACGTCAACATTTTCCTCATTATCTCGATCCAATTCTTCGATAGAGACTTTCAAATTCCTACCAATTTTGCATACAAGTTTAGAGAAGCGCCCAGCTTGTTTTCATAATATCGAGAAGTTTCTCAAGTATGTTGAAGTATGCAGGATATGTTGTAATTGTAATTGTTCGGCTATTGTAAGCGAAAACAAGGAATTTAGGCTGCTAAAAATTTGATGGATTTTGTTGTGTCAAGCTGATAAGGCATGTGTTGGTACCCTCATTTGAACTAGTTTTTGCTCTACGAAGCCTTCTGAGGTTGGACAAGTTCTTAGATTGGGTTTGTTTGTGGAGCCTTTTGAGGCTAGACTAGTTATTAAATTGGGTTTAATTTGTCTACGAATCCTTTTAAAGGTTGGAGCAGATATTAAATTGGGTTTGATCTATGATGCCCTACTAACATACTAGCCATGGATTATTAGTTGGAAGACTAACTTTAAGCTTCTCTTTATAGCAGTGGCTGTGGACATGGATCCATGAAAACCCTCCCTTAAGGGTATTCTTGCCATTTAAAACCTTATCATTTTACCCTTTCGCAACTGCATATATGTGCAAGGTTTTTTTTTTCATCCTTGAACTAAAAAGGACAAAGTAGTAATTTTACTAAATCTCTTAGCTATTTTGAAGAAGTAAATGGGGATAACACCTTTTTGTTAACAGTGGCTCTACGTGCATCCATGTACATAACCACGACACCTAATCTTATATTTTTTGACAAAAATGCTCCCTCCTCTTTGGGCACCCACACAGCCACTCATCTCTCTCTCTCTCCACCGCATTATTTCTCTCTCCACGTCACCCTCTCTCTTGAACAAAAAAATTTCAAACTGCCCATGTCGGCAATTCAGAGCCGACATGGCAAAGGTCATGTTGACTCTGAACTGTCAACCTAGCCAAGTTGATGTTGGCAGGCCCTGCCGACACCACTCAGTCTATGTCGGTAAGACTTGTCGACACTATCCAATCCATGTCGATAATGCTGACATCACCATGCCCGTGTTTGCAATTTGAATTTTTTTTGTTAGAGAGAGGTGTCTGCGTGGATTTTGACATCACCATGCCAAAATCAGATTCGTTACTAGCAAAGAGGAAGTGGTCGATAATCCTAACACTAGGGAATTTTTCGAAAATTGGAGGATTAATGTGGATTTTCAGCATAGGGTAATTTCCCAATGTAAATGGACAGCGCCTCCCCTTGGATTCTGGAGGCTAAACACCGATGGATCAGTGAAGAAAAATTCAGCAGGGTTTGGTGGTGTTATTTGTAATTCTAACGGAGAAGCTCTTGTAGCATATGCTGGAGCGTGCAACATAAGATCTATCCTCTTTCAAGAAATACAGGCTATTGAAGTGGGTCTCAAGTTAGCTATCTCTAAGAATATTAACAAAATTATGATATCTTCGGATTCAGAAGTAGCAGTCGGTATCATCAAAGGAATGTTTCTATTCCTTGGAATATTCGAAAACTTATTCGCTCTATCCATCAAAGCTGGATCAAATTTGAAGAGATAGTTATTGACCACGTGTTTAGAGAAACAAATGGTGTGTGTTGCTGATCAATTAGCATCGTTTAATATAGATCCATTGGTTGTCTTATTTTGTATCCTCTCGATTTTCCAAATGACCTTAGAGTCATTCTTGATAAAGATGCCTCTGGGCATATGTACTTTAGAATGTAATACCTTTTTTCATCAAGGTCAGGTAGGCGTCCGCCTAGGGGTGTCAACGGGTCGGTTCCGGTTCGGTTCCTAAGGTGACCAGAACCGAAACAATCGGTTCCAGTTCTTATCGGTTCGGTTCCTTAAGGGTTCCGGTTCTCAAAGTGATGGATCTGGAACCGGAACCGAACCAGAACCGATTATGTATTTATGTCGGTTCCGGTTCCGGGTATATTGGGCCAAATCTTGAGAATATTAGAATATTTACACTATATTTATTTATTAGTACCGGTTCTTATCGGTTCGGTTCCAGTTCTTATCGGTTTCGGTTCCATATTAGGCTACCCAGAACCGGAATCGTTATTGTCGGTTCGGTTCCGGTTACTTTTTAATCGGTTCCCAAAAATGTGGAACCGAAACTGGTGTTTTCGGTTCCGATTTTGATTCGGTTCCGGTTAAACAGGTAAAATTGACACCCCTAGGTCCGCCTAACCCCAGTTTATTAATCAAAAAAAAAAAGAAAAAAAAGAGAGGTGTCTGAGTGGGTGCCCAATGATATTGGGGGGAGCGGGTTTGCATTTTTTGTTGAAACAAGGCCAGAGCGTGGGTGCTGTGATTAATTGCGTGGGTGCCCGTAGAGCAGTCCTTTTTCATCGGTAGAAGGTAGAAGGGAGAAGGGGAGATCGTTAGCCAAATATGGCAAAAAGTACGAGGACGTGCTGGAGATGCTCTTCCCACTAAAATGTGTCAAACACGTGCAGAAAGTGTCAGGTCGCCGTTCAAAACCTGGCAAAAGCAAACCAGAGTACCAGCCCGTTCTCGTTTCATCAAATTTCTAAAACACACAAAGTAAATTTATAGTTTTGTTGAAGCTTCAAATTCCGCTTCGTAGAATTCCAAGATGAGTGGAGAATCAAAAGGCCCAAGCACCAGAGATCTTCTCTGCAACGCCGGTGCTGGTGCAGCAGCAGGTCAGTTTGTTAACGAGCATCAGTAATCACTGTGATTATTATTAGGGTTTTGAGTCTTTAGGGTTTGTCACTTCTGTTTATAAAATGTTAATTCTTTAATTTCGCAACAACTTGCAATAATTGATTTTCATAGAATTGACTTTTGCATCTTTGGATTTATAATATCACCCTTTGAACTGGTCTTCTTGAAACAAATATGTTTTTTTTATGTGCAATTTTTATTTTTTCTTGTTTAAATTGAATTTATTATTTTTATTCCACAATTTCTCTAACAGGAATGCACCGCAGGGGCTATTGCCGCCACTTTCGTGTGCCCATTGGATGTGATCAAGACAAGACTTCAGGTACATGGGCTGCCTGAAGTGTCTCATTCTGGTCACGGAGGTATTGTAGAATCTTTAACATTCAATCAAATTCTGTTATTTAGTTGTTAGAACCAAGGTTTAAAAGGGGCCGTTATACTGTTATAACGGACTGGGGGCGTTACCATTTTTTGTAACGCTCAGGGGAAAAAAACGGCGCTAACATTCAAAATTTAAATTTCAATAAAAAAAATAACGGGTGCTTTTTTTCACAAATTTTCTCAGAAAATAACGGTCGTTGTTTTCATTATAACGGAAAAATAATGGCCGTTATTTTCTGAGCATTAAAACGGTACATAATGTAACGGGGGATGTCCGAATCCGTAACGGCCGTTTTTTAAACCACGGTTAAAATAATTTTTTTTTATCGATGAAAGATTTATTCAAGAGGCCAAGGCCAAAGCCGCCCCGCCCCGCCCAACACACACACACACACACACACACACACACACACACACAATAAGCTCCCACCCAAATACGAAGCCTTCGAAGAATAGCCCTCTAAACTCTTTAGAAAGCTTAAACCACAAGAACAAAAGTGCCTTAATATTTAATATAATGGCATGGAGATCCTCCTTAATCCCTTAAAAAAACTCTCCGATAACGCGCCTTCCACAAATCCCAAAGTACTGTGAAGGGAAGTGGCCTTCAAAGCATGTGGCCCTTAGAAGAGAAAACAGAGGTAGAGGATCCAGCAAAGACGTCACTAATGGATCTAGGAAGGGTCCAAGATATGCCAAAAGTCGAGAAAAAGAAGCTCCAGATATGCCATGCAAGGTCACAGTGAAGAAAGAGATAATTAATTGATTCTTCATCCGCCTTACACATGAGGCAGAAGTTCACCAATATCCTTTTTTGTTTAGCCAAATTATCAATATGGTAAAGATCTTGCCCAAAGACATCACCCAAGCAAAGATGGAATCTTTGAAGGAATCTTAGAACCCCAAAATGTAGCCGCCGGAAAAACTGTATCATAGGTATTGCCAGAGCCAACTAGAACGTGCACACTGGAAAGGATCCATCATGAGACCAGCGCCACACTCTCCTATTAGTTCGTTGCGGAGAAGGCGGCTCCAAAATGCAACTGAGTAAAGTGGCCATAGATTCTATCTCCCAATTGTTTAGATTTCTCCAATCCCAAAATCCTACTCAACATTCTCCCCTTGTCTTAAAACAAACTCTTGCAGAGGACACCCTTTCCTATTAGAAACCGGATATAGCATCAGAAAATCCTCCTTGAGAGAAGTATCCCCATACCAACAATCCTCTCGACCCTATCACCAACCCCCACTATGAACCAAATCCCCAACAAAAGTAGGATTCACAATCTTGATGCCCCTCCAAAGACTACAATCATAAGAAATACGAGCTTCATCGTTACTCCAACCGAAAAGAGAATACCCATATTTTGCTACTATAACTTGGCGCAAAAGACTGCGCTCCTCCCCGAATCTCTAGACTCTAGAGCCGCTTTCCCAACGAAGCTTTTAGTGGCTTTGAGATCTCTAACCCCCAAACCCCCTTTGATTTAGGCAAGCACACCGAGTTCCAACCCACCAAATGAAACTTCAAAGAATTCTCTTTATGATCCTAGAGAAAATCTTTGATGTGCTTCTCCAACCTTTGAACCACAAAAGAAGGTACTGAAAAGAGGGACATGAAATAAATATGGAGGATAGAAAGCGTACTCTTAATAAGAACTAACTTTCCTCCTTAAGAAAGATATTGGGGCTTCCAAGAAGCAAGTTTCCTGTCGAATCTTTTTATAAAAGGAGCCCATAAAGCCTTAGAGCGATACCCTTCTCCAAGGGGGAGCCCAAGGTAGGAAGTCAGTAGGCTCCCAACACCGCAGCCCATAATTTCCGCAAAGGGCTCCAACTCCTCCAAGACCCCTACCCCATAAGCCTCTCTCTTAAAAATATTGATGCGAGGCTCAAAAACTCCCTCAAAACAACATAGAAGACCTTTCAAAAAAGCACCTGATCATGGGCAGCCTTTAAGAACAACAAGGTGTCATCTAGAACCGCGATTGAGAAATCACCAGATCACCATTGCCCAATTCAAAGCTCTCCCTTTCAAATCACCACAGTTGTTAGAGAACTATTATTGAATGGATAACTTTGAATAGTTTAATACCCCCAGGAACCTATTTCCGCAAACAAGGCATGGAATCAGAGGATTGACATGAATTATGAGGATTGACATGAATTATGTTTTGATTTTATATCAATAATTGTACAAAAGAGATTTGTAAGTTCCTTTTTATATAAAGATTTATGGAGTCATTGTGACATACACATGATATCCTTTTCTTCTCTCTCTCTTATCTCTTTGATTGCCTAACCCTAACCCTAATCACCATTTCAACTTTAAGTTGGTTAGGGAAGTCTTGAGATTGCAAAGTTTGTTCAAGTTTGGGGTCTTGGAAGTTGTAGTCTATTTAATGTTTGTCTTGGAGGCTTAGGAAGTGGAGGCATATATATATGTAGCTATGGATCAAGGAGAAGACAGTCAAGACACCCCTTGAAAATATTAAGAAAAGCTTGTGTTTTAGACTTTAGTGCTTGGCAACACTTTGGTGTTGAGCATATGAAGACTACCATCACATTTTAAGTTTCTTTTGCCATTTGATCGTCTCCGTTCCGCATCATCCTCCTCAACCACTGACCCCTCCACTTGAAGTCTAGAGATACTGTTATTCCTCCTTCACGCATTAGCACAATATTGTCCTGGTTTCTATTTTGTTTGTTTTGGCTTTAGATGGTCTCCTCGATCTCTTTGAGCCTAAAAAACGGCTAGGCTATGTTATACTTAGTACCTTGATATCCTTGCGTCAATATTCTCCCTCTCATTTAGTTGACAGACATATTACCTCTATTTTAGTGTTTAATTAATTATCAAATTCATTTATTAGAGTGAAAGTCTTTTATAAAATACTCCGGAAATTGTTAAATTAAGTTATTGCGGGGATCAATTCAAATCATGGGCAATCCGTGTCGTTTAATGTTTCAACAACCCATTGCTGCCTATTTATTTCAAATTTGGAAGTTTGTTTGTTTGTTTTTTTTTTTTTTCAATGTATTAGTAAGATATGAATTTTTTTTCCTTTGATACTCTTCATTCTTTGGCTAAATTCAGGTAGTATCATTATTGCAAGCCTGCAAAACATAATAAAAAATGAGGGTGTAAGGGGAATGTATCGTGGCCTTTCTCCAACAATATTGGCGCTACTTCCAACCTGGGCAGTGAGTATTGTATTGTTGAAGTTGTTTCCAGAAACTAGTGACTTGTACCTTGTATCTTTGAAAGAGATTAGTGGGCTTTGTGCTATTGATTGATTTCCTATAATCTATGTGAAGTGTTCCATCTCTATTTTTTTTATCTTTTTGATACGTGTTTCCCTCTCCATTCATGCCACAGACTGAAATCAAAATTTGTGTTTTATAGCAAAAATATTTGTTTTTGAAATTCGTTTGTGGAATTTGCTCACCTTTGGATCTTAAATGATTTTCTTTATCACATTTACGATCTTAATAGTATCTTAACTTGCTATTTAAGACCAGATTATTTTGTGAGCATTTTTAAATTGGAAAATATATTGAAAAGGTTGAATATGGCTTTAGGGAGGGGGGCAAAATGCTCCAAAGCAAAAAAATTTCCTTCTTGAAGTGTCCCTTGTGTTAGGAAAGTTACTGTTGTTTTGCATATCATAAGGGCATTCAAACAACAAACATACTGTAATATACTTATCAAATAAAAGAAGGAAAAAAAAGTTGCTGTAATATTCTCATGTAGGAGGCAGTTTAAGCACTTCCTTTTAAAAGTTCTTGTGCAGATTTAGTCCATTATTTACAACAAATTGATTACATTAATTTATCACTTTTATCCTTTAATTTTTTTGTCCTCTTGCAAATACACCGAAGTCCATCTTAAGTTATCATTTTCTGCTTGATTGTGATAATGTTTGGATGTCCAATTAAGATGGTTCAATACCAAGAGCTATAATTTGTATATTCATCATAGTAACTTGTGTTTTCATTTCATTATGTAGGTTTACTTCACAGTTTATGAGAAACTCAAAGGCCTACTTCATTCACATGGTTAGTTTGACAAAAAAATTTCCTTTAGTTTTAGTGCAATGGATTATCCTCTTGATTAAGCTTAATTATCTAAAAGTTATAAGCTTTGTACTCTGGGAGCTGGTTGGCAGCTGGCTAGTCTCAATGCTTGTAACATTTTCAATTGTGCTAATGTAGTGGATGGGGAATACCAACTTACAATTGGTGCAAATATGATAGCTGCTTCAGGTGCTGGAGCAGCAACGGCCATTGCAACCAATCCATTGTGGGTTGTTAAGACCAGACTTCAAGTACGTTTGATGTTCTTAGGTTTGTGCTTGACTGCGGTTTACTGTACAGTCTGTACTATGATTAGCGGTGATCAAATCTTGGGAATTTGCCATACTGGAGATGTTTATTTACTCTTTAGCCGATCTTAATTTTACATACAACAGTTGATTTATGTGCTTAGCTGTACTTTCTATACTGTGTGATTTAGTCACGAATGATTTGATTTCAAAATTTTTCTGTAGCATTCTTATTGAAGTTCAGACCGATATTTACTTATTCCTGTTTTCTTTTATTATATTTTTAATTCCATTATTGAAGAAAGGTATCCCTTTGCTATTAGATATGCTATAATTAATTCCATTATTGAAAAAAGGTATCTTTTTACTATTAGATATGCTTAGTGATGCTGATGTAGGAGAGGTCTAAATCACTAAGATGTTGCAGTAGAACAATGTTGCTGCTTCTTCCTGCGTCTCTGGTAAACCCTGTATGGCTGAATATCCGCATCATCGAATCGTTGTCTAAAATCTCACGAGGAAATATTTGCTTTGATACCATTTAACGTAGGTGGAGGGCTTAATGGTTTGGATTAATCTTAGGGTTTAGAGATTCATTTAAATTCTTGTTTACACTAATTTAAAGAGGTTAATGAATAATGAATGAATATTGAGTCTCTTTTGAGCATTCTCCCTGAGATATGATTGGTGTGAGGCCAAATGTGTGATTAACTGCATGTTCTTCAAGTAATCTCCGTGACACTCCATTACGGGTGTTTGATTTTTGATTTTTATTCATTCACATCTTCCACTCGAACTAATTTTCAAACGTGCTTGGATCTTGTGGTCGAATCCTCTTTTGATCCAGATCTATGGCACGTTTCACCAATAGTTCAGGCCTGTGATTGAAAATAGACTAAACCCTGAAACCCACTCCTCAAATCGGGAGAACTGAGATCCTTATCAAAGCAACAATCGGAATCCTCCCAAACTTTGGTCGATCCTCTATTAGACCATAAGGAAGGGTGCGGTTTCATCATGGGGCCCAGATCATAGTTCGATCTCGATCGCTAGTTTGATCTCCCTTCCGATATGATCCGATCTTCATCTTGATTACCCAGATTTCTTTCTACATCAGATCTAATGATTATTTATGGCTTTGATTCTGCTTGTGAGCCATGAATAATTATTTTAAGGTTGTTGGAAACCATTCGCTTGCTTTTGATCAACCCTGTGCCTTGATCTGTGAACCCCGGGCGGCATCAAACACTTGATCGGTTAAACTCGTTGGGCTTTAAAACTTCTAAAAATCTTAGAATATGGTTTAAGGAACTCTTAATTAATTATTGGATTGATTCCCTTTGCCTATTAATTTTGTTAGGCTCGCACTGCAGCATTGTGGCATGATCTTGACTTTGCGTAAGACACCAGAGTGATTTTATTTGATTTGCAAGATGATCGGTTAATTTATTAAACTTGTTATTATTCTCAGTAATTTTATTTAATCTCAGCCTCATTAGTTAGGGTTATATCATTAGTCCTGCATCAACTTGGTATCAGAGCTTAGGTCTAGCTTAGGGAAGTCTTTTTTGTTTATTTTTTTGGGGTGTTAAGAGTCTGGCATATGGACATAGTATTTTCATCATCCAGTTGTAGGTCATTTAGGATTTTTTTCTAGTTTATGTCAACTCGTAGTGGTCGTGATTACCAGACCAACATGGACTTTGCACATCTTGCAAAGTCATTGAGAGCCTCAGTACCACCGTGGCTAGCTTGGAGACTAGGATGGCGGAGCAGAATGCTGTCATCAGTATTCGTCTAGGAGAACTAGAAACCTCACGTGAGCAAAATAATCTTAGGAGAGATGATAGAGATAGGATTATTGACCAAGGGCGGGGTAGAGGAGGTGTTTCACAACACCGCGATCAGGAGCTTTATGAACTCGACGAGAGAGCCATAAAATTTGTCCGAATTGAGGCCCCGAGTTATGATGGTCGGCTTGACCAAAACGCCTTCCTAGATTGGGCATCAGACATGGACCACTACTTTGAGTGGTACACTATGCTAGAGGATCGTCGGATTAGGTTTGCCAAAATGAAATTGGTAGGCCAAGCTAGACACTTTTGGATCAATATGGAGCACCAGCGCGAAGCAGCAAGACCCACACCCATTACCAGTTGGGAGGACATGAAGGAGAAACTGAGCAAAAAATTTGTTCATCTGTCCTACCATTCTAGGTTGCTGGATTAGTGGCAAAACCTTCGTTAGGTAGGTATGTCTGTCACTGATTACATTGCAAAATTTGATGAGTACATGATGAGATGAAATGTAAGGGATGACCCTACTATGACCCTTTCTAGATTTAGAATGGGCATCTGTCCAGAGCTCGAGAAAGAGCTGATCCCACACTATGAATACCTTGGAGCACACGTACCAGATTGTGCAAGAGTTGGAGTGGTATCTGAAGCCGCAACCCATTAGGCGTTTCGATTCCGGTAGTTCAGGTTTTTGGTCCACTTCCACGGAAGTGAAACCTACCATTGGGAGTCAACAACCTAGAGGTCAATTGACTGCTCCCCCTAATGCTAGATTTGAAAAGGGAAAGACTATAGTTAGAGAAAGCTCAAGAGGGGGCAGCCAGACCAAGTGCTATAAGTGTCACGGCACTGGCCATTTTATTGCTCAATGTCCCACTAGAAATCCCAAGACTCTTGCTTGAAGGCATTGAAGAAGGAGAAGAGTATGAAGAGTGGGGAGAAGAAGTCCATGATCCTGATGTTACAACCAGTGAGGAAGAGGACTATGAAGATAGTGCTATAAGCCTAGCTTTTGTTAGGGAGGCAACCGACCACCTTGGGGAGAATAATACCTCACGCGCGTTGGTAGTCAGATGTGCCCTTGTCCAACAAAAAGAATGCAATGACTGGCGTATGAATAACATCTTTCACACCTATGTCAAGTGTGGTGATAAAAATTGCAAAATTATCATTGATAGCGGGAATTGCACCAACGTTGTTTCCACCAGTACCATTTCCTTCTCAGGATTATCACCAGGCCCATCCTCAGCCCTATCGAGTGGCATGGGTTGACGCGTCGTCGATTCTAGTTTCTTAGCGATGTCAGGTCCTGTTATAGATTTCATTGTATAAGGACACCCTGTGGTGCGATGTGGTGCCTATGGATGTAGGCCACATTATCTTAGGTAAGCCTTGGTTATATGACATGGACGTTCCACTATTCGGCATATCGAATACATGTTCCTTCCTACATGAAGGCAAGAGGATCAAATTGAATCCTCTCCCAGCTAAAGTACCTGTTGTTAACAATGGAGACACAAGCATGGAGGCCAAGAAACCTAAAGCAAGGGCCTTCAAATTATTAGTCTTGTGGAGTTTGAGAAAGAGGTCAAAGACGAGCCCCTCATCTATGCTCTTGTCAGTGTTGTCACAAAAGAAGCATCTTCTTAGCCCATTGTTGAGTACCCGAGAGTGGTGGAGCCATTTTTGAGAAAGTACTAGGATGTGTTTCCTAAGGATATGCCCGATGAGCTCCCTCCAATGTGATATACTCAACACATCATTGATCTTGTTCCCGAATCAACCCTTCTAAACTTACCATACTATAGGATGAATCCCATAGAGCATGCTAAATTGAAGAAGCAAGTTGACGAACTTCTCAGAAAGGGGTTCATTAGAGAGAGTTTGAGTCCTTGTGCCGTTTCTGCACTCCTCACACACAAGAAAGATGGATCATGGAGAATGTGTGTGGATAACAGGGCAATTAATAAAATCACGGTCAAGTATTGGTTTCCTATACCGAGACTCGACGGCATGTTGGACATGATGGTGGATGCCACAATCTTTTTTAAAATTGATCTTAAGAGTGGTTACCACCAAGTTTGCATTTGGCGGGGATGAGGACAACTGCCTTCAAAATGAAGGATGGTTTGTACGAGTGGATGGTCATGCCTTTTGGGCTATCAAATGCCTCTAGTACTTTTATGCGAATCATAACACAGGTGTTGAAGCCGTTTATTGGTAAATTCCTAGTTATCTATTTCGATGACATTCTGATCTCTAGTCATTCCCAAGAACAACACCTCATCTATTTGAGGCAAGTTTGTGACACTCTCAAGAGAGAGAAGTTGTATGCGAACCTTAAGAAGTGCTCATTCATTTCTAAACAAGTTATCTTCTTGGGGTTTGTTGTGTCTTCAGAAAGCATGTCTACGGATCTTGAAACTTGAGATCCATCGTGGAGTGGCGTGAGCTAGACTATTCACGAGGTCTGCAGCTTTCATGGTTGGCAACGTTCTACCGTCATTTCATCCGTGGGTTTGGTGCCATCATGGCTCCCATCACCGACTGTATACGAAAAGGGGAGTTCAAATGTACTAATTCCGTATCAAGAGCCTTTAAGGAGATAAAGTCCAGAATAACTGAAGTTCCTGCCATGCGCCTTCCTAACTTCTCCAAAGTCTTTGAAGTGTCGTACGATGCATCTGGCGTAGGTATAGGAAGAGTATTAAGCCAAGAGAATCACCCTATTGCATATTTCGACAAGAAATTAAATGATGCAAGGCATAAATACTCCACCTATGACAAATAGTTCTATGCGGTAGTTCAATCATTGAGATATTGGAGGCATTGTCTAATGCCACAAGAATTCGTCCTGTTCTCCGACCATGAGGCCCTGCGATAACTTAGTTCACAGAAGAAGTTAAACCCTCGCCATGCTAAGTGGATTGAATTTCTTCAAGAATATTCATTTGTGTTGAAGAACAAAGCAGGGGTCAAGGACAAGCCTGCAGGTGCACTGAGTCGTAATGTGGCATTGTTGCACACCATCAGCGTCGAGGTTACATGGTTTGAGTGATTGAAGGACGAGTATCCTACGTGCCCGGATTTTGGGGATTCTTACACGCATTCTCGAGTGGTCAAGTGAGAAATGACAAAGGGTTTGCCCTACAGGATGGCTTCCTATTTAGGGGCTGTCGGCTTTGTATTCCCCGCACATACCTACAAGACTTTTTTGTTTGGGAATTTCACACTGGTGGAGTTGTTGGTCACTTTGGCTGTGATAAAACCATTGCCCTTGTTGAGGATAGGTTTCATTTGGCCTAGTCTCGAGTGAGACATTGCCAATATTATTGGGCAGTGTCGCACATGTCAACTGGCAAGACATCAGTATGGATTTCACGCTTGGGCTTCCCAAGACCAGGAAGCACGACTCCATCTTTGCCCAAAACCTCTGAATCTGTAGGTTTAGAGTAAACCTGTTACTTTGACCATGATAACTCACGTCAACTCTTTGATTCATATTCAAAAACACTTGCGATGTACCTTCAATTGGGCTGTTTATACAAAGGTCTTCTCTGGTAGCAATAATAGCTGCTTTTATCTTTTTCCTACATTTTTGTACCTACTCTAGCCATGGTTTAAAATTTCGTAATGTTTCGTTTCGTAAGGAAACCGAAACGAAACGAAACGAAACATGTGAATGTTTTGTATGTTTCGTTTCGTTTCGGAATGTTTTGGTTTGTTTCGCCGAGACAAATCGAGACAATCCGATACAATCCAAAAAAATAAAAATATAATTTAATGATTTTGAATAATGTTTCGGAATGTTTCAGAAATTTCGTTTTTTCAATGTTTTGTGAATGTTTCGTTTCGTTTCGGAGTTTGTCTCGGTTTTTCACTTGACCGAGACATTCCTCCGAAACGAAATTTTAAACCTTGATTCTAGCATATTTTCCTGAAGAACCCACCAGATCTTCTGCTTTCTTTTCATAGAAACCATTCACATTTATTCTTCAAACTCCAGCTGTCGTTTTCCATCTCTACTCGAGCATTGAAGAGTTCCCAGGTTCCTTGACATGATAGGTTGCAATACATGGCTCTAATTAGATATTGTGCACCATCCAGACCTTGTCACACACATCTAGGCTTTACTCTTGGCCGTTCTCTAGGAATTCTCTGGACATTCCAGGTTTTTCTCTAATACCAAAAATTGATGTAGGACAGACCAAAATCATTCGGAACAAAAGTTTATATTGCTGCTAATTGGATTCATTGAAAGAATTTGACATGATTTTTACCCCAGCTGTCAACCTGACATAAATAAAGCAAAGGAACTCAAGAATAAGACTGGACGTCTAACTATTGAATCGGTCTCTATAAAAAAAATCATTCTACTAAGTAAACTTTATTGAACTATACCAAAACTCAATAGCATCAGCATGAATCACTATTCCCGTCATACCTCTCCTCATATTGACCTCTGATAACTTCTAAAGTGGCTTGAAACTCAATTTCCTAATCCTAATTCAGCTAAGAATATGAAACTTCAGAATTTCTAAATGACACCTGATTTCCTTAAGAAAACAGTTAAAGACTTTCCTCAACTAATCCTAATAAATTTACAAAACAAGAAACATTTGTGACTACGCCTTCGCCATATGGAATATGAATAATAAGTAATTACATGACACTTTGAGTTTGATATGAGCAAACCATTTTTTTTTATCATAACAAGAGATTATGAAGGCACAATCTTTGGGGTTTCAGAGGACACTTTTCTAATCTGTGGTGTATTTGAAGGTGGCTAGAGAAAGAGAGGCTGTTCAGCGTTTTCTACACTGGGCCTATCTATTATTTTCCAGCATCCCTTCTTGGCTTGCTCTTCTATCGCCTCTTCTCCAAGTTTCAAGTTTCTTGCTGAAGAAAGAAGGTTGTTGCGCATCACCCAGTTGTTATCTACCATCTATAAGCATTTCTGCGGACCCTTCGAAAATACCAAATGGCAACATTGAGAAGCTCTCCTCAACCTCTGGATTTCTACTTTGCGAGACTGAATGGTAAAAGCAGAACTTCCTATCCAGGATTTATTTCCTAGATGACTTAAACGAGCTTATTCCTAGGATTGACTGGGTGAGGTTTCCACAACTTGAGTCGGTTCAGGAATCTAAAATGGTCCTGCCAGCTTAACCTAGATGAGTCGCATGTTCATATCAGACTTCAGTGGCCCCCAGTCAAAGTAGTAGACGCCCTCCGCTTTTCCATTACTATAATTGTGTAGTAGGACTAAATCTATACTACAGTAGGATAAATAGTAGGTTTCCCTCTCTTTAGTGGTGGCCATGCAGAGGCCAGAGGCGAATCTGTTCATGGTCCCCCTCCCTCTAATCTAACCCTAACTTGCTCGCCCAGGCTTGCCGGCACAATATGAGGGAGCTAATCTGCTTGCTTGTGCCGGCGAGGACCGCTTGGCTAGGGCGTGCCGTAGCTTCAAGTGACTCGATTCTTTTCTCTTCGACAGCCCTAACAAGTCACTCGAAGCTCTGCCCTTTGCTTTGCCCCGTTCTGTCTCCCTCCAGTTGCTCAGTGAAAAACATTGCAGTCAATTCTAATAAAATAAGGGTCGCTCTACGGGCGCCCACCAAGCCATACCAAGCCTCAGTGCATATTTTGTGAATCACTTGGGGCCCTCTCTTATGGGGAGGAATATGTTGTGTCATGCAGCAGTGCCATACCAAGCCTCAGTGCACCCTGCTATACCAGCGCCTATATCAGATGTTGCAAAAGATCCTACTGCATTTATGTAAATGGAAAATGGTGGAAAATCAGTTCCATGATCTAACCCTTATTTGATCTGATGCACACACAAACACAACTTTGTATGTATTTCTTCATCTTTGTTATGTCCAAAGGGCACTACCGCACTACTATCTCTGATCACATAAATATTGTAATAACGAAATTTTTCCAGTCATTATTATTATACTTTTATTGTATGAATTTTCATGTGGTGATATATGTTACAGAATGCCCCATTAAACTTCTCCCAGTAAAAATTCTGGCACTTGGTACATGTTTGTGAATAGCTGTTGAATCTCACAAGTACACAATTAATCAATAGATTCATTTGCTTTTATAAACATGCTGTCAGTGGGTGCAGAGTTTATCACAAGCCATACATAGCACACCGAGTCATTATGTACCTATTTATCTGAAGAGGCTAAAGCCCAGCATAAGCAAATTAAGATGAATTTTTGTATCGAGCTTCTATGGAGGAGTGTGTCAAAACCTCGTTTCTCTGTTGGACACTAATACATACTTTTATGCTCCATATACATTGGTCTAAACTAAAAATAATGCCTTCCTTTTTTACATGGAACTCCTGTTATATAATTCCTTTATATTTATTTAATTTTACTAAATAAATAGGCTGAGTTAAACATGCCAACCCAACAAGTCCCTATTTAATATTTTCTTTTATCTTGTAGATCATTGGAGTTCAATATCTAATTTCAGTTTTTTCGTTCATTCTTTAGACACAGGGAATGAGGTCAGGAGTGGTTCCTTACAGCAGTGTATTTTCCGCTTTGAGAAGGATCGCCCACGAAGAGGGAATCCGAGGATTGTATAGGTCAGTCTTTTCTTTCTCAATTCAATATTTATAGTTCAAGGATTCAAACTCTGGAATTCTAGCATAGCACCCAATATGACTATGCTATCCAATCCAGTTGTCTTGCTGTTCTTTGTTCTGACTCCACTGTTTATAATTTTTACTGAAGAACTGCTGAGCCTATTAGCTCACAAAAAATTCATTAGCGAGTGACCAAGCAAGGCATAGAGATTGGTTATGAGGCTGCTAGAAACGGTGTTTTCAATGGTAGTGGTTTCTGCCATGGCTTCACTCAACGAGAGCTGACCATAGAAACATTTTGTTTCTATTGGACTCTCAGCCTCTTCACCAGTATTTTTGGTATCATAATGATATCTCTGTGGTATAACAGTGGCCTTTTGCCTTCATTAGCTGGGGTATGCCATGTCGCCATTCAGTTTCCAGTGTATGAAAAGATCAAGTCCTACTTAGCAAGAAGAGGCAAGTGATGTTTAAAACTACAGAAATCTTTAATTACTTCTTTTGCAAATCTACGTTATTGTTACTTATCAGAAAAAAAAATCTACGTTATTGTTGCTGATATAATTTAAAATACCCAGATGATACAACCGTCGATAACCTCAGTGTTGGACATCTCGCTGTTGCTTCTTCAGTATCTAAAATACTTGCCTCCACCGTGACGTATCCACACGAGGTATGTTGTCTCCGTAGTTGTCCACTTGCATTACTCCCCCAACAATTGTACCTGCAATTCTTCTATAAATCCCTCTTAGAAAATTTATGAATTCCACGTCATCAGGTTGTGCGGTCAAGGCTGCAAGAGCAAGGACAAGCTCGCAATTCTGAGATACATTACGCAGGTGTTATGGACTGCGTTAAGAAGATCTTCCACAAGGAAGGTGTCACCGGTTTTTACCGTGGCTGTGCCACGAATCTGTTGAGAACGACCCCAGCTGCTGTTATAACACTTACCAGTTTTGATAAGATTCAAAGGTTTTTGCGGCATGTTTTACCTCCTGAGTAGAAGCATTCGCAAGTCCCCCCAAAATCTAACAGTTGTACCAAGCCTCGACAGGGAAGTGGAGGAGCCAGCGAAGAGACAGACGGCGAGATTATCCAGTCATCACAGACCCAGTCTAATAATAGAAATTCCTCAATACCATTGGCTAACAAAGATCAGCTAACGGGAAGACACTGATTGTCAGTTATTTTTTTTCCCCATTGTTGGATGTGAGATGAACTATATTGTGAAGGTGAATAAAAGCAAGTGCAATATTTGTGTTTTTGTTTTAATTTCCATTCGAAAGTGATATTGCCAGATGCTTTCTTTATATTGTCAGGTGCGAGGGCTGAAATAACTAAAGTACTCTGGCAATAACACTTTCATTTTTTTTGTTTTGCTCTACCCTTTTCATTTTGGTAGATGAAGAAGCTATCAGCTTCAAAAGGACGTCTTCCTTAGGGTCCAGTACTGTATGGGGTCTTTGGGATTCGTGTGATGCGAATTCGAGGACCATCCAATGACCTAGCTAGGACGTCATCCTGAGGGTGACAATGATATTGCTGTTGAAGCGGAGGTCCTGAGTTCGAATCCCCCTATTGGTGGCCACCCTCAAGGCTTAGGCCCAGCTTACTGGTGGTTGTGGATGAGGGGGTTTCATTTTTTTCCTTCCCTTTCTTGTTTCCAGTGCCAAGTGACTTGCCGCATCATATGTCCTTGGGATTCATATGGTGCGAATACATTATGGTGTGGACCAAGGATGACGTACTCTGGACATTCAATACTGGACTTTTTCTTGGGCGAGTACCATTTTTCGCTTGCTTGCTTTAGTGACCCATGACGGTCAATAAAGCCTGGACACTTGTCACTTACTCATGACAACCCTGTTGCATTTTTTTTTGTTAGGAAAACAGTCTTTGTCAAGGTGGTTGTCATCGGTACTTGTTAAGCGTACAGGCTTTAGTGTCAAAGATGAATAACTAAAGCAAGTGAGCAGAAATGGTACGGGCTCCAGTTTATTGGTTTTTTGGAAAATGAAAGTTAGCAGTAGTAATGTGGTCCGTATGGTTGGTTGGAACTGGAAGCATAGGATATTCTTTGAAATTTGTGTGGTGTGGGGGACTCCCAATGACCATCAGCAGTTTGGACTTGTGGGGACAACGATGTGGACGATTCAGCCTATGTTTTAGGAAATGATACTGTCTTCAATAGTACGGTACATCCTCCTTAAGGTCCAAACCATATACTCTAAACATCACGATAGCGCAGCCTTTCTTTGACCTTTTATTTTTATGGTTCGTGATGTAACAAGGTATACCTGAGATCTTTTCATTTGCGGAAGCGGCATTGTTGGTAGTCACCACTGCCATCTGGGCCCACTGACCGCATGGATGTTTAGCCCACCCCTCAATAGACATTCATACAAAAAATCAGCTTGTTTAATGATTTTTAGCCGTTGGTTTTAGTACTCAAAAAATGGTTGCATTCAACAGGCTATAAGAATGCCTTAAAAAGTGCTAAAAAGTGTTAAAATCTAATGGTTATAGATTACCAATCAAGGTGATTTTTGGTCTGTATATCCACCAAGGCGTGGGATAAACATCCATACAGTTCGGTAGGCCCAGATGGCAGCGGTGACTACCAAAATGCCGCTTCCGCAAGTGAAACATTTTCAGGCATACCTTGTCAATCTTTTTCCTATTTTTATTGAGATTTTTTTTTTAAAAAGATTTTGCTTTTATTAAGCTAATTCCTTGTGTAGAGTGGGACCACGTATTGGACGGTCCAGATTGATAAGAATATACATCATTTGTGATTTGTGTGCTGTTATATTTATATTTAAGTTTGAATATTAAGAAAATTTTGTAACCGAAATGTATTTTAATGCATTTAACGCATTAGTCGTTTTTTGACTGTTAAGTTAAAAATACATGTGCATGCATTGCATAACCGAAATGTCTTTTAATGCGCTAGCCGTTTTTTTTTACTGTTAAGTCACGTGTGCATGTATTGCATATTTGTAATTGAATTTCTTTTATTCTATTAGCCGTTTTTTTTTTTTACCGTTATGCATGTAACGTTATTCCATATTTATTGAATCCTTAATAGAGATGAGGTAAATCTTTCTCTAATTTGGTAAGATTTATATTTGGTTAATTATTCTTATTACTTGTTGCCTGATCAACGTACTAGATCTAATATGTGCTACAGATGGAAAGTGTGCCAATTTTAAAGAAAGAGTGTTTGAACCAATGGCCCTACGTATCCCTTATGTATCCCTTATGTAACGCATGTTTTTGGGCCCACTGACCGCATGGATGTTTAGCCCACACCTTGGTGGATATTGGATATACATACCGTTGACGATCATTTCATCTGCCAAAAACTATTAAATCAGAAGCTAAGAATATAGTCGGAAGCATCACTAACTCCGATAGAGATAGCCTCCCAAGCTCAAATCAATGATCTCTGCACTCCCCTATGAAATGTTTGGCCCATCACTCCTTAGAGGTCCTACACAAAAAAAAAAAAAAAAAACAGCTTGATTATATTGGTGATTTACATGTGTTGGATTCAAACAATTTTCATCCACTGATTTTAGACGTTGGATTCAATCATTGGGGTACTCGAATCAAATGAGTAGAACTTTAGAGCCATGTGGCATATTCTACCCCATAGATGTTTGGCCCAACCCTTGGTGGACTATATACCAAAGATTAGCCTGATTAGTGATTTCTAAGCGTTGGATTGGAGTCATTTCATGGGTTGATTTTCAATCATTGAATTTGAGCATTATTGACCATTACTTGGGGTACGTAGATCGAAAGGTTTGAAATAACTAATCAGGCTGATTTTTGGTAAGCAGGTCCATCTATGGATGGGACAGACATCCAGATGGTCAACGTCTTCTAAGCGTATGCCATGTGGCTTATATTGTAGTCCGTCACAAAGTTTTACTCGAATCAAATGGCTATAAAATTCCAATAAGGCTGAATTTGGTGTACAGTTCCATCAAGGGTGGGTCAACGAGCGAAAAAGAAGGTGCCACAATGTGTATTTTATACTTCCCACCTCGCCACTAGAAAATATAACTTCAAATTAAAAAATTTAACAATCTATATATCTATACTAAAATAGATAAGGGAGCAACAATCTTCTCTCTCCTCCACATCATTCTCACGTGGCATTCTCTACATGTAGACAGCCACGTAAACAACCAGATATAAGATCTTAAGCTCTTCCAAAAATCTTTCCAGTATCCTTCAAATCTCTAATTCTTTTACCCCTTTTTTTCCAAAACGTTTCTATATGCATTAACTTCCACTTAAAACTCTAAAATCTCAACAATCCTTAAATGTCTCTAACTCACCACTCACCACGTATATTTCCTACTTTGATCTTTTTATAATTTCTATCTTAGTTATTCAATCAACTCTTAAAATGTTTCCTTCTATAATCGTTACATAACATTTATCTTTAATATACGAACAACACGTTAAATGACAACTCATATAGAAAACACATATGCTAGAACAAGGCGATTTGAAGGTGAGTATTTTTTACGAGTTATGCTTAATTCAGGTTTTATGATTTTTAGATTTTTTAGTCATGACTAACAATATTTTTTGTAGCGAGAATTATAATTTTTTGTATTTAAAAAAAAATTTACTTATTTTTTGTACTATCCTATTATCGTGGTTAGAAATAACAAAACTTTTTTTTTACGGTGTTTGGCTAAATTTTTTGTTTTTTCTTAATTGGGGTTTTCTGATTTGTTTTTTGAATAATTTAGTCATGAATAATAATTATTTTGTAGCGAGAATTTTAATTTTATTTTGAAAGTTTAGTTATTTTATAATTGTATTTTGTTTTCTAAAAAATTATTACTTATTTTTTTGTGCATTCTATATATCTTAAGTCTCTTTTTTAACTTTTTTTATTCATTAAAGAGCGTCCATGCTCAGCATGAGCGAATAACACTAGTAACTATATTAAAGTAGAGAAGTGAGTAGCATTTTTCTCTCCCCTCCACATCATGTTGACGTGGCACTGTCTACATTCAAAGTGCCACATCAGCAAGTCACATTTTATTAGTGCCATATCATCAAGACACATTCTCTTAATTTTTACATCATCAAATGGTTACATAAAAGAAAATTTATTAAAAATAAGTTAATTACGTAACCCAAAACCTAAAATCTCTCTCTTTCTTTTTCCACATCCTTAAAACATCTCCACTAGCTAAGGACGTTTTTAATTCTTTAAGATACCACAACCTTTTCCATTATGTACCTTTTTAAAATTTCTCCGACTTTTTACTATATATATGTTACGTACAATTCTCTTTCAATAAGCATAATTTTTTCAATAATTTTTCTTAAAAGACCTACTTCTTGCGGTTATAAATTTTTAACTCCCACATCTCCTTCAACGTCGGACGGGAGCAATAGCAAAGGAGTAAATTTTTTTCTCCACAATAGAACGTCTTCCTCAACATCAAAACAAACTTCAAAACGTTGGATGCTCGGAGTAAAAAATGTAGGAGCAAAAATTTTCTCTGCACTCATCGTTTTAATTTTAAATTTTTTAGTTATGGGTTCACAAAGCCTTATTATTGTAGTTAAATTACATTTTGGTTCTCTATTTGAAATTATGGATTTTTTGGTCCATAGGTGGACCTATGGATAAAAAATCAATGTGATTGGTGATTTCTAACCGTTGGATCTAAATACCTGAAATAACACTCCAAACATTCTGTTATAAATTGACCCATGAAAAAGACTCAAATCCAATAGTAAATCATGCACCAACTAATTTTTGGTCTCTAGGTCCATTGAGAGATGGGCCAAGCATCCATACAACCAAAGGTCTATAAGATTATGCCACATGGCCATATAGACATCCTTAAGAGCATCTCCAACAGCTATCCATAGCTATTTTCATGTTTGGCTAACAATCAGCCCCTTTTATCAATGAGAGCTTTTATAAAAAGCTATTATCTCAGTTTACTTCTTCAAAATAGTGAAGAGATTTAAGTAGAAATACTATTTTGTCCTTACCTTCTCCCCTTCGTTCAATCAAAAAAAGAAAAAAAAATGAATTATTTGCAAAGAAAAAGAAAACAAACCAAGTCTATCTGAGCAAAAACAGAGTAGCTGGTTATATTGATGAAACTGGTTGATAGAGGCATGTGTGCTCTAAACTCCCCAACCTTCCCAAGAAGAGGATAGACACCATAGAACCTTTGAAATAAGTTTATCTGAGTAATAATATATACACATAATGGGTCGGGCTTAGGGGACCCCCATTTTTCTGACCTCTCTTGGTGTTCGTGTGCTCGGCCATGGATTTCAAGAATCCAATGGTGGTTGTCAATGCCGAGCTGGCATCACTTTTTTCACTTTTGGGGGCCCTGACATCCACTGTTGGATTCGTAAAATCCACGGCCGAGCACGCGAACACCGAGAGGGCTCAGAGAAAGGGGGTCCTCGGAGCCTGAGCCATACATTATACATTTACGTTATCTTAAATACCGTTAGGTAATTAATATATAGGGTCAGGATCTAGGGACAACAATTTCATACAACATTTTTTACAACAAAAATTGGCACAGGCAATGTATAAATTAGAAGTCTTGGAATGAGGTGATTTTTGGTGAGGATGGTCTCTATAGTGAGGAGATCATCTTCACAAAAATTCAAATCAATCCGATATTCATAGATCGGTTTAGAAGTTGAAGAATTATGGACCGTATATTTTTATCGTTAACTTGAAAACCACATTTCTATTCAGGATCGGGGGACAACAATTTCATACAACGTTTTTTACAACAAAAATTGGCGCAGGCCAATTTATAAATTTGCAGTGTTAGAATGTGATGATTTTTAGCAAGGACGGTCTCTATGGTGAGGAGATCATCCTTACAAAAAGACAAATCATTATGATATTCGTAGATTGGTTTACAAGTTGAAGAATTATGGACCGTTTATTTTTATAACCAACATGAAAACCCCATTTGATGGGGTTAGAAATTTTAGAATAGGCTGATTTTTTGTAGGGGTGATCTATATGGCAGAGCATCTCACCAAAAATCAGCCATTGATTCATCTTCCATGTGGGTACCCTAAAATTGTTGTCAAAAATTTTGTATAAAATTGTTGTCCCCCGATCCTAACCTATATATATATATATATCAAGGTTGATCCAAGACCTATCTGATAGTCGATAATTTGTGATTTGGTATAACAAAAAATTAAAGTACTGGACCCGATTTTTTTGGATGGGATCTCTAGATCGATCCTATCCATTTTTAGCCAGTAATTAAGCAAGTTTTAGAGCAACTCCAACCCATGTCTATATTCAACTCCAAATTTGAATCCAGCCCCTCATCTCGATTCTCTGTCTCCAAATATAGAGATATGCTTTTTGAATTTTCTGATTTTTATATTTACCCTTTTAGTAATCTTTTGAATAAGTTCAATTCCTTTTGTATCAGTTTTTAAATTCCTTCTGTGTCCTTTTGGGTCCAGAGATGCTTTTTTTTTTTTTTCTAGATGAGACGGTTAGAGTTCAACTCTTTTCGAAGGGTATCTCCATCTTAACATATGGAGAAGATTCTTTTTGCTAGCCAAAATTTAGAGACACCGGTTGGAGTTACTCTACTCAAAAGTTATAGAGCTTCTATCATTTGTACAGAAGAAGCTTCTAGTAGTACTCAAGGAGAAATTTTTTGATCCGAGCGTCCGGCCACACCTATGGATATTTGAACCATCACTGGATAGACCTTAGCTTAGATAAAAATGCCAGGATCAAAATTTATACTGTACTTGACCAACCCCAGCATTAAGAAAAAAAAAACCTTAAGAAAAGGTGCACAACCTAGGCACTTGTTCTTGGCCACCAAAGTGAGAGATAAGAAACTAGGGCTGGAAATGGATCGGATCGATCTGGAGATCCGTTCCAACCCAATCGAAAAAATTGGGCTTGGAACCTTATTTTTGGTTATCGAATTGGTACCGGATCACAAATTGTCGATCTGATCTCTTATCGGATCAGTACCAGATCGACTCTGTTCCGATCCAGTACCGACTAGATATCTTTACTATATATATAATATGTATTATATAAATATATATTTAATTGCTTAAAGGTATTTAATTAAATATATGCCTAAAGGTATTATATATGTATATATATTATGTAGGTACATGATCGAATCGGATCGGACAAGAACTGAATTTTATTGATCTGATCGGGTTCGGATCGTTGGATTTCTTATCGGATCAGTAGCAATCCGACTCGCACCAAATCCATTGCCAGCACTATAAGAAACACCAACTTGGGGGACACCCACTTGTGACCCCCATTTTGGCGTACCCACGTGGAAGATACCCACAAAAAAATCATACGCCCCCCTCCCCCCCCCCCCGGGGGCCCGACCCTGATTGAAAATGAAAGCCATATATGCGAGTAAGAGCAGTGGTGTCCTCACGCGCCACCGCATGGCCACGTTGATTGGGTGGCACTTGATATTGACAGCCACCTTATGATAGTGGCGCACGAGTCTACTAGCATCACTCATATTGACATCAATTCGAGTAGACTTGGGTGTCTCAACGACCTTCCATTATTAAATAAGTCATTATAACGCAGTTATAACAGACGTTATTTTATTAGGTATTTAATGCTATAAAAGTTATAACAGTTGTTACACGGTCGTTATCCATTGTTTAACCGTTAATTATTTACGTTTAGTTGAAAAAAATGAACTAAAAAATAATAATAAATATTCACCTTAAAAATGCTAGAAATATTAATAAATATTCACCTTAAAAATGCTAGAAATAATAATAATAATTATTTATGTTTACACTTAAATAACACATTAAATATTCACATTTTAATTATTTATGTTTACACTTAGATGGATCTATTCACCTAAAAATCAGCATGATTGGTGATGTCTATCCGTTGGATTTGAGTACTTTTTCATCATAGGTCTGGAACCAACCCATAGGCCTGTTCATGAAGCCCACGATAAAAAATAAAAAAAAATAAAAAATAAAAAAAAGTGCTCAATCTAATGGCTAGAAATCACCAATCACACTGATATTTGATGTGTAGGTCAACCAAAGTGTGGATCAAACATTCATAGGATCAGTGGGCCCAAAAGAGGATGCATTAACTGCGTTGCACAGTGCAATAAAAGACAAGACAAATTAAGAAATCAATCACACTGTATAAGGGCGTGTTTGGATGTCCATTTGGTTTTTGTCTAATTTGGCATTGTCCCCTAAACTATTTGGCATTTTGCAATAATTTGTATCAGATAGCGCCACATTCAACATATGTGAAAAGGGTCGGGATTTTCACCCGACATCTCGGGCGTCGATTCCGAGAATCCAACCACGGATCCCGATGACTATAAAAAAACCAGATGTAAACAAAGGGGCCCCACATCATGTTTTAACTTTTAAATTTTTAAGTACCATGGTTTAAAAGGGACTGTTATAACGGCATAATGGTATGCGACCCGTTACTGTTATTTTACCGGACTCTAGTATTTTTATAACGGCTAAATGGCATGCACCCCGTTATTATTATTTTACCAGACTCTAGTATACAATAAAAACAGTAAATAATTGTAATGGTATAGGGGGATTAATAGGGGTGTTAATGGATCGGTTCCTAAAGTAGCCAGAACCGGAAATAATATTGTCGGTTTTTATTGGTTCTGATTCTCAAAATGATGGATCTGGAATCGAAACGGATTGTTTAGTTCTGGTTCCGGGTATATCAGTTCCAATCTTGATAATATTACAATATTAACGTTATATTTATATATCGGCTCTAGTTCCTGTGATTTGGTCAAAGGGCGGAGCCAGGAAGCGGCCAGCTGCCCCTTAACTTTGAAAACTTTTTAATTTTTTAAATTTCTTTTACTACCCCCCCCCCCCCCCCCCCCCCCCCTCTAAAATGCCCTTTTAGTATGTTTTGCTCCCCCTTAAAATACCCTCTAGTTTGTTTTGCCACTGAATTTGGTTCTAATAACAAATTACCCAGAGCCGGAACTGTTATTATCGGTTTAGTTCATGTTCTGGTTCATTTTTAGCTAGTTCCCAAAAATGTGGAACCGAAACTGATGTTTTAAGTTGCCGTTTCGGTTAAGCGGGTACAAATTGACCACCAAGATTTAAAAGAGGCCGTTTTAGTGGTACAACGAATGGCGTTACCGTTACAACGAATTGTAACGGACGGGGCAAAAATGAAAAAAAGGAAATTTAACGGGATAAAACGGCGCTGAAATTCAAATTTCAAATTTTCAAAAACAAAAAACAGAAATAACGGTCGTTTTTTTCACAATTTTTTTCAGAAAATAACGACAGTTAAAACGAAAAAAATGGCCGTTACTTTCTGAGTATCAAAATGGTTCTTAACGTAACGGGCTTGGGGCGTCACCGTTAAAACGGCGTTATTTTAAACCGTGGTTTTAACCAAGGTTTAAACATCGGCTGTTATAACGAAAATAACGGCGTTATAATGGATTCAGACCTACCCCGTTACATTACACACCGTTAAAATGCCCAGAACGACTACCTTATTTTCTGTTAATTTTTCCGTTATAACAAAAATAACAACCCTTATTTTCTGAAAAAAAAATTGTGAAAAAAAGGCCGTTTTTTCTGTTTTTTCCGTTATTGAAATTTGAATTTCAGCATCCTTTTTTTCTGTTTTCCCGTTATTTTTCATTTTTTCCGTTTTGGCCCCTGAGCGTCGCTGTCATAACGGAAAAAACGGTAACGCCCCAGACCCTTATAAGGGTCCCTTTTAAACCTTGGTTTTAACAACCGAAGCATTAAAAAAAAATGGAGGCGTCGTGATTTCCGGACCATCTATTGCACCAAGCAAATACATCAAAGAAAATAGGACTTCAACATCATTCTCTTTCAGATTGAAACATTTCGGTAAATACATTTTCTGCAAATAAATTGCTAAAAAAGAACATGCGTCCGATGCTGGACACCACGCTTCTCATTTGGACACGTACTCCCATTTAAAATCATTTATCTTTTTTTTTTGCTTTCTGGGATGGTCCAAAATCTTATCAATCCAGACTGTCCATCCAGTGGTCCCTATCAGATAATCTAAACCATCATCATGAAATCAATTGGACGATCTAAACCATTAAAAGACCTGATATTTATCTCCGCTACAAAACACAAGGAACCCGAAAAGAGTGTCTTTTTAATCCTCTTTTATAAAATAAAATAACCCATGTCCCCCTTTTATTGGTCTCATGGTCTATGCAGTACACTGTCTGCACTTTCAAAGATCCCCACCAAAAAGTTCTAAATTCCAAATGCATCAAATCATTATGTACTTTATCCTGCTGCTAACATTTGCCCGGCTCACCAGGCAAAATTACTTCTCTCCTGCCCATTTACAACGCTACGTGTCACCATTTTGAACCTTGGTGATTTCCAGCAGTTGAATTTAAGCGTTTTCATGGGGTGATTTCTAGCCGTTGGATTCGAGCATTGTTGTTTTTATTGAGTGGCTATAAATCATCTATTTTTGGTGCATAGGTCCACCTAGAGGTGAGCTAAACGTTCATGGGTTGGTGGGCTCGGTGAGGAAGTGTGTACCACGTGGCATTTTGGGAGGGGTTGGAAGTTGGAACAAAGTTTTTTTCCACGTAACTGTTTCCACTCTGCATAGTGCCTACCAACGAAGAAGAGGTTGTTTTTTGCAACACCCCCTTAAAATTGAAAATAATCAGTAAAACCTCCTTACACTTTCAAATTTTAGGAATACCCCTTATCTAATCCAGCCGTCATTAACGGACGTTATAATGTGACTTAAATCAAGCGCCATTAACTTTGTATCTGCAGTATTTTGCTCCTTTCATAGTAGGCAAGTCACGTTTTCAAGTGAGTCAGTGACGGTCAAACTAAGTCAAAGGGTATTCCTAAAGTTTGATAATATAGGGAGGCTTTGCTAATTATTTCAATTCTCAAGGGGTGTTGCAAAAATACCTTAAAAACAGTTTCCATGCTAATATACGCCAATAAATACAGATTACAGACAATAAAAAAAAAAAGATAAAGAAAATATTCCCAGACCAGCGCATCAAACACAAGCGCATGTTAGCCACCTCCATAAGTTTCTCATTCCAAGTAAATCCAATGATCAAAATTTTACCCCAAAAAATGGAGACTTGGCTAGACTTGAGCGTAAATGACATCCGGCGCACGTTAGAAATGCCGTAAATAAATTACTACGATCAGAATTTTCCAGATTTATATTTCCAAAGAGCCAAAAATAACGGAAAATTACGCTCTGTGAGAGATAGAGAGTAATTTCCTCCCAACATATTTATAAAAAAAAGAAAAGAAAAATTAGATCACATTATCCGTACCGTTTCTCCGACTACTCGGGGATGGTAACGAGTACGGGTCGCCAAGCCCTCCTAAGAAGCCGATACCGAAACATCGCCGATAACGGCCTCGGCGAGCCGGTTCCACCGCGCCAAGCCGCGCGATTGATAATTCCTTCACCGTTATCTCTGATCTTCTCCGTAATATTTCCGTTATCCTCCAAAGGAGGCGAAGAAACAAATAAATCCTTCAATGTGTGGCTGAGCAAACCCTTGCTCTTCTCAGGTGGATCGACGATTCCTTGACGATCCGGCGATTCTTCTCGGCGAGCAAATCGGCGACCACCGCCAGCACGGCTGAGAAACATTCGGAGAGTTTTACGGCGACGGAGCTGGAATACAGGGCTGGTAGTAGGGCTTCGAGATGGGCTTCCGGCGATGGCGCACTGTGTAGCGAGGAGCTTGAATTTCTGCAAAGTCGCCATTGTCGTGTCGATCTCTCAACCTCCGTGAGTTCTAGAGCTTGGAATCTCTTTGTTAATGTTTTGAGGGTTTGTTGGTGGGTTTGCTTCGGAGAGAGAAAAGGAGATCTGTTTGGGTTCGTCTCTTCTCCTCCATTGATTCCTTCTTTCTTCTTTACTCTTCTTCGAAGTGAGAGCACAAATGGCTAGAGAGAGAATAGATAGAGAGAGACAAAGAAGGAAATGGGTTTGCTTTTTGTGGGTATCGAAGGTCTCTCGATGTATTGTAGTCTTCTGTGTCTATCAACGGCCTTGCAATACACGTGGCTATCGAAGGATTTTGGAACTAGTGTTACATGGGTCCCACCTGAAAAATGAAGATTCTTAACCATCTAATCTATGATCTATCTCATTAGGGCGGCTTGAGATTAAAAATAAACAAGAAAGGTTGTTTAACGGTCATGATCACCTGATCAGGTAAATTTTAACAAATGAGATCTCAAACGTGGCATTGTTGTTCCGCGTCACCCTGTACATGTGGGCCATTAAGGAAAGACTTTCGATTTCTCCTTTGTTGGAGTGGAGTGGGCCTGTGTCTCGTTGAGAATATTTAGTCTATAGTAAGTTGAACACGTGTAGCGGGGCCAGGGGCTTGAATCCACCATTTGAAATGACCATTGTGGGGGAAAAAATCCCTCACACTCAAAGTGTGTCACTCCCAAGAGCCAACTAGAAGAAGTTGTCACGGACTAGGCTAGACTAGGCCAGCCCTTACTATGCCACAGGACCAGTACCGAGGTATCCGAGAAGGGTGCCGAGGACACCGACTAGTCTCCTACAAGAACTAGGACTCCCACCGGCAGAGCCTCTGATGCTTAAGTTAGTCCGACGGAAATCAAAATCTCAGGGCACAAAGTATGGATCTCATGCGTACCTATTTCTTCACAAATGTCTTTATTTATTGATCTCACAGACATGCTGACGTGTCAGTTGACCTCTTCTCATGTTTCTTCTCTGTCCCACATTTCTTACTGACAAGGCTACCTATCATCTGACTTTCTTCACTGTCAGGACTACCTGACACTTGACTTTCTCCACTGCAATGGTCAACTGCCGACTGACTTTGTCCACTGATATGGGCAACTGCTAACTACGCCCTGACATAATCCACTGACAAAGGCAACTTCCAGGAAGTCCCTCTGCCTCTCCGCCAACTACATTGATCAGTCCGACGTCTACTCTGCATCTGGCCGAGGTTTGCCTGTATCTGGCCAAGGTCCATTTGACCGAGGTCTATTCTACATCTGGTCGAGGTCTACTTTGCATCTAGCCAATGTCTATTTGTTATCAGAGTGATAGCTTCACAGTAAGAAGAAGAAGAAACAATATAGAATTAATAAAAATTAACGAACTCACTAGAAAAATGTGTATAGATCGAGGCTTGTGTTTGACACAATGGCCTTAAGACAAATTCGTCACTTTATTGCAGTGCTAAAGGTCTCTAGACATATGTCTCTCAGGATACAATGATCTCAACGTGCGGAAATAGCACTTAATCCACACGCTCGGCGAACCAAAACTGTGTTCAAACTCTCATAGAAAAAAACTTATAAAATTCAGAGAAATTAATTAAAATAAAAAATTCAATATTTAAAAAAAGTGGACGAAAATGATTAAATAGAGAAGGTGGTGCACAATTGTTTGACAATTACATCCAAGATGCCAACTAGAGCCTATGGGCTTCTGTGTGCACGCGAGACCATCCACTATTCTCTTTTAGCTTACAAGGCTCTATGAAACAACTTTTATATATTAGCAGCATTCCAATCTTGTAGTTTTCCAATGTTGGACTAAAGTTCTTCATAAACTTTACTCACTTGTACACATTATAAGTAAAGTAGTTTGGAGCCGATTTTCCATTCACTCATAAATGGTCTTGGTTAAATAATTTAACTTTATTATTCTCCAGGTCAAGGAGATGAAAAACCAATATAGACCCGCCTCAAAAGGTAAGTGGGTCCCATTTTTATTTATGTCAAAGTGACCCCATTAGTCATATTTTCTGATTTTTCAAATCTAGATTTTTCCAACACTATTTGGCCAAGATCTACTTTGCATTTGGCCAAGGTCTATCTGATCTTTCCTTAAGTTTAAACCCATGGATTCTCCTCTGGGCATATCATGCCAAGGACTCCTCATTCCTCGTGTCACCATTGTGACCCTCCTCGTATCGGTGCTAAATTTGGTAGCCACAACCACGCAGCAGATCTCCCACACCAAAATCAGGTATCTTGTTTGATCACAACAGTTCAATCTATAGACCACTTTCTCGTTTGGTAGAATCTACGGTCGAGAATTGTTCATTTTAGTCGCAACATTCCTCACAAGAAAGTTCTACTCCTCAAGGCCACAAGATGAGGCCACAAGATGAGCCGCGTGGCATACTCTTAGAGGATGCTGACTGTATGGATGTTTGGCCAATCCCTAGGTTGACCTACAAACAAAAAATAACCTGATTAGTGATTTCAAACCTTTGGATCTTTGTACCCCAAATAATGGTAAAAAATGCTCAAAATCCACAATTAAAAATCAATCCAACAAACGAATCCAATCCAATAGGGTTGGGCCAAACATCCATACGGCTAGAATTGCCACGTGGCTCATTTGCCAGTCAGCAACTTTGCTGACCAGCGCCGGTCAGCAAAGTTCTACTCCTTACCATGGGAGGTGGGGGCCCACGGCACTTTATGGAAAATTCCCTACAATCAGCAGGGTCATTATATATGGGGAGGTGGGCCCATCTTCCCATTTTTGAGTGGTGGTCCTTTGAATGTTGGCCACGTGAGTGCCCTTTTTCACGTCATGTCATTACCCTATCAATCTTATGTCGTACTTTTCCACAATCCCTTCCATGATACAGAATTTTGTTGCAAAAGTTTGAGTAAAACTTCTGTCACAATGGGATTGCAAATCACACAAACACAGCCAATGAGTTCTCGGCACGTACACCTAAAAGCAAAAGCTATGGTACGTTGCAAAAGCACTTGTGTACGTGCCGAGAACTCATTGGCGTGTGATTGTGTGATTTACAAATTTGTGTGATAGAAGTTTTACTCCAAAAGTTTGATACAGAAAAATGCAGTGTGGCACACTCTTACCGGTTCACTGACCAATGAACCTACACACCAAAAATCAGCCCGATTGGTGATTTCTAACCATGATTCAAACACTTTTTTCTTCATGGGCTTCATGACCAGGCCTATGGAAGGGTTCCAAGCCCATTATGAAAAGTGCTCGAATTACAGGGTTAGAAATCCACGGTCCACCAAGAGGTGAACCAAACATTCATGGGATCAGCGGGCCCGAAAAAGTGTGCCACCTGGCATTTTGAGAGATTTTGTTATCAAACTTTTGATACAGAATTTGTCATAGGAATCATTCACATTCAAAAAATCCTTATTTATCCATTACTTTTCTGCTAAGAGAATTTTTTCTTAGCTGCTAAGAGATTCAATTAAATGGACTCCATTTGTATTTTCCTAATTCATATTTTGAGAGAATTTTTGAATTTCACAAACTTTCAATTTCAAAATTTTTGGACCTCCAAACACGCTTTATTGTGCCAAGTCCAAAATTGTGTAAATAATGTAATTACCAGAAATCAGGATTCTTGGTGCATCCAAACAATCCCTAGTTGTTTCACTTTTTTCGCTTAAGAAAATTTCTTTGCGAATCAAATCTGTTTCCGTTAGTGAGATGCGAGTTACTATTGACGATCAAATGGCTTGGGAACTAGGTATCCGCCGTCAGCTCTATGATTGGGAGGTGTGCCAAGGGTGGCAGATCTCAAGGTCCAGGTGGGAGACTCCTCTAAGCTCGAGGAACGATACTAGATGGTAGGCCTTCGACAGTAAAGATAAATTTTCCCTTTATTCTTTTTATGGGGCATTGGAAGGGAGGGATACTGAGGGGTTTCCCACGGCTAGAGTATGGAGATGTAGAGCTCCATCTAAAGTATGGTTTCTAGCTTGGTGCGTTGTTCGAGAAAGACTTCAAACTATGGACTTTCTTTGGAAGAGAGGGATTAGAGTATTGGATCATTGTCCTCTATGCTAACATATAGTGGAGAATCTGTTGATCATTTGTTTTTAAAGTGCAATTATGCATGGCTTATATGGACATGGTTATTCAGGGAGTTTGGGGTGGTGGATTGTTCCAAAATCGATTAAGGAACTAATTTTTTCTTGGAGGGAGAAGGAGTTAGGAAACCCTGGGAGAAGAATGTGGGCAATGACTTCGTTGACGGCGATTTGTGGATTGTGAAAGGAGATGAATACTAAGGTTTTTGAGAGCAAAAGTATTCAACTAGAGCAGATAATCTTGGTGATTAAAGCTTTGGTATATTTTGGGGTTAAGTTGTATGAGGAAGGGAAATGTATCATCTTTTGAAGATATCGTTTTTAAATGGGGCGATTTGGTTAGTAGGGGGAGGGTTTAGTGTTGGGGTTTGGCTGGGTCGGTTAGTATTGTATTTCTCTTTTTGTGGCTGTTGTTATTGTTCTTCTCTGTGATATTTCTAGGCTCTTCGGTAGGCTTCCTTAGCCTATGAAGGCCTCTTTCAATAAAATTTATACTTATAAAAAAGGCCATCTCTCCCCACATATGCTTTATGTGCAAGGAAAATGGTGAACTGATCTATCATTCATTGTGAGATCGCTACAAAAATTTGTCATCTTTAGTTCAACCTTTTCGATCAGGCTCCATTCTTCTTTCCCTCCGATATTATAGATTTGGTTTCTCAATGGTTGTAGGGCCTTTTGGTGTTCGTGGTGGTCTTATTTGGAAGTCCTCACATGCAATGATTTGGGGTATTTCGGAAGTAAGAAACAAAAGGATTTTTGAAGACAAGTTAGTTGTAATGACATATTTAGAGATTGGAGCGCGGTAACTCAGTCTTCCCTTAGCTCCCTTCATATGCAAAAGGAGCGGTGCCCTCTTAAGGAGAATGAAGTCAAACTCACGTTTGATGGTTGTTCACTTGGCAACTTGGGCTCTTTTGTTGGAAGAAAAGAAAAATAAAACACAAAGATGCAAACACACGATATAGAGATTTACGTGGTTCCCTCAACATCGAGGTACTTCCACGGACTCACACAGATTCCACTATGCTCCGAGGCCAATGAAACATTAACAATACAATAATACTTGTCTCCCGAAATTGAGGTTTATATATAACCCCAAGATGAAACTAGGGTTATGTAACTCTACGTAAATGAACGTAAACCCCCTTAAGGGAAAAGGACCTCCAAAAAAAATTATCTTGTTCTACGGTATTGTGGCTTGATTTACAATACTCTAGCACCATCAGGTTCCACAAAACATAACACCTTTCGATATTGGAGATAATTTTTGAAAATTCGAAGCATCATATCTATCTTTTTCTTGGATTTTGTTGAAGATGACGACTCAAATAAAGATGAAGCTCTTGCTCTTCTTCAAGGCTTATAATATACCAAGAGCCTTAACTTACAAACACATTATTGTTGAAGGTGATTCCTCAATCGTCATTTGTTTGGCTCCTAGGAAGAAGAAAGGTACATAAAGACTATTTTATATTATTAAGGAAATCTGAGATTTGGCGTCTACTTGGAACATCTTGTTCTCTCATATGCTAAGATCGGCAAATGAATTGGGGGACCAACTTGCAAAAGATGGTATTCTTAGAGATGACCTATATTGCAGTGTGGGCATTCCTTGGTAGTGTGCTTTCTTTGTGTTATGTTGTGTTTTATCCTTTTCTTTATTCTCTTTCTCTTTCTCTTTTTTTCCTTTTCTTATATTTTTCTTCACCTCTTCTTAATAAATTAATCACTAAAAAAAGACCCCAGAGTATACATCTATTATCTATACTAAAGCTCGGCACTGCTGAGGTGGCACTCTCTCCATCTTTTTTCTAAAGGTTTTTTCAAAAATACCCTCCATATTTTTTCAACATTTTTTCCAAAACTATCCCTACACTCAACTTTATCTCTCATCTATTTAATCATTCCCACGATTATACCTCTCCTTAAATCCCTCATCAATTCTTAATTTTCCTACCAATAAAAACGTATTCTCTATCTTATTTTAATAAATCTCTGCTTAAATCCCTCATCAATTTTTAATTTCCTTACCAATAAAAACATATTCTCTTTCTTATTTTAATAAATCTCTCCCTATTTACCATAAATAAAATCCTCCACCTTCTTTCAATTCTCAATATGTCTTTCTCTTTCTTAAATAGAAAACCTCTTATACTATGTAATACCTCTCATATTATAAATAAAAAATCTATTATCTATCTATCTATAGTTTTATACTATAGTGGAAGTATGCAAAAGCATGCCACGTGGCTTCCTCCCTGATTTTTTTATATTTTCCCCAAAATATCTCCCAGCCTCAAGAGTGCCACATCAGCTTATATCCCTTCCTCTCCCGTACGTTTCTTTGTTCTCAAAACGACATTTCTCCAATTCATTTCTTCATTTTAAACAGGCATGTGTCGGTTACAAATTAAAAGAGAGTTGTTTAATTGTTTCGGTTTGACATTTAAAACCTCTTTGTGTTTCATGTCTCCCCATCTCCCAGGACTCTCAAATTGGATTTATTTTAAAGCATCAAAAGATCTCTTTTCCTCACTAATAAACACAGATCTATAGTTCGTTTCAGCATTTCACCAGTCAAATAGAAATAGCTTTTTCAGAGAAATTGATAGAGGTCAATCAGGAAGGTTCGCTCTTCGAGTGAGGAATGTGCATCAGCAGCACAATGAACCGTTACCGTGGTTGGGGTTGAGGGATTCTTGCCCAATGTGCAGATTTAAGTTGGCGACGGGTGATGCGGAGTATGAAGAGGAAGAAGAGATCAACAGCTTCCAACGTTGGTCAGCTGCCTGATTTCAGAAGGGAGCGTAATGTTGCAAATGTTGTCGTTTCTGTTTATTTGCGATGGGTTTAACAAACTGAAACCACCGATTGTTATTCGAGAAAACCCAATCTCCACTAATTCTGTCCAATAGATAGTTTTTTTTTCCTTCTTTTATTTTTAAGATTGATAATTTCTTTTTAATTATGAATTTATTAAGCTAAATCTCTCCAAAGCATATTTAAAGGAGAAGTAGAGAAGGGAATGAGGGGATAGAGATCTATACATGCCCAAGAAACCAAATATCGATTGGCATTTCATCGAACACCTAGAGAGTCGAATCCAACGAACAGTCGGCACACTCTTTTTGCCTACTGATCCATGAATGATGTTCCACTCCTTCATGGATCCACTCACCAAAAAATTCAATCTAATTGGTGATTGTTAGCCATTGGATTTCACTATCAAGATTTTTATCAAAACACTAATTAGTCTAATTGTTGGTGTGTTGGTCCATCACGTGGTGGACAAATCATTCTTGGATCAGTGGACCCCAAAATGGTGTGCCAGATGTACTTTTTAACTGGTTCACATCTCAACAGTGACAAATATTCAACAAGGTACCATACATGCCAAAAAAAGAGATTAATAATAATCTGAGAAATAATATGACAATATTGAAAAAGTTGTGCTACCCTACAGATAATCGAACAAATTAACAATCTTTTAACATGTGGATGTTTGGCCCAACGCTAGGTGGATCTATAGAGCAAATGTTAGCCTAATTAGTGATTTATAAACATTGATTGGAGTTGTTTTCATTGGTCGTCAATGCAATATTTAGGGATATTATAGACTTCCCAATTAAAAAATTGGTCAGGCTTAGCGGACACATATTTTCCCATACAACCAGATTAACTATTGGGTTATCGGTGAAATATTAACTGTTATTATAAAAGAAACTTAAATATAGGCAAATAAAAAACCAAAATCAAATAAGATAAGAAACAAGAAACCTGATACCATGGGTTTGAAGATCCAAATTATGAGAGAATTATCGAAAGAGATTTTATTTTAGTGAAATTTCTATTTAAGAGTTTCATATTTAGTGATATATATCATTTCATATTTGAGCTAGGTTTAAGGGTGAAAAGTGATACAAGACCATTCTACGTGGCAACTAATCATTTGCTTCCTGAATTATTATACACAATTTTTTTAATTTTTTTTAAATTGCGCCGAATTGGACTTTTCAAAGTTTATACACGAACGTATTATACTACCGAACTTTACGTGAATTGTGTCAAAAAAAATAAAAAATACAATTCGTATATTTGCCGTGTACAAAAGTCATAGGATAAGATGAGAACATCTATTCTATTATATAACGGACGAAGGTCCTTCTTGCGTGCTTCACGCTAAACCCCAAATATGTCCAAAATACCCCTCTTTTGTTTCTTTTCATTTTCTTGATTTTTTTACTTTGGAAGGGGTTCTTCGGTCTTATTGGTGTCAAAAACACGTCAGCCCTGCAATTCTTCAATTCTCTCTTTATAAGATTTGGGTAGAGAAAACCCGTTGTTAGTAATTTTATGTATATCATGCAAATATTATTATTAATGAAAAAGCATAGTGTGTGACCGAGCCTTTCAAAATATTAGGTAACATTATTCTTTTACTAGGCCTGAAACGTATCATATGATTATATGCATATAATACAAGAATTATCACTCCAAATTGTGTGGCACAAAGGCAACATTATTTTTTTATTATGTTCAAGAAGGACCAACCCTTCTATATAAGGTGGAAGCCACCAATGGACGAGCCTGTCTATGCAGGGCTAATAATATGTGTCGGGCCGCCAGAACTCAATTTTTAGTAAGAATAAATTTTCTCTAAGCTAATTACTAAAGCGTTTTTAGTTCTTTTTTTTTATTGTCTGCAGTATTTTATTTAGTTGTGGGTATATTAAAACATGTTATTTTAGTTAGTAATTTTGTTAACGAATAGGATCATTAACGTTATTTTCATTATAACGGCCCAATATCTTTTATTGACTATGACCATCGTTCAATGTACGTGACTTTTGCATTAATATATCGTCTATATAGAAGTGGTATCTTATTTATTGTAAGTACTATTATTATTTATCAAAGTTATATTTATTTTAAATTTTTATTAATAATTTTTTCTTATTTCTTCGTCCGTGCTTTAGCACGGGTCAATAACACTAGTCTATTACTATTTTAAAACAAAAACTTGGGTTGGCACACGACGTTCACGCGACATTCACCAAAGCACCTATTAGTTGCCTATTAAAATAAAAAACTTAGGCACCTATTAGTTCATGTCTTTTCAGTAGGCAATCTGTTAGTTCATTTAATGGCTTTCTACAAAAAAAAAAAAGACAAAAAGGTTCATTAAATCCCCCTCATCTTATTTACCCATTATGAACTCAAATATTTTGGTTTCAAAAAGGTTATTAGTCACTGGACAACCACTTAACTACTTACCATGCCATTCTTTCAATATTTCCAAAATAATTCCTTAATAGCAACTTAATTACTTTATATACCATTTCTTCCATGTTCCCAAAACAATCCGTTAACAACTACATATATTCTCCATGGACAACTTCAGAATTTTGTTTTTTAATTGTGCCTTGAGTTGCCACAATTTACAAGTTCACCCCTCCAGACTAATCTTCCAAACTGCCCTTTGCATTGAAACTTTCTTATTTTGCCACTTCTTCCAGAAGGCCCTTACAATCACTCAGGTCCAACGCACGGACAGTCCACTAGCATCGTCCTTCAAATGATACAATAGCATTATAGTGTGTTCAAACCATTGGATGTTCTTCGAAATTTGTATGGTGGTCTCTGAGATTCATGTAATGGGAAACTCGATGGCCACACAACAAAGTTGAAAGAAAATTAATGGTTTGAATATACAAATGATGTACTAATGCTAACATTGCATGTATATATGCTGGGATAAAATTTCAAATGCTTTTATGACAAATAAAATGAAAACTGGTTCTGGGGCTAATGAATATGAGTTAAGGGCTGAATTTTGGTGATGATATTCTTCTCAGCATGCCAATTTGGACATTTCGATCTTGCTTTATAAAAGTAGATTATAAGTTAGTCCATCACATACTAAAATCCAATTATGGCATTTACTGGATTAGTAGAAAGGTAATAGCAACCAAACAACCTAACCACAATCTCAAAAATCTCTATAATGTGCACATCAGTCTACCAAATGGCAGCTCCTTTTGCTCTGTACATTGCCCTCAACCTCAAAGCTAACTGATGATGCCTCTCATCTGTCCTTAACAATGAAACAAAACACAAGTAGATGAAAAGAAAATGAAACCTTAACCCACTCATTTGCATCTCATATGAGTGTTAAACACTCTTACCAACCCACCTAAAATCACTCTTACCATCTACTTGGAAAATTAATCAGCAATTGCAATTTTTTTCTGACAGGCTTCAACAATTGGAGTTTGGTGCAGTTGCAATGCTAACCCATTAATCTGTCACAGTATCCATTGGAAGTGGCGGGATATCCTCTAACATGCTTATGTCGTCCACTGGAATATCCACCTCCTCTGCCTTCTCTACCTTGTACTGCTCACTCTTAATCCCTTTCAAAACCTCTAATACCTTCACCATGGAAGGCCTCATCTCCTTTTCTTGTTGCAAACACTGAAACGCCAACTCTGCCACCGATGTCATCATCCTCCTTACAGTGTAATCCGATTCAAACCCAAGACAGGGGTCGACCAACTCGTGCAACTTATGATTTTGGATCTTGTTGATCGCCATGGTGGCCAGATTAATATCATGTTGATGCCTACTAATATCTATGGCAGGCTTTGATGATATAAGCTCGATCAATACCACCCCAAAGCTATAAACGTCACTCTTGTCGGTAAGCTGATAACATTGGTAATATTGGGGATCAACATAGCCGGGAGTCCCTTGTGGCGCAGTGGAAACGTGGGTGGCGTTTGTGGGAAAGAGACGGGACAAGCCGAAATCTGCGACCTTCACACTGAAATTGTTGTCAAGAAGAATGTTGTTGGTTTTGACATCGCGGTGTATGATATCTGAAGCGTGTAGGTATACCAGTGCACTGGCACTTTCTATGGCAATGCTCATTCGAATAGGCCAAGTGAGCAATCCGGCCTTTGCACGATCACCATGGAGATGATCGGCGACGGTGCCGTTGGGAATGAATTCATAAACAAGGAGGAGTTCACAGCTGTGGCACGAGGTGCACCCATAAAGGGAGACAAGATTCTGGTGACGCAAGCGGGTGAGGATCTCGACTTCATTCCTGAACTGCTCGGCGCGCTTGCAATTGCTCTCATACAAGCGCTTGACTGCAACGCTGCGACCGTCTTGGAGCTTTCCTGGATACAAAAAAATCAAATTAATCCATTAAATGAGACACTAATAAATGAAACTGGCAGTGAAGAGTCTGGTTTTTGATAAAGACACACAAGGGGGTCTTTCTTCTTACCATGGTATACAGTGCCAAAGCCGCCATCCCCAAGTTCTTTTGAGGCTTCAAAATTGTTAGTGGCTTCTTTGAGCTCAGTGTAGTTGAATATGTGTACTCCAAAGTATGTGCTACCATTTTCAAGGTCCCTCTTGGAGGTGGAATTGGAAGAGATGTTTTGAGAGAGGAGGGTTGAAGAAGAGGAGAGTTGTTTGCTGCGGCGTCGGCGTTGATAGATGAAGAAGAGAAAGCATGTTAGAAGGATGCCACCAGCCCCTGATCCAAAACCTGAGAAAGCAGAGGGAATGCTAAGAAATTTGTTTTCTACCTTTAGAGCTTATAAAACAGGGTCGCTTTTGTTTTTCAAAATAGATGGATTCTAACTCTGGGGTGTAAACAGCCCCTTCAAATTGTTGCGATCGACATGAGTGTACGTATTCCACTTCAGAGACTCCTGAGTCCAGAATATCGATCACCGAAATGTCCATTTTTTTGAACCAGTGAGGGTTTCTCAGACAGATTGAATTTTCCTTATCATTCTAAAATAGATAGACTGACTTCTATGAATCAGTAGGTTGAAGGAGAGAGCATAGGAAAAGAATTGCAGGACAGATGTATTACCTATTTCAAGCTTCCTTCCTAAATTGAGCTCTTCAACTGAAACATAATCAAGACATACAAGAAAATGTTAGTTGAAACATGAAAGATGAATCGATGCGAAGTTTCAAATTGAAGCTAAACTTCTTTGCAAAATCTCAACATAATCATACAAAAAGAACTAGTCAAAACCTGCCTGTTTGTAACTAATAATTTCGATTAAAACATTATAATAATTTTTTTAACTGCCTGTCTAAATATGAACCGAACGACCTGGAACTGGAGAAGCAAGTGACATAAACCGAGAAGCATACCATATTCATAATCTGCACATCTGTAACCTTCGAAGGGTTCCCCTAGACAACGAATTCCTTCCTTGTCGCACTCAAGACATTCAAGAGGAAGACTCCATTGAAGTAAAAATCCAGCATCCAACAGATCAGTCCAATTCGAATCGTTTGGCGGCAATGGTTCACGAGCAGGGAACTGAAAGACTTGACACTCATGTGGAAGACTTTTAGGTTCAGGTACGGGTGCAGATGAATCAATACGGACGAAGAGCTTCTTAAGTCGGTCTATGCAATGTGGGTAACTGTGAAAATCATCGTACATTGCTGGATATGAAGCACTATGATCATGAGTGCATATGAAGAAGGTAAGATTAGGACTCATTACTTCAAAAGAACGATTCGGGTAGATGGGTATCGTAAAATTGTGAAGGACATTGCATAGGCCTTGTCGCAAGTGTTCCGTGAGTTCACGGTCACGAATTACTATTGTCTTGTTCCTAAATACGGCTATAACTTCATACGATCTTCCTCCGTCCTCGAATTGGATATGCGGAATGTTGTCTTTACATTCGATGATGATCGACCCGCATCCCATGTTTGTAGTGTTGGTTAGGTTCCTGCAATTGAATGGAGGGCAGTGTTGGATGGGTTCTTGAGCGGAGTGAAGAGCAAGGTGAGAGACAAGGAAGGAGATAGCAAAGAAGGCTTGGGAGGCCAAAGGAGCAGAACCCATCTCAGGTATGATGGATACTTAAAAACTCAAAACAATTGCCCACACAACACCAAAAACTGTCTCTTTTGTAGTCTCAAATAACAGAATTGTTAGTGGAAAGAGGGAAAGGAAGTCGTTAACATTGATATTTCCATTTAAGTTCGTTTTTCAGTTGACACGTTAAGCTGACTTGGACTGATCAACAAAGACTGGAAATCTTGAATAAACCTTGTCTCACCCCCAATCATGGAGTGTCTGGACCCCTGGTTGAAGCCAACAAGGAAAGAAAAGGAAGAAAGAGTGGACACAGCTTCTACTCTGTTATTTTCAACTGGTGCTTCAAGTTGTCCATATCATCTCTGATACGTGTCACTAGATGATAGGGGGTTAAGGAGATTTTTCAAACAAATGGCGGGTGAGGCACGCCCAACTGGGAAATCTTTTGTCCCACTTTAAATACTTTAGTCCTAGGAGGGAGTTTCCTGTACACCTTCCCCCCATTGACCAGTAGAAATACTGATTCTTCAGTCTTCACATATTGATTCTGAATCAAAATCTAGACAGATGGGTTTCCAAAATATTTCTTCTTTACCATGGTTTTGTGTTAATTTCTTCTCTCCTTGTTGGGTTTTCTCTGTCTTTTATAGGTTGAAGTTAGAAAGGAAAGAAACAAGGTGAAACACCCCCTACAGTCCAAATCACAGTTTGAAAACTCGACCAGTCGACTCGAAACTCGGCCGAGTCGACTTGTGTCATTGAGATTTCAGGTAGACTTGGCCGAGTCAACTCTCTCGCCTCAACTCGCGAGTCAAGAAGAGAAATTTTCTTTAATTTTTTACTGTACTACTTTTTGTCATAATAAGAAAAATTACAAATCATATTTTAATTTTTGACATTTTTAATCTATCTACAACTTTGTTTTCCTAATATTTATATATTTTAATTATTTTATTGACTCGCCGAGTCGCCTTGCGAGTTTTTGGGTTATAAAACACTGATCCAAACCAATATAATTGAGTTGTCCATAGAAGTCTAAAATAAAGTCAAGAGAAGAGAAGAGGATAATACTTGTGAGAAGCAGAGTAAAAATAAAGGGTGGAGTGGCCTTTGGGCAATTAAACCAAGAAAACCCTTTGCCTTGGAAAATCAAGTGTTTGTTTGGAAACCCAAAAAATGGGGCCAGCTGACGTCCCTCCTGAAGTATGCGTGCCACATTTCTTCTATAACATTGGGTTGGGCCTGTAAAAAGATTTCCAAGTAGCCCCTAAAACAAAAATTTCAACATGCAATACGTGATTTCCATGGAACTGTAGCTCTGCATATAGAACATTTTTTTTAGCCTGCAATAATAATCAAATTCAAATATTGAGTTCATTAATTTACTGATATTTTGTATCCGTGTCTACCAAGCAAGGGATGGGCTAAGCATCCATGCGGTCAGTGGTAGGGGTGTCAATTTTCCCCGAACCGAATAGGAATCGGAACCGAAAACACCGGTTCAGGTACCACATTTTTGGGAACCGATTAAAAAGAACCGGAACCGGAACCGAACCGGAAACTAATGGTTCCGGTTCCGGTACTCTAATATGGAACCGAAACCGATAAGAGCCGGAACCAAACCGATAAGAACCGGAACCAATATCTAAATATAGTGTAAAAATTCTCATATTACCAAGATTGGACCCGTTATACCCGAAACTGGAACCGGAACCGACAAAAACTACATAATCGGTTCCGGTTCTGGTACCATCACTTTGAGAACCGGAACCGATAAGTACCCGAACCAATAAGAACCGGGACCGTTTGTTCCGGTTCTGGTCACCTTAGGAACAGAACCGGAACCGACCCGTTGACACCCCTAGTCAGTGGGCCCAGATGGCAGTGATAGAGTTACAAATATAGTGCTAGCTCAAAGTTTGAGCTAAAACTAGTTACGTCGTGACCTTTCAATTACAAAACCCTTCGGTCTTTGCCCTAGAGCTTCGCACAAGATTAAAACTTTGATGACAGCGGCTGTAGCCCACAATATGATCCACGTAGCACCCTATGGATGTTTTTCCAATCCCTAGGTGGACCTACAAACCAAAAATCAGTCTAATTAGTGATTTCAAACCTTTGGATCTTTGTACCCAAATAATGGTCAGTATGCACAAATTCTAATGGTTAACATCAACCTATGAAAATTACTCCAATCAAACGTCTAGAAATCATTAATCATGTTGATTTTTGGTTTGTAGGTTCACCTAAGGATTGGCCAAACATCCATAAGGTCAGCATCCTCTAATAATGTGCCACGTGCCTCAAATAGTGGGCTGTCATGGGCTTCGATGATAGCACACTGTCATCAAAGTTTTACTCCCCGTCCCCCCTGTACCACTGATCTTTGGTCTACTAGCTATTAGCCGGTTACTCTTATGTAGCTCTGGTACCGACCCTTGAACAAAATCTTGGCTCCGTCGCTGCCGAGATTGAGCCCATTCAACTTCATTTATAAGGTTGCTCTTTCCCCTCAATCTGGAATAAATAAATGAAATTGAGTTGCATCAGAATTGTTTCAAACAATTGCATACTCCTCCAAATAGGAATTATAAATCATGATGCTTGTATTTAAAAGTTTACCTACTTGAGATTAATACTTAAAACCCTAGTTAGTAAATTCACTTATTATTTGTGTTTAATACATGAAATTTTTATTTTTTTTAAAGAAATGTGTTAAATGGCGATATAAAATGGCAAAATTGGTAAAATTCAGGAATTTCAAGCCCAAATGAATAAAACGTGTTTTCAATATTTTCTTAAAAATTTGGCCCAAAAAATACGACGCACCAGCTGCGTCATTTTATGCTGTGTCCATGAATAACTCTACCACCTGAGCAGATCTTAGGTGAGTGCCCCTCCCAAGTGCAATGGAAGCCACTAACCTTGGGCCATGGGCCTTGTTGATCACCCATCGACCATGTTCAAGTAAGTACGTTTTCTCCCATCTCTACTATTCCTATTTATATAACCCAAACTCCCTTAACTCTATTTTATTTCTCCAATGTGGGACTAAAGTATAGAAAACAAAAACTACTTGAACCCACACGTCCACGTGATTTATATTTAGCCAAAGATAAAAAACAATTGGAATAAAATATGCCTATTGGTTGGCTCAACTCATGAAGTAGTCTACACGAACGAAGTAGAGCCAACCAAAACAGAGTCCATCATAAGATGACTAAAACAATTGATCAATTGCAACTGCTTAGATGGTCAAGACAATTCGATAATGGCCACACAGTTGCTTCAACTGATTAGTCAAATTTAGTATATTTTTTATGATTGTACGTACGTTAATACTTGTACAGTTTGAGGTTCTTTTGGATATCCATGTTTTTATTGGTATATATTTGGGTAGCTATATTCTCATTGGTATATCTCTTTTTGTGATTAGATGATTCTCCATCTATGTTCTATTGTTATATCCCTTGCTATAAATTATATTTTTTTTTTGCTTATAGTTATATCTTAAATGATATGCATATGGAATGAGTGTTTAAAGCATTCCATGATTGCAAATAGTTAAATTTATTATAAATGACTGCTATATGAGTTGGAGAATAATTAATGAGGAGAAAAATTGTAATTTGAGTACAGGGGAGAATTATGAAAAGAATGCATGAGTTAAAATGTACCTTGTGATGCCCATGGTTATATTGGTGATTGGTATATCGTTTCAATTCTTATGGTTGTGTTTAATATTTTTGTACTTCAATTGAAGTATTTATGATTCCTCCATGGATGTTGAATATGGATGGATCTAAATTTTGTTTTGGCATGAGTCATATTTGAATTAAAGTTTCATAATTATTTCATGTGTATTTGTTAGAGATTTTGGCGGTCATCTTAACCAAATCATTGGACGGTAGTAGCTTGGAACATCTTGAGAAGTCCATTAGTATATGTTTGAGTAATTTTGACATGAGGTAGTTATATGTTTGTGATATCTTTATGAACTTGGTCCGGTGATAATGGACAGTTAATCGAAGTCTTTGTGATGTGATTTAATACTTATTATTGCTAAACATGTGTGATACCCCCCTATAGCTATGAAAATGGCCACATACTGTTAATTGGTATATCTATTATCCGTTGTGACATGTGCTTGCTATTCTCATGCTTTAATTAGAACATCTATGCTCCTTCCATGACCTATGGATACATTAATAATTAATGGGGAATGCTTTTGTTGCATGAGAAGTATATGAGTGTACGTATTTTTGCCAAATCAAGCTACTATTTCTTATCAGTTATATTTTTGCCAAATGGATGCTATAGTAAGAGGGAGTGATCCCAATGTTGTTTCGTCAAGGAAGGTTGGTTTTTGTTGAGAAATATTCTTTTTGAGACTAAGACCTTGGCTCTTCTAGTTACTTGTGATTCATGCTGCCCTATTGTATTTGTAACTAGATCGTGATGACTATGGTTAAATGCTTTATGGACCATATATATGTATTTGGTTATTAATGAACTTTTGGTATACTTATGATTTACTTGATTTATCAGTATTCTGACACTTTATGACATTTTCTTTACTATTTACTGTTGATCATTGATTCTGCATCTGTTTTTATCTTTACTGTGGTCTCCTTTGTCATTCCCAGCCAAATAGGGGAGAATGCATTACTTTTGCATTGGACTTACAGTATATATCTTGATACATGGTTGACTCTGAATAACTGTGTATTATCTTGACACTTCTCTACTAATCTCTTGATCATGAGCTTCTTGGTCGAGAAAGATATCTCTTGTGCGTTATTTCAGGGATAGATCAACCAATGGAGGGTCTCTCTCTCTCTCTCACTTGTTATCAATTAGGGGAGTAGTTTCTATTGACGTTGGGTTGTTTGGAAGCTTATTGGTTTTTGTAATTGTGGGTTAAATGTATTTTTTTACTGTCCTAGTAATGCAATTGTAATTTGTCATAGAATTGACAAAGGGGAAGATTGAAAAATTCATAATTTGTAATTGTCAGATTCCATGACAAAAATGACATTTATTTGTATGTTGGTAATAATAGTTATGATAAGCTCCACTTAACTCATTAAAGAGTATGAGGGACGATCGAATAAAGACTCTAGCTTTGTATATCTCAACACTTGGACTTCTTCAACAACCTTTTGGGAAATTGCCAGTGGCCTTTATGATCTCGTTTAAAGGTGTTTGGAAGTCTTTTGGGTGTGATAACCCCCTGGTTTGTATTTGATAAGTATAGACCTTAGTTAGGGGTATTTTAGGGTTTTCATGAGCTAGGGCGCCCCCAGCATCTTGGGGCGAGCAAGGTGACCTCAGGCGCTCACTCTTTCTTGGGGTGCCCACTCTTTTCAGCGTTCGGTTTAAGAGGAACTAGGTTGCCCCCACTTTCTTGGGGCACCCCCCGCTCAACCACCTAGGGCTCTCGCACTTTCTTGGGGTGCCCCCGCTCTTTTCTTTTCGGGCAATTTCTATTCGTTGGAAGCACTTGTCTTGGGTTCTATTTAAGCTCGTTTTGTCTCTTTAGAAACACGAATTTTGAGAAAACTTTTCGAGCTTTATTGAGCAAAAATCGTAGATTTGAGAGCCATTTGATTGAGACCAAATCTTCGTGTATCATTACTCTTGAGAGATTCATTGAAAGAGACGTGTGGGTTCAAGCAGTTTTGTTTTTTCTACTTTAGTCCCACGTCGGAGAAATAAGAGAGAGTTAAGGGAGTTTGAGTTGTATAAATAGGACTAAAAGAGAAGGGGGAAAACATTCAGTAATGTGTTTTTTAGAAACTCTAATAGGGTCAGAGCGACTGAATCCAGGGCGGCTCCAGGTTCATTGTTCTCACAAGGAGCTTGGCATGTACTGGTGGCGACTCTCAGTCAAAGACAAAATCCAGTAATGAGTTTTTTATCCAAGTGGGGGAGATTTGATGTAGTCCGACACTAGGTGTCCTTCACTTCAAGCATGAACCTCCAGCGGAAGCAAATTGAGGCCTACAATTCCTTATTACAAGCAATTCATGGTCCGTTAAAGACCACTATCTTCAATCCATTAGGCCGCCTATGCTAAACAAGCCAATATGATGAGCATTCATATCCTAGTGCCACGTCCCGAAGCACAACTATATTTGGGGATTTGGGATACTTATCTATCTCACAGCCTCAATCTCCAGCCCGTTTAAAGGGGATCTGCTCTTGCTATTTTTGACTAGCAAAACTGGTCTTAGTCAAATGACGTCCAATCTTGATCCAATTTCAGGAAGAGGTTCATCATGCCCTACTTTTCAAAGAATACCTAGTGATGGGTCATTCAGTCACTACATAGCCCTATCCATGAATATGGGCATCCATGACAAATGTTTTGTTTTGTTTTGATATTGAAGGGTATCCCCACCCCTTATTGGATTGGACTAATCTTTACGGTTGTACATACCAACCCCACGAAAGTTTCCCTTACATACAACTGGGTTAAACATGACCAGGCAGTTTTGAACACACAATCAGAGGGAGCAAACCCCTATTGCAGTTTTACCGCTGCGCCTAACCCCCTTACCTACCTTTACCCTTGCAAAGTTAGGTCTTACTATTTATAGTAAAGGGTATCCTTTTAGGAACAGAGTGATAAGAAATGAGCATCTATTGATAATAGCTTGATGATTATTACAATACTACTACTAGTCCAACCGGATATATACTCTAATATATATTTTTTTTAGTCAATTTTCTCAAAGCACCGAGTGTGGCCTTTTTGCTTTCCTCTCTAAAGTTCATTCACCATTGTTCATGAAGATTCATTTGAGCTTGAAGCTCGGACCACATGTGGGCACTCTTTTCTCTTGGATTTACTTGCATGCCGACTATATATCTTCGATCCTCGATCATGTTTGCTGCTACACTATGTGTGTGTTCTCATCCCCTAACATCAGAGTTCTTGGTCTATGAAGATTTGGATGATCTAACATCGTCCACTGCCATTGTGCAAGATCTCGAGTGCTCCTTATCGTATCGGTCAAATTTCACCCTTATCTTTTTTATTATCTTTTACTATAATCAGTTAATTTGAAGGTATTGTTGGTTGGATTCTCTTCTTCTAGAGGGATTGTTCCTCTTATGATGGAGTTGTGGAATTTATCCTAATTTGAAGTTTGAAGAGTGCAGGGCTATCGGGTCTTAGTCCATATTACTTGCACATGCTTCTTGCCGAAAATTTGGCTTCAGGTCGTTTCTTGACACAATGGGTGGGAAAATTTTTAGATGCAGAGGACTTTGGATGCAGTTATGCAGTTGATGGGTTCTCGTGGCCCCACATAGCTCATTTTGGGGCCCACTGACCGCGTGGATGTTTAGCCCACCCCTTGATAGTTACACATACCAAATATCAGTCTGATTGGTTTTCTTTAGCCTTAGATTTTAGCACTTTTTTAGGATTGATTCTAGCCATTGTATTCAAGCAGCATATGTTTTGGGAACTTAATCCAACCGCTAGAAATTTCCAATCAGGCTGATTTTTGATATGTATATCAACCTCTGGGTGGGCTAAACATCCATGCAGGTAGTGGGCCCAAAAAATGAGGTATTTAATCTACAAGAGCCCTTTGCATTGACTACATCCAAAGTCCTCTGCGTCTTAATTTTTTCCCAATGGGTGTCACACAAATCAAGGGCTGTCCATCAATATATTAGGATGTGGGCCCTAAATGATTTGACAAGAAATAATTCAAAAGTATCGGGTGCACTTGCTCACATATTAATGGATGGCCCTTGATTTGCGTAATCCCTTTGTGTTGAGAAATGCAGATGATGTAAAATATTTCCTGTTTGTTGATGGACCTTGCCTAAGATATCTCTTGTTGTCCCCAAAAGATCACTACATTGACCCTTACAATGAGAAAAACGTTTTGGAGTTCTTGCCATAGAACAACCACCTCTCAGTATTTTGGTGCTATCTCTTCAACTCGGCTTCGGATTTGTGTAATTCTAAATTCGTTGAAAGTTGATAAATCGTCTATCAAATGGTATTTTATTTGACTCAGTTCGATGCACAAAGAGGGATACACCTACTTCCTCTCAGCTCAAAAGAGGTCAAACCAAAATAGTTGTTGAGTTTCTTTCTTCGTTTCACTCTTTGCGACCCTTATCGATAGGCAACACATCTAACAATCAGGCGTATAATCCTTATCAGCTTTTTGAAAATATTCTTCTTAAGCAATCTTTAGTTTGTTGTTTACAAAATTTGTGAAACTCACAATACTCAAAAATCTATGATACAGAATTCTCTATCAAGATTTTGATGTAGAAGTCCCTCAAATTGCCACTATTAGTACACTCTTTTGGGCTCACTAGCCCCCTAAATGTTTGGCCCACACCTTGGTAGACCTACACACCAAAAATCAGTGTGATTGGTGATTTCTAGCCATTGGATTTGAGCACATTTTCATCACGGACTTGGAACCAACCCATAGGCCTGTTCATGAAGCCCATGATGAACAAGTGCTCGAATCCTACGGCTAGAAATCACCAATCATGTTGATTTTTGGTATGTAGGTCCACCAAGGTGTGGACCAAACATTTAGTGGGCCAATGGGTCCAAAACAGTTTACTACGTGTCAATTTGAGGGACTTTTGCATCAAAGAACGACTCATAGTACTATATGATCCATGCTAATTTGAATAGAAGTAATAAAGAAAGTGTTCTACACCCATTGGGAAAGTATTTTAGATTAGGAAAGCGTTCTGCACTCAATTGACTTCTATTTTTATAAATTGGAAGGTTTCTATATTCATCATTGGTATCGGATTATGTATTGTTTACCCCAAATATTTAATAAAACCGGTTTCTATCAAAGGCTTAGGAAAACATAGGAATATCACAATCAAAAGGGTGGACAGCTTAACTTTGAATCATTGAACAATCAGACTCAAAATCCGACCAGCCAACCCAATCAAGCTCACCATATATTATAATTTACAATATATTACTCATATAATAAGAATCACAACCTACCCATGATCACAAAAATCTCTAAAACGTCCACATCAGTGTACCAAATTGCAGCTTCTTCTGATATGTACATTGCCCTCAACCTCAAAGCTAGCCTAGAGATATCAAAGATTGCAGTTTGATATATGCAGTTGAAATGCTAACCCATTAATCTTTCATGGAATCCAACGAAAGCCGTGGAGTATTCTCTAACAAGCCAATGTCGTCTGCTGGAATATCCACTTCCTCTGCTTTCTCCACCTTGTACTGCTCATTCTTAATCCCTCTCAAAACCTCAAACACCTCCACCATGGAAGGCCTCATCTCCTTTTCTTGTTGCAAACACCGAAACGCCAACTCTGCCACCAGTGTCATCATCCTCCTTACAGTGTAATCTGATTCAAACCCAAGACATGGGTCGACCAACTCGTGCAATGCATGATTTTGGATCATGCTGATTGCCATTGTGGCAAGATTAATATCGTTTCGACCGCTATTCATATCTACGGCCGGCTTTGATGATATAAGCTCGATCAATACTACCCCAAAGCTATAAACATCACTCTTGTCAGTAAGCTGATAGCATTGGTAGTATTTGGGATCAACATAGCCAGGAGTACCTTGTGGAGCAGTGGAAACATGGGTGGCATTTGTGGGAAACAGACGGGACAACCCGAAATCTGCGACTTTCACACTGAAATTGTTGTCAAGGAGAATGTTGTTTGTTTTGACATCGCGGTGTATGATATCTGAAGTGTGAAGGTATGCCAGTGCACTGGCACTTTCAATGGCAATGTTCATTCGGATAGGCCATGTGAGCAAGCCGGCCTTCCCACGATCACCATGGAGATGATCGGCAACGGTGCCGTTGGGAACATATTCATATACGAGGAGGAGTTCACGGCTGTGGCGCGAGGTGCACCCATGAAGGATGACAAGATTCTGGTGACGCAAGCGGGTGAGGATCTCAACTTCATTCCTGAACTGCTCAACGCGCTTGCTGTTGTTCTCATACAAGCGCTTGACTGCAACAATGCGACCATCTCGGAGCTTTCCTGGATACAAAAAATCCAAAGCAGTCCATCAAATGGGACACTTATATATGAAATTGGCAGTGAAAAGATACTGGTTTTTGACCGAGACACAAGGGGTCTTTGTTCTTACCATGGTAAACAGTGCCAAAGCCGCCATCCCCAAGTTCTTTTGAGGCTTCAAAATTGTTAGTGGCTTCTTTGAGCTCAGTGTAGGTGAAAATGTGGACTCCAAAGTATGTGCTGCCAATTTCAAGGTCCGACTTGGTCGTGGAATTGGAAGAGATGTTTCGAGAGAGGAGGGTTGAAGAAGGTAGGAATTGTTTGCTTCGGCTTTGGTAGATGAAGAAGAAGAAGCATGTTAGAATGATTCCACCAGCTGCTGCTCCGAAACCTGAGAAAAGAAGGGGAATGCTAAGAAATTTGTTTTCTGCCTTTAGAGCTTATAAAACAGGGTTGCTTTTGTTTTCTAGATCGGACAAAGAACCAGCCCAAGTTCTGTGTCTTTCTGACTCAGGTGTTGGGGTGGGTGAATAACTATATCCAAATAGTCCTTTCAAATTCTTGTGAATGATACATGACAGTTAATATGCAACAAGGTCCAGACATCCAATCAATAGCCCTCATTCCCAAGTTCAGAATACTGTTCAATCGAATGATCTTACCCATAAAGAAGATAGCCTTTTCTTTCTGGATCTTTGATAGGATCTTTCACATAAATGTTTATACTTTGAACCAGTGGGTTTCTTCAGACAGATTGAATTATCCTTACCATATATTCAAAAAATGGACAGTTCCCCAATAGTATTGTTTTCATGTTGTTTATCCGCTGAACAACAAGCGATTGGTTGGGTTAACAGGGGCTTCGGCAGAAGATACAGCCATGTCCTTAATTTTGTGTGATATATAAAATAACGTAATGAGGTATTTTAAGCGATAGCATTCATGAAAGATATGTTTTTGAATTTCTTAAGAAACATTGATTGAGTTTTTAATGAACCAGTAAGGTGAAAGAGAGACCATAGGAATATTAGTATGATAGATATATTACCTATTCCAAGCTTCCTTCCTATGTCATACTCATCACCTGCAAAACAATCATGACAGACAAGAGAATGTTAGTTGAAACGTGAATGATGATGAATCGATGCAAAGTTGCAAATTGAAGCTACACCTTTCTGCAAAAATCTCAACATAATCATATGCAAAGAACCAGTCAAAACCTGCTTGTTTCTACCTATTATTTATTTCAATTGAAATATTTTTACACTTTGGTAAATTTTCTAACTCCCTATCTAAAATCAACTGCTGGACCAAACAGGCTGGTCCATATATGATCGGGATGATCTGGCATGGTAAGAGAATCAAGTGACAGAATGAGATGCATAAATAATTACATGAAGACTCCTTTTGTGAAAAATAAAGAAAAGGCCAGGAAACTGATTTTCATGAGTATACCATATTCCAAATCTGCACATCTAAAAAAAATTGGTGGTTTCCATAGACAATTCACACTTGAGACATTATAGAGGAAGATTCCATCGAAATAAAAAACCGAGATCCAACAGAGGCAAGAGTTATGAGCTGACCAATTAGTCCAAATTGGATGAAATGGGTGCATATAAAGAGGTAAGATTGTGAAGGACATTATTTCATGGCCTTGTCACAAACATCCAGTGAATTCGTGGTTACGAATTACTAGTGTCTTGTTGCCAAAGATGGCTATAACTTCATACCATCCCATGTTAGTAGGCTTGGAAAAGGGATAGCTGATGTTGTTCAGCCTCCCACAGTTGAATGGAGGGCAGTGTGGGGTGTGATCTTCAGCAGAGTGAAGAGAAAGGTGAGAGACAAGGAGATTACCACAAAGGCCTGGGAGGTCAAAGGGGCCGAACCCATCTCAAGTATGATAGATACTGAAAACTTAAAACAAGTGTCCACACAACAAAAACCTCCTCTCTTTTATGGTCTCAAATAACAGTACTGTTATTAAGAGAAAGGGAGTCGTTAACATTGCTACAGTTTTTATGTCTATTGAAGTCCAAAACTCAAAGAAAGTAAGGCTCTGTACAGTGATCAACAAAAAGTTTTTACAGAAAAAGGATTCGTATGTCAGAAAGTGTTGATACAGAAAAAGTTCTATAATATTTATATGCGCAAGTCATTTATAGAAAACTTATTCATGGCAACCATACAGAGCCTAAAGAGAAAAGAGAAGTAAATTTGTGAGAGTAAGGCTCTGTATGGTGATCGCTCTGTATGGTGATCAAGAAAAAGTTTTACAGAAAATGGATTTGTATGTCAGGAAGTGTTAATGCAGAAAATGTTTTCTGACATTTATATGCAAAAATAATTTCGAGAAAACTTATTCAGGGCAACCATACAGAGCGTAAGAGTACAAAAAAGGGTGAAGCCCATTTGGTCTTTGGGCAATCAAACCATGAAAACTGTTTGGCTTGGAAAAATTAAGGAATGGTATTATAACAGTTTCATAGATTTTAGACCCGATTAGCTAATAGCCTAGTCCTTTTGTTCCCAAATCTTCATCTAATCATTAATATACAATGTAAAATAGTTGAATGATGTGATACCTAGTATTAATGGGATCTCCACCACACACTGATGCAGCTTTGCGCCGTTGAGTAGAAATGCATCGTAAGAAGGCTCCAGCAAAAGATGCTTACAGTTGGGTCTACTACTTGAGCACTTATAAAGATGCATTTCTTCTCAATGTCATCGATATGTCTTTCCCAGATGGGAGATTTGATGTAGCCAAGGGCTGAAGATCCAGCACTTTAAGCTTGAACCTCCATCAAAAGCAGGTTCAGGCCTTGAATTCCCCATTACAAGCAATCCGTGCTCAATAAGATCCATTAGGCCACCTCTGCTGAGAAAACCAATAAGAGAGCATCTGCTTTCTAGTCCCAAATGCTCAAAATAGAAGCAATCACAGCCCAAAACTCCACTACTTTTATGCATTTGGGATCCTCCTCCATTTCCCATCCTCAATCTGCAGCTCATTTGAATGAATAAACTTCAACTTTTATTCAAGTATGCTCTAATAGAGAGAACAAGGTCTCTAGAATCTCTTTGGAGCCAGTTGGGGTTTTATAAAGCAAATTTGTGGTGTTCGATATGCCTAGACTCACCAGTCGCGCAAATAGGCCATGGTATGCAAGAACATCTCAATGAATTTGAGAAATTCTGTTCTGCTAGCAAGTTGTCTTGGCTACATCATCGGAGAGATCATGCTTTTGGGAGTATATCATCCAAATTTGGGACCAAACAAATGCTTAAAAGTGATCTGTTGGATTATCATTCCATATTGTATAATCTGCCGACTATGAAACAAGTCTTCCAAAACCATACCACAAATTGAATAAATACAGCTCAGATTTTGTCTACGCTTGCACCACTAGAAAGAGGACATCCTCACCCTACAAATCAAGTTTGAGGCCAATCCACCAGCGAATGGACCAATATGTTGACCTCTTTCCCTGTCTTTCTGTTCTGTCCTGAATCCAGTTAGCTTGCCAACACCCTTCAATGAATTGAGTCAAATGACCTCCAATCCTAGTCCAATTTCAAGAACAAGCTCATCATGTCCTACTTTTCAGAGATTTAGTGGTGATGGGTCATTAAATCACCATATAGCCCAATCCATGAATATGGGTATCCATAACAGTCTTCTCAGACCGTACTCACCTGATGACATGAACTCAATTTCCTTTTCATATGTAGAATGATAGCATCGTCCTATCATCATCCCAAGGTCCAGACCATTGGATGTTCTTTGAAATTCATGTGTCCCTTGAGATTGGTGCAGTGGTCTTTGGAATTCGTGTGGTGAGAATCTCAATAACCATCAGTGGTCTGGACCTTAGAACGACGATGGTAACACTTCCTTTACTATCAGTAGATAAGGATGCCGTTTCGGAAGGTAGTTTTTGGATAAATTTTCTCTGAAGTACTGAATGTAGCTTCTTTGCTTTCCTCTCTAAGTTTATCTCTGTTGTTTGTGAAGATCCATTTGAGCTCGAATGTCTGGCCATGTATCGGCACCCTTCCACTACGAGTTACTTGCGTAGAGGACTATCTTCAATCTTGTCTGCTGTTACATTGTGCACATGGTCTCATCTCCTACCATCTGAGTTCTTGGTCGACGAAGATCTGGATGAAATGCCATCATCTCTACTACTGTTACAAAAGAAGTGCCCCTCATCAAATTGGTCAATGTTCTCACCCTTATCTTCCTTCTATTACTTAGTTCTCCCTTGTGATGGAGTTGTAGAAGTTGTCCTATTACTTTCTTTGAGTTTAACCCCTGTACTAAAGTTTGAAGAGTCTATTCGAATCAGGTTTTAACCCATATTTAGTTGTTTGAATTCTTTCTTGTTTTTATCAAAGACAACATTTACCAAGAGAATTGGACAGATTCTGTATTATTGACCATATATTATGTTCACCCATCAAAATAAATATGAAACTGATCAGGGGATTAGTATCATCTGGTGAGGCTGGTTTCTGGATTAGGAGATCTCCTAGAGGAACTGACCAATGGAACACTGATCAGCAGTCTCCTTTCTAATCAAATTTCATATTTTTTGATTAAGATCAATAAGAAGTTTATATTAATGAAAATAAACTGAAAACCGTCGTAACGCGGTGGCCTAATGGGTGTTATTAAAACCACGGATCAAAGAATACTAGAAATGAAAAATTAAGAAGAAAACAGAGAACTAGAGAAATCTTCTAGCTTTCTGTTCTTTCCTGAAGACCAAGAGCATAATTCAGAAAGAAAATAAAGAAAACAACAATCAGCGATAGACTTACCGTCCTTGCAGTTTTTGGAATGGGGATGATCGGCACAGAAACACAGGAGTTCGTTCCCATCGAATCCACAACGCCCACCGCTTTCTTCACAATTACTACAATTACTTGCAGTCCATTCCAGAATGAACCCATTCTTCACAAATGCCGTATAATTCCTTTGCTTTATCGCTTCGAAACTCACCTCTCCATCGACATCCACAGGCGCTTCGACCAAAGACTCACAGATCACAGAATCATTCAAGTACTTCAATTGTCCAGGAGGAAAAAACACAGCATAAGAACTATGGTTTTCTTTAGTGGCACACGAAACCGGATAAGTTAAGTTCACATCACGAACTGTGTTGGTGCAATTGTAGAAGAAAACAAGAATGTCTACGTTGGGACCGAAGTTAAAACTGCGATCGAAGGAGTAATTCCGAAGAGGAGCTGGACATGTTGTATCCATTGCACTAGAGTCGACGACTCGAAATGTTTGGTTTTTATAAGATATATTTCGGATAATATAATCGATGTCGGATATCCGGATAACTGGTTCATTGTTCTTGCAAGTGATGTTATAGCCTGGATAACCACAGAATTCTTCTTGACCAGGAGAGATCCAGAAAGGATAGCTTATGTTCAGGCCATTCCCGCAGTCTCGAGGCGTGCAAGTTTCGAATTGTCGGTCTGCTGATAGAGCTGATTCTATTAATAAAGTGAGAATAATGATATTGATCAAGACTGAGATGAACTCTTTGAACACGAACATGTTTTGGTGATCTATTTGGGAGGAAATGATTGAAGAAGATGAAGGAGAACAGAGAAACAAAGAAATTGATATAGGAGAGATAGAAAATGAGGACTCATTAGTGGTTTTCTTTAGTGATTGGCTTGACTGGTTGTTGGTATTGCAGTCTATTTTAGACCAGATTTTTTTCTATTGGCAAAAATCTATCTTTCCTTAATTGACTTGAGATTCAAGTTTCAAGTTTCAACAGTCTTTTAAGGCAAATTGCACAAGTGGACCTTCATTTCAACCTTTTGCCCTCACTTGATCAAAGCTCCATGGGCAACTTTGACTTTTCCCTTGCCCAATAGTTGCCCGCCCGCCTTGACACGGGTAAATTCATCTTTTATTTTGTTTATCTAACTATGACTTGAATTGCCACAACTTTTAGATGAAACAGGTTCGGGTACTCATAATTTCTGACTCATAAATTCACTCCTGTTTGAAGGTGCCCGCTTACTAAGTTCGTAAAGTTTGTGGGTGATGATACTATATACCTGGGTTCAAAACCTGCCTTCACCCAGTTTGATCTCTTTAAAGACAAGCTTAACTACCAAAAAAAGTTCACTCCTGTTTTCTTCTTTGGAATTCGCGAAATCCAATGGTGGTTATACTTTGGTAAAGTGAATGCCTGCTCAGCACGGAAACCACCGTTGGATATCTCAGGATCCACAGACGAGCACACGAGTGAATTATGAGTCAAAATTTTCAGTCTGCGGATCCCTACCCTTTTTAGATTTGTCCTCTAAACTAATCTTCTAAAACTGCCTTTGGGGTTATAACTTTTGCGTTTTAGCTACTTTCTCCGAAAACGCCCTTACAATCACTCACATGCGTTAACGTGCCTTCCTCGGGTAAAAATATAATATACAATGTTAAAGATTCCTTCTTGATGATATAAAAAGAAGGGAATTTTTTATTCCATCCTCGTATTAATTGACTGAATTAGCAAAACAGCCAACAGTTTCAATTTATTCACGTTGCCCCCCCCTTTGACTTGGGTCAACATTGTTGAACAGATTCGGTGGTAAACGCACCACCACCCCAAGAACCCGTGAAACACCTTCATAACAGATCATCCAAATCCACCTCAATTGTCGCCTTATTTTTAAATGTTTCATGAAAAATTTATAGGGGTGTTAAAGAGTCAAAGGGGGGGATTCAATTGCCACTTTAATTTAAATTTATGGTCCTTTTGCAAAGTCTAACACGTCTGAAGATAGGAAGTTCAAGAGAGTCAAAGGGGGAGATGCCAATAAATTGAAATTATTGGGTGTTGAACTAATTTCGCCAATTAACTAAGGGGCTGAAGCTAAATATGCCATAATAAGTCAAAGAAAACAATATATTAAGACTACAAATAAAAAAAAATGAATTTTCTCAGGGGGTTTACAGGAAGGTAAGGAGGAATAAAAAAAAAAAAAAGGCGCCGACATGGATAGGGACGTGTGTCATGTTCTTCCCCAGCCCTTGATTGCTCGAAACAATTCCTGCTCCTTTAAATATAATCTCTTTGGTCGATTAGAGATTGCAATTTAAATGTGCTTTCTAGAGAGAGAGAGAGAGAGAGAGAGAGAGAGGAGAGAACAGGTAGCCCTCCACCACATCCAAACACTATCATGATCTTGGGCTCCTAACAGTGGAATCCATAATTTATTGTTTAGAACTACAATCCAGACAAATGGGTTTCAACTATCAATCTCTCTCTCTGCCCACCGACGGAATTTTTATTTATTTATTTATTTTGGTAGCCTGATCATCACCTATTCCCGGCTGCTCGCTTGGAATCCTGGTCAAACTTTTACTTCCTAGTCTTCTAATTCCACAAATCAAAGTCAAATTTGTTGGTTTGTAATAAAGAAACATTAGAATATGAATATGAGGCAAAGCAGTGCAATTGAAGAAGAGGAAGAGATTGACGTGGCAACCCTGAACTTGAAAGGAGCGTAAATGGAGGGTGACAGGTATGGCTGGATTCTCCAGCGTTAGCGGCACCAAGAGGTTGGTTTTGTATAGGTTTCTCGTGCAGTTTCGAAACTTGTATGCTTTGAATTATGGGTCTGCGGATAGAGCCGTTTCTACTCCTAAGAAGAAGGTATCGATGTTATATTTATCAAAAGAAGTAAGAACTCTATGAACATAAACAAGTTTCTGTGATTCGCTTGCGATGAAAAAATATTTAAGAAGGAAGAAAGGAAGGTAGAAGATGATGATCATAGAGGAGAGAGATATATGTTCTCCAGATTTCACTCCCTACTGGAACTCAAAAGCCTCATATTGTTTCGTGCTGATGGTAGATCGGACAAGTACGGAAGCACCACATGGTCCATTATCCCTGCCTTTTGAACGGATAGCCACCACCTACATGGGCCATAGCCAAAAAACTCGTACAGATTGTCTGTATTATGCCTATAGACTGTCATTACCCATCTACATTAATATTCAGACATGAAGACTATAAGATGGTCTATAACCAACCTTTGATTTTCCTTAGCACCCAAATTAGGGGTGTCAACGGGTCGGTTCTGGTTTGGGTACCAGAGGTTCTGGAACCGAAATGTCACGACCTGATCCCAGCATCCATGACCTAATCCAGATATCCATGAGTCAAATCTAGTATCTAAAGCTGAGGCACGAGGTGTGGGTTTGTTTATAAATATATTAATTAATAGTGACTAGGGGCCCGCCACATGCGATGCACGTGCACCTTACACGTGGGAGCACCTTACACATAGCACACTCGTAGAGATCACTCGCCTTTTAGATATTTGGCCTATCTCTGGATGGACCTACATGCAAAAAAATTAGCCTATTAATGATTTGATTAGAGTTGTTTTCACGGGTTGATTTTTTACCGTAGATTTTTAGCATTATATGGGTATTCATATCCAAAAGTTTGAGATCACTAAATAGGCTTATATAGGTCAACCTAGGGATAGGACAAACATCCATGCGGCCAGTGGTTCCTAAGAGTGTGTCATGTGGCATATACTATATTGTCCCTCATCATCATTGACGAGGGAGATGTGGGCGTGTTGGACATCCTAAACTATGCAGGGCGTACTCCAATCCAAGTTTGTCTTTTCTTTAGAATAAAGGCATTTAATGAGGGGAGAGGTTTTGCCTTTGAAAATAGAGGCTTCTAATTGCGTCACATGTGTGGCACTACCGGTTGTTGCTTTATAATAGTATAGATAATATGGCTAAGTTATCAATGATCAAGTCCAAATAAGTCAAGTCAATTTGAGTCAAAGTAAGTCAACTCCCACACTCAACATGACACCTCACACCCCGATAATCACTATCTGAATCACACCAAAATCAGATGAGGAATCAAAATTTTAATTAAAGGAAAACTAATTTTTATTTGAAAAGTCTTGTTTTAGAAAATTAGAAAATCTGCTCGTTATGCCTGTCTTGCCGGTTTTCCATAAGGTTCGTTACTTAGAGTTAGGGGGCCTACAACCTATTACTATAAAGTAGACTTAATTTTATATCTAGACAATATTTTTAAAATTGGAGCTAGGATGGTATACGTTTTTAGAAAATCAGTCGAAGTCTGTGTATGGTTTCTAGATTTCAGAAACTAGTTCGACACTATTTTAGTGTCAAGGTTATAGCTTTCTATAAAAATTCAGATTTGGGTACATAATCCAATCTTGAAAGCTAGCTAGATTTTTACGTCCCCTACGGTTCAAATCTTACCAAGTGGAATCTTACAATCCACTTGAAAAAACCTTAATTAAAGACCTAAAGTTTAAGTTCTGGTATCACTTTGTCGCGATCTAAGCCTAGGATCCATGAACCGACCCAGACATCCATGGATCAAATCTAGTGTCCAAGGCTGAGGCACAAGGTGTGAGTTTGTTATATAAATATATTAATAGTGATCATATGGCAAAGTTATCAATCAAGTCCAAATAAGTAGGGCTGGCAATGGATCGGGTTCGAGTCGGATTGGTACTGATTTGGTACCGATCCGATAAGAGTTCCAATTGATCCGAACCCGATCTGATCAATAAAGTACTGTTCCAGAACCGATCCGATATGATTGGATCAGTTCTGGGTCCGATCCGATCCGATATGCTATACATGTACAAAAAAAATATATGAAAAAAAACAATATATTAGAACATTACCGATTGATTCTTGTTTGAGGCATTCATTTCTCAATCGACGGTCCAATTCTTAGAATATCACTGATTGATTTCATGATTCTTAATCGACCTAAATCTACACAATATGGACCATCCAATTGTGTTTTCCTCTTCTGGGATGGCTACACCTTAGGAGCATCAGATATCAAGGCCATTTGTATGTACATTATAACACCGGGCACCTCAGCTGCACACATCTTGGATACGTGCTTCAAATATATGGTATGGCGTCGTGCACCATAAGGTTCATGATCATGACTTTCACCCTAAAAAGTAAAGATGCAAAGAGAAGAAGAAGAAGACTCCAATGACAAGTACCGTCCTAGGCCTCCACAATCCACACACTCCTCCAAGGTTCCAACAATAAAAATAAAGTAAAGAAGCAAAGAGAGAAGAAAAAGAAGTGTAGAAGATGAACAACCCCAAGAATAGAAAAGGAAATTAAAGATATTTAAGAATTAACTAAATCTAACTACCAAAACCGGGAAAGATTTAAAGAAATATTTTGGCTTAAAGAGGAAATTAAAGATATTTTGAAATCTACATTTAGTTAGACCATAAATTTAGGAAATAGTGCAATCGTAGTTGTCAACTTGCCAGTTAAATGAAAAACGTATATATATATATATAGGGTCAGGATCAGGGGACAACAATTTTGGCTTACCGACATGGAAGATGAACCAATAGCTGATTTTTGGCGAGGATGATCTCCTCATCATATAGATGACCCCTACAAAAAATCAGCACATTTTGAAATTTCTAACCCCATTAAATGTGGTTTTCAAGTTAGTGATAAAAATAGATGGTCCATAATTCTTCAACTTGTAAACTGATCTACGAATATCGAATTGATTTGAATTTTTGTGAAGATGATCTCCTCACTATAGAGACCATCCTCGTCAAAAATCACCCCATTCCAAGACTTCTAATTTATACATTGGCCTGTGCCAATTTTTGTTGTCAAAAATGTTGTATGAAATTGTTGTCCCCTGATCCGATAATGAAAAATAAGGATCCGGATCTGGATTTTTCAGATCGTATCTCAAGTTTGATCCGGTCCATTGCCATACCTAGAAATAAGTCAAGTAAGTCAATTCGAGTCAAAGTAAATCAAGTTGTCAACGTAAGTTAACTCCCACACTCAATATATATGACACCTCAACCTCTGATAATCACTATCTGATTTACATCAAAATCGGTCGGGGAATCAAATTTTAATTAAGAAAAAACCAATTTATTTGAAAACTAGTTTGTTTTAGAAAATTTGAAAATTTGCATATGATATGTCCGTCTTAACGATTTTCCATAGGACTGATATTTAGAGTAAAAGGACCTACCAGCTATCATTTTAAACTAGACTTAATTTCTAATCTAGTCATTTTTTTAAATTACAGTTTGGAAGTTGTATCTTTCAAAAAATTAGGAAAATTCTATATAATGTTTTGGATTTTAAAATTTGTTCAACACCCTATCAATGTCCAGGTCATAATTTTCTATAGAGAATTCAATTTAAGCATATAACCCCAATCTAGAAAGCTAACTAAATTTCCTATGCCCTTAAAGAAAATCGAAGGGCCTCACTGAAGATGAAATTTTATCGGTCCGTTCTTTTTAACTCAATATACCTAGCACGAGGGGGGGTTGATGAGGTATTTAAAATTATTTATACTTAAATCGCATGCCTTAGTTGTTTGATAAACGATTATTACAACCGACTCAAATTGAATATACCTCCGTGGTATATTTTCTTTTCGTCGTTTGATCTAATCAAAATAGATTACGGAATACAAACAAACAATCACACAAGACAAGATATTTTTACGTGGAAACTTTAGCCAAGGAAAAACCACGGGACCATGTCCAGATGAAAAATATCACTAACTGAAAAGTTAAACGAAACAAAGGTTACCTATGTAGCACCGTTGCAAATACAGCTTCCAACCTTAGCCAAGGCCTACTACCATGCGTCCACATCCTCTGAATCAACGCTACGAATCCACACACGCCCTTCCAGCCAAGAAACATTGTCTGCTTATTCAGTTTGGTACACCCCAAACCTACCGTCGATCAGTTCTTCTGATCTTAATTCTCAACACTCCCGCCTTTACAGAAGGTGAATGATTCAGTACACCCTAAACGCTAAGTTGCTCAAATGGTGCTGAGTCACACTGGTACACTCAGGCTGCTAGGTTAAATATAGAAGTGGAAAACCTAAGTTGAGGAAAGGATCAAGTACTTGGCTTTGATTAAGAAGAGAACAAGCTCACAAGATGTAAATGAAAAATAAGCTTCTTGCTCTTCTAATGTACACTCTAATAAATAAAATATTTTCTTCTCTCTCTTGAAGATTGAGTCACTCTGTGTCTCTGTGTGTATTTAGAGAAGGCATAGAGGGTTGTATTTATAGATTTCCGTGACCCTGAGTCATGCAGAACGTGGGATAATGGAACCAAGAATTTTGGATCTGATAAGGACCAAATCTGTGCATAGTTCAATCGATTGTACAATGTCCAATCGATTGGGGATAAGTGTCCAATCGATTGGGCTCAATAAGATTTCTGTTCCGAAGGCTCCAATCGATTACACAGAGGTCTCCAATCGATTTGACTCAAATAAATTTCTGTCACGAAGGCTCCAATCGATTTCATAGAGTCTCTAATCGATTTGACTCAAATAAGTTTCTGTCCCGAAGGCTCCAATCGATTTCACAGAGTCTCCAATCGATTTGGCTGAAATAAGTTTCTGCTTCGTAGCTTCCGATCGATTACACAGAGTCCTCCAATCGATTGGGCTATGTCCAATCGATTGTGGATAAGTGTCGAATCGATTGGACTATCCCATTAGTCAATTTCATTGACTTAGACTCGGGTCAGTCCAATGACTAAGTTTGACCATTATATTTTGTTCATTTTAACCAATTATTGTGGCCACTAAGTCACTTACCTTCCTAATCGAGCGTACACGATCGTTAGCTGACAAATCGACAATTACTCAGATGACTCCTGTCGTCAACCGTCTGATTCTTGTTGTCTCTGTCTTTTAGTCTTCACGTAGTTGGCGAAGTATGCGTACTACGACATCTCCACACTACTACACCTGTGCTCGTAGGAATGGTTACAAGAATGTTTTTATGTTAAACAGAATCTTTGCCAAATTGAATATGAAAATATTCCTTACAATCTCTCCCTTTGGCAATTCCGTGACAAAAAATATTTAATCATATAGAAGGTAAAAAAAATATAATCCCACCCTCTTACATGATTCACTCACTATCTCATACTCTCTCGGAGATAATCGAACAGATAATGGAATGGCTTTTGATCTGTTCCCTGCACATTCTACTAACAATACATACCATGTAATATCATCGACAATCAATAAATCATTAAAATGTAGTGAGTTAATTATGTACATCATAAGTAGAGAAATTAAAAAAATAATAGAAAAATTTTCTCCCCCTAAATTTTTCTTCCCCTATCTCATGTATCAACTTATTTTTACCACTATGATTTTCTCTCCCATATTTTGTCACAGATTGATAAAGGTACAGAAATATAAGCAAATAACAAGTATGTAATGAATATCATCATGAAGAACAAGTGCATATATACATACAAACCATAATAATCTAAATCATATTAAACGTATTGAGATTAATCAGATTAGCCAAACTGGGATTTATCACGTCTTAATCGACTTACAGAATTATGAGTTATCAAATTGATAAGAATTCACTAGAGTTCGATCGGATTAATTGAATTATTCCTAGATAATCGAAAGTGAATTTCTAGCACAAATGCTTTTAAATGCACACAACTCACAAAAGGTTTTAACAATTTTTGTGTTTTTATATATATATATATATATATATATATATATATATATATATATATATTGTATATATACTTGCTCTCTTATGATGTTTGGGTTGATTGATTGATGTGTTGATACGGGATTTCAATTAGCATTGCATCTAATAAGAAATTCATGATTTTATTTGTATAATCACGCGAATTTTAGAGATACATATATGCTTGCCCGATGGGCGCTTTAGACGCGATTGTAGTTTTTAGCTTCACTGAGTGAGCTTTGGATCCTTAGTTTATCTGCAGTCCTCGACGTATGACCAACGATAGAAATAGGTCCCGGGACAGACTCCAACTAGTAGGCTTGAGAGTTATGTATGTATACTGGACTTGGTTCTGGATGATGGTTACGTGGTTACTTAGAGAGAGACCCTGATTGGGGTGGTGTGAAAACCAGTCATATCTTCTAGTTGTGTCTAAAGAAACTTTTGGGATAGGGTCCTGTACTTAAGTGAAAAAATAGTAATTGAGGAATGAAAATTGAATATTATATTATATGTATGGGAGACTCATGAGTAACACTTAGCATTGGCTGAGAGGTTACGACTTGGGCCTACCCCTATTATTGAATGGTAATTTGCATTTCATGCATCCATCTTATATTTATCATGTTTATCTTGCTGGTTGGAACTACAGATTTCATATAATGATTTTGTTATCGCATATAAATTCTGCTTTATCGTTGATATACTAACTTCATCTTCTATGTTCATTTCATTAAGTTTTGTTTACTATTATAAACTTGTAAACATAGAAGTTTTATATTGCTCACTATTTTATCGGAGATTTACCCTCTCTAGACATGTTTAAAAAGTTAGATCACATAAGAACTTCTTTTATAAAATCTCACACACTTACAGTCTTCTTGTAGAGGAGAATTGAAAGATAGAAGAATCAAAAGATCTATTCAAATTGATCGTGAAGAGGGATCCGGATGCAGTGGAATGGATTGTATTGTGGTAGTATAATTGCATAGGTTGTTATAATTAGAATGTTTGGATTTCTTGTTGTTACGCCCGGACTTTTGATCCAAAGAATTGAACCAACAGTCTAGGGTAGTTTTACTTGCAAGTGTACAAGTTTTTTTGTAGTACTTTTACAAGATCAAATCCACAGGGATTAACTTGTGCGCAAGAACTACGGACACGAAACCACAAAAGAAAAAAAATGTGAGAAAGTGAGAGATTTTCACACGAGTATGGAGCGAGCGAAAATAGGCAGTGAGAACTATCAATAAAAAAAAGAACACTAAGGCATTAGGGGTTCACTTTAGTGATTTACGACATTTAATCTCAATTAATTCTAACTCAATTGGAGCCGAATAGAAATTCCTTTTAATCGGACGATGAGACGGTTAAACCACACTATAACGAAATAATGTAATTTGATTAACTTGATGGTTAAATTCAGAAGAGAATTCGTTAACCTATCACAAGGAATCCTAAGCATTCATAGTATTACAAGATCACTATGAATCAAAGGATTTATAGATAAGTAACGTTAAACAAAAAAACGAGACCAACCATTTCCTTAATCAAATATAAGAACTCAATAAAATTAATCCATTGTTAATCAAGAATAATCCATAAAACCACTAAAGTTTCATCCCTAGCCTCAGCTAAGAGTTTTAGCCAACCATCTTCATGGAAGTATCTATGAACAATAGATCAACTAACAATCCAAGAGAAGAAACTGAAAATATGAAGAAGAAAACAGAAAATGGATGATCTGCAAGTCCGATGCCAACTCCAAACACGCACACCCAAGATGTGATGCTGTGAGGAATTGGTACTGAGAGAACCCGGAGATGAGTCGTGAAGCGCCTATCGTACGTGAAGACCGAACCAAATCAAGAGAAGAAATTGCACACGTTGGAGATGGTGAAGAATAAATTGATCCTCGTCCCCCGTCAATCCCCCAAAATGCACAAGGTAGGGTTTTAAATAGCATTGGACGTCAACCTCTTTCCTTCATTCTTGCAAGAAATCCTCGCCCTTGAAATATATCTTTCCATCTTTTTGAAGTTGATGAAGCCCCGCCTACCATTTTTGGAGTGTGACAATCGTCATACCATAACTACACCACAGCCATGCACATACACATGTTTGTCCATCAATTCATAAATTATGTTCACCTCAACTTGTTTTGTGTTTTAGTCACTCCTTGCCATTCTTATAATTTCTTCTTTCCAAGTGTCTTGCAAGTTTCCATTTTTTTTTTATGAATAAAATAATGCAGCCCTTTAAGGATGTTTCTTTCACACGTACAACACCTCTATGGTATCTCTTAAACCATTGTCCAAGTGAATAAAGAATTCTTTTATTATAAAAAAATAGAATTTCTTCTCAAAAAGAATTCTTTCCTTTCAATCATTCATGCCACATCATCCTCTTGTTGCATTTCCAAAATCATCATATAATTAGGCTTCCCATCTTTGCATTTGTGGCATGGACATCAACCATCCATTTCAATCAAGGATTATCCCTCTTGCGAACCAACACATTCCTTAGTCCATGGCCATGGCCCACAATACTGCTGCCCAAACAGTTCAGCCCATGTGAGCTTATTGTGGGGCCCATGTCTCTTGGCTCATACATTTGTGGTCCATATCGAGTTGATCAAGCAACTTCCTTTTGGTGATGACATCACTTCCTTAACCATTCTAAGGCTCGTTGCAACACCCACCTTTCCATGAATCAACCCTTGCTCCACCTCTCTCACAACCACCCAAATTTTGATTCAATTATCGATCTTCAAGCCAAGGGGTCACGCCAAGTCATAGCATGTCCTGGCCCATACTTTGGCGATCCATCACTTTGGTGACAATCATGTGTACCTGTCCACATATCTTTAGTGTAGCATTGTGACATTTTGACTTGGCCCACTAGCTTGGCCCACTGGCCTTTTGGACTTGATCATCTTTGATAGAATTGATATAGGCTTGACAATGAATCTCGTGGTTGGTCATGGGGTCCTAGATCCCAAGAATTGTCCAGATGGGATTCCCGTAGGAGAAAATATATGAAATGAGTATTTCAAGACCGCTTCTCATGTTTTAGTGTAGAAACAAGGATATAAGCCGAAGAAATTTGGTAACGCCCGTCAAATGAGCATGATTATAACAATTTTAGACAATCATCACTTGTTCATACATATATTATATAATTGAATCTAAAACATCCTTCTATAGTATAATATCATGACAACACTCTAGGATGATTTTAATTTATAAGTTGTCTTATAATTGATTCACAACAGGATATTGGGTATTAGTGGCGGCCGCCGACCGCCGACCGCCGCTAAAAGTCAAAAAATTGCCGTTAAAACTTTCAGCGGCGGCTTTAGCGGCGGTCACCGACCGCCACTGATACCCAGGTCGCTGAAGGTTTTAGCGACGGTCAATGGCCGCTGCTAAAAAGTCACTCACAATCGACACTTAAGTCATGGGGAAAGCCATAATTACAGAGGGTCGAAACGAGTATTAGTGACGGTCATATGAAAATTGCCGCTACAAGTATGTTTTAGCGGCGATCGATGGCTGCCGCTAATATCTACCTATAGCGGCGGTTTTATTTTACCGCTGCTAGTACAATTTTGTAAAAAATATTTAGCTATTAGAGGCGGTCAACGACTGTCGGTAAAAGAGGGTATTAGCGGCGATCAGTAAAAACCCGCCACTAAAAGTAACTTTTAGTAGCGGCCAATGACCGCCGCTAATACTCATTTTCTTCGGATTTAGCAGCGGCCTATGACCGCCGCAAAGAGCTTTTTTATTTATAATAATATTTTTTTCCACCTATAGCTTGTATGTACCTGTATCATTTTTATTACTAAAAATACTAAGCAAATCAAATAAATAAAACTAAAAGAAACTATTCATTAAACTAATCGACTAATACAATGTCTTTAGTTAAAAAATATCTATAAATACAATAGAAAACTCGACGGCAAAACTTCAGCTGGTTCTGCAGCAGATCAATCATTAGTTGAGTCTTGCGAAAAAAATAATAAACTAATTAGAATAAAAAAATGTTAAAACTTATAATAAAATAAACATGTTGTTTAAAACTCGAAAATGACTTTAGTTCTAAATCTTAAATGCCTAAACCTACAACTGATTGTAGTTTTCTAACTAGACCTTGGAATTTGACTCTGTCTCTTCCAATCTAAGTCTTAAATGCCTAAATTTTTTACTATCTACAATTTCTCAACCGAAGATCAGATTTTGACCCCGTCTCTTCTAACAAATTTGTTTCAACATATTGAAGTGTTGTAAGAGGTTTCAAGAGATTCAGAACTTGTTTGTCTGATTTCGGCGTCGAGGTCCCGAAATGGATTTCAGTTCTAAGTCTTAAATGCCTAAATTTTTTACTATCTACAATTTCTCAACCGGAGATCAGATTTTGACCCCGTCTCTTCCAACAAATTTGTTTTAACACGTTTGAAGTGTTGGAAGAGGTTTCAGGAGATTCGGAACTCATTTGTCCAATTTGGACGTCGAGGTCCCGACATGGATTTTAGTTTTAGTCTGAAATGCCTAAACCTATAACTGACTACAGTTTCTCAACTGGACCTCAAAATTTGACTCCGTCACTTTCAACATATTTGTTTTAATACATTTGAAGTGTTGGAAGAGGTTTCAGGAGATTCAGACCTCGTTTGCCCGATTTTGGTGTCGATGTCCCAAAATAGATTTCAGTTCTAAGACTGAAATGTCTAAACCTATAACTGACTACGGTTTCTCAATCGGACCTCAGAATTTGACCCTGTCTCTTCTAACACATTTATTTCAACACATTTGAAGTGTTAGAAGGGGTTTTGGGAGATTCTAACCGTGTTTGCCCGATTTGGATGTTGAGGTCCCGAAATAGATTTCAGTTCTAAGTCTTAAAAATGCCTAAACCTATAACTGACTACAGTTTCTCAACAGTACCTCAGAATTTGACCATGTCTCTTCCAACACATTTGAAGTATTGGAAGGGCTTTCGGGAGATTCAAACCCCGTTTGCCCGATTTAGGTGTTGAGGTCCCGAAATGGATTTCAGTTTCTAAATCTAAAATGCCTAAACCTATAATTAACTACAATTTATTAACCGAAGATTAGATTTTGACCCTGTTTCTTCAAACACATTTGTTTTAACCCATTTGAAGTGTTAGAAGAGGTTTCAGGAGATTCGGACCTTATTTGCCTGATTTGGGCGTCGAGGTCCCGAAATGGATTTCAGTTTTAAGCCTGAAATGCCTAAACCTAAAACTGCCTACAGTTTCTCAACTAGACCTCAGAATTTGACCCCGTCTCTTCCAACACATTTGTTTTAATACATTTGAAGTGTTGGAAGAGGTTTTAGGAGATTCGGACCTCGTTTGCCCGAATCTAAGTTATAACAGCTTACCGGAACACAGTATAGAAGACGGTGTTCCCAAATTCGCATTTCGGGTGAGGAACCCATAGGGAACAAAGCAACATTTGTGAATTTGTTTGTCCTCCATATTGAATCATGTAAAAGTCCCCTAAAATTAATTTGATTGATTCCAGTTTGGTCAAGACAAAGCAATGATGGCACCTGAAAAACCTATGCAAGAAGGCTCTCAGTGGATGACCTAAAATAAAGTAAAAATGAAGAAAATAAAGCCTAAGAGGATGACTAAAATAAGGTACCAATGATTCAAGAAGGTAAAAATAGAAGGACCTATGGCTATAAGTATCTACTAAATTCTAGCTAAAAGCCCACACCCTAAAGCCAACAAAGGCAAAAATGGCCCACAATTCCTTGATGCTATAATAAATAAGTTCCTAATGACATACCAAATAACAAAATATAGAGTACATTCATCATGTTATCAGTGGTTTATGAAACCACACATCCAACCCAAAACAAAAGCATAAAGGGACAAGAACTAGGGATTGTATGAAGGATGAACCAATTTTGACAAGACTATACAACTCGCGTTTTTAGCAAATATGAGTGCTTACATCCCACTATTTCACTTTTTCCTCCAGTGTCTTATGGGTTCTTTTTAGAACGTAAAGATTCTAAAAATGCTTATGATAATTTTGTTTAGTTGTGGTACTAGACCACGACCAGATTAGCCACATCTCCTATGCTCCAATAGCAGACAACTTAAGCTCCATTAAATTGCATTAACCAAAAACATCCAAGGAAACATATGTCACTTTGTAAAAAAGAAGCTTGAGGGTTCAGTTTGCAACAAAGTTCAGTTCAGCCATTGCATAAAGACATGATTGAAGACTCGACAAGATTAAAGAATTTCGTACAAAATCCCACAACAATATTGACAACAAAGGCAAAATGCATAGTTGTTGTGAACCCAAACAGCAGCAATCAGCTTGCTTGTGGTTTAGAGCATTAGAACATCCTATTAGAAGGTACGACTATGAAGGCATGGTATAAAGCAAAATTTTCCCTAATTCCCATTCAACAACACACATTAAGCAAAATGGATAGATTCCACAAATCAAAAGAAGCGAAAAAAATGTTAGAAATGGGGAAAAGCATGAGGTCCAAACTAATGATGAAAAAAATGCTCTTATCCCAATGGTAGAAATCACTGATCATATACTAATTCAACACCCTTTTAATAGTTCTTTTATTTATTTACATTAGGCGAAAAATGCACTAAGAAATAAAATAAAAATTTCACCGTTACTTGACCCATTATAAAAGTCATAACTGTAACTGTATGTCCCTTTTAATCCGTGTTGCAAACAACATGTTTATTTATTTATTTGGTGTGTTCACGATGCCTAAGGACTAGAGTTGATAGGTTCAGATGCCATAGTCAAAACAATTCATTTAAATGGCCCACCACCATATGCTTTTTCTGGGTAATCAGTACATGGTACATTATTGTTATGAAAAGCTAAACCCAACATCGAAAATCACTGCAAGCATTAGCATACATGACCCTGAGGAATCTACACCAATAAAGTGTTTATAGAAACTTAGTAGCTATTTGATCAATGTTCATCAACAAGATTGCAAAATCGATGGAGAACCATCAGCACAATGCTTCTCAATGTGACACGCAACCTTTTGCTGAAGCTTGTTGAGTTTGATCTCACAGCTTCTATATGTTTAAGATTGCTAGCCAAGATACATCAATCTCACAAAGACTTATTATTGAACTTCATTCCGTGCTTGGGTTATCTTCTTAAGAAATTCATCTTCATTGGTTATTGTTTTATTCAAACATTTTCAATGATTTTGATTAGGTTCAAGGCATTGAAAGAAGAGATTTAAGTACATAACCTTAGATATTACAAGTCTGAATAGAGATTTAGATTGAATCTAGGCTTGGGTGACTCCCAGGGATAGCATTGCCTTCTTACCTCATGCCATTTAGTTAAATGTGCATATTTGATACAATGAGGAAACTTCACTTTGGGGGGGAATCGAGTCAAAGCAAGGTATGATCCTTCGCAAGATAACCCTAGCATCGCCCTTGAAACCTTGAGCAAAATGGGGAAATTAAGGGGAAGGGGAATCGAGTCAAAGCAAGGTGTGATCCTTCGCAAGATAACCCTAGCATGGCCCTTGAAACCTTGAGCAAAATGGGGAAATTAATAAAAAATGATTAAAATAAGACTGGTTCTAAAGATAAACCATGAGTAAGACTACGTTTGATGTATAACAAATGACAGACCTAAGGACTTGAGCTTGATTTTTAAGAAGAAAGTAAATTTGTTTAACACATGTAAACTCTGTAATAAAATATTACCAAAACCACATCTAGTGGAAACTTTAGTTCATGAAAGCAACAAAAAACCAACACATTAATCTATAATACCCACTCGTGTTTTACCCCTGCACGTATGGATGTTCGGCACATCCCTTGTTTGACCTACATACGAAAATACTTGCTTGACTGTTGGATCCAGGTACCCAAACACATTCACTAACCAACCAAAAAAAGTCAGTAATATTGATGTAAAAGAATTTATCATCAATATATACTAACATAGACCAATGGACCAAGCAAAGGGCAAAAAGTCAATATAATAACATAGACCAGGGGACCAAGTATGATCCACAAGACATACAAAATCAAGTCTGATATCAAGTGTACTAGTGTAGAATAAAAAAACAAGTTGGGTTTAGAAAAATATAGTACAAAATGATCAACAAGACCTACAAAATCAGAAACAGATCGCTTACATCAATAAGTGCTTGTCCTCTGCAAGAATATCATTCATCTCAAGGTCATATCTATCAATAGACAAGCCTAGCATGTACAGTACAAAAAAGATCAAAGAACAAGGAATCCAAACTGGGCTAATAGAGGTGTTCAAAACTTTTCCAGATTGCACATATGTAATTAAGCAATCAGCACTGTCCCCAAGAACAACAAGTAGCTTACCATCTGAGCTTATAGAGGTGTTCAAAAACATCATTAACCATGAGCTGGGGAGGAAAAGGCTTTACAAGGATGTGGGAGAAAGAATTAGACCCGAAAAAAATAAACAATTGACATCCAACTAGAATACAAACACCAACTTGAATACGAACTCCTTAACAGCCACCCACGTTGATTTATTTGTTAGGAACTTCTAAACATATATAAATTTAACAGGAGTACAACATCAATAAACAATAGGTACAGCTACGCAAAGGTTATTGAACATCCTTAATTTGATCATAGTAATCAATTGAAATAACCTTTTGCTTTTGAATAAAATGGGGCAAAATGGTTGCATGTCAAGTAGCATCATCTGTAGCATTTTTATGGGTATGCTTGTATCATCCACAAAGGACCATATGATCTTCTAGTACACTAGAACTAAAAGAATTGCCTTCAATCCCTAAAAGTGCAGCTAGACTATTAGTCATAAATCAAGTGCAAATCATGGTTATTAGAACTGGACTATTCTATTTAGTTCAAGGTGTAGCTCTAATCTGTTATCAACTGATGTTGTGACACATCCTCGTGGATTATACGCAAAAAAAAAAACACTGAGATCTTACCCAATTAGTCAGAAACAGAGTAAAAATGAAGAATGCTCTTTATGCTGTTGAAGGATTCCTTTGGGAAGTTTGCCTCTAAATTAAGATAGGGAAAAATATTAGAAGATTTATCTGTCACCAGTCCGATGAGGAAAAAAATTCACCTTCAGCCTATGGTCACCGGCTTTTCCAATTACGTGTGTTGTGCCGTTGAAACCTTGATTAAAGCCTTTGTCTTTACGTTTTGATGAGAAGCTTTTATTTGTTGGTGAGCATGATGCCAACATGTCTGACTTTTATTCAGTCTGATAACTCCATCTGCCCTTCCACTTATTCCGTTGTGTAAAACACCTTTATTCAGTCCAATTCAAGGGAATGCAAATATTACTCTCCATAAATTTCACAGAAACCCATTTATATTTGGCATAGAAGTTAATCAGAAAGTTCTAATACCAAGAAATTTCAATTCCCTCTATTGTAAAACTTACACTAAGCAATTTCAAGTCCGATTCAAGGGAATGCCAATATTACTCTCAATGTAGGTATCGGCTCATTGGATCGGATTCGATTAGGTCATCCTCGTCATTCATTATATATATACATACATACTGGCCCAATATAACTTAAAACAAGTAAGCGAACATGGCACAAGCATGGTGTTATATACAAAGAATATTGGGAGTTCAATGATTAAAAACATAACAAAACTTAAGAAGATAAAGCATGCAAATAGGAAATTTGACCTTCGGACAGTTAAGCCAATTTCCAGAATCATAATTGCCTCCAACAAATAACCAAGATGCCTGGTATGCCAGAATAACTATAGCCAACAAAGAACTCAAAGATAAGTGTTAAGGCTTACTTGAATAAACAAACTAAAAAAGATAATCTAATAAAGAGCATTATCATTCTAATATAAAACCAAAAAGAGACTAGTAGCATGTGTCCAAGTTCACCATTTATCCAGCCATGCAATATTCTTCTCCCCAGATGGCAAAACCCGATAGGGACCACATAACCACAATGAGATTGTCCCATCAATGAATATAAAGAGGGAAATAAAAAATAAAAACTCAAATTAAATAGATCATTAACAAACTCCCATATTACTAAAGCTCCTAGCTATAGTCTCCATAGTGCATATTACGCACGACACCCTATTGTTTTGTTTTTGTGCTACCATGCAATCATGCGACCTATTATTTACCCACTTCCAAAATATATGATATATATGGTTCCTCCTATATATCTGCCAAAATAGTGGCAAAATAATTTGTTTTTTTTTTTAGTTACCGGGTACATGCCCACAACGCAACAAATTTGCCCAAACATTTTGAACATTAATCAATCATGGCGATTTGAAGAATGGTCGTCATTTCTAAAACCAATTGGCATCTTGGAGAGAAGGTTCAACAAGATATGACCAACAATTCTTCCACAATTCCTCCCTCCAATACAGGACACAACTTTTTCAAAATTTGTTGTCTATAAAATTAATAGATAACAATATAAATTAGTAGCAATTTTTCATAAAGAGAGAACCAAAGGAGTTGTGTTTTCACCTCACTGTGTCAATAAGAGCTCCAAGGCAATCTCCAAAGTTAAGTTCTACAATTGTTGCATCAGAATCAGAATCTTAATCTATCAAAACCAATGGCATAGGAACGGAATCAACTTCCTGATTAGAATAAGCTACAAATGCTAATTAGAATTTAAAATGCAGATGAAAGTAACCATTTTTCCAAGCACCCCACTTCCAAGACTTCCCTAATAGATTCAGAATCAGAAATCCAGCACTCACACCACCTTGTCTTGCAAAGAACATTTTCAAATTAGACTGAAAATAAATTTTAATCTTTGAAAGCTTAAAATACACCACTGATAATAACAAAAAAATGTAGAGTTTAAAAATGCATTATTATTTGTCACAGTTTCTGGAGGCACACAAGAAGGATGAGAAGAGTTTTATGATTGTCTTGTAGAAAATGATTCGTGCAATCAGCAAAACCGTACATAACATTCCATACCTAGGTGAGGATGGATCCCACGCTTGGCATTTGAGCTTCATTTACCGTAGATATGGTGACCACAATAAATACTCAGATAAACACCCACTAGTTCCAATCAAACATCCATGCAACTCCAACTCCTTTCTAACATAAACTTAGTTCATTTCTTCACTTCCAAATCACAAGACCTCGCACCAACTTAGTCTCAATCAGATTCCATGCAAGCCAAATATGACACTTGAGAACACAAAAGATCCAAAACAAAGATCTGCAAATTCATAGAACCATAAACAAACAATTAAAAGTCAAATAAAAAGATATTTGAAGTGAATCCAAAACAAATCCCATTAACTAATCAAATCCATCAAAACCCAGATCTAGATCTCCAAAACCCCAAAAAAAGAAACAAAACCTAGACCACAAAATCCCTCAAAAGGAAAGAATTCTGCAAAACCCAGATCTATATTTCATAAAATCAACATAACATAGTACTTAAAAAATGGAATTTTGCAAAACCCAAATCCAAATTTTTAGAACTCGTCCAAACAAAGAAACCCAGATAATAAAACCAATCCGTAAGAGGAGGATGAAAGGTACATGTGTAGCAACAAGACCACTAATGTAAGCCATGTGACAAAGCAAGAGCAGACCACATTTATCTATAACGAACCTAAACCTCGTGTAATCCCAGTCCTTATTTTTTAAGGACCTGAACTTTTTACCTTTGAATGTTGACATTTAAATGAGAGAGAGGGAGAGAGATTTACAAACAAACCCCAAAACAAGTACGGATTCAAGGAAACCCTAGACTAAAGATTGATTCAAAACATAGAAATGTTTAAGTCAAAATACCTTGAAAAGGCAGCCACGAGAGAGTGTGTGATGGAGATTTTGAAGTCAAAATACTTGAAAAACATAGAGATTGTTCTCTTTCTTTCTTTAAGATTTGGATTCTTCAATGCCTTCAAAACCCATGTGTGATGACAAGTAAAGGGCTTGAGATGCCCAACAGTAAACAAGTAAGAACGGTAGAAAAATGTAGTGGCGACTAGATGCCATACAGTGTTAGAAATTTCAGAAATGATTTTAGAAATTTCAACTTTCAACCCATGCTCAGATTTCAGAAAAAAAATGAACGGAAATAAATCCTTTTCATTTTGATTATAATCAACCCATGATTTCAGAAAAAATCAATGGAAATAAACCCATGAAAATAGCTTCAGATTTCAGGAAAAAAATAGACGGTGCATGCTCATATTTTAGAAATTTCAGATTTCATATGGTATTAGAAATTTCAGATTTCAACCCATGCTCAGATTTCAGAAAAAAATGAAAACAAATGAATCCATGAAAATAGGTTGAACCCATGAAAATCAACCCATAAACCCTTTTCATTTTGGTTAAAATCAACCCGTGAAAATAGGTTCAACCATGATTTTAGAAAAAAAAAATCAACGGAAATAAACCCTTTCATTTGAAACGAAAAGGATTTCATCGTTTGAAACAAAAAGGGTTTTAAATGAAAATAAACCTTACTTGAGAACGGCGACGGCGGGACGGCATAGCGGAGGGCGGCACGGCGGAGGATGATGTCGACGGCAACACCCGAAGGGATGAGGCAGGCTGATGGAGGGACGACAGAGTAGGAGGGAGGGGGTTTTAGGCTTGAGCTCCAAAAAATACCCAACATATTTTTGAAAAGAAAAGAAAAGTTTTCAATTTCTTTTATACATTCATTTCATCGGTTGCCAGATATGACGCCACTATAGAGATCAGTTAGCGGCAGTTAGCTACATGCCCGCCGCTAATAGCTATCTATAGTGGCGGCCAAATGCAAAATCGCCTCTATAGAGACTATTAGCTGCAGTCATGTAGCTGGCCGCTGGTAAAAGTATAGCCAAAATTTCCCCTTGATGTATTAGTGGCAAGATATTTGCGGCCGCCGCTAAATCTTACCTATAGCGGCGGTTTTTTCTTGGCCGCCGCTAAAAGTTGCCGCTAAAGTTGCCGCTAATAGCAATCTTGTAGTGATTAGTTCAAATTTTATAGTTCGAGTATAGTCGTAAGTTCAGTAGGTTCGCGCTTCCACATGTTTTAAAACTAAAAAATTTACTATGATTTTCATAACTCTATTTAGATGTGAGTGTGACTTTGCCTTGCCCATCATGAATTCAAACGTCGGATTCAGGACACGTGGCACACACATCGAGATTTTTATAGTCAAAATTCGGGGCATGACAACCATGCAGGTCTAACTTGAGAAATATGTAATCCCTCTACTTAAAAATTTCATTATTGATTACATTGACTACTAACCTCTTGGACCTTTTTTTTTCTCAATGGCTTTCATATTACACACTGGATATTACTCATGTATCTTTTAGAGCATTTTTGTCTTTGTTTCTTTCATTTTTGTTCATCGATGGGTTCATGATAAGTCATCATTTATGCATTTTTATCCCATTTTTCTTAGTTAATTATCAGAATTATCCTACATAAATCATTAAACTTACAAGAAAATATGATATTCTCTTTTCACCAATTGTATATTAGATTTCTCTTAGTAATAATCAATCAATTTATATTAATAATCTTATCTCATTAGGTACTCGAGCCGAAGACTAATGCAAGCATAAGTCGAAGCCCAAAAGCTTATGTACAAAAAGCCCAAATTTGAGCAAAATGGTGGGCTATGTTGACAGCCCAGAAGTTGGGCCAAGAAGTGAGCCAAGTTGGTGGACTAAGCATGGACCAAGATGCGGTTGAGATTACAACAAACTGAACGGTCTATATTACAGAAGACATGATGATGGCTTTCTAAAAATAAAATGGTGGTTTTGGTTTTGAAATTTAAAAATGATGGAATGTTTAAGAAAGAAATATCTTATCAAAAGAAAATTTTCTTTTGTAAAATAAAATAATATTTTAATGGTTTTCAAAAGGAAGTTTTAAAAGAATAAATTAGTGATTGATTTCATTGGGAAAGGAAAAAGTATTTTATTGATTTTCAAAATAAAGTTTCAAAGAATAATTTAATAAGTGATTCTATCGAGAAAAGAAAAATATATTTTATATAATTGTTTCCATCTTTGAAAATATTTTTTTAAGAAAAGAAAGTCATAATTTACTAAAAATGGAAAGAATGTTACACATCCTAGCCTATAAAATGAGTTTCAATACACAATGGACAACGTTCTTCTCTTGGCTATTCTATGGCAGGTGATCTCTCTTGGCTAAAGACCTCTTACGGCTACAGCTACAATCTTCTTTTGACATCAGATAGATCTCTTCCCTCTTTTTTTTTTATTTCTTTTAGTCTTTTATTTGTAATTCTTGTATTTTTTTTCTTTAGTTTAGTTTTGCTTATCAAGTGTAATAGTTTTTGGTCGTTAAAGAGATTGACAACCTCTGTTGATGACCGATGAAAACTCATTCTCTAACATTAGAGTTAATAAATATTTTTTTTTGCTATAATTATTTGTGTTTGATCAAGTTACTTCACTATTCATCACTCATTTCTGTGGTTCGATCCCTATATTTGCACTATACGTAAATTGCTAGTTTAATTTTTGTAGTTTTGTGTTTGATTTGACAATAAGTTACAACGACTACTCAAAATACTGTCCATCAAATGGCGTCGTTGCCAAGGAGGAAGATCGAAAGGTGAAGACAGCCATCAAGCAAAAATATTCAAGTAGAGAATCATTCTCTCATTTTTTTTACATTTTTTTGTTTCATCATCTAGGTAAGTACCCCTTGTGCACCGCATCCCCCTGTTAGTGGTTTTGTTTCTTAGTTTTAGAGTCACTTGGATTAAAAAAAATAAAAATAAATAATATAGATTATTTTTTTGCTTTAATTGTATAACTTTTTTTCTTATTTTCTTTTTTGCTTTATTAGTGTAATTTCTTTCTTCATTTATTAGTATAAAATCATTCCGACTTCATTAGTATAAAAAAAAAATAATTTTTTTTTGCTTTATTAGTGTAACATTTTTTTCTAGTATACTTTTTTTTTCTTCTTGCTTTATTAATGTAACTTTTTTTTCTTGCTTTATTAGTATAATTTTTTTTTTGCTTTATTAGTTTAATTCTTTTTGTTGTTTGTGCATATATTATGTCAATTTATTGGTTTAGCATTTTTGCATTAAAATTCTTAAGGGCATTAGAACCCCAATAAGATACGGTCGGGATTTCATCACCCGTTCCGTGGCCCAACACCATCCTTGCATAAATGTACCCAAAGCCTAAATTAATTTGAAAATCACTAGACATTGGCCTTAGGGTTTCAAGCTCAATAGGATGGAAGCGGTTGTTATCCACTCCAGTGAGTTCTTTTAAACTGAAAATTAAGGACAGTCTCTGTCTAAGGAAAGAAGGACGTACCGTCATTAAATAGGCCTAGTGCCTCTTTTTTTTCCCTAAAAAAATTACTTGTTGATTTCGCAGAATTTAATTGGTAAGCTTTCAGCTTAATTCGGAACAATTAGGAGTTGTCTAATTAGGAGAGATTTATTTTGGAAACAATCCAAATATTTCTCAAAAAAAAAAAAAAGAGAAAAAAATTAGAAAAAAAAATTGGATACCCTTCACTTAAAATTAGGTAAAAGCCAAATTTTGCTTGTGTGGTGTACCAAAAAAATGTGAGAACAAAAAAAAAACTATAATGGATTATCGAGAATCGAAGGGGTTTAGTGCACTTTAATGTGTAGATTTTTCCTACAATGATGGGAAAAAATTTGAACGAGAAAGTGTAATGAACACTTATGAATGTTCTTTTAATCCCTCAAGTTTTGGGACTTATCCAAATTTTAAAAATTGGCAAAATATTAACAATCCTAAATGGCCTTCTTCTTGTACATCTTATGTACCATCTTCAGAGGAGACCTTAGAGGAAGCGTTCGAAGCATACTTATATAATATGAATATCTCCAACCAAATGAATATGCAACTTAATCAAGAGTTTCAAACTTAGGTAAACACATTCACAAGATTTGAGAATATTGAGGGTGATGGTGAACTAAATTTTTCTGATAAATTAGTCATCACCCCTCATTCAATTTTTTTCCTCACCAAGAGGACAATGAAGATATAGAGAAGCATGAGAATGAACCTTTAGAAATTTTTGTACAAAATAATGTATCTCAATTAAATTGTTTTACACCATTTAAAGTTTCTTTTAAATATTGTGATGATGATGTTGATGGCTGTAGGGAGGACATATTTTTGCCTGATATTGTGGGACCCCCCATCTTTGACCTTTACAATGATGTCAATAATGAAGTGCAAATTCTTTTAGATTCTACCTCTCATTTTGACATTGAGAAAGAGTTTCTAGTTGAACCATTGCCTATAATAGCAAATGAATCAATTCCTTATCTTGTTAAGGTCTCCAATTTAACCTTTTGCCTTTATCATGTTAGCGTACATGTTCTTACCTAGATCATGATAAAACCCTTTCTTGATATCTCTTTTGAGATAATCATGAACCAAGAGACAAAATTGTTAAAAGACGTTAGGGAACATGAACATGCAATAGGTTTGATTATGAATAACATACTGAGACTCAATCCGGTAATCCATAACCATGGGCTTCATCTTGAGGAAATGGTTGGATTGGAGTGCAAAGGCAACTCCAAACGGAGAAATTTGAGGAGGTGTATTCATATCTTGCTTCTACAATGTCACTTTCTGATAATATTGAAATTGGATACCTTAAAATTGGTAGAATTTTAAGAACCCATAGTCATTTGATCAAATTTCTATATTCAATTTGGTTTTTAAAAATTCTATTAAATATGGTTAACATTGTGCTTTTTATTCCAAGAGGAAAAACATTTTTAAGTCATAATGAAAAGTCAAAACTTCCTTCCTCAATATGGTTCTTGAAAATCATTTCTCTAAGGTGAGAAGGACTTTAGTGTATATTATTGTATTTTAGTTCTTATTTTCATTTTTTATTATTTATTTTATTTTTTATTTTTCTCAGGATGTTCTCGTACACCATCTCTATTTGTGATTCTCAGTATTTATGATGCTCATTTATTGAAACATTAAGGACAATGCTCGATTTAGCTTGGGGGGTGTGGATTCGTGCTTCATTTTTAGGATAATTTATGTTAATAGTATTGACTGGTGGATTCCTCTTTTCTTTTTAAAAAAAAATCTAAAAAATTAAAAAAATAGTAATTATTATTTTTTCTTTCTTGCTTGCATTTCTTCTATTAAGATATTAAATTTTGGATTATGAAGACATATGGTGAAAACATTAAACAACCAAATTTTGATATTTTAATACCGAGTCATTGTTATTAACTCTGAAGTAGTGAATTTTAGAAACTTTTGATATTTGAAAAGTCCACTATTATATCTGATAGATTGCTAGAGTTTAGGTTAACTTTAGTGGTTGTGACCTAATGATTGCCTAGAAGTATTAGGAAAGACCAAGTCCAATGAACTTTGACTAACTAGTTCATTTGGTTGGCTGAGAAAGAAGAAAAATAGAATTGGGTATAAAAACGCTTTGGAAAGCAACCAGTGAATTATATCGAGTACATCGAAAATGACTGCCTATTTCCCTTGTATTGTATGAAAAATTATTTATATAAAAAAAAAAAAAAGAGGAAGTGCTGAATATGATGAAGTAGTATCAAGCAGATTAGACGCATGCAAAAGAAAAATTTGTTGAAAGTTTCAATGATTCATGTTCTAAAAAATAGGGTGAAAGTCGTTGTTGTAAAAATTCGAGTAAGCTGGAATATCACAAATAAAGCCCATGAGGTATTAAGGTGAACATCCAAATCGCTTGTTAACCTGAACATGTAGCTTAGTTTTGAATTGGGTCCTTAGGTTAATCCGATCATCTCTTTGGTGATTAGAAGTTCACTTCTGCTTTAGGAAACCGACCCTCATGTTATCTACCAGACTTCACATGCACTCAAAGTCACATTGGTCTAGAATTTTTTAAAGGGGAGTTAATGATTCAGACTTTAACTTAAATTTTTAGAATAAATGACAGAAAATTATATATAACCAATGCTTGATTAATCTTGAGTTTGATGCTTGAATGAATTATACAGCAAATTTTTATTTTCTTTTCTAGCTTAGTTCTTTTTATTTTATCATTTAAAGAAAAAAAAGAAAATAAAGAAAATGGAGGATCATAGGTCTTGTTTTACAGTTATTATCCCAAATTTTGTACTCTACCTTTCTAATCTAATTATATATTATTATCACATTTGGTTATTATCCTTAGTTTATTATCAGAATTATCCTACAAAAAATATCAAACTTACATGAAAATAAGATATTTTCTTTTCACCAATTATATATTAGATTTCTCTTAATTAATAATAGTTAATTGATTTATATTAATAATATTATCTCATTAGGTGCTCGAGCTCAAGACTAATGCGAGCATAAGTCCAAGCCCAGAAGCTTATGTATAAAAAGCCTAAATCTAAGGAAAATAGTGGGCTATGTTGACGGGTCAAAAGTGGGCCAAGTAGGTGGACTAAGTATGGACCAAGGTGGTTGAGATTATAACAAAATAAATGGTCCAGATTACAGAAGGCATGATGATGACTTTCCAAAATTAAAATGGTGGTTTTGGTTTTGAAATTTAAAAATGATGGACTATTTAAGAAAGAAATATCTTATCAAAAGAAAATTTTCTTTTGTAAAATAAAGAATATTTTATTAGTTTTCAAAAGGAAGTTTTACAAGAATAAAGTGATTAATTTCCATTGGGAAATGAAAAAGTATTTTATTGATTTTCAGAAGAAAGTTTCAAAGAATAATTTAATAAGTGATTCTATTGAGAAAATGAAAATATATTTTATATAATTATTTCAATCTTTGAAATATTTTTCTAAGAAAAGAAAGTCGTAATTTACTAAAGATGGAAAGAATATTATACAGCCTAGCCTATAAAAAGACTTTTAATAGACGAAGGACGCCATTTTTTTCTTGGCTGCTCTCCAGCTGGCGATCTCTCTCAGCTATAGACCTCTTACGGCTACAATCTTGTCTTGGCATCGAATTTCTTTCTTTTTTCTTTTTTCTTATTTCTTTCAGTCTTTTATTTGTCATTCTTGTATTTTTTTTCTTTTTTTCTTTAGTTTAGTTTTGCTTATCAAGTGCAGTAGTTTTCGGTCGTTAAAGAGATTGACAATTTCTGTTGATGACCGGTGAAAACTCGTTCTCTAACATTAGAGTTAAAAAATATTTTTTTTACGAGAATTATTTGTATTTGATTAAGTTACTTCACTATTCATCACCCCTCTTTGTGATTCGATCCTTATATTTGCAATTTACTTAAATTGCTAGTTTAATTTTTGCATATTTGGGTTTGATTTGATAGTAAGTTGCAACGACTAATCAAAATACTGTCCATCAGTTCATTACTGAGACAAGCCACTAGTAGACCAAAAGACGCAGAGATAATGTACCCCTAAATTAGTCAATAAATTAAATTTTCTGGCAAGGTGTCATGGAGACTTAACAATGAAAGTAGTAGGCTGGAAGTGATGCCATTAATATAAAATATGGCATTTGAGATTGGGATTGTAAGGTTAGATTTTGACCAGCATTTAGATATAGAGACTCTTAGGTATAAAAAGGGCTTCGTGATATTGAGGATGATTTACTTCAATGGACTGGGTTTAAGGTAGGAAGGTTGATAAAGTTTGCTTTGGATAGAAACCTAGTGTTTGAAGAGGTATTCTGAAACCTTTTTCACCATTGCCACCAACAAAGAGGTATGGTTTTATGGATCATTTCAAAAGGAGTGGGAAAGGGTTGTTCATCATTGTATGAGAAGATTAATTTACAATGTTATGACCTCTCTTGGCTTTTAGGGAAACTTTGGGCCTCACGAATTGAACCTCATCTTCTCTCCCATGTGATTTCCTTGTTTCTCTGAGAGCATGCCTAGCAAAATTTTGATCGGAGGCAACAAATAATGGGGTCGGTGTTTTCTTAGTTTGTACATCTCTTGCAGGGAAGCCAAGAGTGTGCCTTTTTTTTAAGTACTAAATCTTTTCCTACTTTGATGGCAATATTTAAACAAGCAAAAGCAATTATAAGTCATACGTAAACTTGAAGTTACACAAAGAATCATTTGTATTAACATCACAAGTTCTTAGGATCTGCATGGATTGCAAGATAAAAATAGAAATCTCAAACTAAAAATCCAATTATAATACATCATCCAAATCATTGCACAAACAACCCACTTGTAATTCAAGTGAGATGTCAAAGAGAAGAAGAGAATCAAACATTCATGCTGCCTTCATCAACCTAACTATTCTGATGTTGCCAGTCTAGTTGTGATGCATTGCGTTGTCCTCAGTATCGAAGTCCAAACAGAGAAAGTTCTCATATGTAAAACCTGAAAATATCATCCAAATTAACAATGACTCTATAGGTTGACCCATAACAAATGAGAGAGTAAAGGAGAGGAACATTGAAAGAAATGAAATGCCATTGCCGCCACACCATTCACATCAAGAAGCCATGGTTGCCAATATGTGCTATGCTTGCCAATCATGTCCCCTATGAGGCATAGAGACACACAAGAAAATAAAAGAAGATCAGTATATAAATAATTCATGGTTTAAATCTCTCTCTCTCTCTCTCTCTCTCTCTGGGGACACAAATTTTGAGAACAATTTTGGCATACCCATATAGAAGATGAATCAATGGCTGATTTTCGGTGAGGATGATCTCCTTACCAAACAGATCAGCCCATTCTGAAATTTCTAACCCCTTTAAATGTGGTTTTCAAGTAAATGGTGAAAATAGACTGTCCATAATTCTTCAACAGGTAAACCAGTCTACGAATATTGAAATGATTTGAATATTTGTGAGGATGAGCTCCTCATATATATGCCCAATCTGGTATGTATCCATGAATCTTATTATTCACAAAGGTAATGCCAGGACCACAGACAGTCCATACTCCACACCATTGGATAGTACGTCCTTGAGACATGTGTCAGTTCATAAGTATCCAACAGAGGGTACATAAGAATCATACCCCATGTTATTGGCTTGAGGACTCTAATACACTTTTGAATCTAAAATTAGAACTGAAAGAAGCTCTTATGAAGCCTCCAAGATGTTATGCACATTGAAATAGTTGAATCTAAAATTAGAACTGAAAGAAGCTCTTATGAAGCCTCCAAGATGTTATGCACATTGAAATAGGGAGTGAATCTCTGAAAAAGACAAACTTAATTATTCCCATTATATTTTGGCTGTCTTTTTCTTTTTCTTTTTTCCATAAAGTTCTACCAATTTTCATTTTATTTTATCATATTTTTTTTTCCACAAAAGCGTCACCAAAACTAATTCTACCATTACCCTTAACCTCCCCTCCACATGTCACAACATGATAGGGGGTTGATGCATCTCCTCAACCAAATGGGTGACAACAGTAACAAACAATATCAGTGTGAGCTTGTAATTTATAACTAGGAATTAATTGCCCAATGGAATAAATATTTTAAATGTGCAAAAAATATATTTGTATGAAAAAAATATATTATAATTTAATATTAATAAATGGAAAAAGAATTATTTTATAATGTGTAATGCTATAATATTTCATCCAAAATTGAAGCCATTGTGTAAAAGTTTTCTAATTAAGCATCGCAGAACCATGTGGAAATAGCAATTCGCGCGAGATGCAATGATTTGTAGTGATACAAAATAAAATTATGTACGAGAAATAAACTTGCAATTAATGTGTGAAAAAAAAATCTGCTCCAAACATGGCATAGAATAAAACAAAAGTATAAAGTGCAAATGTAATATTGTAATGCAAAGGAGAAGGAAATAATACCTAATCTTCCCCTTTTTCTTGGATGACCCTAGCTAGCATATCCCCTTCAATTTTGAGGGTGGTGATGTGTCTCAAGCCATCTGGAAGCATCTTCAATTTATAGCAGTAATTTACCATTAAATGCTTAAGGTTGGCCATTGCTCCGACCTCCACTTTCCATTCTTCTAAATCACACAAACCAAGAAGTTTCAAGGATTGGAGTCGAGCAAACCCTCCGGCAGAGCAAATCATTTCCTTTCCCTTGTATGCCTCCCAATCTAAGAAAAGGACTCTCAGGTTTGGTAGCTTTTGCAACATCACTGCCGGGTCTTGCCTTAGAAACGAATGTGACAAGTGTAACTCAGTGAGGTTTGGTGGGAAATAATCAAGAGGATTGTTGGGTAGGTTCTGTAGTTGCCCATGCAATTCCAATTGGTAGAGGTATTGATGGTGTACAATTGAAATTAGAGGCATTGCACTAACTGGGTAATTTGATTTTGGAGACAACATGCGATCGGGAGTCCAGTAATCGTATTCTAAACCATCAGCAACCAGCATTAATGATCAAAGGCACTCCAATTCGACAACAGCGTTGGATAAAGGATCTGCATGTAATGTTTCTAGCACTCCAACTATAGCCAAATGTCTGAGATTGCTCAACTTGGATAACCCAACCTCTATCCAACTGCCTGCTGGTAGCTCTAGTCTGAGTAAATCCCTTGATAGGTCTTCCACTGTGACGCCTTTTGCTCCGTGGATGAATTGGTCAGAGTACAAAGTTATCCCATAAAGATGTCTTAGTTGCTTCATTTTGCTTATTTCCTTCGGCACGCCATTGATATTAGTGTATCTTATATCTAGAGATTGTAGTTTACTTAGGTTGCGTATACAACGCGGGAGCCTTCGCATCCAAGTGTGCTTTAATCCCAAGTACTTTAGAAGGATGAGTTCTCCGATTTCTTTCGGTAACTCGTCCATTTTTACACCCTCTAAATCCAACACACTAAGCAATTTTGTATCTCGATCCATAGAATGATTTCCAATTCAGATCTTTTTCTTCTCTTGTAGTGAAGAACAATAAAGAACGGAGGTTTAGAGTGGAGCTGGAGTTGTACGGATACATATTTCTGTAAACATGGATGGCAAGTCTACGTGATCTAGTCACGGATGCAGAATTGTTGTTCCCATACATCTCAAGAAATCTATCTTGCTTTCCTTCTGAAATTGCAAGATCCCGCAGGAGATCGTGAATGCGACAAGTTAAAACTCCTCCATCGGACCTCCTCTCTGTAAGTTGAATCATGCTTCTTTGAATTAGCTCCTCAAGGCAATCCTCTGCTATATCTTCCATTTTTTCATGTCCTCTGGATTGTAAAAAGCCATCCGCAACCCATAACAGGATCAATTTTTCTGCATGGATCTCAAAGTCTTCTGGAAAAAGACCGAAATAGAGAAAACATGACTTCAAGTAGTAGGGTAAATCATTGTAACTCAAAGCTAGAATTTTCAAACATGGGTCTGAATCTTGAGTTAGTTGCCAATTTACGCTATCAAGTATTTTGGACCATACAACAAGTGTCTTATCTTTTATTGACAAGAGACCGCCTAATACAACAATTGCTAAAGGTAATCCGCCACATTTTGCAACAATTTTCTTCCCCAATGATTCTAACTCAATGGGGCAACTTGTTGCCACTGGGAAAACCTTCGTGCAAAAGAGTTCCCAACTCTCCTTCTTATTCAAAAGGCGTAGATCGTGGGGATGAATCGATGCGTCGGCATGTAAGGCTACATCTCTATTGCGACTAGTAAGCATAACTCTACTACCATTCATAACATTTGGAAAGCTTGCATTAATTCTGTTCCAAGCTTCTTTACTCCATATGTCATCAACTACCACCAGATATCTCCTTCCTTGAAGGTGTTTGAAGAGTTCATCCCTTAATTCATCCTCATTCATCTTCTCCAAACCCTCTTTGAGCAACCCAACTTGTTTTATAGTGCTATGCAAAAGATCCTTTACCTGATATTCTTGAGATACATAAATCCATGCACAAGTATCGAAGCATCTCTTAATATCACTTCTATTATAAACTTTTTTAGCAAGAGTCGTCTTTCCTAAGCCGCCCATTCCAACAATTGAAATGACAAGGCGGCGAGGCTCTCCTTGTATCAGCAGTGATGCCAATTCCTCCGCGTCCCTTTCAAAGCCCACCACATGCACTTCCTCGACAATGGGTGCCCTCTTTTCTTTCCACGTCCGCGAGTCTTCACCTGATGAATTTTGTCCTTCTTCTAAGATCTGAATGCCGTATTTTGATTTGTCGGCAAAGATCTTTTCCATCCTTCTGTTAATCTCCTCGATTTGCTTTCCTACATTGTGGATGGTTATAAGTCCGCTGGGTAGGAAACAAACCTATGTAAGGTGTTTCTCTGCTGTTGTCGCTCTACTTTCAGGATCAAAGCATCGATAACATCCTCAGCCTCGTTCGATATTTCTCTGATTTGACTGACCCAAACCTCCACACTTTCATTCTTCCTCCGTTTCTCATCGGCATCCCTTAAGAAGGATTTCATCAATCTAAGCTCGTCACGAAGTGATGTGACCTGCTCGTCCACTCCAAGAAGGAACGTGACTTCTTGAACTATAAGCAGGCTTAATTTTTCTACTAGAAACTGAACAACGGACTCAGCCATTTTGCTCTCTCTCTCTCTTTGCACAGCTCTTACAAAAAATTGAAGCTCGTAATGTCTTCCCATGGTAGTGTGCCACGTGGCTCATATTTTGCATTGTGACAGAAGCTCTCTGTCTCAACGCTGTGACAGAAGTTTTACTCCTGAACTTGTATCGGCCCTGCCGAGTAAGACTTGCCTGACCATGGTCAGGTAGCTACCTGATCACCCACAATATAAGCCATGTGGCAATTTATTAGAGGACACTGATCGTATAGATGTTTGGCCAGTCCCTAGGTGGACCTGGACCTACAAACCCAAAATCAACCTGATCAGTGATTTCTAAGAGTTAGTTGAAGTCACTTTCGTTCGTTGATTTTAACCGTAGGAATTTGAGCATTATTTACCATTATTTCCGTACAAAGTTCCAAAGGTTTGAAATCACTAATCAAGCTAAGTTTTGGTTTGTAGGTCCACTTAGGGATTGGTCAAACATCTATACGGTTAGTGTCCTCTAATAAATTGCCACATGACTTATATTGTGGGTGGTCAGGCAAGCCTTACTCGGCCCTGCCGACATGAGCAAGAAAGGTCTGCTGCTTTACGTCATGAAGCTGATGTAAGCAGACCATCTTTCACAGGAAGTGTTAGAACATAAAATAAGGGCCTGTTTGGAAATCTGAAAATGGGGCCAGCAGAGTTCAGTCCAGGTAGTCCAGTTGTTCTGGCCCTATGTGGTAAACGTGTGGAGCCCATAGTTAGCAATTGGAAGCAAGGTTTAAAAAACGGCCGTTATAATGGATTCGGACCTACCTTGTTACGTTATGGACCGTTAAAACGCCTAGAAAATAACGGAAGTGTTAGAACATAAAATAAGGGCCTGTTTGGAAATCTGAAAATGGGGCCAGCAGAGTTCAGTCCAGGTAGTCCAGTTGTTCTGGCCCTATGTGGTAAACGTGTGGAGCCCATAGTTAGCAATTGGAAGCAAGGTTTAAAAAACGGCCGTTATAATGGATTCGGACCTACCTTGTTACGTTATGGACCGTTAAAACGCCTAGAAAATAACGGCCGTTATTTTTCCGTTAATTTTGTGAAAAAAAACGGCTGTTATTTTTGTTTTTTCCATTTTTTCCGTTATTTTCTGTTATATTCCGTTATTTTCCATTTTTGAAATTCATTTCAGCGCCATTTTTTCTGTTATTTTTTGTTATTTCCGTTATTTTCCGTTATATTCCATTTTTTTCCGTTTTTGCTCTTGAGCGTTTTTTTCGTTATAACGGAAAAAACGGTAACACCCCCAGTCCGTTATACCGTTATAACGGTCCCCTTTAAAACTTGATTCGAAGTGCAGCAAAAATACGGTAAGGGAAATGTTCGAGTACAATTCGGGTTTGTCATTTTAATTGCGTTCAAAAATCTGGCAATAATAATTGAAAAAATGAACTAAAACAAATTGATTTTGTCTTACAAAATGAATTTTCATGTTAAAAACTTAATAATCTGGGAATAATTCTGAAAATGTCGCAAATTATTTGAGAATAATTATATCATGTTTAAAAATGCGTGAATTTTTCCATACCTTTGAATAGGACGTTATGCGGTTCATTTTTTAAATAATTCGTTCTACTGGTTCATCTATAATTCGAGAATTTACCAACTATGGTGGAGCCCAGATATTGGGCCCGCTGTTATGGATTTTGTCCTTGAAACAAGGCCAGGGTTGACTTTATGATGAGAGTTACAACATCAAACTAGTTCTCATAGGTTAGGACTGGGCTTGGCCCTACTTTGTGGCCGTTGATTCAATTCACAATGGCACGAAACAATAGCCAGGTGAAGATGTTGGTGACAAGCCGGATTATTCAATTGAAACATATTTCAGTGAAGATCACATATTTGTAATACCTGAATTTGAAGAAAGGAGTAATCGAATGTTGTTCGACTTTCTAGAGCGTTTAGCAGTGGTTGCTGCTGAAACTAAGATTCGAACGGTTTACTTCAATCATCCAATCAATCAATTATTTGACCTAGTTTGAAGACCTTTTTCTTTCGGAAATAACCTAGTTTTAAGACTTTTTAGAGCATAGAGCACGTGGACTCGGGAAATAAATATATATTAGAACACTTTCTACAGATTAAATGTGGATGCAATTAAGATGGTACACTTCATTGAAAATACATTTTAGCTCTAGATTGTGGGCCATGGTAATATTGTGGTCCAGACTTACTGGTTTTGTTCATCTGGATAAGATTGGCACTCCATACATATTAGAGCTTACGTTTACATTTATTTGTAACCTTCGTACTCATACACTAGTTTTTTTTTTCTTTTTCCACTGTTATCATCTTGAGGGATAGGGAGGAAATGCGGATTTGTATTTATGGGAGGAAACGAAAAGGTTTTTAGACATGGTAGAAACATACAGTTCGGTTTTAAATGGTTAAAATATATAGATCAACGAAAATTTCTATTTTTTTATATAGCTTTTGTGACATTTAATTTTGTGGATTATACTAAAATGGGTTGATATGAACCAAAATAAAGGGTTAAAATTATGGAATTTACTTATTAAAAAATTATGAAATTTCCACACTCCAGATATATTTCATGGTTGTCCCTATTGAAATCGAAATAACACAAAGAAAATGGCCAAACTATGGCAATATTTAGGATCTTGTCTTCCTTAGCCCATTAGTTGACTAGTATAGCTTGTTAATTTGATAATGTTTGGAGGTGTGATACCATAGACTTATGTTGAAAGCTTGTCTTCACACATTAACAAATAATAGTTTTCTAGTCACCTTTGCCTTTACTACTAGAGGGACCAAGCAAAATGATCAAAAAAATCCCCATAATGTTGATAGAATTGAATGGAGGAATGAGTTCATGCTCCTGATTCCAAATAGGTGGAATATGGTGATGATGATGATGATAATGATAGTAGTGTCTTCCCTCCAGCTCGTTTGTGTCCTTTGGAGAAGGAAAAAAATAAAAATTGAAAGGTTCGTTCAAAATTTTCTACTTATCAAAATTTTCTAGAAGGAGAAAAAAAGGGCTCACTCCCTCTAGAATAGAGTTGCTTTAAGAGTACTTAGGATGAGCCTCAGTGTTTTGGAGGAAGGTATAATGAATTCCGTATGGGATAATCAGGACAATGTAAGTGACTATCTCAAGTTGTGGACTAGCTCAAGCTTTGGATTATGAGCGGAACTTTGATAATTGACATCATGTAAAGTCATGTTTTTGTATTGTCAATTCTATGACAAGTGTATGTCATGATATATATGTCTTTGTCTATTAAGTCATATAATATCTGAGAGAAATAAGATATGAATAATAAGGTTGCATTAGATTAAGCTTCACTGGTAGATCATCTTGTCTTGTTCTTCATGAAAGATCATACAGAGGACTTCAAGTGTATTATAATCAAGATGAAAGCAATTGCAAAAATTGGAGAGATCAAAGAAAAGACTAAAGATTGAAAAGTTTAAGGTCAAGGAAAATGTGCATCAAGTTTCACACTACCTTAAACCTCACTCACCAAATATATCAATTCATATTCAATAAGTTTTTGAAGCTTTAGAAATATTCAAAGATAGTCCAAAGTATTCCAAACTCAAAAGGTATATCAAGTTTGTGTCTCTGGTTAATCAGCACTATATTGGGCTTAGCTAACAAATCTTTTTGAAACTAGGATTATTTTTCCGTCTTTGAAAGATCAACCTTAATTTCAACACATTTTTAATTTGATCCCAGACTTTTTTATCCTGTAAAATATGAGATTTGCATAGGGGCTTGTGTCGGATGTTGATCCGCATTCGGGATTAGTTAGCGCAAATATGAAACTTGAAAATACTACGAAAATACCGAAAATGTGGTGGAAAGATGAGAAAAATATTGGATTGAGTTTAAAAAAATTAATTTGTTTTCTTTTTTAAACTATTGATATTCGAAAGAGAGATCATGAAATATACTATTCTAAAAGAAACAAAATGGAGTATCCAAACATTCAAAAGCAAATTAAGCTTCATTCATGAATCTAAAGATCAATATCCATTACAATGCGTTTGTAACATCTTTGAACCACAAATCAATAAATAAATAAATTCCTAGAGAGAGAAAGAGAGGAAATTATCAATAACCACAAAAAAGACTAGAGAGATAAACTAAGATACTAGAGAGAGAAGGGGAGGATTATCTCACCATGACGGATGGATGGACGGCAACATGCATGAAAGAATTGTGGACTGCCGGTGCAGTTGGAAGGAGTTGCAGGTTGTAAACCCGAACGGCTGGGTGTTTGCAGGGCGTGAAGGGATATCAGCCAGCTACTAGACGAGGTGAATCTGTGTGGAAGGCACTGCTAGACGTGGTATGGAGATGCTATTTTAACCCACAGTAGCACATGCCATCGGTGATGCTATCAATGGAGGTTGAAGGGTGGATGGCAGCGAGGAGAAAATGGTGATCAGTCCATGCATTAAGAGGGAAGCACAATCCGGTTTCTAGCCGGAGTTGCAGCGGTGTGGTGGAGTGGATGATGAAGAGCAACACCTCTTTGAAGATGGGGCGTTGATGGCTGAACCTCCAATGGATGCTAGTGGCTTTAGCGATCTGGGTTTGGCGTTCACAGTTGTGAAGCCATGAAATGGTGGATGATAGAGCAGGTTGACGGTGATGGAGATGAAGGACGTGGAGGAGATGACTAGTGGTGGAGGTTTTGTGAGATGATGAAGAAGAAGAAGAAAAGGGTGAGGGAAAAACCTGGAGATTGGAGAGAGTGGCTTGTGAGTTTTTTTTTAGTCGATGGCGATAATGGAGGTGGGGCGTATGGGGAGTTCTAGGTGAGGACAGCTTGGAGAATGAAAGTGATGGACAGCTAGGGTTTTAGGAGAGGCTTTTATCGAAAAAACGTGATGATGCATGGGCCTTTTGTTTAGGGTTTCCATATTTTTAAAACGTGGGGAGATCTTCCCATTTTTGGAAAACGTCTCCCCTCTTTAGTAGTCCCACGGTTTCTAATTTTTAGAAACTCCATTCCCATATCAAGGCCGTGGTTTTTAGAAACAAGCCCAGAATTATTTAGAAAGTTTTTGAAAATATTTAAAGTTTTTAATGCCACCTCATCCTAAAAATATCATTTTTAAAGAATCTCAGCCACATGCTTAAAGAATCTCAGCCACATGCTTAAAAGAAAACTATTGCTTTTCACAACTTTCCCAAAAATTTGCATTTCCATTTTTGCAAGAACAAGTCTCTCTTTAATCTGGGCTGTCCAACTCTGTAGGGATCGAGATCACATTGATCAATGCTGTAGTAGTGACCAGTGGCGGAGCCAGGGGGCGAGGAGTTGCCCACCCTCAACTTTGAGATTTTGCCCATCCCAACGTGGTCTCCAATTTGAGCCACGTGCAACTCTCTTGCCCTGCCCACCCTCAAATGTCTGGCCAATCCTTTGGTGGACCACAATATTTACTATGTTCAACACTCTTAGAGACCATTTACCGTATGGATGTTTGGCCCATCCCTAGCTGGACCTACAAACCTAAAATCAGCTTCATTAGTGATTTCAAACCTTTGGATCTAATTACCTCAAATAATGTTCAAATCCAACGGTTAAAGATTTTCCATAAAAAAAAAGTCCAAATCAATGGTTAGAAATCACAAATCAGGCTGGTTTTTGATCTGTAGGTCCACGTAGGGATGGCCTAAACATCCATAAAGTCAGTGGTCTCTAAGAGTGTGCCACGTGGTCCATACTGTGGTTTGTCATCAACGCTTGTGACGTCTATTGCAGATTTACGCAAAAAAATTGGTACTAATATCCAAGGTTTAAAGGAGGCCGTTTTAACGGTATAACGGACTGGGGGAGTTACCGTTAAAATGGATTATAAAGGCCAGGGGCAAAAATGAAAAAAAAATAGAATTTAATGAATTTAAATAGAATTTAATGGAAAAAATGGTGTTGAAATTCAAAATTTGAAATTGAAAATTTCAAAAACAAAAAAAAATGAAATTTAACAGAAAATAACAAATTTTAACGGAAAAAAGGCCGTTTTCTTCCACAAAAATTTTTCGATTTTGACAGTTGAATGGCCATTTTTTATGTGTAAAAACGATTTTCGTTACCATTTTAAAGGCCGTTAAAACTGTTTAAACGGCATTTTTTGAAACCATGCCAATATCATCAGCTATTATTGACTGTCACTTCCACTTTGCCCACCCTTGAGCAAAATCCTGGCTCCGCCACTAGTAGTGACCATAGGATTTAAAAGAATAAGATGATGGCTGTCGGATCCTGAGATGGTAGGTGATGATAGGATGAATGATCTATTGATGATCAGACGGTAGGATTGAGTGATTGAGGAAGGAGAGAGGATCAAATGATTGGATTTGAGAGTGGAGAGAGAATGGTGGTTCAGAGAGAAGAGAGAGAAAATATTACAAAATAAAGAGAAAATGTAACAGAGGGTCACTTGGTCTTCTGCAAGCTTTACCAACGCTCAAGTCTTCATCTTGTGTCAGTTGATTGAGCTTTATTCTCCATAATCTCTTCTCGGGGTGCTTGGCTCTCCTTCTCTCTCGATCTTCTCTCTAGCTTTTTCGATTCGCTGGTTCTCCCATCATTTGGTCTGTAACTTCTTCTCCTAGCCCACTGGCTCTTGATCTTTGATCATAGGTTCTAGAGGTTGATTGTAGGCCCGCATTCTATCAAAATTGTTTGATTAGTGCTCATGCGATAGAAAAATTGCGTAATGAGACTTCTACAAAACTGCTTCGCATGTAGGTCAAATAAATGCGTATGAGTGCATGTGAATATACTATTTTATACAGAAAAATGTGTTCTACGCAATAAAAGAAACTCTTATGTAGTAAAGTTGATAAAAATGACAGTTTTACATAGGAGAGTGCGATAACGCTAAAAGGATAATTGCTTAAAATGAGTACTTTTGAGCAAATATCACTCTCTATTAGGCCTTAAAAATAATGGTATCTAGAAGATACAAATCTAGATGGAAGGGAATAGGTTATTTAAAAAAGTAAACCTAAATGTTCAATCTATACACTTTTTAATGGTCTAATTCTAGGTATTAAGTCGCATGCATACACTCTTAGATATGATTGATTTTATGAGAGAGATTAATCTAACTGAGCTCAAATCAAATATATAAGAGATATATCTAAATTTGATTCGTTTATCTTAATCCAATGATATTAGTAGAAAAATAAATTAATCAAGTACACACAATTTTTACGTGGAAACCTTTAATAGAAAAATTACGGGATTACGTCTAAATGAAAATGTATCATTATACAAAGTTACTGGTACATAAGTTACTCACGCACAACATTACTCATAGCTTTCAACTCGAATCCCTCAAGCCCATTGTTGTTGATATTCGCATCGTCTCATTCTAAATGGACCAAATCCACGAGCGCACCCTTGCTGGATCACGATCTCACAATTCCAGTTCAGTCCAACCCCAAACCTACCAACAATTAGTCTAGCCCTGATTTTCTTCTACAATCCAGTCCGTCGTCGAACTGTGACGATTTAATCCTTCCTCAAAACATAAAACACTAAATCAAAATGATCGTGGTTTCTAAATTTTTAAGAACGAAATTATATCATGGGATCTTAGGAAAAGACAAATCTAGCTTGGAAGATAAAACATAAAAGATCAAGAACTTCAAGTTTTAGATCATTCAAGAGAACTCAAAAGGATGAACTAGAGTTTCTAGGGTTTCTCTTGAATCTTGAGGGGCCTATAATGCTTAAAAGATCTTAGGTTTTTTTACCTAATTAATATGATGTATATATAATGTAAGGAATATTTTCATATTCAATTTGGCAAAGATTCCGTTTGACATAAAAACATTCTTATAACTGTTCCTATGAGCACTAGTGTAGTGTGGAGATGTCGTGGTACGCATACTTCGCCGACTACTTGAATTCTAGAAGACAGAGATAGCAAGAATCAGACGGTTGACGATATGAGTCATCTGAATAACTGCCCATTTGTTATTTAATGATTGTGTACATTCGATTAGGAAGGTAAGTGACTTAGTGGCTATAGGAATATATTTAAAATGAATAAAATACAATAGTCAAACCTAGTCATTGGATAGACCCCAGTCTGAGTCAAAGATATTGACTATTGGGAGAGTTCGATCGATTGGAACTTTTCCAATCGATTGAAGGACTCTGTATAATCGATTGGAAGCTACGAGGCAGAAACTTATTTCAGCCAAATCAATTGGAGACTCTGTGAAATCGATTGGAGTCTTCGGGACATAAACTTTTTTTGAATCCAATCGATTGGAGACCTCCGTGTAATTGATTGGAGCCTACGGAACAGGAAACTTATTGAGGCCAATCGATTGGACACTTATACCCAATCGATTGGACATGGCCCAATCGATTGGACCTTGCACGAACTCAATCTTTCTCAGATCCAAAATTCTTTGTTCCATTATCCCACGTTCTACACGACTCAGGGTCATGAAGTCTATGAATACAAACCTTCTATACCTTCTCAAAACACACACAGAGACACAGAGTGACTCAATTTTTCAAGAGAGGAGAAAATATTTATTTATTAGAGTGTCCATTTGAAGAGCAATAAGCTTATTTTTCATTCACATCTTGTGAGCTTGTTCTTCTTCTTGATCAAAACCAAGTGTTTGATCCATCCCTCAGCTTAGGTCTTTCACTCATATATTCAACCTAGTAGCTTGAGTGTACTAGTGTGACTCAACACCTTTTGAGCAATCTAGGGTTCAGGGTATATTGAATCCTTCACCTTCTACAAGGCGGGAGTGTTGAAAATTAAGATCGGAGGAGCCGATCGACGGTAGGTTTGGGGTGTACCAAACTGAACAAGCGGACAAGGCTTCTTGGTTGAAAGGGCAGGCGTGGATTCGTAATGTTGATTCAGATGACGTTAACACATTGGCAATAGGCCTTGGCTAAGGTTGGAATCTGTATTTGCAACGGTGCTGCGTAGGTAACTTTTGTTTCGTTTAACTCTTCAGTTAGTGATACTTTCCGTCTGGACGTGGTCCCGTGGTTTTTCCTTGGTTAAGGTTTCCACGTAAAAATCTCTTGTCTTATTTGATTGTTTGTTTGTATTCCGCAATCTATCTTGATTAGACCAAACGACAAAAAGAAAATATACCACGAAGGTATATTTAATTTGAGTCGGTTGTAATAATCTTTTATCAAACAACTAAAGCATGCGATTTTGTTCCCCTACCATAAACCAGTAAAACTGTGTAGGTATAATTAATTTTTAAATACCTAATCACCCCCCCTTCTAGGTATATTGGATTAAAGAGAACGGACCGGTGTAATTTCAATTGGTATCAGAGCAGGTTATTCTATTTAAGATTTAATCACCTGAATTTAGATTCCTGAGAAACCAATCCATTTCATTAATTTGTCAAAATGCAAAAAGAAGGTGTAAATACATCTAGATCTCCATTGTCTGAGGATCCTCTGAATATAGCTTATGAGAAACTATATTAAAAAATTCTTAGATTGATCAAAAAAAATAAAGTTCTATCTTTACAAATGGAGAAATTGGATTGTATAAATGTTTCATTAGAATTGGCGAATATTAAACTCACTGATGAAAGGAGACAGTGGGAAGAAGAAAAGAAATTGCTTCTAATGAAAAATAAAGTGTTGGAAAAGAGAATCAATTGCTTCTAATAAACTAAAGAGAGAGATTTTCAAAATTTCTGAATTGAGAAAAACTTTGTTTGATAGTCATGTTGCTAAGAATCAATGGTACAGAAATGACAAAAGGATAAACAATTCATTTTTTTCCAAACAAATGGCAAAACTTGTTAAACCACTTTCTAATTATAAGACCATTTGGGTGAGAAAAGATGATAAAAAATGCCTTATGATTCATTCTGCTTTCAAGGCTTTAGAGAACAACAAATGGTATCTGGACAGTGGTTGTTCTCGCCAATTGACTGGAGATAAGTCAATATTTTGTCATATGGAAGACCATAAGGATGGGAGTGTAATTTTTGGGGATGGTAGTATGGCTAAGGTCATTGGTCGGGGAAGTATTCAAGCTCTAGGTATTCCTAAACTTGATAGTGTTTTCTGTGTTGAAGGACTCAAAGCCAATTTTCTTCGCATAAGTCAAATATGCGACAATAATTACCAGTTAAATTCACAAGCCAAGGATGTGATGTTATTGATGAATTTGGCAAATGTGTTATGAAAGGTTCTAGAACCTCCGAGAACTGTTATATTATTGGTAGAAATCCTAAGATTATTTGTAATTCTGCCAAATTAAATGATTTTGACTTATGGCACCAAAGACTAGGTCACATGAACCAAAATGACCTAGTTAAAATCACTAATAAAGAATTAGTGAGAGGTGTGCCCAAATTGGGAAAACCTACTGGCACTATTTGTGGAGCTTGCTAAATTGGCAAATAAATCAAAAGCTTTGTAAAATTATTGTGCAACATCTAAAGTGCTCGATCTAATTCACATGGATCTTATGGGTCCTATGAGGGCTGAAAGTTTGAGAGGAAAAAGATATATTCTGGTCATGGTAGATGATTACTCTAGACTCACATGGATTGTTTTTCGTAGAGAGAAATCAGATGCTTTTGAAGAATGTAAAATGATATGTCAAAAAATTCAAAATGAAAAAGGCTACAGTATAGTCAAGATTCGTACTGACCATGGAGGAAAATTTAAAGATTCTTGCCTCACTGAGTACTGTGATGCCATTGGCATTAAGCATGAATTTTCTACACCTATTACACCACGACAGAATGAAGTAGTTGAAAGAAAGAATCTGGTGATACAGGAAATGGCCCGGGTTATGCTTCACAGCAAAAACTTATCTCAAAACTTATGGGCTGAAGTAGTGAATATTACTTGTTATACTCTCAATAAAGTTTATCTGAGACCAGGAACTTTAAACAATCCTTATAAAATCTGATCGAGTAAAAAACTTAATGTCAAATATTTCAGGGTGTTTGGGAGCAAATGCTATATTCTTAGAGATAGAGAATCTCTCGGAAAGTTTGACAAAAGAGGTGATGAAAATTGGGTTCTTATTCAAAGAACCAAAACTATCATGGAGTCTATTAATGTGGTTATTGATTATTTAAATATTGAAAAAAAATCCTCATAGGATGATATCTGTCAGAGTATTGATGACATTCATATTACTCCTCATTTTAGTAATTCTCATGTTGATAAATCTCTTCCTTTATGGGTCAAGAAAAATCATCCTAGTGTTGATATCATTGGTGAGGTAAGAAGTAGAGTTCAAACTAAAAGACATATTGAAAATGTTGTTAACTCTGTGTGCTATACTTAGATTGAACCAAAAAATATTTCTGAAACTCTTACTGATGAAAATTAGATTAATGCCATGCAAGAGGAACTAAGTCAATTTACTAGAAATGATGTTTGGTATTTAGTACCCAGACCTAAAGATACTAATGTTATTGGCACTAAATGGATTTTTAAATAAATCGGATGAGAATGGAACTGTTGTCAGAAACAAAGCCAGACTTGTAGCTCAAGGCTATACTTAAATTAATGGCATTGATTTCGATGAAACTTTTGCTCCTATTGCTAGATTGGAATCCATTCATATCTTGCTTGTTGTTGCTTCTCATCTTAAATTTAAACTTTTTCAAATAGATGTCAAGAGTGCCTTCTTGAATGGTGTTCTTCAAGAAGAAGTTTATGTGGAACAACCAAAAGGGTTTGATGATCCAAAATTTCCTGATCAAGTTTATCGCCTCAAAAAGGCCTTGTATGGCTTAAAACAAGCTCCCAGGGCTTGGTATGAGAGTTGACCACTTTTCCGCTTCATCAAGGTTTCATCAGAGGAGAAGTTGACAAGACCTTATTTGTTAGAACTATTCAGGGAATTAATGTGATTGCTCAAATTTATGTTGATGATATTGTATTTGGGTCCACATCTGTTGATCATGCTCACATGTTTTCAGAACAAATGAAAAATAAATTCGAAATGAGTATGGTAGGTGAATTGAGTTATTTTCTGGGTCTTCAAGTTAAATAGTTAAATGATGGAATTTTTATTTCTCAATCCAAATATACCAAAGACCTAGTTAAGAAATTTGATATGGAATCAGCTAAACATCATCGTACTCCTATGAGTACTACTACAAAGATAAGTAAAGATATTGAAAGAAATGATGTTGATCAAACTTTGTATAGAAGCATGATTGGAAGCTTACTATATCTCACTGCTAGTCGTCCTAATATTTTCTTCAATGAGGGTGCATCAAGCTAATCCCAAAGAATCTCATATTCTTGCAGTCAAACGTATCATCAGGTATGTTAGTGGAACTGTAGGATATGGGCTCTGGTATTCATTTGATACTACTGCAGAGCTTGCAGGTTATTCTGATGCTGACTGGGCTGAAAATGTTGATGATAGAAAAAGCACTAGTGGTGGGTGTTTTTATGTTGGTAACAATTTAGTTAGTTGGCAAAGCAAGAAACAGAATTGTATTTCTTTATCTATTGCTGAAGCTGAGTATATTACAATTGGGAGTTGTTGTACTCAACTGCTATGGATGAAGTAGATGTTAACATATTATGGGATAAATCAAAGATTGATGACTATCTATTATGATAATACGAGTGTTATAAATATATCGAAAAACCCTGTTCAACATTCTAGAACTAAGCATATTAATATTCGTCATCATTTTATTAGAGATCTTGTTGAAGAAAAAATTATCACCTTGGAGCATGTCGTAACAGAAAATCAATTAGCGGATATTTTTACAAAACCTTTTGATGTCGTTAGATTCGAATTTCTTCGTAAATCTATCAGTATTAGTTTGATTAATTGATCTTGTATTTTGTGTTTATTTTTTTGCTTTCATATTAGTCTGGTTGATTAGAACTGATTTTGAATGATCTAAATTCAGACTTGACATAGGTACTATCAAGATCATATCCTGATGATATCTATATTTCAATGTTTGTAATGATTAGCTATTATACCTTGTCTCTGTCAGTGGATAAAATTATCTATTGCAAATGTATGACACACTACACACTGACTGATTTTTTTTCAGGAATAGATATGATTTCAGTATTATTTCTAATGCTTATTTCAGAAATAAAGAATAAACCTCTACTAGATATGACTTCAAATTAGTAGTGTTCCTGCCTTCAGTTGATTTCGAAACTGAACTATAGTCGATTGTTGGCTTTCCAATGAGAGTTATTATTCTAAGAAAATGGCTACCTCCACAAAAATTAGAGTGAAAGCTATCTGTATGGCCCTGTTTGAAATTTAAATCTGATTCTCTTTGTTGCAGAAAAGGGCTACCTACATGGAGAGTGAAAGCTACCTATATTTAAAGTGAATAAAAAGGGTGTAAAAGACAGCCAATTTACTAGAAAAATTCTTATCCATCAGCAAATATCCATTTACATGACTGTGTGTGAGAACCCTTATAGCTCTAATGAGGATTTCATATCTGGATACAGGATACATTCGGGATTTCTAGAATATGATTTCTGGATTTTTACTGAAATTACTTCTCTTATCTTGTTTCAATTATGATGTTAGCACATTATTCACTACTAGTTCTCAAGAGTAATGATTTTATTACTTTCAATGACTTAATATTTTTGGGCTAACTGACGAATACGAAATTCTATCTATCTCATAATCGAGTTGGAATTATATCTTACTTGAGTTCTGTATTTTGAGTTGCTCTTAGTCAGTACTAATCAACCAAGTTTCAATAAACATTTTTTTTTATTATAATTTTTTTTTTTGGAAATAAATTCATCTTAATTGTTATCCATGTCACATCTCTCTAAGGTTCAATCTCTTGTCAAGATTCACTATAATTTGATGATTATTGTTAATTGACTTTATTATGGTTGGATATGTATATATGTACTTGTTCTTCATGATGACATTCATTGTATGCTTATTATCTGCTTATATTTCTGTATCTTTGTCAATCTGTGACAAAAAGGGGGAGAGAAAATCATATAGGTAAAAATAAGTAGGTGCATGAAATAGGGGGAGAGAAATTTAGGGGGAGAAAAATTATATTATTTTTTTCAATTTCTCTTCTTATAATATGCATAATTAACTCACTGCATTTTAATGATTTATTGATTGCCGATGATGTTACATGGTATGTATTGTTGGTAGATTATGCAGGGAATAGATCAAAAGCTATTATATTATCTGTTCGATTATCTCCGAGAGAATGTGAGATAGTGAGTGAATCATGTAAGAGGGTGGGATTGTATTTTTATTTTTTACCTTCTATATGATTAAATATTTTTTGTCACGGAATTGCCAAAATGGGAGATTGTAAGGAATATTTTCATATTCAATTTGGCAAAGATTCCGTTTGATGTAAAAACATTCTTGTAACTGTTCCTACGAGCACTAGTGTAGTGTGGAGATGTCGTGGTACGCATACTTCGCCGACTACTTGAAGACTAGAAAATAGAGACAGCAAGAATCTGACGGTTGACGACAAGAGTCATCTGAGCTGGCAATGGATCGGGTTCAAGTCGGATTGGTACTGATCTGGTACCGATCCGATAAGAAACCCAACTGATCTGAACCCGATCGGATCAATAAAATTTAGTTCTGGAATCGATCTGATATGATTAGATCGATTTCGGATCCAATCCGATCTGAACTGGTAGAGGGAGAGAGAGACATTGAGAGAAAAAGATTGAAGGGGGAGCGAGAGAGAGAGAAACAAAGATAGATGTGACGGAGAGACTTGCTGTTGCAATAGTGAGGATGGCAGTAATGGCGGGATGGCTGGTCGTCGAAGTTGTTTTGAGGAAGGAGGTGGAGTTGTTTTGAAGAGAGGGGAGAAAGTGGCAGGAAAGCAAAAGGTTAGAGTTAAAAGAGGGTTTCTTGGTTTCTAACCATTGATGGGCTCTAGATCTAAAATATGCCTGTTTCAAGGACTATCCATAGTCAAAGACTTAGGGAGGAGGTAATACGAGTTATGCCCAACATTCCAATCAAATTTTGGGAAGTAAAAACTGAAAAGTAAATTTATAGTCAACATCTTAAATTTTGGGGGACAAATCTAGTATACAACTTTTGCATACTTAAAAGTATGTAAACATCATATCCACCATTGAATGCTCCTTGAAAAACGTGTTTTTAATTTATACAATATATATTTTTGAAAATGTTAAAATAACACATTTGTCAAGGGAGATCTAACAGTACTAACAATGTTTCCATACTTAAAAGTATGTATATGGTTTCATACTAGATAGGTCCAATTTTGGGGAAGTAAAAAAGAAAATTGATATGTCAACATCAAACAGCTTTTTGGTGGAAAAGTTCCGTTATTGTGACGTATAAATTGCTTTTTGGAAGAAAAGTTCAAATAGCCCTGCCACATCCATACTAACCGTAGATATTTTTAACACAAATGGTCAAGATCGATCATTAGTTATTATGTAAGTACGATTATGCTATATAACGGGTCAGTATCGGATCGGAACAAGGTTGATCCGGGATCGATCCGATAAGAAATCGGATAGGCAATCTTTGATCCGGTACCGATCCGATATGTAAAAATATAGTTTTGAACCCAAATTTTTCGGATCGGATCGGATTTCGGGTTTAATCCGATCCATTGCCAGCTCTACATTTGAGTAACTGCCTATTTGTCAGTTAAAGATCGTGTATACTCGATTAGGAAGGTAAGTGACTTAGCGGCCATAGAAATATGTTTAAAATGAATAAAATATAATGGTCAAACCTAGTCATTGGACAGACCCGAGCCTGAGTCAAAGATATTGACTATTGGGAGAGTCCGATTGATTGGAATTGGACATAGCCTAATCGATTGGAGGACTCTATATAATCGATTGGAAGCTACGAGGCAGAAACTTATTTCAGCCAAATCGATTAGAGACTCTGTGAAATCGATGGGAGTCTTCGGGACATAAAGTTTTTTTGAGTCCAATCGATTAGAGATCTCTGTGTAATCGATTGGAGCCTATGGAATAGGAAACTTATTGAGGCCAATCAATTAGACACTTATACCCAATCGATTGGACATGACCCAATCGATTGGACCCAGAGTACAATTGATTGGACCTTGCACGAACTCAGTCTTTCTAAGATCCAAAATTCTTTATTCCATTATCCCACGTTCTACACGACTCAGGGTGATGAATTCTATGAATACAACCCTTCTATACCTTCTCAAAACACATACAGAGACACGGATTGACTCAATCTTTCAAAAGAGAGAAGAAAAGGTTTATTTATTAGAGTGCCCATTTGAAGAGCAATAAGTTTGTTTTCCATTCACATCTTGTGAGTTTATTCTTCTTCTTAATCAAAGCCAAGTGCTTGATCCATCCCTCAGCTTAGGTCTTCCACTCATATATTCGACCTAGTAACCTGAGTGTACCAGTGTGACTAAATTCTTTTTTAGTAACCTAGGGTTTAGGGTGTACTGAATCCTTCACCTTCTGCAAAGGCGGAAGTGTTGAGAATTAAGATCGGAGGAGCCGATTGACGGTAGGTTTGGGGTGTACCAAACTGAACAAGCGGATAAGGCTCCTTGGCTGGAAGGGCGCGCGTGGATTCGTAGCATTGATTCAGAGGACGTAAAAGCATCGGCAATAGGCATTGGCTAAGGTTGGAAGCTGTATTTGTAATGGTGCTGCTTAGGTAACCTTTGTTTCGTTTAACTTTTCAGTTAGTGATACTTTCCATTTGGACGTGGTCCTGTGGTTTTTCCTTGACTAAGGTTTCCACGTAAAAATCTCTTGTCTTATATGATTGTTTATTTGTATTCCGCAATCTATCTTGATTAGACCAAACAACAAAAAGAAAATATATCACAGAGGTATATTCGATTTGAGTCGATTGTGATAATCTTTTATCAAACAACTAAAGCATGTGATTTTGTTTTCTTACCATAGACCAGTAAATCTGTGTAGGTATAATTAATTTTTAAATATCTAATCAACCTCTCCCTTCTAGGTATATTGGATTAAAGAGAACGGACCGATGTAATTTCATATAGTAGAAACAAAAGCCCATATGAAATAACAAGTGATTGAGTCCAATAAGGAAAGGTAATTGAATTTCAAATTCGACCTTGCATTGATCCAATTGATTTGGTTCTTAAGATGATTGATTGGCCTTGTCCAATCAATTAGAAGGCAACTGATATTCGCTCAAAAGTGCTTATTTTAGGCAATTATCCTTTTAGCATTATCACACTCTCCTACGTAAAACTGTCATTTTTATCAATTTTTCTATGTGCGAGTTTCTCTCATTCCGTAGAACACACTTTTCTACACAAAATGGTGTATTTGCATGCACTCATACGCGTTTATTTGACCCACTTGCGAATTAGTTTTAAATAATTCTCATTACGCGATTTTTTTATCGTAGGAGCACTAGCGGATAATTTTGATGGAATGCGGGCTCGCAATTAACCTCGAGAACCTACAATCAAAGCTCTAGAGCCAGCAGACTGAGGATGAGAAGATGTAGGCCAAGAGCAAGAAAAGCCAGAGAGACTGAAGAGCTTGAGAGAAGACCAAGAGAGAGAGAGAAAGAATCAAGCCTCGAGATAAGAGAATAAAGGCATTGTAGCTTGACCAACACAAGTCAAAGAATTGCTCAGTTGGTAAAGCATGCATAAGACCAAGTCAAAGACCAGGGTTCCAGACCCTCTACTAGCATTTTTTCGTAATTTTGTAATATTTTCTCTCTCCTCTCTCTAGATCCTCATTCTCTCTCTGCTCACAGATCTCAATCATCAGATCTTCTCTCCCTTCGCAACCACTCAATCCTACGGCCTACCCTGTCCGATCTCTGTTATTATCCAAACTATCTTCTGAGTCTATATGTTTAAGTACGGATCCCTGATCCTTTGATCCATTCTCCTGTAGATTCCCTAGCTGACATGTGGCAGGCTTAGAATTGACCAGTGGTCCACCGCCATCGTCACTTGGACCCACTATTCCCCTGGCCCATTGCACTTTGAACCCACGATTTTGGTATGGCCCGCAGCCCATAAAAATCATGGCCCAGCCATTTAGTGGACCCTGCGATTTTAAAATGTTTTAAATTAATTTTTTTTAAATAAAAAAGGGAAGGGTCCATTAAATGGGGAAATCCTCCAAAGAAAAAAAAGAAGTTTTCTTTTAAAAAAAATATTTTTAAAATTATTTTTTTCAAAAAAAAATCCCTAATTTCCATTAAGGAAACTATGGAGCTTTTAAGGGGAAGGAGAGGGGTTCGTTTGAACCCTAATCCCTACCCCCTATCCTCCTCTCCTTCCCTCAAACACCCCCCTCCCCAACGTTCTTTCTTCTTCTTCTTCTCCTTCTTTCTTCTTCTTCTTCTTCTCCTTCTTTCTTCTTTCTTCTTTTTCTCCTTCTTCTTCATCTTCTTCTCTACTACCTTCACCGGAGTTGCAGCTTGCAACTCTGGCCGCCTGAATCAGAACTTCGCCTGCACGATCACCTCCCTCTAGCAGCTCCTGTACCACATTCTTTCGCCAGTGAATCTCCACTCCACCGTCTTTCGCCGCTGTTGCACCACGTTGCAGCACACAACACCATTGCTGCCCCCGCCCACTTCCTCCGCCTACAGCAACGAGCCTCTTTGATCTAAAACTCTTTAGATCTCTTGTAGATTGTGCTTCTTGTGCTTAAGATTTCTTACTATAATGTTGTATAATTAGTAGAAGCAAAACCTACCAAAAAATGGCAGGTAGTTGGCCAAAAAAGTAGCTCAATGAACTTTCTAATCGAAATTTCGTGCGGTCTAATAGAGTGGTTAGAAGGTTTGATCGATCAGGGACAACCACATATGTCTGAATGAAATGAGGCGGAATTGATTTGTTTAACCAAAAAAATTCTCCTTTTGATTGAAGGCTAACTTTCACAGAATTGTCCAATTAGCTCAAGATGCCCTCCGATCAATCTGGACTTGACTCTGATTGATCTAGACTTGACTTCAAAGTACAGAAAACTTCGTTCAATCGAATTTCCTTTCAAGCATGAAAACAAAAAGTCTATAAGCACTTAGAGAAATGTATTTATATTTTACCACCGAGTAACTAGGGTCTCTAAGTCACTTACCATCTTAAAAGTGATTGATTACGTATCGAAGCTTTTAATCATTATTGAACTGTGACTTGAACTTGATGCTTCTTGAATCTTTTGGTAGGCTTGAGTTATGTAGACTATGGATACTCACAAAACCTAATAAACACACTAAGAAAGACTCAAACTCATTTTGTGAGACAGAACACAAAAATATGGGTCAGTCTAGTATGCAACCATTTACATACTTAAAAGTATGCAAACATTGTATCCACCAGTCAATGCTCATTGAAAAATGTGCTTTTAATTTATAAAATATTTTATTTTGAAAACATTGAAATAATACAGTTTTCAAGGGACATCCAACAGTACTGACAATGTTTGCACACTTTAATTTAAGTATGTAAATGGTTGCATACTAACTTTGTCCCAGAAATATAGACCTTACAATGTCCAATTTAATGGTCGATATTGACTTAATCAGATGGTCAGGATTGTCAGAGTAGTCTCCATTTTGGTTTATGACTAATAGATAGGTTTGCCCAACATTTGGTCGCTCTAAACCTTTGAATAGAAGATCATGTATACTAAGGGCCTGTTTGGTAACACACCGCGGCGGGCAAATAAAATATTTAGCCACGCTAATATTCGCCCGGCTGCGTTTGGCAGCCACTCGCCCTCGGCGAATATTTAGCCGGGCCCACATATTTGCCCTCCGCGGCGGAAAAATATTTGATCACACACCCCCCCCCCCCCCCCCCGTGAAAATATTTTCACGCCGATTATGCCTTGGTGAGAAAATTTTATTTTCTCGTTGGAAAATTACTATTTTCAATAAAAATTAATTTTTTAATATATAAAAAAGATAAAAATGAATTTTTTTTTATCCTTCGACATAATATGTGGTTCCCGCATTCGCCCAACCTATTTTTGACTTACTTTGATATGTGGGACCCACTCAAATTGAAAGAAAATGAAGTAAGCTGAAGTGAGCTAGCTCATACACGTACCAAACATTGTTAAATATTGATATGAGCAAATATTTAGCCAAGATAATATTCGTCTGGCTAAATATTCGCCGTTAGAACTCTTTTTCTCACGTACCAAACAGGCCCTAAGTGTTCAAAAATAGAAAATTCTTAACATACCGCAGCAACAGTGTTGCAGCGGGGTTCCTCTTGTAAGTAGCCTTAATCCTTGTTAAACCCATGATTAAAAGGTAACTTCAGGTTGAATTAGAGCTTGTTTAGGTGTACGTCTCCTGCAAAAGTAAACGGAGTACGTGTTTGTTGTTGTCCAGACTCCAGACTCTAGTAGTCACATAATCACGTTTTGGTGCTGGGTCCGACGTCCCGGCTCTTGGGCCGATGCTGCAAAATGATAGAAGTTGTGAGACAGGAGGATGTCCTCCCTTGAGTAGAGAATTATGAATCTCGAGGACCATCCAATGGTGGACCCAGGGAGGACCTTACTTTCCAGGCTAACATTAATCTTCTTTTGGGTGAAATCCTTCTCTATTCATGTGATTGGATCATTTCAACCATCCAATCCATTGCACGGTAATTGGATGATCTCAAAAATGTCAAATCGAGGAGAAAATTTACCCTGAGTATTATTTTCCTGTGGGCCTGTGAGGCCCATAAAATCCACCAAGTGGCACACTCTTTCAGACCCACTGACCCATGAATGATTGGCCCACCCTTGATGGACCTACACACGAAACAATCAGGTTGGTGACCTCTAGCCATTCAATCTGAGAATCCCAAAGAATTACTCAAATCCAACGGCTAGAGATCACCAACCTTATTGTTTCGTGTGTAGGTCCATCAGGGGTGGTACAATCATTCAATGGTCAGTGGGCCTGAGGATAGTTTTTTTTAGTAATCCTTCGATGAACCCTGCAGTCACTGCAGCCAATAGGAGCCACGTGGCACATTCTTAAGAGGACACTAACCCTATGGATGTTTGGCCAATCACTAGGTGGACCTACAAACCAAAAAATAAACCTGATCAGTGATTTCTAAGTGTTGGATTGAAGTTATTTTCATGGGTTGACTTTAACCGTACGAATTTGAGTTCTATATGGGTACAAAGATCCAAGGTTTTAAATCACTAATCAGGCTGATTTTTGGTTCTTGGTACATTCGGTCTGTGTATCTTAAGAATGTGCCATGTGGCTCATATTGGCTGCAGTCAGCGGGGTCGCTAAATTTGGGACCATCCGATCAAGTTGATTTTCCACCAGGCAAAACACCTCGAGTGGGATCCACCAAAATGGAAGGTCCCCACAACGCAATTCCCACCGTGCATGTGGGCCACGCTTCCTTGAATGGTCTGCCGCGTCCCCAGCTCATCTTGTCGTTTAGTTTGATTTAAATGCCGTTTAAACTTTAAACCTGTGCCCGGTTACTTGACGATAAATTGACGACTCCCTATAGAAAACCGACGAGAAATCGAAGGAAAAAAAGAACTAGCCGTTAGGCCTCGAATTCAAAAACGATGGGTATCATCTCTCTTTTTCCCTTTTATTTAATTTTAACAACGCTCCGTTCTCTTGCTCTTCCACTCATTCTCTCTCTGCAATTCGACCTCAGAAAACCCTAATTTCTTCTCACTCCCCTTCACCAACTGGTCGAATTTCCTGATCGTTACTCGTTCCGAACGTTCTTGATATCGTGTTAGACTTTAAGATCTTGCTGTGGACGAATCGAGCAGATCGATCAGCTTCACTTTGAGATTTCTGTGAGTTTTTATTTTTCTTTAAAATTTTCTTGTTTTCAGGTGGTTTTTGTTGCTTAGAATCGAATAAGAAATCTAGAAAGTTTTTGTTGCAGAGTTTCCTTTCAGGTTTTAATAGTATGATTTGGATGAAACTTTTCTTTTTCTCTTTTATGATTTATTTCACATTTCAAGCTGAACGGCGTGTTAGATGTTTTTAAGAGCTTTTTGTGCTAAAAATCTGTAGAAAGGGAGGGTTTTTAGGAGTAATCGCTTAGCGAGCGAGAGAGAGAGAGAGGGAGAGAATGCGAAGTAAACTTTCGAAATCGTGGAAATGTTTCTTTAACCTTCTTGAAATGCTTTTGTTTGAATCTCTAGATTTCTGTAGAACCCTTTATTTCAATTTCCACTAATTTCAGATTCTCACTTTAAGTGGGTCTTGTTTCAATGAATTTTCTGCTCATTCACTCTGAGTACATATCTGAATCTTTCTCAAAGTTCCGTTCTTGAGATTATGTTAGAAATGAACGAAATGGGTGTACAATCTCTGCTAAGAGGCAAAGATTGTGTTTTTCTTCCAGGAAAATTCAAGCCTTTTGTGCTTCCATCCATATTTTTTCTCAATTCATCTTCCAGAAATTATAGCATTTATTATTTGAAATCTTTCATATACAATTCCAATTTCAGAATGAATTTTTTTTCCTATGCTGACTCATGAATTTTTTTCAGATTTGGCAGCTAAGATAGTACCCTCATTCCTTTTATTTCTGGGAGGATTCTATTACATTTAGCCTCTCTCAGCAGAGGCAGTCCCAACTGTACTTTTGCTTGGTCTTCTTCGACTTTCAGCTGCGAAGAAGAGAGCTGTAAATATATTTAAATAAGATGTCAACTAGAACTCCTGGTACACCAGTTTCAAAGATAGACAGGACGCCCGCATCTACGCCAGGCGGACCCAAAGTTAGGGAAGAGAAGATTGTAGTGACAGTACGGTTAAGGCCATTAAACAAAAGGGAACAGTCACTCAAAGACCAAGTAGCATGGGAATGCATAGATGATCATAACATCATCTTCAAGCCACCACCTCAGGAGCGTTTGATTGCACCAACATCCTATACCTTCGGTATCAAAATGAAAATTTTCCCCTTCTCCTAATTTTCTTTTTGTTTTATAACTGAGGCTTGTTTTGGTTTGTTTTTGTTGGTAATTTTAATTATCAAACTACCCTTCTTTCCAAATCGGATCTTCTATTTATTTATTGTTCAAGCATATCTAGAACAACAGTTTTTTGATATTTAAAACATTAAGTGAAGATGTTCTTGTTCTGGCAGATAAAGTCTTTGGACCTGCTTGTTTAACTGAGACAGTTTACGAAGAAGGCGTAAAGAATGTAGCTTTGTCCGCATTGATGGGCATAAATGGTATTAGGGGATTTATATGTTTATGTATTAGGTTATTTTTCTGATGTAACCAAGTTTAACAATTTCATGACCCCTTATTTTGCAGCGACAATATTTGCTTATGGGCAAACTAGCAGTGGAAAGACTTACACGATGAGAGGAATAACAGAGAAGGCTGTAAATGATATATATAACCATATATTGAACGTAAGCTTGTACTGAAATTAATATTCATGCTGTCACATAGTTTGATTTGTTGTCAAAGTTGGATATTAGATAGTTTCTGTTACGAAAATTTTACTAGTACATCCGGAGGATATAACATACTACTTGATTTTCTTAAGTTTGTGGTTTGTCATTACACGCTAATTGGAGAAGTTTCAGATAAATTGTAATAAACAAATTGATCGTATATACTTTTGTCCTGCTTCACAGACTCCAGAGAGAGATTTTAACATAAAGATTTCTGGACTGGAAATCTATAACGAGAATGTTAGGGACCTGTTAAATCTAGATTCTGGTCGCAACCTTAAGCTTTTGGATGACCCAGAGGTATTTCTATACACAAAACCTTATAATCTCTATGAATAAAGTGTTTTCTCTTTTTCTTTTTGACTTTCTTTTTTAGTTGGAGTGTTGGACTTATATCAATCTCTTCATATGCATGCAGAAAGGAACTATGGTTGAGAAATTGGTTGAAGAAATAGCAAATGATGATAGGCATTTGAGACATTTGATTGGTATTTGTGAAGGTACACAAGTGACAACTTCGATGTGGCTATTTAAATCTTAGTGTGACATCTTATGATTATTTCGTATCCTCCAAGTACACATTGCTTAGTGTTGACCCGACCTATACAATTGTATGTTTTGCAGCTCAAAGGCAGGTGGGTGAAACTGCCTTGAATGATACCAGCTCGAGATCACACCAGATAATAAGGCTGGTGAGTTTAATGGTTTTATTTTCTATACACCTTGGTACATGGATTTTTCACTCACGAGGACCATTCATTACAAATAGTTTTTGGTTGTCAATACAGACTATTGAGAGTAGCCTCCGTGAAAAGTCAGGTTGTGTGAGGTCTTTTGTTGCAAGCCTGGTAAAACTATTCTTCATTGATTTGTATAAAATTTGAATTAAAATTTAACGTTGTTGATTTTAAATGGAAGTATCGGCATCCTGCAGAACTTTGTGGACCTCGCTGGAAGTGAAAGAGCCTCACAGACACATGCAGATGGGGCTAGGCTCAGGGAAGGTTGCCACATTAACCTTAGCTTGATGACCCTAACTACTGTAATCAGAAAGCTCAGGTCAGAATTTATAAATAAATCATTACCTTCTTTTAGTGAATATTGGTCATCATAAAAAATTAAGCACGGAGATGGCTCGACACAAACATTTGAAGCAAAGCTTTGAGGAATTTTTCTCCATGGTTTTTTTTTATTGATTTTAAATTTTTGGATTGAGTTTCTTTGTTGGTTTGTAAAACAAAAGGTGGTCTAGAATCAATGCCATGATTTAAATTTCTCTGTTGAGGAAATAAATAACCAAATTTTGATATTTTTCATTTTTGTTCTGATCTTCCAATTATCATTTCCTTTTCTTTTGAGCCGCATAGGTTACATAAGAACTTTGGGACTGACCAAATATTCATCCTCGTAACAGATATGAACAGCTAAATGTAAAAAAGATGAAGTAAAATTAACTAACTGATATAGTAATGGCTTTATACATGAAAAATGGTACTTGTTTTGCATGTCTTGGTGATGTGGTGTGTCACTTGAATAGGATTACACTTTGCATTTACCCATACCATGTTGATAGAATTCGAATTTCACCAGCTTCAGTGTGATAGTAATCCAGTATCCCACAAGACAAGGAAACTACCAGCTAAAGCTCTTGTCAAATATGAACTACCCCTGCAACCACAAAGTGGTTAGAGCAATGTCAGAAAACCAGAAAAATTCTGGTGTGGAAAGACGTATAAATTCTAAGCAAAACAAATGGGACCATAACACACTTTACATGACCCATCCTTGTTGATAGAACTCTAATTTCACCAGCTTCCACATTTAATCTTGAAACTGTGTGGTAGTGATCTAGAACCCCACAAGACAGGACGCTACCAGCCAAAGCTCTTGTCAAATGAACCACCCGCACAACCACAGAATAGTTAGAGCAATGTTAAAAAACAGGAAAAAGCTAGTGTAGAAAGACAAAAATATTTTTCTATGACCCCAAGCTCATGAAATTCTAAGCAGAAAAAGCGGGACCGTGACTAGAAGATATGTGAAACTATAGGTTTGACCATTTTAGTGAAATGAAAAGCCACTGACAATCTTTTACCGGTTTGAGTGAAAAGAGCTTCAATGAGTCATACCTTCACAACCACAGAATAGTTAGAGCAATGTTAAAAACCAGGAAAAAGCTAGTGTAGAAAGACATAAAAATATTTTTCTATGACCCCAAGCTCATGAAATTCTAAGCAGAAAAAGCGGGACCGTGACTAGAAGATATGTGAAACTATAGGTTTGACCATTTTAGTGAAATGAAAAGCCACTGACAATCTTTTACCGGTTTGAGTGAAAAGAGCTTCAATGAGTCATACCTTCACCTTTTATGTACCACTTGTAGATAGAGGTAGAGAATCTATGGATTAGAGTTTGGTGGTTATCTGAAACACATATACATGATCCTTGGGTACTTTATACTGATCAAGTAAGGATATACCTGATTGGCGGTAATGATTTGCATATTAAAATACTGGTCTGATTGGGGAATAAGTCAGCTATATCAAGGCAGCGAAAGGGCTCAGTTTTCTGAGCATTAATGCAATGTTAGATTGGATTTCAACAAGTATGCCAGTTATTGCGATCAAAGGTTAAAATTTCGTTTCGGAATAATGTCTCGGTCAACTGAAAAACCGAGACAAACTCCGAAACAAAACTAAACGAAACATTGAAAAAATTGTGAAAAAACGAAATTTTCGAAACATTCCTGAATCATTACGAAACATTGCGAAACATTACGAAACATTACGAAAATCATCAAATCATATTTTATATTTATTTTTATTTTTTTGGATTGTCTCGATGAAACAAACCGAAACATTACAAAATGAAACGAAACATAAGAAACATTTCAGTTTTCTCCCAATGTAATTGAAGGACCTTCTTGCTGTAACTTCTTTACTTAGAAGTTGTTAAATGGTGTTAACTGGACTTAGATCTTGTAATATGTACCTGTAACTTCTTTAATCTTATGCTAGTCCATTCCATTTTATGATGCCTCCTGTCTGGTCTTTGTGAGAGTTCATGGTCTCTAAGAGCTCAATGCAATGGGGTGATTCATCAATTTTCTTGTTTTTGGTGGACTGTTTCCGCTTGCAGTGTTGGAAAAAGAAGTGGTCACATACCCTATCGAGATTCAAAGCTCACACGCATATTGCAACACTCCCTTGGTGGGAATGCTCGTACTGCTATAATATGTACCCTGAGTCCAGCAATGAGCCATGTGGAACAATCTCGCAACACTCTCTCCTTTGCCACCCGTGCAAAGGAAGTCACAAATAATGCCCAAGTAAACATGGTATGTCTTGTTTGTATTTTTTAACCACCAACCATATTCTTATCTTTCTTATCTTTGAATTAGTTCTCTTGCTTGCATGGTCTATTTTGTATGCATTCTTGAACTTTCTTTCCAATAATACAGTTTCTACATTTTTATCCAAACTAAACATTGAAGATGATATTGATTTGAGCAGATTGTTTCGGATAAGCAACTGGTGAAACATTTGCAGAAGGAAGTAGCCAGACTTGAAGCAGAACTGCGCACCCCAGATCCATCAGCACGTTTAGGTCCAGAGGCTGTATCAAGGGAAAAGGATTTGAAAATTCATCAGGTATGATAGTAGTGTACTTCTCAGGTTTAAATTTGGGTTTCAAGAGAAGTGGATTGCATCCATAATAACTATCTTTGTTGTTATCTGATGATATGTAGATGGAGATGGAAATCGAAGAACTGAAGCGCCAAAGAGATCTTGCACAATCCCAAGTAGATGAAATGCGTAGGAAAATGCAGGAGGAGCAGCTGGTATGAGCTTCTCTTTCTCTCCCTCTATTTCTATCCATCTATATCTATCCATTTCTTTGATAATTTACTTTATTTTTTGTCTTATTTGATATGTACTTCAGGGTTTGAACCCACTTGAGTCACCTCACCAAGTGAAAAAGTGTCTCTCTTTTTCTGGCCCACCGTCACCGAAAGTTGACCGCAAGGAGCTTGCTCACGGTGATAGAGCAAGGAATACATTGGGAAGGCTGACCACGAGGCAATCATCAACCGCTCCATTCACTCTTATGCATGAAATACGCAAACTTGAACAGCTCCAGGAGCAGCTTGGAGATGAAGCAAACAGAGCTCTGGAAGTTCTACAGAAAGAGGTCGCGTGCCATAGACTAGGTAACCAAGATGCAGCTGAGACTATTGCCAAGTTGCAAGCTGAAATAAGGGGAATGCGCACTGTGACATCAATAGCAAAAGATGTCGAAGTTGGAGGCATGGTTGATGTTAACAGGAGTGTTAGTGCCAATCTCAAAGAGGAGATCACTAGACTTCATTCACAGGGAAGCACCATTGCAGGGCTTGAGGAGCAGCTCGAAAATGTACAAAAGTCTATAGACAAGTTGGTATTGTCTCTTCCCAGTAACAATCAGCAGTCTAATGATGAGACGAATCCAAAATCCAAAACAAGATCAAAGAAGAAGAAGATGCTTCCTTTGGCCTCGAGTAATAGTACCAACATACATCTAATAAGATCTCCATGTTCACCGTTATCATCATCTCGGAATGTACCGGAGTCAGAGCCTGAGAACAAAGACCCAGAGAATGACGATGTTGTATTCATTGAGACTTTGCAGGGGTCTGAGAAAGCTACTCCGACCAAGAGTGAAGATGGTGATATCTCGTCGAGGGAAGGCACCCCGTGCTATCGGCGTTCAAGTTCAGTTAACATGCGGAAAATGCAAAAGATGTTTCAGAATGCAGCTGAGGAGAATGTGAGAAGCATAAGGGCATATGTAACAGAGCTGAAAGAACGTGTAGCCAAGCTGCAGTACCAAAAGCAATTACTGGTTTGCCAGGTTAGTAGAGGCTCTCGCTTTCTGTGTCAACGTTTTCCAAACCAGCTAATCTTGCTACATCGGAACGTCTTATTTTATGCATATCATTATGTCATTAGGTGCTGGAGCTGGAAGCAAATGAAGCTGCTGGATACGATATGGAGAACGATGAGAATATATCTGAGCTACAAGAGCCCCCTGTGTCATGGCAAGTAACTTTTCGGGAGCAAAGGCAGCAGATCATTGAGTTATGGGACATATGCCTAGTGTCGATCATACATCGGACGCAGTTCTACCTGTTATTCAAGGGAGACCCAGCTGATCAGATATATATGGAAGTCGAGCTCCGTCGTTTGACTTGGTTGCAGCAGCACTTTGCAGAACTCGGAAATGCGAGCCCAGTCCCCCAGGGAGATGAGCCTACGATCTCTCTCTCCTCTAGGTACATCATCACAAAGATTCTTTTTCTGTTATTAGGCATGAACATTTCTCATTCCTTTTCTTTGTGTGAGGTGTACTTGATCACATAGTTAATTGGTGACTAATTGGATCTCTGTTGATTTAAGTAATAATACTCATTTATGTCTGTTCTAATAAATGCAGTATCAGAGCATTGAAGCGCGAAAGGGAGTTCCTTGCAAAGAGGTTGATCACACGATTGACTGCAGAGGAGCGAGATGCATTGTACATTAAGTGGGAAGTCCCACTCGATGGGAAACATAGGAAGCTACAGTTTGTAAACAAGCTATGGACAGATCCACAAGATGCTAAGCATGTACAGCAGAGTGCTGAGATAGTGGCCAAGCTGGTGGGGTTCTGTGAAGGTGGCAATGTCTCGAAGGAGATGTTTGAGCTCAACTTCGTCCTTCCAGCAGATAAAAGGCCTTGGGTTTTGGGGTGGACCCCAATTTCAAACCTTCTACACTTGTAAGAAAGCTTCTTTGGATCTTTAACCATCTTTAACACAGTCTCTGTGTGAACCATAAGTGCACAATCGGAATGCAGATCTTCTGCACATATTTGAATTTTGGAGGTTTCCTACTAGACTTCTTTTCGCAGTATGATGTGAATGGTTGAGCACGCTAATGCATGCTGCATTTAGGAGATTATCCATCTATGTGAAATAGGGTATCAGCTATTTGTAATTCTCATTTTTTAATAAAAGAATTTGATTTTGTTTGTTTGTTTCATTTCTGCTTTTCTTATCTGTTCGCTGTTATTGTTTTTGATCGTTGAAGTTGAAAGACTCTATTAAATCTTGGAATCAATATATTTGATAACATGCCTATTAGTGATAAATCTACTGAACCCAATCTTCAAAAGTTGATACCTTGTAGTGATAAATTGACCATAAAAGCCTGTATGTTGAGGGATATATAACAGAATATATTTATTTTTCTTGAGTTGCTGAAATTCTGGAAGTATTGGGTTTTAAGTGTTCAAGATTCAACTTTGAACATCTGATTATGTTTCTTAGCTTCTCAGTTCCTTCTCATCCAAAGAAGGAATGATTAGTGATCAGAGAGTTTCTCCAAAGAATTTGTAGGACAGCATGAAGATATATAGTGTTTGCAAGGACTCCAAGCTGCTGCAGCATCTGTACTTGATATTGAACTTGAGTAAATTTTCTGTTGTGTCTCTCCTTGCTTTTAGTTTTTATACATAAGTTTGTAAATATGTTTAAAAGTCATGAGACTATCTTGAGTCGAATCCTTGTAATCATTTCCTTTCAGGAGGGGGCAGTGAAGACAGATTTTTGTCAAGGTTGGAGGAGAAAGGTCCTCTCCCCCCCTGTAAGAGTTTCCTCTTGATGAGTCAATCGATATTGATTACATCAAGAACTTGTATTGTCTCTTAAAGACAAAAGTTTATTTGGAGAGCATCTCTTTCCCATGAATGGGTTAACGGTTTGGGTTGAAAACCATTCTTATCCCTTAAGTTGGTTAGTTGGAATGAGGGTTGGATTCAGAGTTGATGAGGCTTGGGATTTCCCATGGCCTTCTGAGTATTCCAAAAATCAGGTATGGAGGTGTATCCATTGCCCATTATGATGAGTAGAGAGTTCATGAGACTTATGATGGACCAGTGAGTTTCCATGGGTTGTGGAAGCATACCTATAGCCCATTTGATATTTTATGATGGGTCAGTGAGCCCATGATTGTTATGATAGGTCAGTGATCCCATGATTGTTGTCTCCATGGCTTGTGGGAGCATACCTACACAGCCCATTGGATATGTAATGATGGGTCAGTGAGCCCAAGCATGTTTCCATGAGTTGTGGGAGCATACCTACAGCCCATTGGATATGTTATGATGGGTAAGTGAGCCCATAAATGTTTCTATCGGTTGTGGGAGCATATATGCTGCCCATTGGTTATGTTATGATGGGTCAGTGATCCCATGATTGTTATGATGGACTATGGGACCTGGGGCCTATGGAAATGTCCATGGCCTTGGGGCCTATTATTTCAGGCCCTTGGACTATTGAATCGCCAATAGGCCTATGGAAATGTCCATGGCCTTGAGGCCTATTATTTCAGGCCCTTGGACTATCGAATCGCCAATAGGCCTATGGAAATGTCCATGGCCTTGAGGCCTATTATTTAAGTCCCTTGGACTGTTTTGAATAGACAACAGACCTATGGATATTATTTTTGTCCCTTGGACTCTTTTGATGGCCTACAGGCCCATAGGAATACCCATGACCTGTGGGCCTTTAATACTCATCTTTGTAGAGTGTGAAGGTTGTTTTTGAAGGACTTCAAAGTCCAGAAGATGGTATGGACTTTCGTCCAGAACTAGGAGTCCGAACGAGCTGTTTATAAATGACTTACAGATCCAGATCATGATCTGGACTTTAGTAAATAGAGCCCGAAAGTGCTACTTTTGAAGGACTTCCAAGTCCAGGAGATGATCTGGACTATTTTTGATGGACGAAAAGGTCTAAAACTTGCCTAGACTTAAGAGTCCAAAAGGGTGGAGCCCGAGTGGGCTATTTCGAATGGACCAAAAGGTCCAAAACCTGTGTGGAATTGTCCTCGAAGTATTCCTTTTATAGGATTTTGAAGGTTGTCAAAGATCTAGGAAGGTAGTTGCCTTTGATCCAAATTTAGAGATTGCACCTCCATTGAATGTTTAGCGGACGTCCCACGTCGGGACAACTGTTATTTATGGGTTGAAACCCTTTGAGTCCTCTACGAACAATTAGAGAAGAGAGGGAGTCCTTCGCATTCTTGAGAGAAAACCCCATGAAAAGGATACTTGTCCTTCATCGAGAGTCCTTGATTCATTATGGAAGCAGAAAACGTAGCATGTTATGAAGTTGCTCAGGAAGCCATTTGGTCGAAGAACTTTATAAGTGAGCTCAAGATTGTGGATTCCATTGAAAGGCTTATAAATTCAAACAAAAAATAAAATTAATTCTATATAATCAAGCTAATAGATTTGTGATGTTCCGTCGATCTATCAACCGTTCAATAAATTGACTTCTGCTTCTATCGGTAGTGTCCCAAAAGATCATTGCGATCTGATGATCGCTCCACTTTGTTAACCGTCCAATTTAACGCTGATACGTGGAGGAAACACGACTATTTTCAATGATTTACACTAAATTACACCGGGATAAATCACTATGAGTAAACAATGTAAATGGGCTGACCCATTAGAGATTTCCGGCCTCAATTTTAACTAAATTAGATATTGCTTCGGGCTTGGGCCTATTCAAAATTTACCAAAAGTAATGCCCATGACTAGCCCACTTAAACTCCTAGTAAACATCCTTAAGTAGGGTGTTAATGGGCAAGATTTATGCTGGGTCAAGCTTTGCCCAAGCCCAGCTTGGGCTGTGACTTTTCACAGGCTTAGATTATTCAGACCCAAGCCTGGCCCAAGAATATATATAATGACCCGATCCATTTTTATTCGGGCTGGGCTAAGCATAAAATTAAGCCCATCCCAACTTGTTGGTCAATAAATGCAATTCAAGCCTGTGATACAGTGGAGGCCTAAAAGAAAATTGTTCCTTTTAACTCATGAGTGAAGTTGAGTCGACTCGTCCAGCAACTACAAGCCTAGTCATTAGGGTTGGAGTTTATGACCAAGGTTTAAAAGAGGCTGTTATAACGGTATAACGGACTGGGGGCGTTCAGTTTTTTTCCGTTAAAACGAATTTAACGGTCAAGGGTAAAAATGAAAAATAACAAAAATAATGGCCCTGAAATTCAAATATTCAAATTTGAAATTTGAATTTAAAAAATGGAAAATAACGGCCGTTAAATTGTTTTTTTTTACAATTTCAAGCCATCAAGCCATTTTGACCACCTTTTCGTCGTGGGCTTGGAACCCATCTGTAGGCCTGTTAATGAAGTCCATGACAGAAAAGTGCTTGAATCCAACGAGTAGAAATCATCAATAGGGTGACATTTGGTGTAGAAGTCCACCAAGGTATGGGTCAAATACTTATGGTCAGTGATAAATTGCCACGTGGCATATTGAGGGGTTTCAGTATCTAACTCGTGGTGAGAAAGTCCCTCTCTACAAGCCACACAAAAACCTTTTAAGAGAAAAGGCATGGGAGCAGAATTTTGCTGACTACCCAAAAAATGAGGCACGTGGCACACTCTTAGAGGACGCTGACCGTATGGATGTCTGGCCAATGCCTAGGTGGAGCCAAACACCAAAAAGCAGTCCGATAAGTGATTTAAAACCTTATCCAAAATAATGGTCAATAATGCTCAAATTCCATGGTTAAAATCAACCCGTGAAAAGGACTCCAAAATCCAACGCTTAGAAATGACTAATCAGGCTAATTTTTGGTCTGTATGTCCATCTACGCGGATCAAAAATCCATACAGTCAGAAATATGTAAGAATATGCCACGTGGCTCATATTGTCGGTGGTAAGTAGCTTTGCTGACCGAGAATGGCATCCCAACCCAACAAGTTTGTAGAGTGCAAAACGTCTTTTAATAATATTTAAACATTTTTACGACAACCCGCAGGACAAATAAAAAGGTTGGCTCGGAGACTTGGGTTTGCTCCCCAAGGTCACGAGTTCGAACCTTCCAGTTGGTAAAGATGCACGTGGTTTGCGGGTTCCCTGCATCCGTAGGGATTAGTCCTTCCTTGTAAGGGTTGGGATACCCTTCGCTACAAAAAAAAAAAAAAAAATTTGGAATGTGAAGGGTTGCTTCAACATTCCAGATTTTTCTAGAAACTTCGTCCATGTCTTCACGAAGAAAAACCCTAACAGGCCCGGAGACACGATCGCGCTTAACAACACTCCCAGTACAAAGCTCACCACGAAAGCTCTGACCGTCAGCTTATCTTGCCATGGTGGGACCTCTTTGCTATCGAAGATCCGCTCAATCGATCACACAATCGTGCTCTACTGTATCAGAGATTCCCATCGCCGTTCCTTGGTTCTCCATTTTCAGGGTATCTGGAATTGGATTCTCAGGTGGACTTTAAGATGGACTTTCGGAGGGTAAAGTTCGTTGGTTTTATCGATGGGCCGGAGTTTGCTGTCTACTGGCACCTTGTAAGACTTTGAAGTCCCGATCAAAATGACAATTGGCACTCTCTTGGGGCCCACAAAACTATTGATGCATGGTTCACCCTAAAAAATCAGCTTAATTGGTGATTTTTAGCCGTTAATTCTAGCGTTTTAATTGGGTGATTTATAGCCGTTGGATTTGTGATTTATTTAAGTACTAAGATCAAAGTGCTTTTAAGTCAACATTAAAGCTGATTTTTGGTGAGCAGGTCCACCAAGCGGTTTGTCAAAAATCACCATTAGATGGTTGGTTTGGCTTCTTTTTCATCATTATGGAGCTGCTACACGGGGGGCACATACAACTGTCAATTCTTTTTGGTGACCAAAATTGGTGAGTAAAATTTCTATCACAGCCTTCTGACAAATACAGGCCACGTGGTACACTCTTAGTGGATGCTGACCGTGTGGATGTTTGCCCAGTCCCTCAACCTGATTAGTCATTTCTATGCGATTTGATTGAAGTTATTTTCATGGGTTGATTTTAACGGTAAGAATTCGAGCATTATTGAGCGTTATATTGGGTGCAAAGATCCAAAGGTTGTAAATCACTAATCAGGCTGATTTTTGGTTTAGAGGCCACTGTGGGACTGGCCAAACATCCATACAGTCAGCGTCCAATCAGAGTGTGGTACGTGGCCTATGGTTTTCATTGTGACAAACATCTGTCAGAACGCTGTGATAGAAATTTTACTCCCAAAATTGGTGAGCAATGCCTCTCCACTTGACAAGTACCCCTATATTGTCAGTCCATTTCGAATTGGACAAATCTCGCTTGCAATCATTTGCAGACTTAAAAGTATGCAAGCATTGTCAGCAATGTAGCCCTGTTGGATGTCCGTAAAACTGTGTTATTTCAATGTTTTCAAAAATAATTATTTCATAAAATAAAAACACGTTTTACAAGGAGCATTCAATGGTGGATACAATGTTTGCATAAGTCTGCAAATGTATGCAGACTAGATTTATCCGTTCGAATTTGGTGCTTAGACTTTTGAAGTCCACCTCCCAAAATGCCAAGAGGAGAAGGCCCTTCTTGTGTTAACACAATTGAAATCTCGAAATTACCCCTACTTTGTCCAAAATGCCCTTTTATGCTTTTTAAAAAATTTTAAGTCTTTTACTTTTTTAAGAGTACTTTAGACTTTACGTATTCATTTTTTTTCTTCTCTTCATCTTTATCAGTAGACGTCAGTGTACTCAATTACAGCTCATTCAATATTAAAGACAAACAAAAATCATTCTTCCTAATATGACCCTCAAAGTTTTTAAATTGACAAACATTATTTCTTTCCGTTTTTGTAAATTTTTTAATCTATAAAGGTTCTTTCAACATTTTCACATTTCAACTCACCTGTTAAAGCATTTAGGCCTTGCTTGGTTCAATGCAAATCAGATGTAATACACTTACTTGCTACAGTTTTGGGATTACAAGTTGATTGGTTGGGGGTGTGCAAATGAGCTGGGTCCAAAGTGGTTGCCAAGCCCTTGCAAACTCTTTAAGAAATGGATGCAAGCATGTGCAGCCCAAAATTGTGGTAAGTGACTGCAATGCAACTCACCGCATTTGCACCGTACTGCAAAATGCATCCCAGTGCAGTAAACCAAGCAGGGCCTTAGTGTTTCTCTATGTGTCACCTGAATTGTCTATGAAAAAAATTAGATGATGAAGTTGATGATGGACCTAGTGTGTGAGCCACGTGGTACACTATTAGAGATTACTGACCATAGGGATGTTTGCCACATTCCTAGATGGACTTATGTGACAAAAATCGACCTGATTAGTGATTCATAACCTTTGATCATAATGCTTGAAATCCACGGTGTAAAATAAGCAATAAAAAGGACTCTAATCCAACATATATAAATTACAAATTAGAACGAATTTTGGTATATATGCAGGTCCAACTAGGCATTGGGTAAAACATCTGCATAGTTAGTGGTCTCTTAGAGTGTGCCACGTGGCTCATAATATGATCCATCAACAGCGTACATGTTTTGAAGAAAATAAAAAAATAAAACAAAAAAATAGTTAATATGTTACATGTACATACCTCATTATTAAAATAGTAATGATCACATGGTTCAAGAGCCATAGATGTTATCATGTTGCATAGTGGTGTCTTTTCCTTACTGGCCAAATATACTCAAAATCCACATTTAGAAATAAGCCATGAAAAAGAATCTAATCCAACAGATAGAAATAACTAATCAGGATGAATTTTCGTATGTAGGTCCACCTAGGGATGGGCGAAACATCTACACGGTCATCGATCTCTAAGTGTATGCAATGCGTAAGGTACTGCCACATATAAGGTGCAATGCATCGCACGTGGCAGTCCCTTAGTCAGTTTAATTGGTGATTTATATCCGTTCGATTTAGTATTTAATAGTGAGATTTTTGGCCTTTGGATTTGAACATTTTTTTGGATGCTAAATATAACTATTAGAAATCATTGATCAAGCTCATATTTGGTACGTAGGTCCACCAAGAGGTGAACCAAATATTCATAAGGTTTGTAGGCCATAAAGTGAGCTCCACGTGGCACACTCTATTTCCTCAAGTGATCGGCCCTTTCATTCCACCATTTTGGCAGCTATGTTTGTACATAATAGGGAGACTACAAACCATCGAGAAGCCCAAATGGACGGTGCTGATTCCAAACTTGTTTACAATGCTCAAGAAATATAGGCCAATGACAAAGTTGGACACCTGTTAAATAAGCATTCTGAAATTCATGATTAATAAGAGGGCCACATTTAGAGCGACAATAACAGAACTCTACTTAAAAGAACAATGCAACATAGCGGGTTTGTCTTCTCCCTTCTTTGAGTGAAAATGATGAGCATTTCTAGATTCAATCCAAGATAAGTACATAACTGCAAACACTTCCATTGTTCTTTATATTGGTATCTGCATGCATATATACAACAATTACGTGGGAGAATTTTTTTGGTCCTTGGACATTTATTCCATGGCGTTCTTGGACCATAGGTTAAGTGCCAACTGTCTGGGGTTAAGGTGGCCATTAACTATAATTGATCTTTTTTTCCAAAGATAAAAAATTTTCTCCAAATTCTTTGTCTCTAGCATCCACAATGACTAACATCAATGTTAAATGTACTTCCCACAATATTAAAGAAGGAAGAACACAAAGGAGTTCTTAGGTGTAGGCATGATTAGCATTTCCTATACATAAGGTGCCACAAAAACTATATATGGTTGCATTTGGTTTGCAGGAAGTGGGAGGGAAAGAAAACACATTCCTAGAAAACATGATTTTCTCTTGTTTGGTTCCCTGAAAAGTGGGCCCGCAAGAAACTCCAATTCTCAAAATTTATCTCAAGGAGGGAAAATGACTTCCTTTTTTAAGAAAAAAGATAAAAATTGTCTTACCCTAGATAAAACTTCACTGATAGCAGGTTGTCAACGAAACTGCTGACTAATGAAATTGCCCATTGCCATCTTCATCAGCCCCGTCCACAGGTATGGTTGTAGCAGTCCCTAGATTTCTCCACTTCTATCTCTCAATTTACATCTCTCTCTCTCTCTCTCTCATCCGTACTCTCACAAAACATGACTCATAATTTTCATCCGAATTCAAGTCATCCTCTAAAAAGTTTCTAGTATCTCACAAAGTGAAAAGTGTGTAACAAAAGCAAACACAATACTAAAAATTAAAATTTTATATCCAAATCCAAAGATTATACAAAAAAGAAGAAACTAAAAAATAGGAAGTTCTACAATCATATCAATGCTACTTCATATATACACTAATCACATGGCTTACGTTCATCTATCAACTGAATCGATTCACCATCACACATACATCTCCAGATAATGGATGCCAACAATGGACATAAGAATCTGATTAGAAAACATTTTTCGCATTGGGGTAAAAACAAAGCCTAATCTACGAGCCACTAGAAAAATACTATACGATAAAATATCTTGTACCATGTTATGGTGTGTGGGCCATCTGACTATGAACGATTAATGGTTTGTATGGTAGACAACAATATAAAAAACTCGTCACCAACCAAGATATTATAATAGTAGTAGTTTTTTTTATCTTAGCAAGCGCATCCATAGCGATACTCAGATACTCTCCCAACTCTTTGATCATCTCTAGGATGAACCCTTCCTCAACCCAATACATTATATTCTGCCAAATAAGACCACAAATATTCTCCCATTGAGTGGTGACACAAACTTATACTGACTTTACTGATCTTCTCTATCTTGATGTAAGAGGTCCTTCTTCATGCTCTTATCTTCTTCTTATCCTTCTTGAGAAAAAAGAAAAAAAATGAATTAAGCAAGAACAAAAATTCTTTATCATTTCTTATAATCTCTTAAAACCATGTGTTCTTTCGAGGATTTTTTAAAATTTTTTAAATGATTTTGGATGGTTAGAAAATTATCTGACAAAAATTTTCTAGGCCTAAGGAGAGGGCTTGGAAGGATGCCTTTCTTCATTGAAAGGAGGGAGTTATTATATGAAAGATAAGGTTTGGGATAATTTGAAAATAAAAGATTAGGTTAGTTTGGCTATATCAAGATTAAAAGTGTAAAAAGAAATCTGTCATACACGAATAACTTAAAAGAATTCTTAATTTATTAGATAAAGATTTTGGTAATCTAAATAGTTGAGTGCTTATATAAGAGTTAAGTGAGAAGAAGAAACAAAAATAATATGGGTAAATAAACAAATAAGATATTTGATGAGTTGGATAGATAAGCTTGAGTAATATGATCAAATGTATGTTGTGATGTATGAACCTTAATACTTCTACCCACATCAAAAATTCATTATATATCTAGATGTTTGATCAATCATTGAAAAATATTTATTTTAAGCCTAAAATTAATAAAACAAAATAATTTGAAAGATTTTATAAAGTACTTTTCAATGATAGACATCTCATTTATAGATAAATTATAAAAATTGATATTATTTAAGCATTGGTCAAATAAAAGTGTTAATAATCTTATAACAGTTGTTAAATTTTGGTCAAACCACTTAATTTTTAAAAGATAAAGGAGTTAAAAATAAATAATTTTGATTTCATTAAAATCTAATTGCAAAATTAAATATATAAATATTTCTTGATCATTTATCAATAAAAGTTAAACCTGTGACTAAATCCTCATAGCTTAAGATAAGGCTTTCTAAAGATAGTTTTTGGGTTTAAAAGTATTCTCAAATAGTGGTTGATAGTTCTAAATGAGTTTTATATATTGTTTAAGAATATTCTAAGTTGTTGATATGGGTAAGGTAATCTATTAACTAATAAAAAAGAAAATTAATTAAGACGGTCGATTGCTAAACTAGAAAATCGTGTTAAAATGGGATATCTACAGCTAAATCATGGGTATGGATTTAAACAGTGCATGTAATAATAAACTAATAAAAATCACTCAGTGACTTGTTTTTTCCCTTATACCTAGTTATTTTGGATCTCTAGTACCTAGGTGGGGTATCCATTAGAAGTAATTTAGCTATCAATGAGTTTTAGTCTCATTCCTTTCAATGTATCCCAAACTTTTTTCTTGCTAAACCTTTAGTCAAGGGGTCTACTAAGTTATCATCGAATCTAATAAAGTCTTTTGTTACTATACCATTGATAATAAACTTTCTCACAATATTATGCTTACGACATATCTATCACAATTTCTCATTGTAATATTATTAGCTTTATTCTCTACCAAATACGGTAGTACTATTATAATGTATCAAAATTGCTATAACATGTCTATCATAGAGAGGTATATCTAATAAAGGCATCGAAGCCAACTTGCCTCTTCACTGACAGAAACTAGTGCAATCAAGTCAGACTCAAAAGTTGATTGAAAAATAATGGTCCATTTATTAGACGTCCATGAAATCGCTCCACCTGCAATGGTGAAGACATATCTACTAGTTGCTTTGGAATTATCCAATAAGGTGTTCCACTCCGTACTGTTGTATCCCTTAAGAATAATAAGAAATTTTTTATAATGAATTCCTAAATTAATTGTTCTTCCTAAATATCCCATTACACGATTTATACAATGTTAGTGTTCAATACTAGGTCTGCTTGTGTACCAACAAAGTACTCCTATTGCATGTACAAAGTTGTTAGCTCAAGACTTTAGTATTGACAAACTTTTGTCAAAAATCAAGTATAATTAACCACCATATGTGTGAGGCATTATGCGTCAGAGTATAAGTGTGACTTTATCACTCAAGTACTGCCAAAAGAATGTCAGAGAAGAGATTAGAAAATTATCACATTGAAGACTCAAAACTTTCCTTGATTGCCGCACATATTAGGATGGTAAGTGCCTTAGAGGCCTAGAATTTTGATGATTAACTATTATAATTAACGCTTTAAGTACTTGTGAGCTTGTATTCGAATCACATGCATTATTGTGCTAAATCAATTTAGACCAATCGATTGGACCCTATGGCTGATTCATTGGACATGCCCAATCGATTGGAAGAAAAAATCTTTTGCATGTTGTTTCGATTGAACGTTGTTTGACCAATCACTCGGACCTGCGCATAAGAGAGTTCCGTGAACTACTAAGCTTCTTATTCTGATTGAAATACTTAATTTATGTTAGACTTGTTCGCTCTATATATTGACTCTAAGCATACCAAGCAATACAAAGTAATCTTAAGCTTTCTAAGGATTCAATAACCATTGGTGTCATTTCAAAATTTCAACCGAGTAATCATGGGATGAGAATTGGTGGCAGTAGAAGCAAGTAACAAGTGGTAAGTCGACTGGCAAAATTGATCACAAGATGCCTGGCTGGTATACTACTAGATGGAGAGAGCACAACAGGTAAGGTGCCTGGATCATGACATGGAGGTCGAGATGGTTTTGATGAACATGGATCAGCAGCGGATGGCGCACAGGCAGGTGTGGCTGTCATAGACCTATCTCCAAGAGAGGTAGTAGGAGGGAATGCACAAGTCGATGTAGCAAGTGGTCAAGTATCATGTGTGGCATCCTCATGTGACGTATATGAGGATTGGATGTCATCATTAGTAAAGGGAGCGGCTGAAGATGCAACACGGTGGTGATCAAGGTGTGCAACGAACATATCATCATGTTGGAGTAACCGATCACGAAGTCCATGAGTAGATGGTGCCGTAGAGGTATGTTGAACCAATTGTTTAGAAGGTGGTACAAAGTCTATCTCTCTCAGAAGTGCAATCAAGATCATCAAAGATGCCAAGGTCAATGGCATCAGTTGAAGGTGAAGATGGATCGGCATATAGAAGGATAGATTCTGGCCTAAAAAATAATGTGTTGTGAGATATACACCCGATTGGATAGTAAATCAAGGCAACGATATCCTTTATACAAGTTGCTATAACCTATGAACATACATCGAGAACTCTTTGGAGAGAGTTTATAGGGTGATTCGTTACGTAGGTATGGAAAGCATAGACAATCAAAAGTACGAAACATGGAGAAATTATGAAACTTACCAAACAAGAGAAAGTACGGGGTTGCATGTTCAAGGATGGATGTAGGGAATCGATTGAGGATATACACGATAGTGGAAAAAGCTTCAACCCAAAGTCGAGTGGGTATATGATTGTGGAAGAGAAGGGTGAGACCCATCTCAATAATTCTCAGATGTTTACATTTGGCACATCCATTTTGTGCTGGAGTGTGAGGGCAACATGCACGCTTGAGGATACCACATTGAGAGAGATGATCCAAGAAAGGGGAACTAACAAATTCTTGCCCTCCATCACATTGAAGAATTTTTATTTTGAAGTCTAGCTGATTTTCAACTAGTCTTTCAAAATGAATGAAAATTTTTAACTAGTCTTTGAAAATGAATGAAAATAGAAAAAAAAAATTAGATTTCTTTTTCATTGAAAGAACTAAGAAAATCGATTGTAATCATCCACAAATACCACATAATATCAAAAACTAAATGAAGATACAATGGGATATAGTGACCATATGTCAAAATGTACCAACTTTAAGGGGGTAAGACATTTTATTATTCAAATGAAAGGGCAATCGTCTACTCTTGCCTAACTGGCAACTAGAACAAATAGAACCAATAAATTTATTTGAGTCCACAAGTTGGATCTCTTTAGTTTTGTTCAAAGAACTAAGAATGTTAGAAGATTTATGCCCAAGACAATTGTGCTAGACGACAACAATGCCCTTGATTGGAGAATCATGAAATGAAACGTACGTAGGCTTGAAGAAGGCAATCAAAGGTGTACAAACTGGCTCTTCTACTGCCCTTCTCCACCGCTCTCCCTGTTCTCTGTTCCTGAATGACAAAGCCAACTGGTGAGAAATAAACATACAATTATTATCTCGAGTAAATTGACTCACATAATTAAATTTTTCTGAATGTTAGGAACAAGAAGAGTGTTGTGGAGTTTGAAGAAACCCATGGGAGTTGAGAGTAAAATTGACCCGGTGTGAGATATAGGAATATAAGATCCATTGCTAACACAAACTCGATATGTACCATGATAAGACTTAACATTAATGAGATTACCTTTATTATTGGTTATGTGAGCAGTTGCTCCACTGTTAGGATACCACTTTGCATTTGGAGAGTCTTGAATAGTGAGAGATGTAAAGGAATCAGTGACTGGAGTAGACTGAAAGAATTGATTGAAGTGATTATGGCATTCAAGTGCTGTATGGCAGCCATAGTTACAAATCTGACAAACGCCTGTAGAAAATTGTGTCGTTGTATTGCCTTGACCATATTGTTGATAGAATGAGGAAAACGTTGAAAACCATGTCCACCATGGTTGCTAGTTGTACCTTGAAAATTGTTAGAAGACTGTGGATGTCTTGCACTTTCCCTTACGCAAAATTCCAACTTCACTTTTGAGGCTTGTAACCACTTAAGATATAAGAGGTCTAGTCAGTGTAGTGGTAACACAATTATTATATTCTGGTCCTAGACCTCGTACGAGCCAAAAAAAAACTTTATCGGTGTCTGGTACTGGATTACCAATGGCCAATAATTGATCACAAATTGTTAGAAATTTTTTAATATGTTCCGATACAGGAAGATAATCTCTTTTTAGAAGTAACTCCTCACGTAGTTGAAGTTCCCTATTTTTTAATTTATGAGCGAAGGGTTCTTCTAGGATTACACAAACATCATGAGCAATCTGACGATCCAATGTAACACTCATAGCCTCTTCAGACAATGGGGAATTAATTAGACTAATAACAAATTGATCTAATAGTCTCCATGTGCTTGAAGAGTAGGGAAAGCTTTGTGAGGCCGTTGATGAAGCAACAAGTTGATTATCCGTGGGAGTATCCATTGAATAAAAAACTTGTATGAAGAAACTTGAAATTGCAGAGAGCTAGGTGGGATGTTCACAAGTCACAAAAATGATTTACCGCTCTGATACCACGAAAGAATTCTCAATACCAAGAGAGAGAGAAGACAAGACGTTTTCTTGTTGTGGGGTTCACTCAACTTGAATAACCCTTGTTCACCTCAGCTATATATATTAAACAATAAGAGAACTCAAAATATACATGGAAACTATACGAAAACAAACTTATACACGATTTTAATGATTTGATCTCATCAACACTAAAGAGGACTCTCTAAGGCACGTGCTCCATTATTGTTAGATGTTAGCTGATTTCTCCTTTGATTAAGGAGTCACCCTATCTTCACCTACACATGTCCAACAACCCTTAAGAGATAAGCCACCACATTGGTCCTTTAGAGTATACCATAGAGAACAATGAGGAAGCGAAGTCTAGGTTGTTGTTGTAGCTAATGATGTGGATGGTGGTGACTCATCACCACTACTTCTAATGTATTATCATTATCCACAAATTTTTTCAGAAAATAACGGTCGTTATTTTCTAAGCATCAAAATGGTTCTTAATGTAATAGGCTTGGGGCATTACCATTTTAATGATCGTTAAAATCGTTCAAACAACGTTATTTTAAACCATGGTTGTTACTATGGTTAGTATTAATATTTAGGGAATTTTTGTACTACCCCCTGAAAAATCAACGATATTTGTAGTACACCCCGGTTCTATCATTTTGTAGCGTCTCCCCCCTTGACCTTGGTTTTGTCATCGTTCAATCAGACGGACTTAGAAAAGGTGTTAACCTTGTACGAACTGGATTGTTTTGTCATTTACCTTTACCTTAAGTCGACGTTCTCTCTTTCACTCTATCGCTCTGACCACGCGTTAGATGATTGACTGGAACTAACACTATTTTCCTCTAACGACATCTTTGTCTAGTCTTTTCTAAGTCTGCAAAGTCTCTCCAGTTTCACCACATGGACTACGAAGTTGAACGGATGGACGATTCGAATTTTGAAAATGAAAAGATCTCCACTGTCCGTTGTACGCACCAACCCCCTCCCCCCACATGGCAGTTATAATGATTCTCGAAGTAAAAGCCGACGACTTAAAAAATATGGACCGTTTGTTTGTAAAATCAATATACGCCGTCCACATGGCATAATATCATGGGCTCAAAGTCGTTTCACCCACCGACCGTCAGATCTAGTAGTTGGGATTGAATGTACGAGATTTATTTGCATCTCTTTCATTTGTCCAATCCCATTATCGTTGTCCTGCATGAAGCAACCAACCAGATTTGAGAGAAACAACTAGATGCAAATGTCACAAAATTAGAAAGAAAGCAGAAAGGGGAAAAGGAAAATTCCAGTTCAACTCTTCGTGTGTGTTTCTCTGAAGCCCATTGAAGCTAGTGTGCGATCCATGATTATGTCTGTTGAAGCTAGTGTTCGATCCGCTGAAGCCCATTGAAGCTAGTGTGCTATCCATTGAACCCGTTGAACATCCCTTTGCAAGGTGCCAAGGAAGGAAGGAAGCAAGCAAGTTCATGTCTGTTATTTCTCCATTTTTTTGTTTGATTTCTATCTCGGGATATTATCCTGTAAGCTTGAATTGCTTGGAGTCCCTTTAAATATCATACATACCCATTGTTTTTAAACAAACCGAATTTAATGGGTCATACCGAAGGATACTGATTATTTACCTATCTAGTTAGAAGGACATGTGGACCATGGAGACTACGACCCATCCATCTTGACAGTTTTGTCTGGTTCTATGAGTAAAACATTGAACCCCCTATGTTCAGTTGGTGGTTAACAACAAATGGGTCTTACCGAAAAATATTCTTCGAGTGTCTTGTTCTATGAGCAAGACATGGAACCCTTATGCTTTAGTTGGTGGCTAACAACAAATGGGTCTTACCGAAAAATATTTTTTGTTTGTCTGGTTCTGTTAGTTGACTGTGGGCTTTAACGTGGGAGATTTTTTTGTAAGCAACTTAGGGGACTAATGGTCTGCAGTATTGAAGAGGGGTAAGACTCTCTATCAGTACTGCACCTCTTCTACGGATGAGAATATTGAAGAGTTTTCTATTTGTGTAGTATTTATAAATTCTTGTAAAAAATTGCATATTTCAATTCAACGTAGTTTGTTGAGAATTATGTTAGGTTTGTTGAGAATTCTTATGATGCAAGATGAATGACTACCTAGATATAGTTTTTCATCACCAATGAAGATTTAGGACAAGTCGAGAAGGCAGATATACTGTTAGAGACTATTGTGCTGGGAAGGTGGGACATATATGTGACATTGACTCTGATCATATTTTTTACCTTGACTTATTGGATGATCTTTCTGAGGTAATAGAATGTCTACGTGGGCCTGTGGCTGTTATACAAATACTTATATTGACGATTACGAGAGTCTAATCCTTGCTGAAGGGCACAAAGATCTAATGCATATGCTTGAATACTTCCAGAATGCTCTTAGAGTCGGTGAGGTATTTATTAATTGGGAAGTTTGTGAACCTTTAGCCACATCATTGGCAAGATCACTAAGACCCACATGTCAGACTTCACAAGGGGATGTTCCATCATCATCATCACCAGCAGCACCATGACCCACAAATCAGACTCTCGAGGTCAAGGTCGACCCACAACTGCTCAGGCATGACAGGGTAGAAGTCGTGGGCATGTGGACAAGTATTCTGATGTAGCCATTGTCTCTAGAGTTGGGTAGGTGATAATGATATTCCAATTGACATAGAGACATATGACTCTTATCGCGGTTACGAGTAAAGTCAGTCAAGTTCATATTATGATGGTAGTTAAGACGACGAGTCAGTTGGCTGGGATAATTCAAATGGTGGTGATACCTTTGTTAGTAGGGGTTAATGATTTATATCAAAATCAATAATGTTCTAGTCGGGAGCAGAATAGTCCACATTTTGTGCTTGAAGTATAGTAGAAGTTTCCTACCGTGTACGACTACAAGAAACACCTAAGATTGTTTCCTATCCAATATCACTTCGAGTACATGATGGTGAAGAACGAGAAGGAATGGGTCACGGTTATTTGTAAGGACCAGAATTGTAAATGGAGATGCAATGCTTCGGTTACCAATGACGGGCAAACCTTTCGAGTGAGGTCTTTCAGAGGGGAGCACACTTGCAGTAGTACTATCAGTTAGAGGCATTCTAATGCCACATCGACTTTTGTTGCTAACATGATAGAGTCGACACTTCGAGCACATCTGAAGTGGTATCATCCAAGAGATGTCAAGGATAAAGTTTAGGAATCCATATTATAGATTGGCTAGCTTGGAAGGCTAGGGCAAAAGCCTTGTCTTGGATATATGGGGACTACAATGAGTCCTATATTGTTGTCCCAGAGCTATGTGCTCAAATCTTATTGAGTAATCCACGAAGCATAGCCCAGTGGAGTATTGAGACTGATCGTAGGTTCAAATTGATTTGTGTTTCCTTATGAGTATCTCTGCATAGCTTTAGGGTTGGATGGCAGCTTGTTGTCTACCTCGACGATTGTTTCTTAAAGAAAATTATGGTGGAGTATTGTTAATGGCTTGCTCACTTAATGAAAATAACGGTATTTTTCCCATTGTAGTGTATATATGTAAATCAGAGAATATAGAGTCATTGACCCACATTTTAGAGACATTGGCCCCTAAACTACTTCATGATCTACCGAACACTTTTTTCTTAGATAGACAGAAGGGTTTATTGGAAGCAATCCCGAATGTATTTCTTGAGTCTTATCATTGATTCTATATGAGGCATGTGTACAAAGATTTTAAGATCAAGCATAAGGGAGATCAATTGAAAATTTTAATTTAGGATGCTGCATCAGCATTTAAGGAGACCGAGTTTGAGAGAATAATGAGGGCTTTGCAAAGAACTTCTCAGGATGCTCATTAATGGATGACTGATATTCCTCTTCATCATTGGGCTAGGTTGATTTCATACCTACTTTTTCCTTTCTTGAAAACTATTTTACAAAACTAATACTTATTTTGCTAGGTCCCATTTTGATACAACTTCAAAATGTGATCACCTCACAAGCAATGTCTCTGAATCATTCAATTCGAATACTTGAGTTACGTGAACTACCCGTTTCCCTTTCAATAGAGAGGTTACATCTTCATTTCATCACACTGATGAATAAGCATAGTGAGAACGTAGAGATGTGACTTGGGATACGAATGGTCAAACTCCAAGGGCTTATGCTGACTTAACCAAGATGACGGGGAAAGTCAACCTTTTCAAGGTCAGGAGTTGTTCAGAGATATTTTTTTATGTTGAGAAGGTCATGGTGATCGTAGGTGGTATGTTAAATATGGAGTAGAGGACATGCTCATGCAAGGAGTGGCAAGTTAGTGGCAAACCTTGTGTTCATTTCATGTATGTGATCATCCTAAGGCCCCGTTGGGTTAAGTAAGTTCCTTATTACATTAGTTCTTTTATTTTATTTTATATTAACACAATCTTATGTGTATTGCTACTAACGTATATGAAAATTTTCTTGTGTAATTACTGTGTTAATTTTTATACCATTGCACACTATAAAACCACCTATGGAGACTTTATACACCCTATAGCTGATAGATTAATGGATTGGCCCAAGGTAATCATAATCACTATTATTATATATTTATTATTTTTATAATCTTTATTAACTGGCAGGTATCTGTTGTTGTGCTACCACACCTACTAAGATGACCACCTAGTCGGCCCAAAGTAAAGAGGAAAAAATATGAAGATGAAGTTGAGGACACTTGACGTACTCAGTAGAACAATGTGAAAATGTGGCATCTTTGGCTATAATGCTAGGACTTGTAAAGGGCCACAAACAAAGGAAAACGGTAGGGCTAGATGAGGACCATGCCATTTATGTATGTTTTAAAAACTTGATGGTTGCATAGGTTGGATGCTGGGCCAACCAAGATACTTTATCCCCTTTTTGTGACTGGTTGAATACTTTATATTGTGTTGTTCTTTTTTGGATGGGTTGGATGGTGCACCAACCACCATCCAACCAAGATACTTTATCCATTTTTATTTTTCCTTTATTGTGTTGTCTTTTTTGGGTTGGATGATGGATGGATGGTTGTGTTGCTTTCTTGCTATGTGTCTAGTTGCCCTGCAAGTTATTTTCTTCCACATGTTAGGAAAATGGTTCCAAGAGGACATGAACTTGTCATGTTCTTCTATTTCTATTTCATGTCTGAACTCATAATGCGTTTGTGTAGGTCATTTTCTTTTACAGGTTACAAAAATGGTTCCAAGAGGACATGAACTTGTCACGTTTTCTATTTCTATTTCATGCCTGAACTCATAATGCATAGTTGTAGGTCATTTTCTTGTACAACTTAGAGAAAAAGTTCCAAGAGAACTTGAATAGGTGCAGCTTAAAAACATAACGCATAGGTGCAGGTTAGAAAAATGGTTACAAGAGAACTTGAACTTGTCATGTTTTTCTCTTTCTATTTCATGCCTGAACTCATAATGTATAGGTCCAGATCATGATAGATAGCTACAAATCTTAATGCGTACGTATGAGGTCATTTGATGCTACAAAGTATGTCTAAGGTTTTAAAACAAACAAGAAGTACAATGCAGTTTGTCATGTCCACACATTTGTTGCATTTTCCCCTTTGTATCATACATTTGTAACAGCTACATCTACCATTGGTAATGAAAATTTGTTGCAAACCACATGAAAGATATTTTTTTTTTATAGTTGAGTCTATTTTTAAAGAGACCAGTAACTCGGTGTAGGCGGGTATTTTGAACCCAGGTCTATCGTATCATCACCTACAAACTTTACCAATTGAGCAAGATGGCACCTTCAAATGGTTTCAAGGGTGCAATACGAGGACCACATTAAAGATATGTGATGCAAATTTCTATGTGGGGGTAGTAGTGTAATTTTTTATGTTAGGGGGTAATGCAAAATATAGCTTTAAATTTATCACAATACTACAAATTTACTTTAAAACCATAAAACAAGTACAATTAGGTGGCATTCATATCCACCCTTTTAATAAAATCTTCATATAATTCATTTAATTCGAGCTCAATAACTACTTTAATCATCCTACTACTACTCTTTACATAATTCATTTAATTTGACCTCAATAACAACTTTAATCATCCTACTCCTACTCCTACTTCTACTCATACTACCGAGTCGATCTAACTGTATCACCCCCTGTGTCAGATGCAGATGAACTTGATCCCATATTGGCATTTGCAACATCCAACCATTGAAAATTGTCACAACCATCTTGGCATTTTAAAAACTTCCGACTTGGACTATGTGGTTGCTTGGATGTATAAATTTTTGGATGACCTCTACATTCGAGTTTTGTATATGGAGAATCATTCCACAGGCAATATTTCAACCAATGGGTTGACTTTTGTAAGGACTATTTCCATATTATAGTTGGCGTAATTCCGTTTGGCATAAAATATACTTGTAACCATTCTTACGAGTGATAATGTGGCTTTGAGAATGCCGTAGTATGCATCCCTCATTGACTACGTAAAGACTCAAAGACGAAGACTCAGAAGATTGACAAATGAGTCATGTGAGGCACTGCAAGAATCAGACGGTTGATGCATGAGTCATCTGAAGAACTGCAATTTGTCGGTTAAAGATTGTGTCCACTCGCATAAGAAGATAAGTGACCTAATGGCCATAGGAAAAGTATTTTAAGTTAATATATATATATTGACTAAACTTTGTCACATGACAAGACCCAGGTCTAGGCCACCTGTTAGGCCTTGAAAAATGACTATGGGGAAGTTCAATCGATTGGACTCGATGTACAATCGATTGGACCATATAGGACAGAACATCCCAAATGTACAATCGATTGAACCTTGCGTTAAAATTGATTGGACCTTAAAGAACAAAACTTTAAAAAGGGCCAATCGTTTAGACCCCTATGGCACAATCAATTGGATTAACAAAAAAAAATCCATCCAAGCAGTACAATCGATTGGACTCAGTGTATCGATTGGATTGAGTGTGCGATCGATTGAACCTGGTATCGTCCAATCGATTATGGACATATTAGAATTTGACAAAATTCAGATCCGATTTTTATGGTCCCACTCCTTCATCATTAGTACGACCTAAGGCTTCAATACTCTTATAAATAAATCATCCATTGTCCTTTATAAAACACACATGCATAGAGTATACACACAACACACAATAAAAGAACAATAGTAAGCTATTGAATTCAAGCTGCATAGAGCTAAAGAGAGTTATTCCATTCAAAGAGATAAACCTCTATTAATCGTTCTACTCTTGTGAAAGGTTTTGTCTCTTTGATCATAGCCTAATGCTTAATCCTTACCTCTGCCTTGGTTACAAACTAGAAACCCAATATAGTAATTTAGAGAGTACCACGTATGACTCAACACCATTCGAGTAACGTACATGGTTCAGGGTGTACTGAATCCTTCACCATCGGTAGCGATCGATGAGTGTAAATTAAGATCGAGGTGTACTGATCGATGGTAGGTTTGGGGTGTACCAAACTGAACAAGTGGCAAAGGCTTCATGATTGGAAGGGCGCTTGTGTAATTCGTTGCTTGGAGCCAAAAGATGTGGACGCACCGACAATTGGCCTTGGCTAAAGTTGTATGTTGTATGGAAATGGTGCTGTGTAGGTTTGGGTTGTACCAAACTAAATAAGTGGCAAAGGTTTCATGATTAGAAGGGTGCTCGTGTGATTTGTTGCGTGGAGCCATAGGATGTGGATGCACCAACAGTTGGCCTTGGCTAAGGTTGTATGTTGTATGAAAATGTTGCTGTGTAGGTAATTTCTGTAACTCAGAACTTTCTAGTTAGTAATACTTTCCATCTAGACGTGGTCTTGTGATTTTTTCCTTTGCTAAGGTTTTCACGTAAAAATCTCATGCGTTATGGATGTTGATTGTTTATATTCTACACTATTTTTAAATTAGAGCAAACGAACAATAAATAATATATCACAAAGATATATTTGATTTTAGTCAGTTGAGCTAATCACTTGTTAATCAATCAACCATTTTAAGATTATTTCACATGCGATTAGATTACTCCTACCAGACCAATAATTTAATTAGGTTCTTAGTTTAATTAAAGAATTTTAATACCAAATCAACCCCCCTTTTTAGTATCTAAGTGATATTGTGATACATGGATTTTCATCTCTCCATAACTGAAGCAACCATGTGAGCTTGATCCCTCTATGTCTGCATTTCTTTCATCTAACCACTGGAACCTGATACATCCACCATGCTGACATCTGAGAAATCTCCTTCAGGCACTATAAAGTTGCTTTGACACCAAGACTTTACAAAGCCCTGGGCAATTGCTTATATTATGTGACAAGAAATCACCTGAAATATGAAAGACCAAGTAACAAAATGTGTTATTTGAAAGATTTTCTGCTTAATGCATGGGGTTGGCTGAATCATCAATAGATTTGAGCATTTTTCACTCTATTGAAAAAATAGTAAACACATTCAAATGTTGTTTTTTATAACTACATTCAATAATTAGGATAAGAGTTGGCTGAATCATCCATATAATTTTTTAAAGGATGGAATTGTTTAAGGGATAGAATTGTTTAAGGGGGGAGGTATCAGGTTTCGGTGTTAACTTAGTGAGGGTCAGTGCTTTAATTGGCTTATTAAAATGAACGGTTTATATTGTGCTACATGGAAGGAGAAATAAAAATGAACGGTTCAAATATTTTTTGTACGTGAAAAGGCTTCAAACAAATTTTACTTCGAGAATCATAACAACTACCACGTGGGAGGAGGGGGTTGGTTCGCACCACGGACGGTGGAGATCTTTTCATTCTCAAAATCTGAACCATCCGTCTGTTCAACTTCACAGTCCAGGTGGTGAAACTAAAGATACTTTGCATACTTAGAAAAGATAGGACATAGACATTGTTAGAAGAAAACAGTGTCAGTTCCAGTCAGATCATCTAACGCGAATTCAGAGCGACAGAGAGAGATATATAGAACTTCGACGTATGGTAAAGATGTGAGCAAAATGGTCTAAGTCGCACAAGGTTAACACCCCGTCTAAGGCATCGTTTCGGTTGACTCTGTGCTCCAAAAGAGTTATGCTACCATGGCCTCTTGTTGTCAATGCTTCTTCTCTCCTAATATTGAGAATATTAAATAGTTGTTCGTGGATAGCGATCTTGCTAGAGCCATTTGGGATCCGTTTGAGCATCTCTTTGAGATCAATATTCGCAATCGTGTAGGGATCAGTGCCATCTTGTAAAAATGGTGCACTATTACTTCTTGGCACTCCCAAGTGGGTGTTCTTCACATCATTACTCCCATGGTGATTCGTTGGGAGATTTGGTTGGAGAGGAACAAACGTAAGTTTGAGGGTAAGTCCGGTAATATCAATTTTATTAGAAGGAAAGTTTGTCGTTGGCTTTAGGACTGCAATTCATTCATCTCACCCACGAAGCCCAATGAATATCACTTTAATTGTATTACTGAGAAGCTTCAGTTGGTGGAGTTTCATTTTCCGCCTAGAAGAGCTATGGTCGTGTATTGGAAGAAGCCGAATTTTGGTGTAGCAGCTTTGAATGTGGATGGCACATCCTCTAACCAAAAACTTGCGAGCGGTGGCGGGGTTATCAGAGATCATAACAGTAGCCTTCTCATGGCTTCTCATTCTTTCCATGGAGAGGGTACCAATAACTTAGTAGAATTGAGGGCCATTCTTGATGGGCTTCAATTGTGTAAAAAGATTGACATCTACAAAATTAGGATTCAGTTTGATTCGAAGCTTGTGGTATCTTGGATCACAAAACCTACTCTCATACTTTGGCATCGTAAATCTTGGTGGTGGAAAGTGATGGATATGTTGAAAGAATTCGAGTACTCTATCATACATATCTACCAAGAGGCGAATGCAGCAGCGGATTACATGGCCATGAATGGGTTACTTACTATGATGGCCCTCCGAGACTTGCTGGGTTTATTCGCATGGACAAGATTGGTACGCCTTACATTAGAGCTAGTTCTAATTTTATTTGTATTGAGTTTCTTTTTTTCCTTAGTGTTCTCCCCCTTTTATAGCATCTTGAGGGGTAAGGTATTTACGTCCCCCCCTATCTAGGTGTAAACACTTTTTCCACATCAATAAAGTTTTCCTCCTCCGAGAAGGTTCTCAAAAAAGAAAAAAAAAACCGTTTAAGTTCGTCTAAGTCAACGAAGACAAAACATAGATCAAGGGGGGAGACGCTTGAAAGTACCGGGGGTAGTGCAAATATCGCTGATTTTTCAGGGGGATAGTGTACAAAAATTCCGTATTTTTTTTTCTTGCTAAATTGGCATGGTTGTGAGTGTTGATACCACAACCCTGATGCAATTTTCCATAAATTGGTAAAGTTTGTGAGTGTTGACACCACAATTCTGTATGATTTTGGATAGAAAATGGTGCATTTGGTTTTACATATTGACCTAAGTTTTCGATTGAGATGGGTATACCAGGAAGAGGGTAATTCTACTGTAGAGCATGATGGAGGAAACGTGCTCATGTGGGAATTGGGATTGAACCCATGATTCCCACAAGAGGAGGGTACAACCATACACCCTCTCAGGTTAATTAATTGATGGATCCCATCACTGGTCGAAAGTGAGTCGTCAAATGATTGCAACCACTTAACAGATTCATCATATTCGTTTATAATGGCTCTAAAACGTGGACCTAATTCTGACTACATATTCCTAACTCCTTCATGGTAACAGGGACGTGCTATTAGTAATTGTTCTTCCAGCCTTTCATGGATCGATCATGAACCACCCTTACATTAGCATTTTCCACCGCAAATTACGGGTGTCAACGAACACATCCACCTCTTTTTTCTTTTCTTTTCGATAATTAAGCAAGGCTAACTCTTCTAAATGATGGTAACAGGGACGTGCTATATTAGCCTTTTGTTCGATCCAACCCATCATTCAATCAAATGATTGTAACCTCTTAACCGATCCATCACATTTTTTGATTCCCCTTATCTTTTAGTTTTGACGATATGTAGGATCTCCTCCTCCCTTTTTTTTGTTTTTTTTCTGTAAGCCATTCATTAAACAAAAACAAGCCAAAAGCACAAATATATGCATAAAGGTAATCATTATTAGCCATATTTTCAGCCCACTATCTTCTTGAATGGTCATTTCTTTCCAAAAGTCATCCACTTTAGCAATCTTTGGCTGCTTGTTTCTTGTCACAGTAAATGTAGAAAGATAGGGTCTCCAAAATTTAGCTATTGAATTGTCTCACATTTCCCTGGTAAATGCTGTTTGCCTATTTCTCCACTTGAGTGTACGTGGTGCTAACCGTGACTTCGAAGAACAGTCACCTGATCGATCACCCAGATAAACCAGGAACCCACATATTCGATCAGAAGGATTCCTGGACCATTCAGATTGCTAAATAACCATTTACCCCAAAAGATCGATCTGTTAGGGATAAGCTAAACAACTATATATATACCAAAGGGTCGTTGGGCCAACACAACACATACGCGAGAACACACTCTCTGCTAACACGCCCTTCAGCGGGAATACACTCTGCTGGAGACTTAAACCCGCGACCTCCCAGGCCTTAAGGCTCTGATACCATGGTAAATGGTTGTTTAACACGGATATTGAATCTAAGGAGTAAGAGTACTTGTGTTACAGAAATAGATTCTCCCCTTTTATTGTATTAGAAAAACATTTCAGTTGAGTCCCAGTACTTTAGCCTTTACAAGTAGTAAAGGAGGACTACTCAAAAGAAAAGAAAGAGAGACATGCATCATACAACACACTAAAATAGAGATCACACCAGTCCTCGCCATAACATAAAATACTAACTAAAGTAGCATGAAATATGGTGGTAGAAGAGTCGTCCCTCTAAATTGAATCTAGCAACTGGGGATGGGCACACCACAGGTGTTGGCTACCCTCCTAGCGTTTGGACTGTTGACATATTTCTTTAGGTTCGGATCCTTCATATACTGGCAAAGGCATGACTTCTGTTCCTTTAACTTACTGCAACATGTAGGAGATGGAGGACTCGACGACGTGATCGCGCTGAAGCAAGGAGCCAACGCTGTCGCCGTGCAAGTTGCTGCCATGGAGACATGCACTTCGCTGATCAGAAGCAACGAGAGCACAGCGAACAGCGCAAGGTAAGACACCTTCATCTTCGTTCACACAACAAAAGCTTAAAAAAATTGAAGAAACAATTGAGGGAGAAGAAATGAAATTGAGAGAGGTGGACACAGAACTTGGTATGGGGTCTGCACCAATTTATAAGGCAAGTGTATGGGAATTTTCTTCAATGCCATGGTTTTTTTACTTTCACCAAAAAGTCGGTGCGCCTAATCATGATTCCCTCTTGTGTGGGCTCATTGTACGTCATACCATGGTGATTTAGGAAATATTCTTGACCAGTGTTACAATCATTCTTAATCGTCCCAACGGTCATCCCCATGTCCAGATCACTGATGACCTCGGGATTCATGCAACACAAATCTCGAAAATTATTTTATATTCTGGACCTACGGATGACGATACTATAAAATCATCCTCAAGACGATTCAATCATTTAACCCCGAGGGTTGGGTGGAGATGGCCAGGACCACGCCTCAAGACGTGGAGGTTCTGAATTCGAACCCCCTTGGAGCCACTCCTGGGATTTCTCCCGGTTTTACCTGGTGCATGTCTCGTGCCCCCCGTGGGATTAGTCAGGTGCTATAAGAAGCTCGGATACATTCAATAAAAAATAAAAAAAAAAGGGACTCGTTCATTTTTAGGAGAAATTTTTTGAAGCCGCGATCATGTGCGAATGATCCAACGCCACATATACCTATGGGTACTTTTTAAAAAGCTTTTTTAAAGCCAAATCCAAAACCCAGGTATATGTGGCACGCGATCATTGGGCCATGGTCGCTGCTTCAAAAATTTTCTCCATATTTACTTTGTTTTTGTTCTAGTTGTAGATTAGGGACACAAGGGTTTCACCCACTAAAATCGTCCTCTACAAGTTTCTTTTACCCTCCCTTGATGCACTGAGGATGATGACGCACCAAGTCCTTAAGCATAACATTTGGTTGGTGGGTAACCAGTTAATCTATCTCTATAGTGTAATCAGAGCTTAAATTGGACGGTTAGATATGTTCAGATGATCTTATATTTGTAGCCATCTAAGAGGTTGGTTACTGATTGAACGGGCATGGGGGCATGGATCGATCAATGAGTAGTGGACACTATGAGCATCATTCTCCATGCTCCTAGCTACATCATAGAATTGTTTCATATCTTATTATAGTACAAAAAATGGGTCTTATCATGGATTAGTCTCCTGCCTATTTCCATGGATTGTCTTTCTGCTTTTTTGGAAATAACGTGTCAAGAAACAAAACCATGAGAGACCCACCATGACACGTTATCATCTCCTTTGATTGTTTAAATGAGAGGGTGGGACCCAATTCTTCACGCTTCCTATGACTTTCGGCGATGTGATTTGATGTAATTCTATCTCATGCCATGTGGTTTGATGGTCAATCTGATCTAACGTAGAATTTCAAGATGTTATATGATACACTATGTTATTTAATTTCCATCCCCACAATACAAACCATGTGATACATTGAGTAGTTTATTTCTTATACGCTACAGATATCTAACCTCGATCCATTTTTGGATCGTCTCCCTTTGTCTCAGGCGAGATGCGCCAATCCCGTTCTGGATTGGTATCGGAGGTCCACCGATCCGGCATCAGATCCCCAGATTTCAAACCATAGTTGGGAAATTTGTTTCTAACTTTTCCAAATTAGGTTTCTTCTTCCCATTTTCCTTAGTTTGAAACTTTGAATCATAGTAAAATTGAACATTTGACTTGAAGTTAATTAATGAAAAAAACCAACTTTGGCGGGAATAATGGGATATTAAAACCAACTTTATTATAACTATTTTTTGTCTATTACGGGTCATCCGATCAATGCCGCAAGTTATTAGATCTTTTTTCTCAAAATGCAATTTGGTAGGGTTGATCTGGTAGCCAAATTGGTTGATGTTTTACTACGACCCATAAACTCCGGAGTTTGATTTTAGATTACTGAAAAAAAAACAGACAAACATATGTAAGGATAAGTTTGAATTGAAATTTAAGGTTGAATTCTCATTCCCATCTTCCTTATACATTGAATATATTTACAAAATTAAACATTTGACTTGAAGTCAATTAATGGGAAAAAAAAGTCCTTTTAACTCACTAATACCCCCCAAGAAAAAAATTTGTTGTTGAAAAGTGGAAACAATAACAAATAGGTTTGGTCATGTTGGTGGGATATTTTGGCGGGAATAATGGGATATTAAAACCAGCTTTATTATAACTATTTTTTGTGTATTACGGGTGATCGGATCAATGCCGACAAGTTATTAGATCTTCTTTCTCGAAATACAATTTGGTAGAAAAACAAAGTCCTTTTAAGTCAATAATCCCCCAAATAAAATTAAAAAGAAATTAAAAAGAAAAAAGAGGTCTTGTTGAAAAATTGGAAACAGTGACAAATAGGTTTGGTTTTTGTTGGTGGGATATTTTGGTGGGAATAATGGGATACTAAAACCAGCTTTATTATAACTATAATACTACAATTTTTTTTTGTGTTACAGTCCGATCAATGCCGCAAGTTATTAGATCTTTTTTCTCGGAATGCAATTTGGTCTGGTTGATCTTGTAGCCCAATTGGTTGATGTTTTACTACGACCGATGAATGCGGGAGTTTGATTTTAGGTTAATTACCGAAAAAAAAAAAAAAACATAAGGACACAGTCAAATGATCCTGACCATTGATACATAATTACCTAAAATACACACAAATTGTTAATTAATTAATGTAGTGATTAAGTACTCAAATTGGTTTATTTCTCGTTTAACTTTTATAGGAAATTTGAGGAATTGCGAACCGATAAATCAAACTGAACTAGCTGCGACAAACTATATGTGATGACAATCTTAGCCGTAATCTTTTGACCATCTAAAGGAAGTGGCTGATGATCTTGTTAGGACAACTTTTGGTCCAAAAGATCAGTGAAGTGGGTCCGTTGATTTGACTGATCAGATTGATAAGCATGTAATCTTCCTATAAGGTGGAGATTAGGTTGTTAAGCTTTCATTGAAGAGATTCTTAGGGTTAGAACATGTGTGTTATTTATGGGAATCTCGGTGTGAGTGGAAGACAAAGCGTCATCTCATCGGTTAAATTTCCCTTTAAAATTAAATTTGAATAAAAAGTTATATAAGGAAAAATAAAAATAATAATAAATGTATAATAGTTTGGAAAAAGGGGTTTAAGGAAGAAAAAATAATAAAGAAAAAGGCACATAGGGTAAAACCTAGATTTGACGATAGGGTTTTTTTTTTTTTTTTTTTGATAAGCTAGATTTGATAGGGTTGATTATTGTGCCCTAGCGATATGGGCCCGAGGGGAACAGTTGGGTTTAAGATTCAAGAGCGCTAGCGCGCATGCATTTTTTATAACCCCGATTAAAAAGGCGGTGCAGCGGTATCAGTCATTGGCCATTACAATTACATTATATTTGTGGAGCGGCAGCGCGATGCACATAATGATCATGTATGGCGCTATTCTATAAATTTTAAAATCAAGAGGGTGTTTTGAACATTTTTATCAACCCAAGATGGTACATTTTTATAAGGAAATAACTGGTAAATATTGAAAAAATAACAATTTACTAATGATAATTGCTCAAGAAAGCAATCTTGATCATCTCAAAATGTACAAGAGGGTACATTTTTATTTTTTTTTAATCACAAGTTCAAAAATTACTACTTGCCGACGCCCATTAGTCGTCGAAAGAAAAAAAAAAAAAAAAGAGTAATTGTAGCAAATTGTAGATTGAAAAATTACCTATAATCTAGATTTTTTCAGAGAAGTTTTCTCTCAATCTACATATTAATAATCAAATATCACAATTTCCTACTGATAATTGCTCAAGAAAAGAAAACTTGACCATCTCCAAAATGTACAAGAGGGTACATTTTTTTTTTTTTTTTGTTCACGAGTTCAAGCAAATTGAAAGATCGTAATTACCACTCACCGACACCCATTAGTCGGAAAAAAAAAAAAAGGAGTAATTGTAGTAAATTGTAGGTTGAAAATTTACAAATAATCTAGATATTTTGAGAGAAGTTTCTCTCAATCTACATATATTAGTAGTCAAAGATCCCAATAAATACATTGTTAATGCTAATTATCCTATATTTGAGATGTATGACTAAAGGCCAATGAGTGCATGACAGTCCCAAAACCTGTTTGATCTTGATGAGATTTGATTGAATGTAGGACCCCCCATATATCCCATCATAGTTAAAAAAGTAAATAAGAATCATAAGCTCGCACTCCATACCCCCTGAATCCAACTAGGATCAAATGGTCCTGCTCATGATCCAACTTTGATTTTGTTTACCAATGTGGGTCCCAAAAAATGCTACATTAATTACCTTTTTAATCTTCTCAACTCTAAAGTGCTTTTCCTCTAGTGGGGTTATTTAATTATACACCCACTTTAAACAAAAGTGATAAGCACACCACAATAGTGGTGTTGTCATGATAGGTTCACTATCACAATTCACACCCACCTACCCAACCTATGGCAGTTCTCATTGGTCAACGGTCAAAAGCAAACCCACTCTGACCTCTTGACACTATTACCACAAGTCAAATAAGGCAAACAAATATTAAATTAAATTAACCAAAGTTTATCTTCTTTGTTACTTGTGACTTTTGAGAGCTAGCTTGAGCATGATTTTCGCTGCTAATGCTGTAAAAATTTTGGTCGACACGCATGTAATAGGGCGTGACGCACTACTCAGTGGGTTTGACTTAGGAAATCTCTTGGGCAAGAAATCAACTCCATTAGATAATGGCAATCATTGGATTTACCATATTTTCTCTTGTATGATTAGTTAAGGAAAGTTTCCCTAAAAATAACCTAAAAAATTGTGAGCTAATACAATTTTACAACACGTACCATTGCTTTCATTGAGGTCCTGTAATATTGAATGTTTATTACTCTCATCTCAAAAACTTCTATGACATTCTGATCAATGAGGATTTGAAAGATTGATACCTCAAACCAGAGGTTTCCCACCACACACACACATACAAAAACAAACAAACAAAGGTAATGTGGGGGGTAAAAACTGTTCAAACTTATGACACGTGGACGAATCATATCGTGACACGGGGCACCCTTGATTTGTTGACACGTGGAATCCTTTGTATAAAATTGAAGTTAGAAAAACTTTGTTATACCTCGGATACCTCGGCAACTCAGCACCATTACCTCCGGCACCATGATCTCGGATACCTCGGGTTTTTCGGACACCAGTGCCTCGGGTACCTCGGGTCCTCGGGTTTTGGTTTAGGGTTTTTGCCTATCTTAAAGCGAAGAGCAGACTGTTCCCGGCATCATGCTCGGGAACCTCGGAGATCTCAGATACCTTATTCGGGAATCTCGAGAGTCTCGGATATGATATTTGGCTGCCTCGGGAACCACGGACCCAACTTTATACTTAGAAGAATATTATTTGAAGGCACATGGTGAATTCCTATTGGTTCACATAAATATCTTGCTTTAAATGCTATAAATAGAGACATTTGCTATAGTAATAGGCAGGCAATCTTGGAGATTTAAACTTGATCATTCATTCTACACATACTAACTTAAGCATCGGAGGCTCATTTGGTGGAATTCCACCATATCGAGTTATTGCAGGATCATCCGACAACCCCAAATCTTCACCTCGGACACCTCAGAATCTGATCTCGGATACCACGGAATCTGATCTCGGACACCTTGAAACCTGATCTCAGATACCTCAGAATCTGATCTTGGACACCTTGGAACTGACTTCAAGCACCTCGGAATCGGATCTCAGAACCTATCTCGAGGCCTCGAATCTAACAGCCCGTGAAGGATATCAATCAAGCCCGTGGAAAAGCGCGTATGTCGAGGGTGTGTGGATTTATTCCCTACATCTTTTGGCGCCGTCTGTGGGAAACTCGAAGAAGGCTTGCGCACTCTCTAGAGCTTGATTAAGTTAGATGGGTTCAGAATGCCTCCCCGGAGATTACTTGGAGCTTCTAAAGAAAAGGAAGTCGATGAAGACGTTAGGGCTCAGCCAGAAAACAGTGAGGCTGACGTCCCAGCCTAGAAAAGCTTAATTGAACAAGATAGCCAAGATGCTAATGGCGGAAATGGCCACTGTGAGAGAAGATATGAAGGAGATCAGAAAGGAAAATGAAGCATTGAAGCTACAAGCCTCGGAAGGCTACCAAAAGGATTCAAGCAGAACATATCACGAAGGAAAAACTGGAAAGAAAGAGCTAGAAATCAGCTCTGACAGGAAAGAATCACATACACCAGGTCGTGAAGCAGCAGAAAAAATGGGAAATGAGCCAGATCCTGATCGCTTGGTCATACTGGAGGAAGTAACCGAGATGATCAGAAAAGACAGAGAGAGGAAGCCTAAACTAGGACAGATATCGATAGCTGGAGCATCCAGGGAAGCCCTGAGAATATTGAGATCTTCGCAATTTTCTGAAGGGATCCTGAGATCCGAAATCCCAAAGAAATTCGTACAGCCGAAGTTTGAAATGTTCGACGGATCATCAGATCCAGTAGAACACATGTTACACTACAAACAGCTCATCGTACTCTGGGAGTCACTAGTTTTTTATGGTTTGAGATGTTGACTTTTTCCTGCAAGTTTGAAGGGCCCTAACTTAGTTTCACAAAGTTGGTCCCAACTCCATACAAACTTTGAAGATTTAGAAGATGCATCCGTACGGCATTACTATCACCAGATGAAGCAAATGTTAAATGTAATATCTTTGTTAAGCGTCCGACAAATAGAGAATGAATCTTTAAGAGATTATCTTACTTGTTTCAAAAAAGAGGTTACACTGGTAGATCAGATGGATGAGAAAACTGCTGCATATGCATTACAGATTGGGGTTCTTGCAGGAAGTAGAGCCCACGAGACTCTAGTGATACGAAATTTCTCCCAACTAGAAGATGCTTATCTAGTTATCGAGGAGCACATTTGAGTAGATGAATCAATTCGGGTCAGGAATGAGACCCAGAAGAGTTGAGTGCAAGAAGTTAAAACATCAGCAGGAAAAAGCAGTGGGAAGCGATGAGCGAAAAGAAGCAGTACCCAATCCGAGAGAAAAGAACCGGAAGAGAAAAATAAGTAATTTCAAAATAGAGAATATACCTACCTGACGGCATCTCCATCAGTAATTTTGGAAAGCATCAGAGGAAATCTTTTTACAGACCCCCCAGAAGAACATATGAAGACAAGCCAGAGAGACCTTATTGTGCATATCATGGAGCACGGGACACCACACTGATCGATGTTATGCGTTGCAGGGATTTATCCAAGATCTAGTTGATAGAGGGAAAATACTGCAATTCATGGTCCAAACAGGGGTCAGAGAAGAGGTTGTCGAAGAACAACCAAAGAAAGCACCATTGAATGAAGATGAGCCACCAAAAACTATCCTCCATATGATATATGGCGGACCTTCAGAAACCAACAATGCTTATCGAGATAAAATCCAACAAACCATGAGCATGCAAGAAGTAATGGAAGTCACAACAGAACCTAGACTAGTCGAGGGTTTGTTGCTAAAGGAGGTCGACCCCAGAAGGGCAGTTTGGTTTTCTGATAAAGACCTGGAGAAGGTTTCGGCACCACATAATGACGCCTTGGTAATTTCTTTAGCAGTTCAAAATTTCTCGGTAAAAAGAATCCTTATCGATTGCGAAAGCTCAGTAGAGATTCTGTTCAAACCCGCATTCGATAACATGGGCTTTAACTCAGCTGTACTGGAACCTTCAAGAGCAGCGATATATGGATTCAATGGGATAGCCTCAAAACTTCTGGGAGAAATTGTCTTACTTGTGACAGCAAGACCAATCGCGGTAATGGCAAGATTCTTGGTGGTCGATGCCAAGTCTTCCTATAACATTATCTTGGGAAGAAAATGGACGCGTAGCATGAAGGCGGTCCCGTCTACTTACTACCAGACAATCAGATTCCCTACTTCTCAAGGATTATTTGAAATACGTGGAGATCAGAGCGCAGCTCAGAAATGTCAAACAGCCATGACTAAGGGAGTAAGGAACCCTAAAGCTGGGTCGTCTGGTAAATAGTAATTATAGGAGATTTCGCTCAAGGGCGAGAATGAGGAAAAAAAGAGAACCATTAAAGAAGTGGAGTCGATAGAGCTCAGACAGGAAGGAGAAAAGAAAATCACATATGTTGGCTCCGATTTGAGTCAAGAAAAAAGAGAAATTATGGTGAAATTTCTGAAAGAGAATGCTGACGTATTCGGCTGGTCAATGAAGGACATGCTAGGAATTGATCCAAGTGTTGTGAGTCACCAATTGAATATAAAGCATGGGGCGAAATCAGTAAAGCAGAGATTGAGGTGGATTTCTCCAAAGGTGGCCCAGGCAGTCTCAGATGAGGTAAACCGACTTTTAGAGGCTTGAATTATTGAAGAAATAAAATGTCCAGAATGGATCGCCAACATAGTAGCTGTCCCAAAGAAGAATGGGAAGGTCCGAGTCTGCATTGACTTCACCGATTTAAACAAAGTCTGCCCTAAAGACAGTTGCATCATGCCCCGGATAGACAAACTGATTGACAGGACAGTTGGATTTGAGCTTCTGTCATTTATGGATGATTATTCAAGGTACAATCAGATTTTGATGCAAGAATCGGACAAAGAGAAAACCGCATTTTATACAGACCGAGGCACATTCTGCTTCAAACGAATGCCCTTTGGCCTAAAAAATGCGGGTGCTACATATCAACGCTTGGTAGAGAACATGTTCAGGGACAAACTCGGCAAAACAATGGAGGTCTATATCGATAATAAAAGTAAAGCTCGAAAAAATCACTTGGGGAATTTAAAATCAATCTTTCAGGTATTGAGAAAGTATAAAATGAAGCTAAATCCCGAAAAATGCACATTCGGAGTATCCTCGGGCAAGTTCCTTGGACACCTCATCACCAGGAGAGCCATAGAGGCCAATCCTGATCAAATTCGAGCTTTGCAAGAAATGCCATCTCCATGCAGTAAGAAACAAGTTTGACTTAAAACTAGGAGGAGGGTGGCAGCAAGGAGGAAGGGCACACCAGGTTTGCACCCCTTCCTTTATCTTCTTCTTTTCTCTTTTCTCTTTTCTCTTTTCTTCCTTCTTTCTTCTTCTTTTTTTTCTTTTTTTGTTTTCTCTTGGCCAAAGTTGCAAGCCGTTCGTGGAAAGATCTGCGTTGCTATCCAATGGAGAGGCAGCAACAAGATGAAGACCGTGAAAAGGGAAACGGTGGTGCTTCGGAGCAGCTATTACCGACAGCAAGCTAAGAGGGGCGGTGGTCTATGGAGTAGCTGTCACAGGCGGCAGTCTTTGGTGGAGGCAGACTAGTGAGGGAGAAGAGAGGGATGATGGTGGCTGAGAGAGAGGCCAAGTGAGTGAAGAGATCGGGTTCGGTTTGGGTTTTGAACCCTTTAGTAACGTGGTGAAGAGAGGCACAGGTTGGGTTTTTTTGGAGAGAAGAGAGGGGCGTGGTAAGGAGGTCTATGGAGGGGTGAAGAGAGAAGAGCGTGGTGGCCGGAGAATGGGGGGGAGATACCTTAGGGTTTTTCCACCTCATATCTTTTAAAGCTAGGGTTTTTGTGTGTAGAGAGAGAGAGATGGGAAAACGGTCCCTTTAAATGTCTCCATGATGGCCTTCCATCCTAGCCGTCCATGGAGATGAATCCCAATTGGCAACTTTCCTCATATTGATAATTCTATTTTGTTAAAAAATTATTTCAAAAATAAGTATAGAATATATCTTGTTCAAAAACTTCCTTTATTAATGATATTCGCTCAAAAGTGCTTATTTTAAGCAATTATCCTTTTAGCGTTATTGCATTCTCCTACGTAAAATACTCTATTTATCTACTTTTCTATGTAAGAGTCTCTTGTGTTGCGTAGAACACACTTTTCTGGACGAAATGGTATATTTGCATGCATTAAACACATTTTCGGAAGTCTAGATATAAATCCGTTCTGATTAAGGCTCATCACGTGCTTGTCGTTATTGCAGGACACTAGATCAGATGATTTTCGAGACTAGCGGGCCCGTGATCAACCACGAAAATCACGATCAAAGATCAGTGAACCATGCGGGATAAAAAGGTGAACCAAGACAGTAGAGTTGGCGAAGTTGAAGAACAACCAAGTGGAAGACTAGTGGACTTAATGGCAAGCCACGATTTGAGAAATCTGAAAACAGATGGGCTAATGGGCCAAGTCAACGAACCGCAAGGGCAGATATTAAATGGAGACGGACTGGCAGAACAAGAACGGCGAAGAGGTGATCAAACCCGGGGATTACAAAAGAGTGTCGAAATGCAAGTTCAAGAGACTCAAGATCAATGCCCACGTATAAGAGCCCATTGCCAAGATAGTGTGGGCCAAATGCGGATAACCAGAAGTGGATCATCAAAGAAGGCTAAAGAGATCTCTTCTTTATGAGATCCATAATCACAAGTTCAAAACCCATGGAATGAAGAGCCATGCAAGGCAATTAACTGGCTTAGCAAACTAGAAGGTTACATTCGATTACATCAAGTTGCATGTAGGGCTGGATCACAACATGTGGCAGGGGGAACAAGAAGTGTGGAACACGCTTGAGCATGGGACTATCAAAATATAGCAACACGTGTTGGGTTTCATAACATGGGAAGTTTCTAACTTGAAAAGAAAAACTAGACATGGAATGATAAAGAATATGTATTGTTCAAGAGAGTTGCTGAATGAATGGTCCATATTTCATGCAAGGTTAGACATTTTGTAAAAGACAGAAGCGTTGAAGCATGTAAGGTGGGAAAAATAGTGCTGAAGGTGGGACCTACTTGGAATAAACGGTGATACATAAAGGGAGGCAGCAAAGAGTATAGAAAGCTAACACATGAGATAGTATCTTTGGCATCAACAAGTGGCTGGACATGGAGACTACAAAGAAAAGTGTTTGGGAAATAGAATGGGCCCCACAATAACTTCTTCAAGGCTGAGACGTTGTGAGAGAAGGTTAGGAGGAGGGTGCTGATTGGGTGCTACAAATACATTGGATATTTTCCCCATGCAATAAAGATTTGGCAAGAAAAGAGGACTCAGCTTTAGCTCCTCGACCAGCAACCACCGCCTCCCACCTGCAGCTTGCCGGAACTGCAACTCCGGTCACCACTCTTGTTGCCGCCTGCACATCTCCAGCCAGCGCCTTCATCTCTTCAACTCGGGTCATCTCACTTCACCCTCTCTTTCCACATCTCTACATCTTCTCAACAGAAAAGAAAAAAAGAAAAAGAAAAGGAAACGATTAGTGAAAAGAATTTAGGAATTTTACTGCTTTCCATATAACTGCTAGATCTTGTTCTAAGGTTTTTTAGAAACCCTAGATTAAGTGAAAAATACCAAAAAAAATAATAAAATCAAAATTCAAAAAAATTAGGGTTTTATATTTTGCAGATTTTTAGAAATCACCAATCAAGGATTTGCGATTTTTGGAAAGATTTCAAAATCTTGAAACTCTGCTTAATTAGGGTTTCCCCTCTTAAAAGTTTCCTCTTTAGCAGAATTTCTATCTTTAGAAATCCTCCGAATTTGGAAAAGTCTACAAAAAGGAAACACCCCAAATCTAGCAGAATTTTAATTTTGGGAAATTTTCCAAAATTATAAGGGATCTCGCAATCAAATCTTTCTTGGAAGATCTCCACAGTTCGGGAAACTTTCCAATCTAGGTATTTTCCAATCTGGGAATTCCTAAATTTTAACCCATCTCGAATTTGGAAATTAATTCAAAAACTTGCCTAAATCCAGTGCTTGTTCTGTGAACCCTAAAAAGGCAAGGATCTTCCGAATAGAATCCCACATACCTAGACCATGCGATCTAACTGTTTCTGCAGGAACACGATCCAGTGTGGGTAGGGAGCGAAAGCTCAAAGAGGTGGAGTCAGGCCCAAGCCCATTAGGATACCCCTCCCTAACCCACGGAGGTGACCCCGTGGTGTGGCCCACGGGAGGTAAGTCCCTATCCTCGCCTTGAGTGCGATACAGAGTAATTTGGGTGAATCATTGCCGCATGTCTATTTGTTTTCTAGCAACAACTTATTCGACTTGCGTGGCGTGGCCGTTAATCAATCAACTCTAAGAGAGCAGACCCAGCTCCAAATTGAAACTGGTGGGATTTCATCACCCACCTCATCATTCCAACTGATTTGATCCCAAGGCTCCATTTAATTAAAAAGAATCAAGAAGTAGAGCCAATTAGCCTGGTGTTCGAGGAAAAATCCATACAAAGCAAACCCGCTTAACATCCAATCGAAATAAGACCACGAGCGCGGGTCCCTGTTGTCTAGCACACCCATAAGTCCCTGCTACTCAAGTACACTGAGCTCGACGTGGCATCTTGGACTATTCGGCGGTTAGTTGCGTGTGGACTAGGAACACGCACCAACCCTAGCTTAACCCGAGGGAACACTCTTCTTATCCACTTGACCAATCCGGTTAGTCTGGGATGTACTTAAGTCAGCCATTGTGCTGCACGTCTGTCTAGGCTTCGGATTGCCTTGTTGTTAACTAGAGTTAGTACTAAAGGATTCGCTCTGAAGAGTGTAGCCTGGTGAGAACCTCTGAGTGCAAAACAGTTAGTCCGGCGGTTAAAAGATAAACCAGTGGTTCGCCCACTGTCATAATCTACTCTAGCCCCCAAAACTAACAAAGATAATTCCTAAAATATATCCTGATTGCTTACCATAGGATTATTTGTGCTTGGTGTGCATCATTTAGGATAGTGTTCATCTCTGGCAACTTTTTGCCAAGTATAGAGCTTGCCTCATTCGCGTATGCCCATTTGGAATCGTCCGAACAAACGCTTGGTTCGATCTGAGAATCACGTACCTACAGTGGATCCTCTACTAAATTCTTTCCCATCTCTTTCCCCACCCGCCTCCCCCAGTACTACTACCTTTGTAGTCATGGCAGTCGAACGACCTCTTATCGAGACGTTCGCCCCTATCTCTGCTAATCCACCCACTTGCATTATTCTCCCACCTACTACGGCGGTACAGTTTGAGATTAGGCCGCAGACGATCCAAATGCTGCCAACCTTTCGTGGTCTCCCAAGAGAAGACCCATATTCCCATATTAGGGAATTCCAACGTGTCATCCTACTTTTCAAGAATCAGAACCTCGATGATGACAATGTGCGTCTGCGAGTTTTCCCATTCTCGCTCAAAGACCGAGCCTCAGATTGGCTCTACTCCTTACCCATTGATTCAATCAGCAGTTGGAAAGAGTTGGTGGGCAAATTCATGTCTAAATTCTACCCCATGACTCGGACCAACCAAATGAAGCAACTCATCCAGGACTTTCGACAGAAGTCCGATGAGAAATTTTTCAAAGCGTGGGATAGATTCCAAGACTACCTGACTAAGTGCCTCCACCATAGCATCGACAAGGACAATCTTGTCCATGTCTTCTACAAGGGACTTACTGATGAGTCCCGGACCATGGTAGAGTCAATGTGCCAAGGAAAATTCCTGCACCAAACTCCGACCGATGCATACAAATTCTTGGGAGAGTTAGGAGAAAACTCTCAACATTGGACGACTGACTCAGAGTTTAGTCGAACCACTTCGGTTCAAAGGACAACCAAGGGACATGATGCTACAGCTGATACTGAGCTTCGATCTGTCATTCAAGAGTTGAGCAAGTCAGTCTCGGCACTGGCTGTGTCAGTACAAAAGCCTACTCAACAATCCACCCCAGTCATGCATGTGGGACACGAGAACCCTATAGAATCCTGCACCCTTTGTCTGCAAACCTCCCATACTACTGAGCATTGTCCTTTGAATGAAGGATGGTCTAATCCTCTTCAAGAAGAAGTTTGTGCTTTCAGCACATACAAACCACCCACTCAGAACTCGTATAGTCAATCTTATCATCCGGACACGAGAAACCACCCTAACTTCTCTTGGAGGCCTCAGTCTACTCAACCGCTAGCTCAACCTCCGCGTCAACCTCAGGGTATGTATCCTCCTGGGTTCAATCAACCCAATAGACAATTCAATCAGGGACAATACCAGCAGAGTCAGTACCCATCTACTCAGAACCAACAGTTCCAACAGGGTCAATACTCTGGACAATCGAGCACATTTCCGAATCAGCAAAGAGTCCCACAGACCTTTTAGAACCAATCAATTGTCCCAACTAATTCTCCAGCCTATAACTATAATGCCCCGATGAGCTCGAGTCGCGAATTGGTGCCTCAGCTCCCATTAGCTGCCCCCCAACAGTTGGCCCCCAAACTTGGTATCGAGGACCTTCTAGCTCAACTCATTACTCAATCTATGCAACGCCTAGAGCAACAGTAACAGCAATCCATGCTTCGTCTAGAGCAACGTCTAGGTAACTTAGAAGCTGAGAAAGCTAAGGGGATCTTCCCTAGCCAACCCATTGCTAACCCAAAAGGAAATGCCAAAGGAGCAATATATGAGATCGGTTCTCAATCTCAAAGCCAGAATGAGAATTGTCAAGGGGAGGTGCAAGCTGTAACCACCCTACGATCTGGAAAAACTGTGGACATGGGAGTCCATCCACCGTCGGTGCCATCTCCAACACCCCTCACTCGTACAGAGGAAACTAGTACCAATCCTACCTCTACTTCTTCTACCTCTGCACCAACATCAGATATCCCTGTGCAGAAATCGAAGGCTAAAGACAAATCCATTTGTCGAGTAAAGCCTACCTTCCCGGACAGACTTGTCCAAGATAAGCGCGATCAGCAATTCTCAGAGATCTTAGACGTCTTTAAAGACGTCCAGATCAATATCCCATTCCTTTCTACTATCAAGCAAATCCCATCCTATGCCAAATTCCTCAAGGACTTGTGCACAGTTAAGCGGCGTACGCATGTACCCAAAGCTGCCTTCTTAGCCAAAAAAGCTACCGCGTTCATTCACCGCAACAGTGTAATCAAACACAAAGATCCAGGTAGCCCAACTGTCCAATGTGAAATTGGAGACAACTTTAGCTGCACTGCCTTGCTAGATTTAGGGGCTAGCGTCAACCTCATACCGTTCTCGGTATATCAGCAGTTAGGACTGAAAGATATGAAGCCTACTAATGTCACCCTAAAATTGGCTGATCAGTCCATCAAGATTCCAAGAGGAATCATTGAAGATGTCCTAGTAAAAGTCGCTGACTTTTATTATCCTGTGGACTTTATCATTCTCGACACCGAGCCGTGTCAGGATAACCGCATTCCGATCATCTTAGGCCGTCCATTCCTTGCCACCGCGAATGCACACATCGGGTGCCGGGACGGAAACATGTCCATTGCTTTCGGCAACCTCAAAGCTGAGGTCAATATCTTTCGTCTAATGCAACAGGATGCCGATCGCGATGTGGCCGATGAAATGTGTGCCGTTGAGAGTCTAATCCCGGACTCTACCGAAGATATTCTTAAGCAGTGTCTAGAACACTTTGGAGCTGACTTTGTAACAGAATCAGCTATTTCTGATCTCAATGATCTTTTGGAGACTGCTCCACTGATAGAGATCCCCGCTCCACTCATCGAGTTCGAGCCTCTGATAACCATGGCCAGAGAACCCATCCTTTCTTTACCTACTGAAGTCAAACCTCTTCAATCCGTGTCTTCTGTGACACCTATTTCTACTCCATCTGCTCCAATATTGGAGCTCAAGCCACTTCCAACAGATCTTTCCTATGCCTATCTTGGTCCTAAGGAAACCTACCCTATCATTATTGCTTCCGCTTTGTCTGCGAGTGAAAGTAAGAAACTTCTCGAGCTGCTCAACGAGCACAAATCTGCTATAGGTTGGACTATAGATGATATTCGAGGCATAGACCCCTCGGTGTGCCAACATCACATCTATCTCAATGATGAATCCAAAACCTCTCGAGAACACCAGAGGACCCGTCTTGAAGGATGTAGTCCGGGACGAGGTCCTTAAACTGTTAGATGTGGGTATCATTTACCCCATCTCTGATAGCAAATGGGTGAGTCCTATTCATGTCGTCCCTAAAAAGGCAGGATTCACAGTTGTGGAAAATGAGAACAAGGAAATGGTCACCCAGCGCCTGAAGAAAGGGTGGAGAGTCTGCATTAATTACCGACGACTCAACACCAACACTAGGAAGGACCATTTTCCTTTACCCTTCATAGACCAGATGTTGGAGAGACTAGTAGGTCACTCCTATTACTGCTTCCTTGATGGTTACTCAGGATATAATCAAATACCCATCGCCCCTGAGGATCACGAGAAGACAACTTTCACCTGTCCCTTTGGCACTTTTGCCTACAAGTGCATGCCCTTTGGCTTCTGCAATGCACCTGCGACCTTTCAAAGGTGCATGATGAGCATATTCTCTGACATGGTGAAAAAATTCCTCGAAGTCTTTATGGACGACTTCTCAATTTTTGGGTCATCCTTTGATGACTATCTGGACCATCTAGGGCTTGTACTTCAACGTTGTCAATGCAAGCGACTTATCCTCAATTGGGAAAAATGCCACTTCATGGTGAAGAAGGGCATTGTTCTGGGACATGTCATTTTACATCAGGGCATTGAGGTCGACAAAGCTAAAATCGATATCATCTCGACCTTGCCCATTTCTAAGTCCGTACGTGACATCCGGTCCTTTTTGGGACACGGTGGATTCTATAGGCGATTCATCAAGGACTTCTCTCAAATCGCTCGACCTCTGTCCCATCTTCTGGCTAAAGATAGTCTTTTCGACTTTAATGCTGACTGTGTCAAGGCATTTGAGCGTCTCAAATCTGAGCTCACTACTGCGCCCATTATCCGTCCCCCGGACTGGACTCTACCTTTTGAGGTAATGTGCGATGCTTCTGACTACGCTTTAGGAGCCGTTCTAGGGCAGAGAGTTGACAAAAGGTCACACGTGATCTACTACGCGAGCAAAACTCTTAACTCTGCCCAAATGAATTACTCCACCACTAAGAAAGAACTCCTAGCGGTAGTCTTCGCCCTTGATAAATTTCGTCAGTACCTCTTAGCCACTAAGGTGGTCGTCTACACTGATCATGCAGCCCTTCGTTATCTCATGTCGAAAAAGGAAACCAAGCCTCGATTAATTCGCTAGATTCTCTTACTGCAGGAATTCGACCTCGAGATCAAGGATAAGAAAGGAACTGAAAATGTAGTGGCTGATCACTTGTCTAGACTGACTTTAGAGTCATCCTTCGACACCCAGCCCATCCCTGAAACCTTTCCAGACGAACAACTGTTCGCCATCTCTGTTAATCATTGGTATGCTGACATTGTCAACTACCTTGTCACCGAAAAAATGCCTTCACACTGGTCAAAACAGGACAAAAGCCAATTCCTAGCAAGAGTTAAGTACTACTCTTGGGATGACCCTTATTTGTATAAATACTGTCCTGACCAGATCATTCGTCTCTGTGTCCCTGAGTCGGACCAACTCAATATCTTGTCCTCGTGTCATGACCAACCTTGTGGTGGTCATTTCAGTACTAAGAAAATTGTAGAAAAAGTTCTGCAATGCGGATTCTACTGGCCCACATTATTTAAAGATGCCCACATCTCCAGCAAAACCTGTCCTAATTGCCAGCATCTAGGCCGCATCTCCCAGCGGAACATGATGCCACTAACTCCCATCTAGGTCGATGAAATATTTGACATTTGGGGCATCGACTTCATGGGCCCCTTTCCCGTTTCCTATGGTTTTGAGTACATTCTCCTTGCGGTAGACTATGTCTCCAAATGGATAGAAGCCATTCCCACCAAGACCAATGACCACAAAGTGGTGGTCAAATTCCTAAAGGAGTTCATCTTCGCCCGATTCGGTGCCCCTAAGGCCATCATTAGTGATGGGGGCACCCATTTCTGCAATAGGATATTCGAGAAATTAATGAAAAAGTATGGGGTAACCCACAAGGTTGCCCTACCTTATCATCCGCAGACTAGTGGTCAAGTGGAGGTTTCTAATCGTCAAATCAAGCAGATCTTGGAGAAGACAGTCAATACCACACGCAAAGACTGGTCTACTTGTCTCACTGATGCTTTATGGGCATACAGAACCGCCTACAAGACCCCACTCAATATGTCTCCCTATCGTCTCATCTTTGGGAAACCCTGTCATCTACCGGTAGAGATTGAACATCGTGCCCTGTGGACCATTAAGAAACTCAACTTCGACCTTGACTCTGCAGGGGAGGAGCGAAAACTTCAAATGAATGAGTTAGAAGAACTCAAAAATGATGCCTACAACTTGTCCAAGAATTATAAAGCAAAAATGAAGTGGATACATGACAAGAGCATCCTCAGGAAAGAGTTCCATCCAGGACAGAAGGTCCTTCTTTATAATTCCCGTCTTCATCTCTTCCCTGAGAAATTAAAATCTAGGTGGACCAGTCCTTATACGGTCACAGCAGTCACACCCTTTGGGGCAATCACTATTGAGGATCCCAAGGATCACTCCTCTTTTCAGGTCAATGGGCAGCGTCAAAAATAGTTCCATGAACTTGACGTATTGTTCATTCAGACTTTTGAGATCGATCTCATCGATCCTATCTATGTTGACTGATGATCCACTCAGTCTCCTGTGCTCTAACTTGGTTGGGGGTGCCTGTCACCCCCGTTGTGTCTGGCTGAAGACGTAAAACTTAGCACTTTCGGAAAGGCAATTCCGGTATTCCTAGAGTACATGAGTCTCATGCATTTGTTATTACTGTTATATCATTGGAAATGCAGGTACATTCATTCTTCCGATCATCAGGTACCACACACTGTCGAGTTTCTGCCCACTTGGTAACATCCTCCCTGAACCTTTGCATCATCATCACCGATTTTTCATCATTTTATATCCCGGTCATGAGCACCGAGGACGGTGCTATATTTTGGTTTGGGGTGGGGTATTTACCAAAACTCATGTCTTTAGTTTGTTAAAAAAATAAAATAAAAAAAATATAAAAAAAAATAAATAAAAATAATAAATAAATAAATAAATAAAAATGTTGTTTTTGGGGTGATTTCCGATGTTCTCCAAAAGTTTTCTAGAATTTCAAAAATGTGTCAAATACCCTGACTTTGATTAGCTGAAAACCTCTGTTAAGTCAGTATTGAGGATGTCAATTTTTGTTTAAAGTTAGCGTTGAGTCAAGTCAAGCGTGACTACAGCAGGTTTGAAAACTCTGAAAAACTCATATTCGGCACAATTGTACACTATCAATATCAGAGTCACCCTAAGTTTAGAAATTCTGGAGATCCTGTGAGAATAATTGTGGAGACCTAACCCAGTGAGCTTTCGAGCCTTTAATCAATTCAGATGGTTATACAACAATTCTGAGTCACAAGATGACTCACTATTCTTCATGCCCGCAATATTCGTTGAGAGATCTCATTATCTTTTGCTTCGATCATAAAACTCGGAACGACATCAACATTGGATTACTACGACAGAACCTTCTCTATATCCAGTCAAACCAGTATACGTGATAGTGCAAACCCTAGAAAATGATTTAGGCCATTTTTTCTGAACCATTCAGCCTTTTTACTCACCTGAATTATACTTCACTAGAAACCCTTTGAACCTTTCTATAAAAGCCTTTTATTTGCAAACCCATCAACCTAAAATCCAGTCCAGCTACGAAACATGACTGGCTACCCTTATTTTGAGATGGACAAAAGAATAACTGATGTGGGTGTACCGTGAAAAAGAAAAGTAAAGAAGAATAATCAAAAGGAAAAGAAAGTGGTTCAAGCCAAAAACAAAATATGGAAAGAAAGTATGAAGAAGAGCTGAAAAGAAATTGAGCAGTCTTAGAAATATCAAGAAAAAGAGAAAAATACGAAAAAAGGAAAAAGAACCAGATAATGGTGTTACGCCGCAAAAAAAATTCAAGAAAATGGCAATATCCTCTCAAGATCTTTGAAATCCTGTATTCCTTTATCTCTCTACACCTGACCTAAGCCTCATTACAACCCAGGAAAGTCCTACTTGATTCTAGGATAGTACGATCATAAAATGTGGAGATTGGAGAAAGAGAAGCTATAGAGTTTGATCTGACGTTCCCGAGTGAAGTGGTATTCCAATCATAAGATCTTCTTCTATTAAAGATGTCCTTCCTTCAAATAATACATATGTGAGATCTTTACTTTTATCAACACATCTCCTCACATATAAATTGAGAGAAAAGAAGAAAACCCTTCTTGTGTGATTCTATTCTGAGTGCTAAACATGTGAGATTTGAGGTCGAGGCATAAAAACTTAGAGGTGATCTGGAAATCTTTACTGTAGGATGATGAGAATGTTGAGCACACACACGCAGAGTCTGACTATTCTGGGTCATGATTATCAGTCTGTAGTCTTGCCAAAACTTTCCAACTCTTCGCTAGCATGTAACTGTTTTTGCATCCATTCAATGATTTGACGAACGGTGTTTTTTCAGAGCTAATGTGAAAGTGTGCAGCATGTGCAGAGCCCTTTTAAGCTCATTTATTTCACACTAATTGCCAAGGATTGGCAATATGGTGGTTGGGGGTTGTGATATTCGCTCAAAAGTGCTTATTTTAAGCAATTATCCTTTTAGCGTTATTGCATTCTCCTACGTAAAATACTCTATTTATCTACTTTTCTACGTAAGAGTCTCTTGTGTTGCGTAGAACACACTTTTCTGGACGAAATGGTATATTTGCATGCATTAAACACATTTTCGGAAGTCTAGACATGTAGTCATTCTGATAGAGTCTCATTACGCACTTCTTCTGTCGTAGGAAACCCCGATGGGACAATTCTCGAGACTTGTGAGCCCACATCGATCAGGAAAGCCCATTATGAAAGCTTAAAGAGCCCACATGCTATGACTAGAAGATATTGGCCAAATATGAGCTGAATAAGAGGACCAAAAAGCCGGCCCAAAAAACGGAGAGAGTAGGAGAGCCAATGACCAAGAGACGGACCAAAGCGTTTAAAGCCACATGAGTCAGCAAAGAATGATAGTCTACTCTACTGGAGAAGCGTGAGGATGGTCACAGTGAAGACCAGGGTTCCAGACCCTCTGCCAATACTTTTATCTCCATTTTTTGATATTTTCTCTCTCATCTCTCCTTATTCTCTCTCTCTCTTCATCTCTCGGTCCTCAAATCTACTGACCTAACCCTAGAACTCCTGTCCATCGGCTCTATCTCATCTCCCTTAGCTTTCTGACCGTTGGATCTTCAATCGGACCGTTGGATCTCTCTAGATCCGTCAATCTACCAATCTGAGTCCCAATCAAGTCACCATCCATCCGATCGCCATCAGACTGTCTGTCACATCATCTTGTGAGACGATGGACATCATCAATCCATGTGGGCCAGTAGCCGGGCCCATCATCATCGACCCGCTGTCCGACCAGTTAGTGGACCCCGTGAATTTCTAAATAATTTTAATTAAATTTTAAAAAATGGGGGGTCCACTAAATGGGGACATTCCCCAAAGAAAAGTAGACTTTTACTTAAAAAAAAAAAAAAAAAATTATTTCAAAAATACCCTATTTCCATTAAAGGAAATAGGGAGCTTTATAAGAGGAGGGAGAAGGGTTCGTTTGAACCCTAATCCCCCTCCAATCTCTTCCATTCTCTCCCTCAAGCCCTCGTGCGCCTTTTTCCCTTATTGTTTGGCCGTTTTCCTTTTCTTCTCCACCTTCTTCTTCATCTTCTTCACCACGTCATTGCCGGAGTTGCAGGCTGCAGCTTGCCGGAACTGCAACTCCGGTCACCACTCTTGTTGCCGCCTGCACATCTCCAGCCAGCGCCTTCATCTCTTCAACTCGGGTCATCTCACTTCACCCTCTCTTTCCACATCTCTACATCTTCTCAACAGAAAAAGAAAAAAAGAAAAAGAAAAGGAGACGATTAGTGAAAAGAAGAAGCCTTCGGCTTCTCTACCCTGGATTGGTGCGCCACCGTCTGTCGGACCTATCCTTCCAATACGCCTGTGCCTCTTCGAACCGTGCAATACAGGCCGACATCCTCACTGCACTACATCCTCCATCTCGTTGCTGCCCAAGAGAGGGGCAGCAACACCTACAACTCCAAAACGTCTTCTCTTGGAGATCGTCCAAGGCCGCCTGCAACTCTTTGGGCCAAACACCAGCTACCACCTTCTCCGGCCAGCCATCATCAAGCATCCTCCACAATCAACCCTCCTAGCTGCAAGCCACACCTGCACCTTCTTCCTGGACTTCCGGTGTTGCGCCTCGCTCACACCACATCTCCATTGCAATTGCTGGAGATTCGCCACACATCACCAAACCACCACTTGCACCATGGCAAATTCTTTCAACACGCAGGCTGCCTCCTCCATCATTCCATGCATCTCACAGCCAAATCCCTTGGCCATGATCCTCTGCCATTGGGTGAGTTTTCAATTTTCTATCTCTAGTTTCTCTCACATCTCTTAGGTGTCTCTCTAAAACTCACTTTCTCTAATTTTTGTCTTTTAGATGAATGTCTATTTTGCTTGTTGAATTGGTGTAATGACTTTCAATCATTTAATAAAGTAGTGTGATTATTATGTTTTGGTATTTTAGGTCTCATTTCAGTGCATTTTAGCCTATTATAATCTTGGAAAGAATGTTTTAAATCCCGACCTCTCACCACTCTCATTTCTCCGTGATTTTCTAGCAAAATTCCATCATTTTATGTCCCTAATTTGCACGAACTAATCCCAAGTGCGGACGATACCCGACACAAAACCACTGTGCAAGGAATTGTAATATTTTGCAGGTTCTACGTTCGGATTAATTACAAATATAGTTGAGATAAGGGTTTCCATGGCAACGATCGGAAAAACCCAACTTTCAATTAAATTTCCAGCAAATGTCTATTTTAAAACGTGTTTCCAATGTTAGAAACATTTCCTCTTTTAATGTCCATTGCTCAATGGGATAGCATTCTCCTGGGTCCCACCTATATGGCTAAGACCGTGGGTCATTGCTAATGGGCCTGTATTTTATCTTGGCTTTGGCCCATTTGGTTGAACAAGGAATAATGAGGGCCATAGGATTCTACGATGGTGTGATGGGTGATCGGATGGTGATGATCGGACGGTGGAGATTGGCCAAGGTAGGCCGTAGGATCAAGTGACTGAGGAAGGAGAGAGGATCGAATGATCTGAATTTTGATAGTAGAGAGAGAATGGAGATTCAGAGATAGGAGAAAGAAAATATTACAAAATAAAGAGAAAATGCTAGTAGAGGGTCTTGAACCCTAGTCTTTAACTTTATTTTCTGCATGCTTTACCAATTGAGCAAGTCCTCATCTTGTGTTAGTTGATAAGCTTTAATCTCCTTGGTCTCTTCTTTGAAGGCTTGTCTCTCCTTCTCTTTTGGTCGTCTCTCGACTCTTTCGATCCTTCAGCTCTTCCCATCTTTGGCCTACATCTTCTTATCTAAGTCCACTGACTCTCTATGTTTTAATCAAAGGCTCTAGAGGTTGATTGTGGGTCCGCATTCCATCAGAATTATCCGATTAGTATTCCTACGATAGAAAAATTACGTAATGAGATTTCTGCAAAACGACTTCGCATGTGGGTCAAATAAATGCGAATATACCATTTTGACCAAAAAAGTGTGTTCTACGCAATAAAAGAAACTCTTATGTAGAAAATTGGATAAATATGACAGTTTTACGTAGGAGAGTGCAATAACGCTAAAAGGATAATTGCTTAAAATAAGCACTTTTGAGTGAATATCACAACCCCCAACCAGCATATTGCCAATCCTTGGCAATTAGTACAAAAAATGAGCTTAAAAGGGCTACGCACATGCTGTACACTTTTTCTCATTAACTCAGAGAAAACTCCATTTTGTCAAATTTGAAGGATGCATGAAAATAATTGCAAGCTAGCACATAGTTGAAAATTTTTAACAAGACTACAGACTGATAATCAAGACCTAGAATAGTCAGACTCAACATGTGTGTGTGTACTCAACACTATCATCATCCCGTAGTAAAGATTTTCAGATTTTCCTCTAAGAGTTTATGCATCAACTTCAAATCTTACTTATGTGTCACTCGGAAAGAAATCACTCCGAAATGGTTCTTCTATTTTTCTCTCAAGTGATATGTAAGGAGATAAGTTGATAAGAATGAACAAATATCTCACATATATTATTTTGAAGGAAGGACTTTAGAAATTCAGAAGATCTCATGATTAGAATATCATATCACTTGGTAACATCAGATCAAACTCTATAGTTTCTCTTTTCTCCATTATCCACATTCCATGATAGTGTTATCCTAGAATCAAATAGGGCTTTATTGGGTTGTATTGAGGCTTGGGATAGGCTTAGAAAATAGGGATACACAAGGATTCAAAGTTCTGAGAGGATATCTCAACTTTTTCTTTACAACTTGCCTAAGGGTGTAGCGCCATTTTTCTTTTCCTCTTTCTTATTTTTCTCTTTTTCTGATATTTTTAAGACAGCTCAATATATTTTTTTGCTTTCTTTTCAGCTTGTATTTTCTTTTTGACTTGTTTTCCTTCTTTTCTTCTGATTTTCCTTCCATTGTACATCCATACCAATCATTCTTTTATATCCTCCACAAAATTAGGGTAATGTATTTCTTGTTTTGGGCTCGGTTCTTGGTGAATGGGCTGCCCAGGAAATGTTTCAATAATATGCTCGAAGAGGTCTCTAATGGTGAAGATTTTTAGGTAAGCCAAAAAGTTCTTATAGGGTTATAAAGATGGCCTACATCATTTTCTAGGGTTTGTATTCTCATGTGATGTCTCGAATGGATATTGAGAAGGTTCTTTGGTAATAATCCGATCTTTGATGTCGTTCTAAGTTCAATGACCAAGGCAAAAAGTAATGAGATCTGGCAACGAAATAAGTAGGGACATGAAGAATTAGTGAGTCATCTTATGACTCAGAATGGTTGTATAACCCTCAGAAAAGATGAAATGCTCAAAAGCTCACTAAGTTAAGTCTCCACAAATATTCTTCTAAGATCTCTAGAAAATCTAAACTGAGGATGACTCTAATGTTGATAATGTACAATTTGTGCCGAATCTGAGTTTTTCTAAGTGTCTGAAATCACTGTAGTACTGCTTGACTCAAAGCCAACATGTAACACTTTAAAAGATGACATCTTTTACAAAAAGACTTAACGGAAGTTTCAGCTAATCATAGGTCAGGGCATTTTCAAGTATGTTCTAGAAAATCATCGGAAACCACCCAAAAACACCTAGCCTTCTCTCTTCCTCTCTCTGTTGTCTTTTTTTTTATCAAAATGAAAACATGAGTTTGGTAAAAACCCACCCCCAACCAAAATACAGCACAGTCCTCGGTGCTCATGACCGGGATATAAAATGATGAAAAATTGGTAATGATGATGTAAAGGTTTAAGGAGAATGTTACCAAGTCGGCAGGAGAACTCAGCAGTGTGTGATACCTGATGATTGGCAGAGGAATATCAGAATTGCTTTCTGAAAGCGCTAAGTTTTACTTCTTCAGCCAGACATGATGGGGGTATATCAAGTACCCCCAACTAGGTTAAAACTCATAGAGACTGAGTGAATCTGTAGTCTTCCTGACACCTAAGGTGGAGCAGAAACAACTATCCTATCCTTTGTCTAGGTATACCTGTGTAAAATAAGTCTTTCTCAGTGTAGACTGAGAGAAGGACAGTAAGTGCTCTATGCCGACATGAAAAAGTATGTAATTGAGCTAGAAGAGATCAAAGTTTCTCATTAAAGACTGAGAGGAGAGTAGTGGTGGATTCTCTGACCATGGTTAGTAGAGCCGTAAACTCATTAAGTTTAGCTGGAATGTATCTGAATGGAGCAGACTCCAGCAGATCAGTAATACCATAATCATCTGACTCTGAGATGTAGTCAGACTCTAAGTGTTCTTGACACTAGGAGAATTTTTCCTCGTGAGAGTCCAAAAGTAGACTCTCTATGGCACACGGTTTATTGACAATATCGATGTACGTTGATATTCGCTCAAAAGTGCTTATTTTAAGCAATTATACTTTTAGTGTTATCGCACTCTCCTACGTAAAACTGCTCTAATTATCTACTTTTCTATGTAAGAGTCTATCTCATTGCGTAGAACACACTTTTCTGGACAAAATGGTATATTTGCATGCATTAAACATATTTTTAGAAGTCTAGATATTAAGTCGTTCTGATTAAGTCTCATTACGCGCTTCTTCTGTCGCAGGAAACCCTGATTGGATGATTCTCGAGACTTGTGGGCCCACATGGATCATGAAAGCCCATTATCAAAGCTTAAAGAGTCCACAGGCTATATCTAGAAGATATGAGCCTATTACGGGCTGAACAAGGGGATCGAAGAGCTGGCCCAAGGAACCACGAGAGCGGGAGAGCTGATAACCAAGAGAAGGACCAAAGCATTTAAAGCCACATCAAATGATGGCCTGATCTACTGGCAAAGCTCAAGTGAAGAACAATTGAAAACCAGGGTTCATGACCCTCCGCCAACACTTTTCTCTCTATTCTCTATCATTTTCTCTCTCATCTCTCCTAAGTTTCTCTCTCATTTCTCTTTCATCACTCTGATCCCTAACATCCGACCTTTAGATCCTCTCATCCCACCATTAGATCCCCAGATCAACAATCTGATCCCCCTCTCCTTGACCTGACTGCTCACATCTCACCATACGATCTAACCTTCCCACCGTTCGATCGCAATCTGATCCATCCATCCTATGCATCTGACCATCCGATCATGCTACCGATCAGTCGATCATCCATCCTATCCACCACCCGATCTCCATTGTAAAATATCAGTCCCTAGGGCAGGTTTGATTGTAGAGAAATGCCTCAAATGATTGATTGTGGCTGAGAGCGTAGAGCTCGATTTTCGAAGAAAGGAAAATATATTTTTCCTTGATGGGTATTTCAAGGGGAAAATGCATTTTTCTCCCCTGGCAACCAAACACACCCTAACCCACATCCATCGAGCCCAGTGACCCACTATCCTACTCACCTACCTTCTGGCCCATGGCCGATGCACTCTGGGCCCACTTTTTTTTAGCGTTCCCATTTGGCCAACCACTGGCCGACACGTGGCATCATCTCTTGGCCTAGTGGTCAATCAACCTTATGGCCAAACGGCCCATAAACCTCGAGCCCAAGCCCACAAGTTCAAATATAAAAATAAAAAAATAAAAAAATAAAAAATATTTTTAGAAACCGTGAGTTTCCAAGTTGAGAAACCCACGGTTTCTCCTTGTGAATAGGGGTTGAAAACCCTTAGACCCCTCTCCTTTTTGGTCTTCTCTCTTTCCCTCTTCTCTCTTCTTCCTTCCACTTCTTCTTCTCTTCCGGCGGGTTCCTCCGGCGAGTTGGTGCACCCTCTTCTTCTCTTCCATTTCTTCTTCTTCTTCTATTTCTTCTTCTTCTTCTTTTTTCTTCTTCTTCTTCTTTTTCTTTTTCTTCTTCTTCTTCTTCTTCTTCTTCTTTCTTCTTCTTCTTCTCTTCCACCGCTGCTGAACGTCCTCCTCCCACGCCTTCCACCGGAGTTGTAGGTTTACAACTCCGGTCATCATCCCAGCCACTCCTCCGGCGGACTGGTTTTCCTCCTGACTTCGTCTTCTTCTTCTCCTGGCTTTTCTTCTTCTCCTGGTTCTTCTTCTCCTGGCTTCTCTTCTTCTTCTTCCTCTTCTTCTTCTTCACCTTGTCTCCTTCTTCTTCTATTTTCTTCCTTACCGGAGTTGCAGGTCTGCAACTCCGGTGTTCATGGTGTTGCTAACCTGCAACACGCTAATCGCCCCTACCAGTCCGTTTTCTTCTATTCTCTCTCTTCACGGTGCTTTCCCCCGCACCACATGCAGCAACTGCAGCCTCCACTGTCAGCCGGATTGGCTCTTCTCCAGTGAACTCCACCGCCTCCACAAGCAGAGAACGGGAGGGCTGCCCTTCGCGTTTCTCTCGTCTCCTTCACGCTGCCCACCTGTAACAACCCACGGCCAGCAATCACCCACAACTCCTTTGGCCGACCTCCTCCAAGCTGCTGCACCTTCCTCGTCGTTCAGCCACTCCGTTACCGCCTCTTCTCCACCTCCTCACCACGACCTGCAACGCTGAGTTGCAGGCCTACTTCTTCAAGCCATTCCAAAAATAAATAAGAAAAAAGAAAAAGAAAAGAAGAAGAAAGAAGAAAAGAGAAGGGAGGAGTCCTCTACCTTCTCCCTTTCCTAACTGCGACCTCATCTAAGATGTTGCTGCATCTCCCTTCAATACCGAACTACGACCCTTGCTCCACCATTCGAGCCGTTCTCACCAGCAAGTTGTTATTGCTGGAGTTGCAAGTGCAACACCAACCTGCACGTCTCTTCCATGCGTGCACCACATCCACCTCATCACCGGTGTGTGCATCCATTCACCGTCATCATCTCCTCTTTGCTGTCCGCTTCATTCACCAGCACCCCATCCTTCAACGTGATGGCCCCTCCTTTGGTGGACCGATGAGATCTACACACCACAAGTGTGCCGCCCTCTATACTTACCACCATTCTCATAGCTAATCTCCACCCCTACTCATGAGGCCAATCTTCACGATTTCGATCACTCCGTATAACCTTCCCCATTGCCAATCTTCTCCAAGTGATTGACTCCTCTTCAATGGTAAGTGGAGGTAATTTCTCTCTCTACTCTCTTCTCTCTTTTTCTCTCTCTAGAACTACTTTTCTCTCTCTAACTTTCTAAAATTTTCTCTCTACTTTCATTCTTCTTTCTCTCTCTCTCTATCTCTACAATCTCCCCTCTACTTTCTCTCTCTAGATTTCTCTACTTTCTCTCTCTAGTTCTCTCTTTCTCTCTCTAGTTTATTCTCTTTTTTTTTTACGCTTTATAATTTAGTTATTTTTACTTGATTGTAAGAGACATGTTCGATTGAATAAAGTTGATTTGAATAATATTATGTTCCATTCTCTACAAATTTCCCGTCATTTTATGTTCATTATTGCACTAACCCGACTAATCCCGAGTGCGGATCGACATCCGACACAAGCCACTGTACAAAATTGCTCATTCTACAGATTAAAAGTCTCGGATTAATTAAAAATGTGTTGAGATTAGGGTTTCCGTAATCAACGACGCGGAAAAACCACGCTTTCATACGTCGGCTGTTGAAAAATATTAACCTCGTCCTTGAGGTTGGCAAATGCCATCGACAAGTCATCGTCCCCACACCAGATGTCTACATCAGCGATGGTGAGGAACGTAGGGGCCAAGACAACAGGGACAGTACTATATAGACACGACTGAGTGTCTGAAAAGTCTGAGTCAGGTGCAGATGGTGAAGCATCATAGGTAGATGTGTCCTCTAAGGTAGGTATAGAAATTGGTGCTTGTAAGGGCACTAGAGATGGAGACTCTGGCTCATCACTAATGTTGCACGATTCACTAGGGGCGAGGAATGGTAGGTCTAGGCCAATTGGGATCTGCGATCTAGACACAACTCAGTGTCAGGAATATCGCATCCATGGTCTGAGATAGAGGCAGCAGAGGTATAATGAAGAATAGGCTTCTCTAGGAGAGGTTTAGGATTTGGTGGTTTTAAAGGCACCGAAGATGGATCCATTGGCTCCTCAATAATCGGGCTCGGTCTAGTGGTGGTAACAATTTCTATTTTCTCTTGGAAATTCTAGTTCTGGTGCATGGGTAGCGACTCCTCCTCATAGATAGTGACGATTTCATTGTCCTTAGGGTAGGCTATAAGGTGACTAGAAAATTGATTTCTTTACTCTCAGATTCGAATTGACTCACTGGGTGAGCTAAGCTCTCCATGGAGTGATGTTGTTTTTCCTCTAGACCTTGCAAATATTGTTGTTGCTGGATGATGCACTGAGAGAGAAGGTCCTCTGGACTAAGTTTAGTAACCAACTGAGGCGGTTCAACCAAGTGAAGCTGAGATACGAACTCTTGATTGTAGTCCAACTGATTATGAAAGTTGTAAGGCAGAATGGAGTCTGGGACTAGATGCTGACTCTAGAAATCCTGAGGCACCCACTGTTGATCTGAATAGTTATTCTATGGATATGACGGGTACTATGATTGCGAGTATTGCCAATCATACTCTCCATTGGGTTGATGAAACCCGAAAGGATAATTATCCTATGGTAGTTGCTGTTTTCAGTCAAAGTTATTGTTACTCCTAGTGTCCGGATAATAAGTGTTTGGCATAGGAGGTCTGCATTAGAGATTGAATGTACTGAAGGTACAAACCTCTTCCTGGATGGGAGGAAAATATCCCACAGAGTTGAAATTATGCACAGGCTGCTGGACTACGATACTAAGGGCAGAAACTGAGTTTTTAAATTCCTAGAGTACAGAAGTCTGTGAAACTAGAGTATCATGATGATACACAGAATTGTCATACCAATGTGGAGAGTGATCACCTAGATTCTCACAGAAACTGTAGTAGGTCTCATACAGTGGTTGTTCATTTGCCATCAAAGGCGACAGAGGGTACGGTAGACTGACTCTCAGATTGAATCACTCAAAGGTTAGGACAGGTCCAACCGGGCTTCTGCTTGAAAAAGTAAGCCCGAGACTTGGCAAAAAGTTGCTAAAAAGGAGACACTAGAGTAGTGACACTAAATGATGCACATAGAGCACACAAAATAATCCTATGGTTAATCAATCAAGATAATTTTGAGGATTTATCTTCTTAGTTTTGGGGTATGGTAGATTTATGACAGTGGGTAGACCACTGGTTTATCTTGTATACCGCCGGACTAACTTTGTCACTCTTGGGTTCTCACTGGGATACACTCTTCAAAGCAAATGCTTCAGTACTAACTCAAGTTCATCGCAAGATAATCTGAAGCCTAGACAGACGTGCGGAACATCGACTGACTTAAATACGCCCTAGACTTACCGGATTTATCAAGCAATGGAGATGAGTTTTCCCTTAGTATAAGCTAGGGTTGGTTTGTGTTTCTAACCCAACAAATAGCAGACCAACAAAGAACCAGGGAAGCCACTGGCGAGCTCGGTATACTTGAGTAGGAGGGACCTATGGGTGTGTTAGATAACAGGGACCCGCGCTCGTGGACTTATTCGACCTAAGATCGATGGAATCACTACGTGGAAGGGTGTCCTTAAACACCGATCTAATTTGGCTCTAGCTCTTAATTATTTTTATTACTGGTGGATCCTGGGGATCAAATTCAGCTGGATTAATGAGGTGGGTGATGAAATCCCACTAGTTTTAAAGAGAGCTGGGTTTGCTCTTTAATTAGGTAATTTGGCGGCCATTCACGCAAGTCGTATAATTTTAAAAAAGTAAACAAACAAGCGGTACAAAATTTTTACCAACGTTCACAAATATCGCTCTCAAGGCAAGGTAAGGGTCTCACCTTCTCGTGGGTCACGCCACGGGGTCGCCTCCATGGGATAGGGAGGGGTATCCAAACGGGCTCGGGCCTGAGTCCTCCTCTTTGAGCTTTTGTTTCCTACCCACTCTTGGATCGTACGGTGCAAAGAAGTTAGATCGCATGGTCTAGGTTCTAGGATTTGATTGAAAGGTTACCCGCCTTTAGGGTTTCAAACAACATGCACTAAATTACGGCAGGTTATTTAATTAATGTCCACTTTAGGGTTGTAATTCAAATTGAGAAATTCCCGAATTAAGATTCAGAAATTACTAAGTTTGAATTATTCCTATTGTAGAAACCTTCCAAAGAACTAAGATTTTGAAATCCCGTACAAGTAAATTGGGAATGTCCCAAATTCGAAATTCTGCTAAATTTGGGTTCTTTCTTTTTTCTAGAGTTTCTAAATTCAAAGAATTTGTAAAGATAGAAATTCTCTAAAACTAAAATCTTCTAAACTTGGAAACCCTAAATCTTGCAAAATTTCCAAATTTTGGAAACTTCCAAAAATATTGAAATATCCCGATATGGTGATCTAAAAAATCCAGCAGAATATAACCCTAATTTTTTTTTTGAATTTTTGATTTTTGATTTTTTTGGTATTTTTGAATTATCAATCAATCTAGGGTTTCTAAAAAACCCAAGAAGAAGATCTAGTAGATATTCTAAAAAAAATTAGAAAGTGTCCTAAGTTATTACAAGTTGAACTCGACCGTCCGAGGCATTAAAAATGGTAATTAAAAATGGCTAAAAATAACTAAAAAAAATGAAATGGAAAATTTTCAAAACACTGGATCTTCCCGCTTTAGCAACGTTCTGATTCCCTCATCTCCGTTCCTTTTCGCACTCCCATACACCCAAGTGGCAACGGCACCATTTAAAACTAGGGTTTTTCAGCGTCATTGGTTACAGAAACTCTAATCTCAACAATATTTTTTAAATTGATCCGAGATTTTTATCCTGCAAAATTAAGCATTCTTGCACAGTGGAAAGTATGTCGGATGTCGAATCTGCACTCGGGGGTTAGGGTGACACAATAAAGAACAATTATAATGGAGAATTGTCAGAAATGGTGGGATGAGAATGGTGAATAAGTTTGACTTAAAACCATGATTCATGGAGATAACATTTTAATCTATTTATTAGTAAAAATAAGAAACACAAGAATAATGAAACTAAACAAACAATCTTTATTCAAAAATCAAATTACTGAAGTAATGGTTTTAACAAGAACTAACTAACAACTGACATTGAACTAAAAAGCAATTTAAAGAAGAGGGGGTAGGAGAAGATTTAAGAGTGAGGTAGAGAGAGAGATCGACCTAGAGAGAGAAACTTGCCCAGCATGGGATCGGCATGATGAGAAATTGACCATGAAGATGGCCAATGGTGGCTGTCCAGAGTAGATCGTCCCATGTGAGAGAGTGTGTGCACAGGTTGGAGTTGATGGCTTGGAGAGAAGGAGGTGGTCAGAATCCATGGTGGTAGCAGGGGGTGAAGATCACGATACGGTTAGGGGAGCCCGAAGTGGTGGCTGCTAGTGTGATAAGGACGTGGTCTGAGCATGGTAGGTGGCTGACTGGTGGAGACGCTGGAGCGGTGGCGTGGACGAAACGTGAGAGGTTGCTAGTGTTGACATGAGAAGGGCAACAGCAAGGAGGAGGGGCACACCAGGTTTGCACCCCTTCCTCTCTCTTCTTCTCTATTTCTTCATTCTTTCTTCTTTCTTTTTTTCTTTTTTTGTTTTCTCTTGGCCAGAGTTGCAGAACATTCGTGGAAAGATCTACGTTGCTGCCCAATGGAGAGGCAACAACGAGATGAAGACCATGAAAAGGGAAACGCTGGTGCTTTGGAACAGCTGTTGCCGGTGGCAAGATGAGAGGGGTGGTGGTCTTTGGAGCAGTTGTCACAGGCGGTAGTCTTTGGTGGAGGCGAACTAGTGAGGGAGAAGAGAGGGATGATAGCGGCTGAGAGAGAGGCCAAGTGAGTGAAGAGATCGAGTTCGGCTAGGGTTTTGAACCCTTTAGTAACATGGTGAAGAGAGCCGCAGGTTGGGTTTTTTTGGAGAGAAGAGAGGGGTGAGGGAGAAGAAGGTGTGATGGCATTGGTGATCGAATGGTGATGATCAGACGGTTCATAGGACGGTGGAAATTGACCAAGGTAGGTCATAGGATCGAATGACTGAGGAAGGAGAGAGGATCGGATGATCTGGATTTTGAGAGTAGAGAGATAATGGAGGTTTGGAGAGAGGAGAGAAAAAATATTACAAAATAAAGAAAAAATGCTAGCAGAGGGTCTTGAACCCTGGTCTTTGACTTGGTTTTCTGCATGCTTTACCAACTGAGCAAGTCCTCATCTTGTGTTAGTTGATAAGCTTTAATCTCCTTGGTCTCTTCTTTGAGGGCTTGTCTCTCCTTCTCTTTTGGTCGTCTCTTGACTCTTTCGGTCGTCTCTCGACTCTTTCGATCCTCCAACTCTTCCCGTCTTGGCCTACATCATCTTGTCTAAGTTCACTGACTCTCTATGCTTTGATCAAAGGCTCTGGAGGTTGATTGTGGGCCCGCATTTCATCAGAATTGTCCGATTAGTGCTTCTACGATAGAAAAATCGCGTAATGAGATTTCTACAAAACGACTTCGTATGTGGGTCAAATAAATGCGTATGAATGCATGCGAATATACCATTTTGACAAGAAAAGTGTGTTCTACACAATGGAAGAAACTCTTACATAGAAAAGTGGATAAATATGACAGTTTTACGTAGGAGAGTGCGATAACGCTAAAAGGATAATTACTTAAAATATGCACTTTTGAGCGAATATCACCTCTCAACTAAAGCTCATCCACTTATTAGTCGGATAATCCATTCAGATGAAGTCCACCACCCAGCATGACTTATCAATCTGATTGGATAGTTTTGTCTAGTTCAGGAAATGCCCTCTTCTATGGACCAGCAAGCTACAGCGAAAAGCAATGAGCTTTTAAATCCTTTTGTCAATGGATTTGGCACTTGCAGTTGACTGGGTGGAACCAATCAATCAGATTCATCGAAAGTCGGGGCATGACCATAACAAGTTATTCGCCCCTCTAAGGGATTCCTTTATGTTCCAGGCTCCCCCCCCCCCTTCCTAGTATTTGCTCATTTTGGCACAAAGGAATCAATTTTAAACTAGGCCCTCATTACAGATATATGCTTGCACCTTTAATGATTCCTTCAATTTCTTTTTGTCACGCCCCGAATCCGGATACCCAGATACGACCCAAAAATCCGTGGATCGACCCGTACCCGAACCCAGAAGTGATCCATGAATGTCCCCTAGTGGCCCAATTAGGTCAATTAGACTACTAAGGTTCATTCGAAAACCCACTAAGTAAAAAAAAAAGAAATATCTAGAAGTAGGAAATAAATAATTCAAATAATTCATAACTCGAACAATTCAATCAATCAACTAAATGTGAAGAGAAGGAGGTGAGAACATGCTCTCAATCAAAGGCTTACATGCCCGTGAAAATAAATAACCAATGTTTAGAACAGTCAAAATCAAGTCTTCTAAAATGTGGGATCGACTCCCAAATCCTAGCCGATCTCCTCGAATGCGTCGGAGTCTTTCGCCTCAAAATCATCTCACGTACTCGACTCCTCAAAATCTGAAAATGGTATCGGTGTAGCACCGTGAGCCGAGGCCCAGTAATACAACAGTGTGCATGGTATGATATCATACTATACAAGTTTTTTAATCAAGGTATGCATCTCAATCGTATAATAAGGATGGCATGAATATGAGGGTGAATGCAGATGAGTAAGGGATGCCAATGCAACTAGTACCCATAACCACATAGGGTCTCCATCTCCTTCCCGCACTGGGAGCGGTCTCATCGACCCATCTGCAGGATATAATAACGTCTGGGGCCTTTCACCCTAGGGTACCGAACCCTGATTAATTGATAAAACCAATATAAACGTATATAATATACTTCAACCCCGTTCCCTTATGCACCCCTTATATGAAATGACGTGATGATCATGGTATGATAACAAGATGTACTAGGGTTACATGACATAAGCACGCATGTATTTAACATTTAAATAAAAATATAAAATGAACCAATGATCATTAAGAGTAATAATATGGGAACGAATTAAGGTTAACCATGAATAACATGTAACAATCATCGAAGGTCACGATCAACACGGATGAATAATATAAGTGAAAATCACTAGACAATCCAACACACCATTGCCGAACCCTATGAGGGATCCATGACACAAGGTCGAACCCTAAAGAGGGATCCAAGACACTTGGCCGAACCCTATGAGGGATCCAAGACACATGGGTGGGATCCCCATGCATACAAGTATAGGTCGAACCATCTAGATATGATAGTCAATAAGACATGATCAAATATCACAATCAACATCGATGAATAATATAAGTGAAAATCGCAAGAGAATCCAACACGCCATGGCCGAACTCTATGAGGGATCCATGACACAAGGTCGAACCCTAAAGAGGGATCCAAGACACTTGGCCGAACCCTATGAGAGATCCAAGACACATGGGTGGGATCCCCATGCATACAGGTGTAGGTCAAACCATCTAGGGTTTAGTCAAACAACAAGGTTAAAACCTTAATAGTTAATAATCATGACCGAACCACGAACAATTAATAGGTTTTTTACAAAAAATGTACTGCATTAAAAAAATCATAACTTAATCAATACAAATCAGAAAAATATAAACTCAAAGGTTCTAGAAACTAGATTGATAGAGGTATCTGTGAAAAATAATTAGAAAAATATTTAGGTTAAAAATATAGATCGAAATCTCAGGTAAAGTGGACCATATAAAATCTGAAATTCTGGGTTTTACAGAAAAGTCTAGCACGTTTGAAAAATTATAACTTAATCAATACAGATCAGAAAAATATAAACTCAAAGGTTCTAAAAATTAGATTGATAGAGGTATCTGTGAAAAATAATTAGAAAAATATTTAGGTTAAAAATATAGATCGAAATCTCAGGTAAAGTGGACCGTGTAAAATCTGGAATTCTGGGTTTTACAGAAAAGTCCAGCACGTTTGAAAAATCATAACTTAATCAATACGAATCAGAAAAATATAAACTCAAAGGTTCTAGAAACTAGATTGATAGAGGTATCCATTAAAAATAATTAGAAAAATATTTAGATTAAAAATATGGATCGAAATCTTAGGTAAAATGGACCGTGTAAAATCTGAAATTCTGGGATTTTTGGTAAAGTCATACAACTTAGAAAAATCATAACTTAATCAATAAAAATCAGAAAAATATAAACTAAATGGTTTTGAAAAATAGATTCACAGAGGTATTTAGAAAAAATAATTATAAAAATATTTTAATTATGAAAATACAACGAAAATGATAAAGAACATAATCATCCGTTATAGGTACAAAATAGACGATGGCCCAACCCATCATGGTGGCCCAAAATAAAGATCAACCCAATAAGAATAAAATAAATATTGTTGAAATTAATTTATAATGAGTATCAACCATTATCTAATGAAAGAGAAACAAAATCTTGAAGAAAAACAAGTATAGGATGGATCAAGCGCACTTACCTTAAGGTTTCTTGAACTTTAATGAAAATCAAAAGTTTCTTCAAATTTGAAAGTTGTCGGATCGTCCTCTCCTCGGAGTATGTTCTTCAAATCGGAGTCCCCGTCAATTCTCCCTTCTTGCTCGAGTGCGATCAGTGCCCGGATGAAGGTTTAATGGAGCTTTCTCTATTCTTCAATGGTCTTGGGTTTTGTGAAAGCTTCTAAAGCTTTAGGATTTTTTATAAATAGGTTTAGGGAAGGATTAGGGTTTCTATTTTAGTGAAAATCGTAACTATCAAAGGGATGACTTTTTCAACCCTCAAAAACTTATATTTTACACTACTAATGGGTTAGAAATGGGCCCAAGGCCCATATACATCAATAGGCTTCATTTAAGAATATTATTAAGCCCAAAAGGCTTCTAGATTGACCATACGGCCCCACCCAACAATCATAACACAAATAATTATAAATTAATTCAATCAACTATATTATATAATTTAAAAGTCCATACAATAAGGTATTAACACATGTCACACACACAATCCACATAAAAGTAGTCTAAATACATAAAAGTAGTCTAAATACATAAAAATTATAAAAATGTTCAAAGCACCGAAAAGGTGTCAAGTGACATCGGAATGACCCAAAAGTGATTCGTGGGTCCCACGCTCCTATTAAATAAATAAAATATAATTAAAATATTATTTTTAAAAATATAATAATAGTAGGAAAGTTTAAAAATTACGAAAATACTATTTTTGTCAAAATCTTCCGCTAGGGTTTTCATGTATCAGGAAAACTTCCAAATTTCACAGATAAGTTGACAAGGATAAAATAGGAATATTTTTGGAGTCTCGGGCCCACAAAATAATTTTTTTATAAAAGTTCTAGATTGTTAGCTGGGGAAAGAAAAAGTCCCCTGCAAGTTATGATTCATTATTTTTAGTAAGAAATTTAGCCCTAAAGAGCGAGTTTCAAAAATAGTAAGTTTTTCAAAGTTGTCAGAATGAAACCAAATTAAATACACATACTCATACATGATATTTAACAATAAAAATAATAATAAGAGTCTGAAAAAGTTTCAGGTTTTCATTTATTAGGTGAATTTACCATAATACCCTAGAACGAAAGTTCGGGGTATTACAATCTACCCCCCTTAAAGAAAATTTCGTCCCCGAAATTCGAACCCTCTCAAAGAAAATCTCAACCTAGTCTGTCAAATCTGATTAGTCAACTAATCAATTCAGGCAAACCTAGTTAGCTTGGTTAACAAACTTTATAGCTACACACAGTTAGATTGGCCAACTTAATCAATATAGTAAACCTAGCCAAACTGGTCATCTACACCAATCTAGTCCAATCCAGTCAAGTTAGTCATCTACGTCTAGTCAACATAACTATGCTGGTCAAACTAGTCAATATAGTCAACCTTAGTCAAACTGGTAAACTTGATCAATCTAATCGACCTAATCAACTGGTAAAACTAATAAATCTATCTTCCACTCAAACTGGTCATGCTAGTCAACTGGCCTACTAGTCAAAATAGTCAGACTGTCCAATTAAGATCATCTGAGGGTATAATTCTGTCAACATACCATTCTGCCACGATCTCCTTGATAAGGTATAACAGTGTTAGGTTTTGCGACATTGTCCAGCATAATATAAAATCAAGTATTATAATAATATACTTACAAACAATAGTACACAATCACTATTTATAAGTATTACAAACAATCAGAGTACTCTAGATTATACTGTTTCTAATGTATATACTAAAAGGTAACGGTCTCCATAACAAGAATTGACACATTAACCAGATCCTCTAATGGTCTCAATTCCATGGGTCCTTAGGTACTCTACTGACTGTGCTCTAATATCATTCTATCATACACAACTCAATTATGCATAGACCCATTACACACAAATCCCTAGGTGTCTGAAGCCTAAGCTCTGATACCACTCTGTCACGCCCCGAATCCGGATACCCAGATACGACCCAAAAATCCGTGGATCGACCCGTACCCGAACCCAGAAGTGATCCATGAATGTCCCCTAGTGGCCCAATTAGGTCAATTAGACTACTAAGGTTCATTCGAAAACCCACTAAGTAAAAAAAAAAGAAATATCTAGAAGTAGGAAATAAATAATTCAAATAATTCATAACTCGAACAATTCAATCAATCAACTAAATGTGAAGAGAAGGAGGTGAGAACATGCTCTCAATCAAAGGCTTACATGCCCGTGAAAATAAATAACCAATGTTTAGAACAGTCAAAATCAAGTCTTCTAAAATGTGGGATCGACTCCCAAATCCTAGCCGATCTCCTCGAATGCGTCGGAGTCTTTCGCCTCAAAATCATCTCACGTACTCGACTCCTCAAAATCTGAAAATGGTATCGGTGTAGCACCGTGAGCCGAGGCCCAGTAATACAACAGTGTGCATGGTATGATATCATACTATACAAGTTTTTTAATCAAGGTATGCATCTCAATCGTATAATAAGGATGGCATGAATATGAGGGTGAATGCAGATGAGTAAGGGATGCCAATGCAACTAGTACCCATAACCACATAGGGTCTCCATCTCCTTCCCGCACTGGGAGCGGTCTCATCGACCCATCTGCAGGATATAATAACGTCTGGGGCCTTTCACCCTAGGGTACCGAACCCTGATTAATTGATAAAACCAATATAAACGTATATAATATACTTCAACCCCGTTCCCTTATGCACCCCTTATATGAAATGACGTGATGATCATGGTATGATAACAAGATGTACTAGGGTTACATGACATAAGCACGCATGTATTTAACATTTAAATAAAAATATAAAATGAACCAATGATCATTAAGAGTAATAATATGGGAACGAATTAAGGTTAACCATGAATAACATGTAACAATCATCGAAGGTCACGATCAACACGGATGAATAATATAAGTGAAAATCACTAGACAATCCAACACACCATTGCCGAACCCTATGAGGGATCCATGACACAAGGTCGAACCCTAAAGAGGGATCCAAGACACTTGGCCGAACCCTATGAGGGATCCAAGACACATGGGTGGGATCCCCATGCATACAAGTATAGGTCGAACCATCTAGATATGATAGTCAATAAGACATGATCAAATATCACAATCAACATCGATGAATAATATAAGTGAAAATCGCAAGAGAATCCAACACGCCATGGCCGAACTCTATGAGGGATCCATGACACAAGGTCGAACCCTAAAGAGGGATCCAAGACACTTGGCCGAACCCTATGAGAGATCCAAGACACATGGGTGGGATCCCCATGCATACAGGTGTAGGTCAAACCATCTAGGGTTTAGTCAAACAACAAGGTTAAAACCTTAATAGTTAATAATCATGACCGAACCACGAACAATTAATAGGTTTTTTACAAAAAATGTACTGCATTAAAAAAATCATAACTTAATCAATACAAATCAGAAAAATATAAACTCAAAGGTTCTAGAAACTAGATTGATAGAGGTATCTGTGAAAAATAATTAGAAAAATATTTAGGTTAAAAATATAGATCGAAATCTCAGGTAAAGTGGACCATATAAAATCTGAAATTCTGGGTTTTACAGAAAAGTCTAGCACGTTTGAAAAATCATAACTTAATCAATACAGATCAGAAAAATATAAACTCAAAGGTTCTAAAAATTAGATTGATAGAGGTATCTGTGAAAAATAATTAGAAAAATATTTAGGTTAAAAATATAGATCGAAATCTCAGGTAAAGTGGACCGTGTAAAATCTGGAATTCTGGGTTTTACAGAAAAGTCCAGCACGTTTGAAAAATCATAACTTAATCAATACGAATCAGAAAAATATAAACTCAAAGGTTCTAGAAACTAGATTGATAGAGGTATCCATTAAAAATAATTAGAAAAATATTTAGATTAAAAATATGGATCGAAATCTTAGGTAAAATGGACCGTGTAAAATCTGAAATTCTGGGATTTTTGGTAAAGTCATACAACTTAGAAAAATCATAACTTAATCAATAAAAATCAGAAAAATATAAACTAAATGGTTTTGAAAAATAGATTCACAGAGGTATTTAGAAAAAATAATTATAAAAATATTTTAATTATGAAAATACAACGAAAATGATAAAGAACATAATCATCCGTTATAGGTACAAAATAGACGATGGCCCAACCCATCATGGTGGCCCAAAATAAAGATCAACCCAATAAGAATAAAATAAATATTGTTGAAATTAATTTATAATGAGTATCAACCATTATCTAATGAAAGAGAAACAAAATCTTGAAGAAAAACAAGTATAGGATGGATCAAGCGCACTTACCTTAAGGTTTCTTGAACTTTAATGAAAATCAAAAGTTTCTTCAAATTTGAAAGTTGTCGGATCGTCCTCTCCTCGGAGTATGTTCTTCAAATCGGAGTCCCCGTCAATTCTCCCTTCTTGCTCGAGTGCGATCAGTGCCCGGATGAAGGTTTAATGGAGCTTTCTCTATTCTTCAATGGTCTTGGGTTTTGTGAAAGCTTCTAAAGCTTTAGGATTTTTTATAAATAGGTTTAGGGAAGGATTAGGGTTTCTATTTTAGTGAAAATCGTAACTATCAAAGGGATGACTTTTTCAACCCTCAAAAACTTATATTTTACACTACTAATGGGTTAGAAATGGGCCCAAGGCCCATATACATCAATAGGCTTCATTTAAGAATATTATTAAGCCCAAAAGGCTTCTAGATTGACCATACGGCCCCACCCAACAATCATAACACAAATAATTATAAATTAATTCAATCAACTATATTATATAATTTAAAAGTCCATACAATAAGGTATTAACACATGTCACACACACAATCCACATAAAAGTAGTCTAAATACATAAAAGTAGTCTAAATACATAAAAATTATAAAAATGTTCAAAGCACCGAAAAGGTGTCAAGTGACATCGGAATGACCCAAAAGTGATTCGTGGGTCCCACGCTCCTATTAAATAAATAAAATATAATTAAAATATTATTTTTAAAAATATAATAATAGTAGGAAAGTTTAAAAATTACGAAAATACTATTTTTGTCAAAATCTTCCGCTAGGGTTTTCATGTATCAGGAAAACTTCCAAATTTCACAGATAAGTTGACAAGGATAAAATAGGAATATTTTTGGAGTCTCGGGCCCACAAAATAATTTTTTTATAAAAGTTCTAGATTGTTAGCTGGGGAAAGAAAAAGTCCCCTGCAAGTTATGATTCATTATTTTTAGTAAGAAATTTAGCCCTAAAGAGCGAGTTTCAAAAATAGTAAGTTTTTCAAAGTTGTCAGAATGAAACCAAATTAAATACACATACTCATACATGATATTTAACAATAAAAATAATAATAAGAGTCTGAAAAAGTTTCAGGTTTTCATTTATTAGGTGAATTTACCATAATACCCTAGAACGAAAGTTCGGGGTATTACACTTTTTCTGAATGCTGGTAGCGTTCTTCATCAAGAGAGTCGATTTTAGTTTCAACTTCTCTCTCACATCTTTAAGGGGGAGTTCGAATGATAGCCAATATCCTTTATTTCTTCCACTAAAATCTCTTCAACACTCTCATCATTGATCTTAACGTGTAATGTAATGTTTCAAAATTGGAAAACTCGACTCGAGTAATACATTAATATTATACACATATATTAATATTAATATATAAATGTCATATTTTTATAAGTAGAATTTATAAGATTTGGTTGAGTTTGAGTTGACTAAGCGTTTGAGAAACTTATTGATGCGTTGATTACAAAACAACGTACTTTGTGCGTCATTTTTTACTAAAAAAAATGATCCAAGTCCGTTGATTCGAGTTAATTTACTTGAGACAACTCCAAATTCAGCCGAGTCAAGTCAACTCAGCCGAGTTTCAAGTTGACTCGATGGGTTTTAAAACACTAGTGTAATGATAGCCAATCTAAATAAGGACGTGGATTCTAAAATGCAATTAATGTTATTTAATATTTTCTTAAGGATTTTAAAAATTTTAGAAATAAACAATTGTAATTAATGCAACGGAAAATTCCTTAAATAAAAAATAATTTTAAACTATTTACAAAAACAAAAATAACTTTTGAAAATTTACAAAAAAGTAACTAGACACCCTTTGAAAGGGCATCTATCCCTATCAAAAATTAAGTCTGTAAAAGGCTAGAAAAGGCTGAAAGGGCGTCTGTCGGGTATAGACGCCCTTTTAAAGGGCGTTTGCCCATTGAAGAGTAAAACTTCTGTCACGATACAAGCCATCAGCCACATTTTTAGTGGACGCTGACCATATGGATGTTTGGCTAGTGATATTCGCTTAAAAGTGCGTATTTTCCACTGTTATCTTCTAAGCGTTTTCACTCTCCTACGTTAAAATGCTCTATTTATCTACTTTTCTACGTAAGAGTATCTTTTGTTGTGTAGAACACACTTTTCTAGACGAAATGGTATATTTGCATACATTAAACACATTTTTGGAAGTATAGATATAAAGTCATTCTGATTGAGACTCATTACGTGCTTTCATTGTTACAGGAAACCCGATCGGACAAACCTTGAGATATTCAGGCCAGTGATCGACTACAAAAGCTCATTAGCTTAAAGAGCCAGCGAGAAGATGTGGACCAAGTACAAGTCGAGCAGGAGAATCACATAGAGTGGAAGAGCAGAAACCTAAAAGAATTGACCTGGGTGCAGACCGAGTTGGCAGAAATAGTGGGACCTTGATCATGGACCACAAGTTATACAATACAATTGATTGGACCACTAATGAAGTTGTTGGATCATTATCGAGCCAAGATAGGGCCATGGTGTGGACTTTAAAGAACAAGTTGATCGACTGTGTAAGCAATATGATGATATTTGAATGGCAAAGACATATTGGCACATAAGGCCTAGAGGTGTGGACCAAGAAAATTATCCACGTTGTGGACCTTGGTGATAGACAAACATGCATGCAGACCATTACATTGGGACACGTTGAAGAGGCCAAGTTAACGAGCCACGCGGGTCGTAACAATTGTTGGCAGTTGATAAGTCTCCATCAAAGAGTTTTCAACTAGACAAAATAAATGGCTAGCATTTACAAAAGTATGCACGAGGAATGCACTGAATATGAATGATCCCGATCATATGTTTGATGGTTGTAGTTTACTCGAGTGGTAGCCACTAAACGGTGGCTCAATTATGAAGGTTTCACAACAAGAAAATATGGGACCCATGCATGTGGGTCCGAAGTGGGGAATATGTATACGTAGCCAGACGTACTGAGTTGTGAGTCGGGTGTGCACATACACGGTTGCTACACTACATGCAAGGATGAGGTGGCAAGTGCTTAATGGTGGAATGGGGTAGATAGTTGCACATCTTGGCTGACTTGGCAAAGTGCTTGAAAGAAGAGTGTTTGGAAGGTGGATGATTGCTAACTTTCCATGTTAAGGAATGTGCTAATAGTGATTACTTGACAAAGTTGATTTGGTTTCTCAAATGGATGGCCATAGCAAAATAATGATAGACGGTTGGAAGAACAAGATGCTGGATGGTGGGACCTTTGAAGCAAAGAAAGGAAGGGCTTTGACTATATGACAAAAGAGGTTGGGTTGAAAAGCATGGGATAACTTCCCAATGTATAATGATCTAGCTTGCCAAAGAAGAGGTGGGCCCCATGCTAGGTATCATCATGGAAATAGGTGGGGTCCACAAGCTAGATGGAAGGCTACCATACATTCCAACCTCCTCCCCAAACCCTTATAGACAGCATAAAGAAAAGAAAGGGAGGAAGACGCTCTCTCATGACTGCTCCCACTTCACTACAGCCCCATCTCTTCCACCGCTCCCAAATCACTGCCGCCCCTATCTCAACACCATCCAGCCGCTCCCTCCCTTCTTCACGTTTTCTCCATAATGCTCCCTTCTCTCCACAGCGGTCAGGCCACCTACCCTTACCAATTTTTTTTCCTTTCTCAAGCAAAGGAAACCCAGAAAAAAAAAATATAGAAGAAAGAAGAAGAACAGCAGCCTTCTCCAACGGATTGCCGGTTTTTAAGAACCGTGGATCACTTCTTCCACGATGAAAAATCTCTCACAAGCATCTCCCTCCATTGCCAAACGGACCTGCAACTCCAGCAGGTTAGTGTCCTTCTATTACCTCCTACTTCCCTTTGCGTGGCCGGCCTCCTCCTACAGTAACACCGCCCCTCAACCTACTGGTTCACGGCCTGCAACCATTGCAGGCCGTTAACCCCTGCACCACCAACTTGCTGCCTCAACATCTTAGTGCGTGGCCTCTCCAAACAACAACACCACAAGGAGCGGCCTGGATATCTTCTTCACGCACCAACCTGCAACTCCGACCGGCAACTTGTAATCACCACCAACAACCATCATCTTCCTTGCGTGCTCCACACAGACATCACTCTCTTGCAGACCGTGCCCTTCCTCATCTGTATGCAACTCCCTTGGGGCTGGTTCCTCGAACACCCCCATCACCGGAGCCACCAAGTGCAGCCTGCACATTCACCCCCTCCTCTTCTTCTTGGTTGTAGACGTGCCTGCAACTTCAAGGCAAAAAGAAAAAAAAACACAAAACAAAAAAGAAAAAGAGAAAAGGAAGAAAAAGGAGAAGGGGAGGATCGCCCTCACCTGCTGGTCCTCATTCAAACATCTCCCAACGTCTCCTTCCTCCAGCCGTCTCCACCTTGCCGGACTGAATACCACTGCATCCGCAGCCATCTTCCACCACCACCCATCAACGTGCTGCCCCAAGTAACACCGGCCTGCAAGTCAGTTTTAGTGCACCTCCTTCTCAACTTGCATCCACGTTTCTGCAGCCCACATTTGCTGTATACAACGAACCCCACCTCGCTGCCCTTTTGCGCCCAACGGTGTTGCAAACTCCGTCAAAATCCCACAAACTTCGGCCAGCACCTCCATACAATGCCGCATTCCACTTTCTTCATCTTTCTCAAAGGTGAGAAGAGGATCTCTGTTCTAAAGCTTGCTATCTCATGTCTCTCTCTAGATTTTATTATTTTCTCTCTCTAGCTCTCTCTTTCTCTCTCTAGCATCATCTTGTTTTACCTTTAGGATAGTTTACTTTTGTTTATTTTATTTTATTATCAGTGTAAACAGCTTTTGGTGATTCAATAAAAGTAGTTTCCATTCTAGTTCGTGTTCTTGAGTTTATTATGATGAATAGTAATTTTGAATTTATTTGTTTAGCAATCCCTGTGATTAGTATTCAATCTTCAAAATCAAACATCATGTTTTTAATCCCAACCTCATCACCCTTCTTCCATCATCATTTCCATCAATTTCTGTGAAGAAAATCCGTCATTTTATGTGTTTGAGTTGCGCAAACTAACCCCGAGTGCGGATCGACATCCGACACGAATCCCTATACAAATATCTAAAATTTTGCAGGATAATCAGATCAAAATAAAAAAATGTGTTGAAGTTAGGGTTTCCGTAACCAACGACGCGGAAAAATTCTACTTTCAGCTAGTACCTCGATGAACCTGCAAACCAAAAATCAGCCTCATTAGTGATTTACAACCTTTGGATCTTTGCACTCAAATAATGCTCAAATTCCTATGGTTAAAATCAACCCATGAAAATAACTTCAATCCAATGCTTCTAAAACACTGATCATGTTTACTTTTGGTATGTAGACCACCTAGTGATTGGCCAAACATCCATACGGTCAGCGTCCACTAAGAGTATGCCACGCTGCTCGTATTATGACAGAAGTTTTACTCCTTAATGGGCAAACGCCCTTTTAAAGTGCATTTGTCAGGTACAGATGCCCTTTAAAGGGCGTTTGTCAACCTTTTCTAGCCTTAATTTTTGTCAGGGAGAGATGCCCTTTAGTAACTTTTTTTGTAAATTTTCAAATTTTATTTTTGTTTTTGAAAATAGTTTAAAATTATTTTTTGTGTAAGAAATTTTCCATTAATGAAATCAAATCCTTAGCATTTTATCCTCTTGAAAATTTGCCACCTCGTTGTTTTCTCTTCCTTCAATTACCTATGCAAAAGATAGCGTTGGTTGATAGCGCTGCAAAAAGTGAAAAAAAGTGATGTCACCTCAGTGCTATCAACCATCGTTAGATTATTGGAACGGTTGGGAACACGACTCCCGAGAGGGGTCAGATAAAGGGGGTCCATTGAGCCTGACCCTTTTTATTAATCTAAGATTCCTACATTTATTAATTAATAAGTTGGGAAAATTACTTGAGGGGTCGTAACTTTGCAATTATTGCACTTCACATGCAGATGATGGTTTGTTCGATTGAAAGGGGATGTCTTTTTCAAACATTGGCCCGGCACCTCTAAATGCACTGTTCTGAGCCCATTTATTCCATCTTTACCCTCATAGCCTCTGCAATGGCAGGAGTAGCGACAGCATACGAACCCATCAGTTCAACGTCAGCTACTCCAAACCTTATCAAGCTCTAATGGAGTCAAAAAAAAGAAAAAAATTCTCTGTTTTCTCTTGTGGATTCGTTGAAGATGAAGATGAAGTGACCACCAAGACGATCTCTGCTGCAATGGAGGTTAAGGAAAAAAAAACAAAGCAAAAAAATGGAAGGAGATCTCCCATTCTCTAGTTTCCTCTCCCTCTCTAGTCTCTTCTGTCTCCTTCTCTAGCGCTTGGGGTCCCTTCCAGTGGCCCCATCGTTGAAGACGAAGACGAAGCGACCACCAAAATAATTTCTGCTGCAATAAAGGTTAAGGAAAAAAAAAGCAGAAGGAGATCTCTCATTCTCTTTAGTTTCCTCTTCCTCTCCAGTCTCTTCCATCTCCTTCTTCAGTACTTGGGGTCCCTTTTAGTGGTCCCATATAGATCAGCAGTAAGTAAATAAATTGCTATACCTAAAGCCTTTGGCATCTAATCTACCTTGTTAAATATATTTTCAAAGTTTTTTACAATCTGCGACTGTTGGTACTTTTTCTAGCATATTATGAATCATGTAAAAAAAGTACTAGTAAAAAAAGTACCAATTTTTGAAAAACAGATATCTGACCATATTCATGAGAGATTATTACACTGTAAAGCCATTGGAAGGAACCCCAAGGGTTGCACAACCCCCTTGAATTCTACTGTGGCCAGAGAGATTCATGACTGAAGAGGGCAATGGCCACTTTCATCTCTTGCCACACAGGAGAAGTTTAAAGTGTCCTAGAGCTCATAGGTGGGTATTCTCCAATAGAAATTTGGGTTTCATCAACAAAACGTGGCTTGATATCCCTATACCGCATGTATGTCAATAATTAACTAGGCTGCTCTTCCAAGAGAGCTTGTACATGTCCACCAGCCTACTATTGGCAAATTTGTGTTTGACCTGGTTCCACCTACAGCAAGCTGCATTTCTGAGCATTTAGATGAACTGGATGGGGTAATGATAGTTTGTTTGAGATCAAGAACACACATAAAGGTGGACCCACTTGAGAAATGATAGTTGAAGGTGGAGATTAAGATTGGGAAGGAGTTGCAGAGGAGAAATTGTAGATTAGGGTTTTTATGGAGAGAAGATTTTTTGTGTAATGACATGTAAGAGACGAAGAAATGAGATGAAGAGACTGATTGACTTCTCTCTGTTTTCTTTTGTTAAAAAAATTTGAACCTATGACAGGCAGAATAATGTACAGCTTACAAAGGGTAAAAAAGGAAACAAAACAACAAATTAAGCTACCTTGTACAGTAGAATTGGGGGTGCCAGGCCAACTTCCAAAAGGGCACCCCCTTTTAGCCACACTAACCGATATCTAGTTGCATGGGGCTGTAATTGCAAACATACAGGCCCTCAAGTAATTTTCCCTAATAAGTTTTCTAATTAAGAAGCTATACCTACTCTCTAGAATACATTACCTAACTAAATGTCTATACCAACATGTTTCTTATATCCGATAACCCTCTCTTACCTCAAATTCCTAACCATGTAATGATCCTCGCTATTTTAATATTGTTCCCATGTGGGTGAAAAACTGATGTAGTAAAATTTTTTTTTTGTTTTTTGCAATTCCAGATTATTTCTTATATATATATATATATATTATTTTTTATTTTCTTATTTCGTCGGACAATAGCACTAGTTAAGTTCTTATAATCTGCTAGGCTCCAGAGACTAGCTGAAACTTGGGCAGGCTCAACCCGAGTCCAATGGATTCAACCTGACGCTGGGCTCGGCTTGAGTTAGCCCCTTCGGTACTCGGGTTATGTTTGTAAAGATGACAAATAAAAAATTCTCATATATATTTTTATATTGGAAATTAATATAAAAAAAATTAACCAACTCTTTCTAGCAATAAAAAACAAAATTGAGTATTTACTAACCCCGACCAATCCAACTAACCCGATCGGGTTGGGCTAGGGCTGGAAATTCTAGGCCTGACCTTGAGTTGGGTTGGGTTGGGCTCACAAACTTGAAGATCGGGATGGGCTGGAAATTCTAGACCTGACCTTGGGTTGGGTTGGGTTGGGTTGGGTTGGGTTCACAAACTTTGAAGGTTCACTCCCAAAAGGTCTGACACGTACGTCAAGGCCTAAACCTAACCCATGTTAAACCCTTGATTAGTTAGTTAAGGTGGTTAACACAGGGTACATGTCAAACATTTTGGGAGGGGTCCTTCAAAGTTTGAAGATCCCGGGACCAACGAATTTTTTATCCTTTTTGGTGTGTAGGTTCACTAAGTGGTGGGCCAGACATTATGGAGTCAGTAGACCTGGAAGATTGTGCCATATGACATTTTTTTGAGTGTACCTCAACATGGATATTTAACACACCCCTTGTGGATATACACACCAAAAATCAGCATGTTTGATAATCTATAGCCGTTGGATTCAACCATTTTTTTACGTACTTCAACCAACAGATAAAAATCATCAAACAAGCTGATTTTTTTGGCATGAATAAACATCCAATGGTGGATAAACATCCATGCGGTCATTGGGCCCAGATGGTAGGGGTGAGTAACAAAAATGGTGCTATCTGATTCCTAAAGCGTAAGCTCTTGTTACATGGCCACCCATATTTTCCTACCAGAAAAAGTGCTTCTTGACCCGCTCAGCCCGACTAAAGGGGTCCACTTTTCCTCTACCTGGTACACTTTTCGATACCACTACTGACCGTATGAATGTGTTGCCCTCTCTCTACGGACCAAAAATCAGCGCAATTGGTGATTTCTAGCTATTGGATTTGAGTCTTTTCCAAGGGCTAATTTTTTACCGTTTGATTCAAGCATTATTTTGGGTACTCGGATCCAATGGATAGAAATCACCAATCAGGCTTATTTTTAGTTTGTGGGTCCACATAGAGATGGGCCAAACATCCATACCGTCAGTGGTCTCGAAGAGTGTACCACATGGCTCATACAAACGTCACTCGGGAAAAGTGAACTCAACCTAAAGATCATGTAAACACCTCTCCCCCCATGTATAAGTTGTGGATTTCTAAATGGACAGACATCAAGATTTGATGCAGGCGCCCAAAACATTTTCATGTTTTTTCATCCCATTGTTTAAAAATACAGCCATTATAACGGTAACGCTCCAACCGTGTTGCATTTGTTTTCCATTATAACGCGCAAAACCGAAAAAGGGATATCCATTATAATGGAAACAATGATCATTAATATTTTTTTAAAACATTTACTGATATCTAGGTTTTTTCAAAAAATAATAATATTATAACTTTATTTTAACTATGAAGTAACTGATGTGACCCGTTATAACGGCCGTTGTAACGATCATAACGGTAATGTTAAGGGACCGTTATCACTTTATAACCTGTCATTTAAAACCTCTGTCCATCCTATCTAGTGTAGGAAACGTGTCTAGTTACCGTCCTCAAGGGATCAGTTATATTCTTTTTAGCTCAGCTCTTGAAGTAAGGCCTACTTTGATAAACATAGAAACTTCAAAATCTGAAGTCTCCCTCTCCCAAAAATCCACGTGGAGCACCCTTTAGAGCCTACTGACCTTATGGATGTTTGTTTCACCTCTTGGTAGCTCTACAGACCAAAAACAACTTGATCAATGACTTATAACAGTTATTTTACAGTACCCAAAAAAATGCTCAAATCCAATGGTCAGAAAACACAAAATATTAAAATGCTAAGTACAATGGCTAAAAATCACCGATTAAGCTGCATTTTGATGTGTAGAACCAAGAAGAGGTGGACCAAACATCCATAAGGTCAGTGGGTCTTAAATAGGATACACGTGGCATTTTGGGAGGGGAACATCAAACTTTGAAGTTTCTAGTTGTCATCAAGCTACTTTGGTCATTCCCCGTAAATGGAAAGAAGAATCAAGAGATGGCACGAAAATTAAATAAGCGGATTTTGTAGTAGCGGGCATGTTAAGCAATCTTCTAAACTGTGCAAAAGCCATCCCTTCCTTCTCCATTTTGGCTTTCTTAGCTACCAAGCTTAGAACCCCCCCTCTCAGTATATAATGTAAGGCCATGAAACCTGCAACACATATATCATCACATTTGAACAGAATCATGCCGATTCACACATCTGATTCCGATGATGAACCGTCATCCCATGGAAGTCTCTTAGTCGGTCATAAATCTCTACACACCATTCTGGGAGGAGGAAGAGGTATTCTTCTTCACTACTTTTATCTAGCTTTTTCTAACATAAAATCCATGTCAGTAAGCCTATGATCTGACCCACATTTTTAATTATTTTTTATTAAATCGCATTTGTCGTGTCACTGTTAGCGGGTACGTAATTGTAATACCAATAGTTCCATGTATACATTGACTGGTTTTTCCGCAAATTGCTGGGTCAAGATCAACCCAACCCGACCGGTCCGGTCCAGGTTTAAGAACATTGCATGTAATAATGCTCAATTTACCTCCATCAGGCAATTTTGTCATTGAGTTTCTCGAAAATTTAACCCATGTCATTCATCATCAAGCTCTAGCTTTAGCCCAGCGATTGGCGCACCCCGATAGAAATTGAAATGTGGGTTGATTGTTGCAGTTGCGGATGTGTTGTTATGGAAGGACAAGCGCATATCGGCTGCAATTTTGCTTGCAGCTACGGTGATATGGATGCTTTTCGAGGTCGTGGAGTACAATTTCGTCACACTTCTATGTCACATCTCCATCACCGCCATGCTCGTCGTCTTCATTTGGTCTAATGGTGCAGCACTATTCGATCGGTAACCTAACTATATTAGAATTACCTGTTTACGGATAATTAGAATTTTAGCCCTTTGAAAATTATTTATTTCTAGTCATGACACTATTTTTGTTCATTTTTACTATTTATTCCTTAATTAGAATAAAATTATTTAATTAATTACCAGTGATCTCTTGTTTAATTTTGACCTTAGATTGCATTTGTTCATATTATTGTTAATTTCTTCAGGCATCCTCCCAAGATCCCTGAAATTATCCTATCCAAATCCGCATTTGAAGAAGTCGCTTTGACGTTCCACGTGAAACTCAACCGATTCATTTCGACCCTTTTCGATATCGCATGCGGGAAAGAATTGTCATTCTTTCTTCTGGTATCTCAATTTACTTGCACTCCTTCATTCCAAGGTTTAAAAGGCGCCCATTATAACGGCAGCATAACGGATTGGGGGCGTTACTGTTTTTCCGTTATAACGACCGTTATAACAGATTGTAGCCCACAAGACCAAATTTTGAATTTCAAATTTTCAACGGAAAATAACAGAAATAACGGCCTTTTTTTAACATTTTTTTTTCATAAAACGTTAAAATGGTATGTAACCTAATGGGGGAGGTCCGTTTCCGTTAAAATAGCCGTTATTTCCGTTACAAGGGGCGTTCCAATTACAATCTTCCATCTATATTTGAATTTCAGGCAATCGCTTCACTCTGGATACTTTCGGTCGTCGGATCATATTTCAGCTCTATAAATCTTCTGTATTTTGGTAAGATCTCATAGATTTCTTTATATCTATATGTTCTCATCGGAGTTTATGTCTAATTTGATCCATTTCCTTGTTTAATGTTTGAAGGATTTGTGTGCGTTGGAACGCTGCCAGCTTTTTATAACCAGTACCAGAAAGAGGTGGATAGAGTTGCTAGAAAAGGGAACCGGAACATGAAGAAACTGTACAGGAAATTTGATTCAGAGGTTCTTAATAAAATTCCCAGAGGACCCGTGAAGCAGAAGAAATCCAAATAAGTTGGAAGTGCAAGCTTTAATATGATTTGTTGATTATTATGAGAATTTAAGAATCATGCAAAGATCAGACGGTTGTTCATGTGGGGTTGATGATGGGATCTCTATTGTAATTCTTTTATAAGAGATTCATATTTTCGTGAATCTAATAAGTTTTATTTCTACATGTAAATATTTTTCTTTTAATTAAATATTGATGTAATAATAAGAAATATTCAGTCATGGTTGGAGCCAAGGTTTAAAAGGGGCAGTTATAACGGTGCCATTTTTCCCGTTATAACGAATTGTAATGCTCAGGGGCCAAAACGGGAAATAACAGTCCCAAAATTCAAATTTTGAATTTCAAATTTTAATAAAATATAACGGAAATAACGAGCATTTTTTTCACAGATTTTCTCATAAAATAACACTCGTTATTTATGTTATAATGGAAAAATAACGGAAAATAACGACCATTATAATAAAAATAATTACCGTAATTTTCTGAGCGTAAAAACAGTACATATATAACATAACGGGGGAGGTCGGAATCCATTATAACGGCCGTATTTTAAGCCATGATAGGAACTTGGAACCCATTCAAACTTGAGACAAATGCAAAGAATTGCAACCTTTCTTGGCTGTGTTTGGTTCACGGAATATTCAAATTCCATGTTCTGTTTTTTTTCCATGTAAGTCTTTTCCTGGAAAATTCATAAGCTATAAAAAAAAATTATGCGTTTGGCAATGACAAATAAAACTCAAAAAATTCTTCAAAAAAATGATTACAGCTCGGTGATGTAACTATTAAAAAGTAAAAGGAAACTCGAGCAAATTATGCCATTTATATCTAAGGAGAGAACGATTTCTCTCCTACGAAGGTGCCAATAAACTACTCTGTAGTATCTTGTGGCCACGCATTCTTGCACAGTGTCGAAAGAGAGGGAGGAATACGAAGGATGTTACCTTGTTGAAAAGAGATGGTGAGGAAGGAGTTGTCATTATCAATGTTATTAAACTGGGTCCTGCCCGGCCGGTCGAATCGGTGACCCGATCACAAAACCAGGTTGGGTTGATCCCGACCCAGTAATCTGAGAAAAATCGTTCACAGTCTTCTAACCTGCTCGACTCGGCCAATTGTAATGGTGACTTGGGGTAGTCCACCAAGGGGCGGGCAAAACATTCATGGATCAGTAGGCCCCAAAGAGTTGTTATGTGACGAGTTCGCCTAGTCAACCCGGCCAATTGAACCGGTGACCTAGCTGACCCAGACACGGGCTGAACCGGTGACATGGGGTGGTCCAGCAAGGGGCAGGCAAAACATTCATGGATTAGTAGGCCCCAAAGAGTTGCCATGTGGCTGGTTGACCTAGTCGACCAGCAGTTGACCCGATGACGTAGTAAACCAGTCAGGTCCACCAAGGGGCAGGCAAAACATTCATATGGGTTAGTGGGCCCAAAGAGTTAACATGTAGTGGGTTGACCCGGCAGTTTAATCGGTAACCCAATGAACCGATCCGGGTATGAAAACATTATTCATAGTATCGAGCCTCAAGGTAAAATAAAGTCGTGCTATAACTTTAAAAAATCAACAGACCGACTTTATTTCGGTCAATTGATTTTCTTATTTTATTTTCCAAAAATCTCTTTTTATTCCAGAGTTTTTTTCCTAAAATGAACCAAACAAGCATTTCATATTTTTGGCTAACCGAACGAAGGTAAAAATTGTATTCTCGTGGAGGACATGCATTGATGAAGTATCCTTTATAAAAGGCCTTTGTAACACTTACAAAAGGGATTAAAACTCCGGTTAACACCGGCAGTCAGCGAAGCTGCTAACCACCCACAATATGAGCCATGTGGCACATTCTTAGAGGCCACTGACCATATGCATATGGCTGTTTGGCCAATCCCTAGGTGGTCCTGCAAACACAAAAATCAGCCTGATTCGTAATTTCAAACCTTTGGATCTTTGTACCTCAGCCAGGCATTTTGGCCCGCGGCCCAGCCCGGTCTGTTGTGGTTTCTGGGATCCACTCTCTTGAGGCCAAACCTGATGAGCCTGCCCAATTAGCCCGGCCCAGGCCATCCTGGCCGATTTGGCCCAACCAACACACCCTTAAATTTATTTGAATTTGAAAACAAATGCACTTGGGCCAATTTGGCCCGTCCAGCCCGGCCCACTACTGCAGATGTGGTCCAACCAAAGCAGCCCTACCCCGGCCAAAATTTGTACCCCCAATAATGTTAAAATCAACCCACGAAAATGACTCCAATCCAACACTTAAAAATCACAAATCAATTTTTTGGTTTGTAGGTCCACCTAGGGATTGGCCAAACATCCATATGGTCACTGTCCTATAAGAACATACCACATGGCTCAAATTGTGGGCGATCAGCGGATTTGCTGACCATCAGCGGTCAACAAACCTTTCTTCAAGCATGAATCGAACCTAGACTAGACTTCGTTACTATTTCTTTGAGCCTACTCAAGAATTTAGGAGTTAGACGTGACTTTTTTGGCTTGGATCCCTTAATCTCTTCTAGATTTAGGAAAGAGTGAACAAGCTGCAAAATAGACTCGATAATTCACTTTGTTGTGTTAGGTGTCTTGTATTCTGCAGGGATTTTATAACCTATGTTTTACAACTTGCAAAGTCAACTTGGGACTTGGCCGAGTGGACTTGCCTCTATCCTATTTCAAGTCGACTCAGCATAAGTTGACTCGGAAATTTGGTCTAGTTGACTCAAAACTCGGCCCAGTCAACTGTTTAAAGGCCGAGTCGACTTGGAACTCAATTTTTTTGAATTTTTAAATATTTTTTGTATTCTTTCTATATTTTATGATTTTCTAAGTTTTTTTAATAATTATTATTTTATATATTTAAATATTAATAATTAATTAAATGACTCGCCGAGTCGACTCCCGAGTCATAAAGGTGACACAACCATTGGACTTCTGAGTTGAATCCGAGTTCCGGGTTTTAAAGCATTGCATTAAACCGCAGCTTTACGTTGGTCCAACTCCATGCTGACCTGGCTGTAGAGTTGCAAGGGGGTAGCGTGTGCCCGGCCAGTAGAGCCACAATGGTGTTTTTGTTTGTACAAGTTTGTACAGTTTGTTTTGGATTACAACTTGTATTTGGAGTACTTTGGGCATTCCATTGTACCAGATATTATATATATTCTCTAAAGGAGAGTTGCAGCTTCACTTGTACATTGAGAGAATGAGAGAGGAAACTATTGTAAACCTAATTCTTTAGAGATAAGAAATAGCTTTTCTCACCTGTGAATGTAGGCACACCAACTAACCATGTAAATTTGTTGTGTCTATGTAATTGATCTTTTTAGTTATATTTATATTTTTGTTGGTTCATGGAAGATCTATTTTTAACATTCTTTAACACAAGTATACTAAAAAAACTAAATCCAATAAATAAGAAATTAAGGTAATGTTCATCGTCATAATGCCTCTAGAACTGAAACTGATAAATACCTAATATTTTATCGAGTATCAAGTACCCACCAATAGAATAATTAATAGGCTCCCACGCTCAAATTAAAAGAAACTTAATAATGACAATTCTAGGTCCTATCGATTTTGGTTCTAGTCTGGTCAGTGACCAATATACTTAGAGCTAAAACCTTATTCTTGGCTTAGGGTCCTATTAGTTCAAGTTCCAATATTGAAACAAATAGTCCCGGAACTGGAATAATCAAGATCGAGCAGTCTTGTTGTGTTTCGATTATCATGTATCCATTTGTTATGTTATGTGAAGCTTGATGGTGCTAGAGTATTGTACATGAAAGCACAAACCATGCACATTGTTATTTGAGTGTTTTATAATACAATACGCTATCAATATCTTATATACATCGATCATATTTTCCTTTCCATTTGAATGTTTGCACATGTGTTCTATTCGATGTTAGATTGGAACTGTTGTTGTTATAACATTAGTGGATCGCATTAACAATATGATGCTACTTCTGTTTTGATAATTGCCTAAAATGAACAAAACTAACAATGTTATTTCTACTTATATATGAATAAATTGGATTATAAGTGTAGATAATGCTGCGTTAAGTTATCCGCGAGTGGACATTGTACATATAATGGTTGAAGAAAGTAATGTTATAGAAAATTTGTGAAATAACGGAATATGAAATTTTAAAAAAGTAGAGGTTAGAATGTTGTAATTGAATTGAAATTATTGAGAGGACCTATTAAAATTTTCCCCAGCGGATGTTAAGTAACCGAAACTACGAACCCTGAAAAATATAATTATCTCATAAAATTATGCAATTATCTCAATAAAACTGAAATTATAAATAATAATAGAATGTAAAAAGTATAGATAGAAAAATATAAAAAATTCATCGGGTTTAAAAGCAAAGCAATAAAATGCAAACAATTTAAAAAAAAAAGTTGATATTGAAGAACATAAGGTAGAAATCGTTTGGTAAGGTATCAATGGAGTAAATAAGGGAAATAGAGCAATACTATCAAGAAAAATCAGAAGAAACATTCATTTGATCGTGGCAAGTTGCTGTGAAACCATATTCATGGAGCAAGAGATCATCTGTGGCTTCGTTTTTCAGATCGTGTGGCTTCGTTCTTCAGACCAACAAAAAAGAGGAACAATATTTAAAAAAAAACAGAAATCAATATACATATATAAGAATAACTACTTCTAAAAGAGAGGGGCAAACAACTCAAACCCTAACCCGAACAAAAAATTAGGTTTTCCAATACGATTTCCAACCACCGATGAATGAACGTCATATGTTCTTTGATGAGAAAATCTCCATTGTTGTCTTTGCAGAGGATTTCGAAAGATTTTTTTATCTTAATTGAGAATATATCTCCATTGCTAAAAAGAGATCTCCATCATATCAGAAATCCTTGGTGCTTTTGGAAATAGGAAGATGTATAAGAGGCGTTTATGGAAAAACATCTTGGATAATACGTTTAAGATATCAAGGAAGATAGAGGAATTTAATTAGAGGTTTAAGGGATTTTATAGATGGACGAATATAAAAAGATATTTTTGAGTAATATGTTTAAGGTAAGAGAATATATAGATATTTAAAGGATTATGGAGATGGAAGAATATGGAAAGACGTTTTGGGTAACACATTGAGAGGGAGAGTCGTAGGATTGGAAAGGGAGAGGGGATGTTCTTAATATAAACTTTTTTGATATTTTTTCTCCTCTATTATTCTTTCAGGAAGTTGTGATAGAAACCAATTGGATCACTTGCGACATCTACCATGTTTATCATAATAGCAAAACTGTCTTTGACGTACATATTAACTGTAAAAGTTCTATTTTCTTGGCGCATGCCACGTTCAATCACTTTCATTTGAAAATTATGTATGCTACCAAGCAATTTTTTCAACATATATTCTTAACACATATACGGATCCATTTTCCTGTGAATATTAAATATTAGATTATTTATAAAATATATATTATATTAATAAATTAGATTTCAAATAATATGACTTCATCTTAACTAATAGAAACATCACACAATTCTAAGCCCGAGCCCGAACCCAGCACAAATGGGTTGATCGGGTTGGTCGGATTGTGCCACAAGCCTACAACTCCACAATCCTACTCTCCATTTTGCTCTCTGGAGATTAATATGTAATCAAAGGCATTTTCTCCGAAGATGGAAGGGAGGATGGGGCAACTGGTGTTTTCATCGATGATGCATATGAACGAACTATAGAGTGAGATGTATGGAAGGAATGCTTTTCTCTCTTGTATCTAGAGATATAGTTTCGTATGTATATATGACTTTTGAGAGAGGATTAGAAGGTCTTGTTACAACATAATGATAAGGCTCAGTTGTTACATTTGAAGAGAATCCGAAGATTAAAGCCTATCTCAGTGTACCAAGAAGACCGGAGGATTTGGTACTTCTATCACCCCCCTTCAAGGGGAACGGCCACCTGTGGACGGTCAACTTGGACCTTATAACTTGAAATCTACTTATACTCAATCCTTTTTATCATAATGTCGGCTAGTTGGGCATCACTTGGCACGAAAATAATTTTTAATTGACTAGTATGAACCCTTTCACGAATAAAGTGTACATTGACTTCGATGTGCCAGGTACAAGCATGGAACACTAGATTGGTGGTGAGATACGTAGCGCCAATGTTGTCACAATATAGGGTTGGGCAAAGCTTTCAAGGTACACCAAGTTTTGTTAGAGAGTTGAGCCATTGAACTTCAGCACTTGTAAATGAGAGAGACCGATACTCAACTTCAGTGCTTGATTTTGACATTGTTGGTTGTTTCTTAGCCGACCAAGAAATTATATTTTGACCAAGGAAGATTGTATATCTAGAGATAGATTGTCAATCATCCGAGTAGCGGCCCAATCTGCATCCGAGTATGCATAGAGATTCAAATCATCTGAGGGTGTAAGATGGATACCGTAGTCAATGGTCCCCTTAAGGTAACGCAAGATCCACTTGGCCACATCAAGGTGAATGGTAATCGGTTAATGAAGTAATTGGCAGACTTGATTGATTGCACAAGTAGTTGGCCAACATGTTTGGATAGTTTTGGACCAGTAGATACAGGAGTAGGGACTGGTTTGCAACCAGCCATGTTGCAATTCAACGAAATATCCATAGAGTATGTCATTTGGTTGAGGAAAATACCATGGGTTGCCGTTTTAGCTTCCATTCCAAGGAAATAATTTAAAGCTCCCAAATTCTTCATATCAAACATTCAAGTTAAATCACCAATAACATAGTTAATAGTTGTAAGATGATCTCTGGTGACAATGATGCATGTCATCAACGTACACCAAAATAACTACCATGTGGGAAGAACATTGAAGAATGAACATAGAGTTGTCGTTTTGGTTATTTTTTAACCCAATATTAAATAGATGAGAACTCAAACTTTGGAACCAAGCCCGAGGAGATTGCTTAAGTCCATATAAAGATTTTTTTAACTTGCAAAAATGATTAGGAAAATTAGTATTCACAAATTCAAGAGGTTGATTCATGAAAATTTCCTCCTTTAAATCACCGCACGTGTAGAAAGGCATTTTTGACATCCAATTGTAGCAGTGGCTACTTGTGAGAAAGTGCTAATGTGAAAATGATTCAGATGGTTTGTGGCTTGACTACGGGACTAAATGTCTTGTCATAGTCACTGCTTGGTTGTTGATGATAACCCTTTGCAACTAAGCGTGCTTTGTAATGTTCAAGACTTCCATCCGCCCATTGTTTAATTTTATAAACCGATTTGCACCCTACCACATTGGCATGTAGAGATGATTCAACAAGAGTCCATATCCATTGTTTTATTAGGGAGTTAAATTCATCGATCAACCATAGCTAGCCTCCAATTTGCATCCTTGGAGGCAGTTATGTAAAATGAAGGTTCTTCTTGAAGAAAAGAAGATGAAGCCAATAAACAATGTAAAGGTCATGTTTGGTGGCTAAGTATAGCTTAGGCTTTCGTGTCCCATCTTGTAACCGGGTTACCATATGATGGCGAGTGGGTGCTCGGTTTAATGTTGGAACTGGTTCGAATTAGGCATCTAAAGTGCTTGTAGGCTGTTGGAGGGTGGTAGTGGGGTGGGGTGGGTGGTGGAGGGATTTGATGGGGTAACAACTTGATTTGTGAGTGGAACAGTTGGTGTTGGTGACGTAGTATGGGTTGAAGGTAAAAAGCTAGTAGGCGGTGTGAAAAAAAAATTATAGGTGAGGGAGTTAGAGGTTGTGATGGGATATGAGAAAATGGAAAACGATTTTCATCAAACCTTAGATGGCAAGAGATGAACCTCCCATTTGTCAGACATGTGCATACATCGATATCCCTTATGGAGCGGACTATAACCCAAAAACACAAAAATAACAGATTTTAGAGAGAGTTTGTGTGTGTCATAGTCTTGGAGGTATGGAAAATAAGCACACACAAACACTTTTAGGATGGTTATCTACTGGAGGCTTTTGATATAACAAAGAATAAGGACTTTCATCCGTCCATAAAGAAGATGGAGAATAAGTATTTAGAAGAATGGTAAGTCCCATGTTAGTGATGTGGCGATATTTTCTCTCGGAAACAACATTTTGCTCAGATGTATGAGAACACGAGAGATGTCGAATAATTCCACAATTATTTAAATGTGAGATAAAATCGTTTGAAATGTATTCGTCACCACCATCACTTTATAGAACTTCTATTTTTCTTTCAAAATAGTTCTCAAATATTCTTTGGAATTGGAGGAAACACTAATGAACTTTAGATTTAGCACGCATATGATAGATCTATGTATATCTGTTATATGAATCAATAAAAAGAAAATAGAATCGAAAACCAAAGACTGAAGATACCAAAGAAAGTCCCCACACATCTGAATGAATAGTATATAAAGGAAACGATGCTCTTTTATTTGACATAATAAATGGTAATCAGGTGTTTTTACCTAAGTGACAACTGTCACAAAGAGGAGTTGGTTTTAGAAAAGAAAAATGTTCATAAAATTGATTTAACAATAAGCGCAAGATAGGTGTAGACGAATGTCCGAACCGCTGATGCCATAAAGAAGTAGAATCTTTAATAGCCATGAAACTAGTGAGATGAGGATTGAAAACATAGAGTCACCATTACATATTTCGTGGGCAATTACTTTATGGAACTCTTGATCCTTTATCACACAAGAAGAAGAGTTAAATTCAACAAAGCAACAATAAGGATTTTGAAGGTGTATGCAATGTATGGCTTTTTGTATGGGTAATAGGTAAAGGATTTCCATCGCCCATTAGCAGGGAGTTAGTGCCATGATATAGGATGATATTAGTAAAATTACCTTGGTCATTAGAGGCATGAATTGATGCACCTGAATCTGCAATCCATGTTGAAGTACCCGAATCATTCAATGAAAGTGCAGCAAGGGCCTGTAATGGTGGATATGTGGTGGTATCATTTTTAGTATAAGATTCATCAAAGTGATACCAACATTTGATGGCTGTATGGCCTCGTATGCCACAAAGTTGACAAAGGGGTCATGGAGAGGTAGTATGTCGAGTGGTGCTAGCCCTCTGGGGGTTGTATGAGGACATGCGGTTATGGGAGCTTTGATTTGGTATAGTGTGTCCATAATTAGCCGAGTGACCATGATTGTTGGTAAAATAGCGACCTCGTCCTCTTCCATAATTTTTCTTGATGTAATTATGGGCCAACAAAGCAGTATGAGATGGGGGAATCTCAGCATATAATTGTTGTAGTGCTTCTTGAGCAAGAAGCATTGCTTGGACTTCTCTGAAAGTCAGATAATTCTCACAAGTTATATGTGTGTCTGAATCACATTGTAATTCCGATCGAGTCCTTTGAATAGCCACGAAACCTTGTCTTCATCTAGTAATGGTTTCTGAATAGCTTCGAGATCATCGCATAAGCGTTTGAATTCTTTGATATAGGTGAACATAGATGATGTTCCCTTGCAGCAGGATTGAACCATTTGTCGCAAATCGATCTCACACATACGTGTACGCTAAATAAAGAGATCTATGAGGTTATCCCAGACTTCTTTAGAGCTGGATAAGCCTACGACTTCGACAAGAAATACATCAGTTATGGTGGAAAAAGTCCACGACATAAGAAGTTATTGATCGAGTTGCTTCAAAGCATGAACACGGGATTCGGCTGTTGAGAATTATTGTTGGAGTTAGCAATAGACTGAGGAGGCAATGGGATAGAGCCATCAATGTATCCCATTAAATTGTAGCCGTTTAGTAGAGGCTTGAATTGACTTTGCCATAGGAGATAGTTGTTCTCATTGAGTTTGATAGAGATAAGATTAACCAGGGTAGGCAAGCATTTGGTTAGATGAGTAGCATCCATAATGTGGGTCGTTGCAGAAGATGAAGGAATGGCTATAGAGGATTCAGTTGACATTGTAGGAGGGGAAAAGAAGGAAAGAGAAGAGGAGAATTTAATTGGACCGTCTCGCTCTGATACCATGAACGAACTATAGAGTGAGATGTATGGAAGGAATGCATTTCTTTCTTGTATCTTTAGAGATAGTTACGTATGTATATATGACTTTTGAGAGGGGATTACAAGGGTTTGTTACAACAGAAAGATAAGACTCAGTTGTTACATTTGAGGAGAATCTAGAGATTAAAGTCTATCTCAACATACCAAGAAGACCAGAGGACTTGGTACTTCTATCAACATACTCTACTTCAAAACATATCATTCTGACAAAGACCATCTATGATATATTTTTATCATCTCATTATGACCAAGACCATATCCTCCATTGATGCATACTTTACTTCAAAACATGTTATTTTCAGCCTTCCCACTCTATTTTTTGCGCCTTCTACCATTAAAAGTTTGGTCCTTCTCACTAGCAGTCAATGGCCTTTAGTGCACACAATTAAACCATCAAAGTAGAATATACTATCTATTTAAGATTCTTATTGAGCTCCATGGCCATGTGGTGGAAGATGTAGCAGATGCATTCGGGGACGAATAGGAGCTTGTCGCGGTAGTCAGAGGTTAAGGGGTCATGGTGGTGGTTGGGGATCCAGACGAATGTAGCTTGTGGCAGAAGCAGCGGAAGATGGAGAAATCAAGCTCCAGATGAGACATTAGCTTGAATCAATCTGCCATTTTTCCATTTTGGCAAAGAGAGAGAGAGAGATAAGAGGGGAGGGGAGGGGAGGGGTGATGGGAGAGATGGGAGGCAGGGAGGCTAGGATTTGGGAAATGAAAAAAGAGAACCCTAACTGTATATATACATAAAATCGGGCTCAGGTTGGGTCGGGTTACACAAAGCTTCATCCCGAGCCCAACCCGAGTTCGATCGGGCTATGAAAATTCAGGCATGAGCCCGAGCCCTAGTACTGAGAAGGCCAACCCAAACCGAGCCTGAGCCCAACGTTGCCTGGAACCCGTCAGGCTCGGAATCCACCCAAGTTGCAGCCCTAAGGGATTCGGAGGCATCACCCCTATAATTTTTCTGGGAGGTCTTTTCCCTTGAAGGCATTTTTGTATTTATACATAGATATGAAGAGGTTATCTATACCTTGGTTGATCAGAGATGATTATTCATTGTATTGTGAATGTTTCTTTTGCCTCAGAGCATAGTGGAATCTTTGTGAGTCCAGGGACGTCCCTCGATCTTGAGGGAACCACGTAAATCTCTATGTGATCATGTATTTGCATCTTTGTTGTTTATTGTTCTTTTTTTCACACCATTGACACCCGTGGACTATCAAGGCCATTTTTACATTTGAAGTTTGAAAGAATGTCCCTCTTTTATGAAGTAAAAAAGGTTGAGGGGCCTGTTTGCTTAATGATATTTTAAGAGTGGCCTAAAGTGATATTTTTCCTAAACTAAAACTTAATGATACCTTCTTTGAAAATAGCAGGGTGGATCTAGAAAAAAGGGCCCTCACAAACTTCATTTGGGTCAGAGAAATATTTTAAATTCGCCAACATTCACAAACTTGCTTGGACTTCTCTCATTCCCTGTCACCCTCCACAACCTACATGACTTGTGGATCACTTAAAAAGGTGCTTATTGTTTTTTTGTTTTTTTCTGAAATCTTTTTGTGCTCATTAAGCTGGCTTTAAGAGGACTCCACTTGGGTTCATGGGTTTCCATGCATTTATTAAAAGTCTTCAAAATAAAATCTATGAAATGAATCCGGATAAGATCTGACCAGGCCCATCCTCCCCAGGTCAACCTTCAAATGTGGTGGTTGTGGGTCATTAAATATACAAAGTACCCTTGCTTTGAGGGCAGTTTTTCTATACGAGGAAACCTGATGTGTAAGTCACAAATACCCTTTCCATCTGTTGGTCACGCTATATCTTGCCACATGGCACTTCTTATGTTTGCCTCACCCTTGATGAACCTACACCCACAAGTTGTCCTGATAGGTGGTGATTCCTAGCCACAGGATTATGAAAATACCCAAGAGAATCGATTCCCAGCTAGATCATGATGAAAACTGCTCAAATCACTTACAGACTGAGTTTTTGGTGGGCCACACATTCATGGGTCGTCAAAGAGTGAGCCAAGTGGCAAGATTTGGCGTGACAAACACGCAGGACAGGTATTTTGTGGTGAACATGTAGGAAAGATTAATTTATTGATCAACTTTGACAAAGAAAAGTGGGATCTGCCGACGCGTTCATCATTATCATAGTGGGGTTGACCCACCACACCATCCAATGTCTAACTTAGAAGTATTGCCTACCAATCTAATGCTAGAAACAAGAAGAATCACATAAAGTACTAAAGCGTATGAGAGAAAAAGTAGGGGGGAGAGATATTTCTCACACTAAAATGAATTGGAATAAGGATAAGAAGCCTGTGTAAGCCTGTAATAAGGGCTCCTCAGAGAGAGAAAGAGAGAGATAGAGAGAGAGAGAGAGAGTATAGATGATGAGGGAATGGAAGGAGGTGATTGTTGATGATGGAGGAGGTGTAGGTGGCGCTGCTCTACTCTTTTTAGCTGCTTTGGTCACCCTCTCTCTTATCTCAGCCATCATCTTCTTTTGTGCAGATGGTGCATCAAAAGACAAAGGCGACCCTGCTGTTTACGGTGGGGGATGCTCTGCCGGGTGCGGTGCAGCCTGTGGAGCATGAACCCCCACTACAAATTCTCTCTGATGCTACCCGTAGAGCCCAAAAGGTTCACTGAACGAGCGAAAGGTGTACTAGGGATGATATAGTAGTTATGGCATGTAATTTACATTGGCTACTTGCCACCATAGTTGAATCCATAGTTGAATCTCCGTCTAAGCATTTTTCTTTTCTTTTTGCTTGAACTTTCTGAAATGGATTACTACCTCAAGTTTATGATCTCTCTAAATGGATTACAAACCACACCCCCCCCCCCCCCCCCCCCCCAAGTAGTTTGTAGTGAGGAGCTTGAAGTTCAGTAGTACATGTGAATGTGCATGTCCATGCGGCCAGGCCGCAGCAGAGCGGGGTCTAGCCGCTCCTGGTTGGTTGTGAACATGATGATCCTCTCGTCCCTGCAGCTTGACCATAGCCTGTCGATGAAATTGAGCAGCCCTGATTTCTAGAATTTCTAGTCGATTGAACAAACAGAAGATCATGATCATAAAGGACTGTTTTGAGATCCCAGAAAATGCCCAACTCGATTTAATCAAGTAATTAGTTCTGCACGCATACGAGCCAGGCTTAAGGGGACGGGAAACTACCCTGTTCGAGACTGCAACATTCATTATTTTTCTCTTTTTCCTCCCCCATTAAGCAGTAAATAATTGTTTCTATTACACTAATTAAGGAATCAATCACAGTTTGACAAATAAATGATCTAGTTCAATCCACATGGTTCACAATTCACGGCATTTTATTGCGGAATTTAAAAAAGTAATAGCCTTATTAAGGCACTTAATTCACTAAGTTGGTTACATAATTCATGGGGATTCCAGTGAATTGCCTTGTCCTTATTGATGAAGCCAGATCGTGTAATGTGTACAGCACATCTTATTACAAAAAATGACAGTTGGAACAGTTGATCCATCTAAACTCTGACGATTTAGTGGAGTATCGTCCACCAACCCATTGATGCAGACTGTTCCACACAATGGGCTATATCTCAAAATCATAATCCAGCGATAGATCAACATGTGGTACCATTATTACTAGATTAACACAAATGAAAAGCAATAATAAAGATCAAAGGAAAAAAAAAACATAACAGGCTCACTCATGTTTGCATTGGTGTGTGAATTTCATATTTTGGATCTTGATCCCTCTTGTTGTCTTTACATGCATGAATTATCAGGAAGTCTGCAACCTTATGAATATAGAAGATCCTTTGGGCATTGAAGAATCGTCTTCTGCTACTACATATCTTACCAGTTTCAGGTTTATATTCCCTGGCTTTTCCTTATTTCTGTCGAGGAAATATCAATTCGGAACCTCTCTTCCGGTATTGAGATAAACATGTCCTTCAACTCCTCTGGAATTTCAAAATCTTCAAGAACCTGGAAGATGTCACAACACACGCTTGATAAATATTTTACAAGTATGAAGAGGAAAGTGGATAATGGGGCAGGATGGATTTGCTTAGCTTTGAAATGCAGACACACCTTGAAAACACCATCGACGTTTCGACCGCCTACAAGGAAAGTGCATCCCATTCTTTTACATCCTAGCAGTATCTCCAGCATCTTACCATGATCCCCACCATAGTATTTTGGCTGAAAATTAAACATATATAACTTGTAAGAAATCAACTAGAATATTACACCACGACAATGTTCTCTTAAATTACCAAGTGAAAGAAATGCAAGGTACAAACATCTCAAAAGATCTACATGTTACAAAATTCAGTTTAATTAGCATATCCATATAAAATCCACATGCAAAGCTTTATATACAGGTAGAGATTTCATACATTAATGAGCCTTGCTGCAGTGTCTGCCCCAATTACAAAAGCACTGCCAGGAAAAATTTCTGCTTTCTTGTAAAAGTATGGCTGATTGGAAATAATTACCGTCTTTCCTGCCAATGAAGAGTAATGAACATCAAAAAGCCAGGGATTTGCATACAAACTAAGTGGTTCCATTGGCCCAGTAGACAAATTACTCTAACGCAAAGAAGTCTTTTATTTTATACTAGTAAATGGCCCGTGCCCACGGCACTCTTCGACAAAAGCGTTTGCAAAAATTGTACTCAAAACGGTATAACAGATTGGGGGCGTTACCGTTTTTTTCTGTTGTAACGCACAGGGGCAAAAATGGGAAAATAACAAATGGTCATTGATTTCTTTATGTCTAATGGGAAAATAACGAATTACCTTGAATCCCTCGACTGAGGAAACCCCAAATTCCTCACCATCTGTTGTGCGCGGGTCAACTGAGGTAGCGATCGAATAAATGAGGGGGATTGAGTGGCTGAAATCTAACTGTCCACATTAGATGGATGGATTTGATCTCAACCACTCTTTATCTTATGAAGCCAGATAAGATAAGAGATAAGACAACTGAGCTGTTTTGTTATATATATACTACCTTGAGTTCTCTATTTCATGAGCTACATTAATTAACAACACAACCATGCAGAGGAAAAGGAAGCCTATTGGCCTAAGACACAATCATACTTGGGAGTGTAAATAGGCTGGGCCTGGGCCTAGCTTTTGTTAAATGTCTTGGTAAATTTTGAATTGGCTCAAAGTTTCCTTACATCTTTTTTTTCCAGGGTCCTCTATTCAGTACTCTTATTTTGGATTAGCACAAGTGGCAACACCTTATAAGTTATTCTTAAGTCAGGCTTGTCAGATTGTTAAGCAGATAGATTTTGTACTTTCTCAGTGAACCTAAAGGAAAGAGAGAAAAAAAGCCCCCAAGTGTTGCGCAAAGATCGTAATATTATATAATCCATTAGAAGAATATTTAGTCCTGTTTATGGTACTTTTAAAATGTTTAAACTTACGAATAAAGCTCTGTAGCATATCTCAAATATTGGATGTAGCAGTTCTGATTTTCTCTTCAAAATTAATTAATCATGGGATAGGTAGACATCTAGAATTTGCCACTGTTTGAAACAGATTCAAGAGAACATAAAATCCCCACCAATCTCCTACAGCCAGAAACTAATGTGTGTCCCAGGCATTTTCTGTTTCCTTCTCCAAATTTTCTCACCCATCACCCACAACTATAACTCTGAACCTAAATCTAATATCACCTAACACCACGATTCCTCAACTTCCTACAAACAATATACATGTACAATTAAAACATTACACACCTAGAATACTGAAACATCAAACAAATTAGATAAGCAAAATGCTATCACCAACTTCTGGAACAATGGTCCAAGATTATTGGTTCCACAAATTATGCAAACCATAATTACAAATAATATTATGAAACTTATCTATTTAGGGACCCGAAAAAATATATTAGATGAATAGCACCAGCCTCACCAACATTTTCAAATTGTTTGACACGATCTTTGATTTGAGATACTGTCAGTGGAGGTTTATCTGCATTGATTGCTGAAATCTCGAAGCATGGGAACCCATCACCACAAATGCTACATAAGAAACGAATAATTAATAAGAAAGGATAATATATCTATTCTCATTGAAGTAGGATAATAACAATATGTTTCTATAATGTATCATGTTAATGCAACACATGACTAATTCTGTACTTTTACCTTCATTACAGCATTAGTATATATAATAATTGTGAGGGTCGACTAGTGTATGTTCAAAACACTAGTTCGACTTCCACTTCTCTCTCTTCGACTTACATGGTATCAGAGCATATGATCCATTAACTAGGGTTTCTTCTTTCCTTTTATTCTTTCCTTATCTTCTATTTTTCTTTCATTTTTTGTGGTAAAAATTAATAACCTAGGTCCTGGTCGTAAAACCCTAGGTTTTGCCATCTTTTTTTTTATCTTTCCCTTTTGTGTTGGTAGGAATTTCTGCCACCTATACTATGTATGGATGTGCAAGAGGTCATTCATGCAGATTTGAAGGGATAACCTTGGCCTATATGTGTATGTGCATCCACAGATAAGAAGTTCCTGCAGCATGGTGTATTTTGTCTCCAAGGCATATCCCAAGTTCCTATATTTTGCCGTGACACATTTCCCAAGATCGTTGACACATTTTCCAAGGTTGCTTACAGATACTGATATTTTAAGCCATGCACACAGATGTATTACAACTTGTTTCTTCCAATGATAATTACATAGTTATGTGATAGCTTTTGCTTCTTGTGTGAGCTTGCAAATTTTAACATGATCATGATAAATGACAAACATATGATCATTTGTTACATGTAGATATAACCAAGTGCAATGCTGGAGAAGCAAATCCATCACTTTCATGTGTTTCAGATGTAGTCTCCTGAATGAATATAATTTTTTTGGAGTACTTGCAGCACACACCCCTGTCAAGCACAGAAATATCCAAAGAATTCTCAAACAGATATGCTAGGTATATCCGCATTGAGAACTCTGAAAGAAACAAAATAATCATCAAAACTTCATTTACCTAGCCACAAGAAGGCCTAAAGAAGTTGAAACTTGAAATAATTCCACCTGCTTATATACATTTAACATCGTCCATAAAGCTACTTAATTAGCTCAAGAACTCACATACCTAGAAAAGCAATCACAAAGGCACAAAAAAACTTAGATAGCTCACCTACCAATAGTATTACACCACAATAATTTCTCACTCACAAAACTACTTAGCAAAACCTGTTATATCCACTTTCTTAGTGACTCCTACGGAATATAGAAACATCTCTTTTCAGTATATCAACAATGTTCACTTAATTGTTAATTATCCAAAAGTTTAAAACACAATCAATGTGTACATCATAACTCAAAATTAGACTTAACATTGATAAAGCAAAACAAAAAAAAAAAAAAAAATCCAGACAAAGATGCTTGTACCTCGTGGCAATTTCCAAGAGTTTGAGGTGACCATCGTGCAAAGGATTAAATGAACCAGATAGTATTATCTTTCTTTCTGAATTTGAAGTATGTGTTTCTGCAAATTCAGTTCCTTGAGAATAAATAACAAATAAATTCTAATGAAATGCTTCCATGTATTACCAAGCCACAAGCCACATATAAACATTATACCACTTGAAAATGGATAAACTTTCATGCATATTTCCCCATTTATAAGTTGTTGTAACTCTTGATCCTCATTGAACAGCTTTTCACATTCATCAGGCACCTCAGACTCGTTCAATTCTGAAACAAATGTTGCTGAAACTTTACATGCATCTGCAATTGCCTAAAACAAAAAATAATTCTGAATGACCAAGATGTAAGAGGCAATAATGATAGCAATGACTTATCAAAAATTAAAAAAAAAATTAATGATAGCAATGACTTCATAGAAGATGTTTTTGGGTGAGGTCAGCTGAAAATAAATTTTTTATTAAAGAAAAGCTAGTTCATGTAGCATAAATAGCACGTAAATCATGTTGGTCTGATTGGGCAGTTATTGATAAAGCAGTTGATTTTAGTGAGAACCATCATATCATTGACTTGGCTAACAAATAAGGGAGTTTTGTGTATAGGCATTAACCTTAGGTCACCACCCACACCAATATAAATACCTATTGGGGGAGTTCCCCATCATTCATCATATAGGCATCATGGGTGAGGTAGAACTAAGGTTTGACAGCTACTAGGTTGAACCAAATAACAAGAAAGATACAGCAATAGTGCCTATGGATCCATACACATGCAACATGACTCAAGGCATTAATACCTTCTCTTGTTTATTTACTGGTAAATGACCCGTGCCCACAGCACTCTCCGACAAAAGCGTTTGCAAAATTTGGGTGCCTTCGGCACTCAAACGGTATAATGACTGGGGCGTTACCATTATTTACATTATAACGGCTGTTATAATGGATTGTAACGCACAGAGGGAGAAATGGGAAAATAACAGAAATAACAAAAAATAACGGTGTTGAAATTTAAATTTTGAATAAATTGAGGTCAAATGAGGCAAATTGAGTGGCTAAAATCTAACCGTCCATATTAGATCGATGGATTTGATCTCAACCACTCTTTATCTAACCGTCCACATTAAATGGATGGATAAGATAAGAGAATACAACTGAGTTGTCTTGATATATGCGTGGGTGGCCCGTGCCCGCATCACTTTCCGACAAAGTGTTTGTCAAAATCGGGTGGGAGTTAATCTCAGCCATCGATATGAAAGCATAGTGGATCTCAGCCACTCATTATTGAAGCCATATAAGATAAGAGGGGTTATAAGAAAATCACAATCATCACTTGTTATATTTATTGTGGGTGGCCTGTGCCCTCGGCACTCCGTCAAAGCATTTGCCAAAATCAGGTGTGAGTGGCTGAGATCCACTGTCATTTGGGGGAAAAGATCTTGGCCGTCTTTTGTCAAAATAGATAAGAGGGGGTATAAGTGGGGAGACAACTTCCCTGTTTTGTTATATAGATACTCTTGGATACTTTCTTTACTCGTACAATTTTAATACCACAGACTGAATCCGGTTCGTGTCCAGTCAAGTCCATTATGGTTGTCAAACAACGGACATGATAACCATTAGATACCAAATCAAAGTAAACAAAATTGAGTCGAATAATGCCTCATTCAGCAAGGATCATTCCCTGTTGCAAAGTGAAGGCACTACATTGTAAGCATAAAAATAGCATAATACCTTTAATTTATGTTGAGATTTGTAAAAAATTTGAAAATTCTACAATATAGTTTTTTGGACAAGTGGCAGACATAAAATATTCATGTACGTGTTCTTGTTTCGAAATAAAAGCACCTTCACCCAATTAGACACCATATGCACTAATATTCATTGACTCGGTAGAATGTGAACTGCTCTAAACACTACCTAACAGATATAACTGATACAAATGTACCATAGCCCTTAGCAACTGATGGGTACAGAATAGAGTGATCATATTCACATGTTGAATCAAATAATAAAAGGAAAATGGAGATTTGCTTACGGAGTGCTATGTAATTGACAAGTGCCAATTAGACTAAAAGGAAAATTCTATAAGACCGCGATGTTTTATGGAGCAGAATGTTGGGCAATCAAGAAACATGTTTATAAAATGAGTATAACAGAGTTGAGGATGTTGAGATGGATGTGTGGTAAGACAAGGAAAGAAAAAATTAAAAATGAACACTTTCGTGAAAATATAGGAGTAGCCCCAATAAGTGACAAAATGAGAGAAAGTTGATTGAGATAGTTTGGTCATGTACAACGAAGACCAATGACAGCACCAGTTAAAAGAGGAATGTGCAAATCGAAAGGCCTAAAAGGGTGAGGGGAAGGCCAAAATGGATGTAGAGTGAGGTTCTGAGAGGAGATTTTAAGAAACTTGCCTTAACGAAAGAGATGGCTTTGGACAAGATTGAACAGAGGAACAGGATTAATCCAGTTGACCCCATATCATTGGGAAAAAGCTTATGATGATGATGATGATCATGGTTTTAAAATTCGACAAAATTTGGCAAAATTTGATCGAAATTCGCCGAATTTTGAATCACCGAATTAAAGTGTACATGCGGTAAAAAAAATTACAAAAATTCGCCGAATTAATTCAACAAAATTCGCTAATTTCTTGAAGTTTAGCCTTTTTCAATACAAAATTGCAAACATTCACTGATGTAGAGAAGTTTGAAGAATTTTTACTAAAACGTTGGTAAAACACACTAATTTTTAAGGATATAATAAACCAAGCATAATAAAACACTTATAACTCATTATACCATAAAACAACCATTTAGAGAAACCTAAGCAAGATTAATATCATTTTACTCATATTGACACAAGTATCTAAAGTATTGAGATTCTTTTTTTAAGCAAGTACTAAGATACTGACTCATAAACTCATAAGCAGTACAATTTTTTGTACTAAAAAGGCTAAACGCTGAGAAATTAGCCGAATATAATAAACAATCATGACAAAACATATTGATTTTTAAGGATATGATAAAACAAACACAATAAAACACTTATAACTTGTCTTAGAAAAAGGAATCTCAATACTTTAGATACTTGGGTCAATATGAGAAACAATATTAATCTTGCTTAGGTTGCTCTAAACGGGTGTTTTTATGATATAATGAGTTATAAGTGTTTTACCATGCTTGTTTTATCATATTCTTAAAAATCAATGTGTTTTACCAACGTTATGGTAAAAAATCTCTAAACTTCTCTAAGCTAACGAATTTTACAGAAATTCTCTAAATCGAATTGAAACTCCCCGAATTTTAACTAACCGAAGTTTAAGGCGAAGTCAAAGTTTAGAACCTTGATGATGATAAACAATCCTAGATAAAACCCATAAAATGTATATTGCACATACATTAACAACAATATGAATCTATAACACTAGTTAGATTTGTACACAAGAATACAATGCTTGATAACAATTTGCTTGTGCCAATCAATAGACGTTCCATGTGAACGAGTTCTTAAAACTCAGAGTGAGGTAATCACCCTACCCCATCTTGGTCTAATCAACAAAATGGACATCAATTCGAGTGAAAGGTTAATTTCTTATAGAAATCAATCATGAATATCATCTACAATGATTTTAAGGCAGGATTGACATGATTGATGCAACAGGACTACTTAGGGCTGTCAACGGATACCTATCGAATCGAATACAGGTATATCCGAATTCAAATTCGAAATAAATTATCAGTATCCGAATTCGAATTCGAATCTGATCGGATTTTCCAATCACCCTTCGTATTAGAATTCGATTTGCTTATCGGTTATCCGAAAACATCTGATTCGATTGATAAGCAAATCGAATTCAAAAAAAAAAGAAAAGAGAATTACTGATAAAAAAAGGTAATCGAACCTGAAACCATTGACGAAGCATGAAGAGCGGCGACCGGAGATAGATAATGGTTAAGGAGAAAAAACGAGGAAACCAGCAAAGGCGAAGAGAGAGAAGATACGCGACCCATGGTGATGGCGATGGCAACGGCGACCAGCATGATCGTTGGTAGAGAGAAAGAGAGAACAAGGAGGTTAGGGTTTTCCCAAGAAGAAGAAAGAGTTGGAGAGGAGTAGAAGTCGTATGAGAGTAGGGTTTGGGATGGTTTTGTAATTCTTTTTTATACCTACCATAGAAAAGACTGATATGCCCCCCCCCCCTATTACGTAATCAGAGGATCCGATATTTTTTTATGCGGATGTCCCAATATCCAAATTCGTATTCGAAATTGGTTCGAATAACAAATACACATCCGAATTCGTATCCGATATTCAAAAATTTCGGATAATAACCGATTTTTCGAATACTGTTTCGAATCGGATACAAATTTTCGAGTATCCATTGATAGGCCTAGGACTACCCTTGTTATCAGCCTACATCTCAAACTTATCATTCAACTGCTAGCTACTTAAGTGGACAGTTTTAAAGAGAGGCATTGTAATACCCTGAACTTTTATTTTGAGTATTAATATAATTTATAAGCATAATTTGGTCATTAACTAGCAAATTTTTGACTTAAGGATTCTAGCAAAGAAAATTCGGATAATAGAATGGTAATTTTAGGGTTTCTGTGATTGAACATCTATAATGCACTAATTAACTTCATAAGTGAATTTACGGGTAATTAAATATCTTTTTATAATTAAATTGGGTTGGAGTAGACCCTACGGAGTACTTGGGATAGGATACACTTCTTGTAGACCATATAATTGGTGTGTAAGTTCATATAAAGTATAATACGGGCGTATTAGTAATATTAAGTGAAGAGAAGTATTTTTCTAAAATTAATAATTAACTAATTAAATAAAAGATGAAAATGGCACATCATCCTAATAATGTAAATGATCCAATTCAATTTATAATAAATCTTTTGTATTTCATACTTGGTAAGGTACAATACTTCTTTTATCTTTTAAAGAAATTAAGTGTAAAAAATTTAAAATTTTAGAAATCTTTAATCAAGGCTTAATTTTAGTAATAGTGTAACACAACATTACCTTTAATGATTTTAGCTAGAAATCCTACACTTTTGGCAATTGATATGACAACTAGGAAACATCAATCCTAAATGGAAATCAAATTTAACTATTTAACATATCAAGAAACATTTATATACAAATTCAACAATTAAGTCAATAAAGAAAGATTCTCACTCTTCATTCTTGGAAACTTTGTAATAATAAGTAAATAGAAAATTCTAACATTAAAAATAATTCATTGCTATATTAAATAATTATTTAATTTGAAAGAATATTTACTTTTAAGAGAATGACATAAAAAGAATTACTAAAGATTTGTTACAAAACATCATTTATTTTTAGCAAATGAATGAAAGATTTTGGACAACACTGAAAAAGCTCCAATAGTGAAAAAAAATGTTTTAACCGAAATTTCTCTCAAAAACTCTGGTTTCTCCTCCATTATTAAAGAAAGAGTGCTCAAGTCAAGAAAGAAGAAGAAAAGGTAAGTACCGTACACGAATAAATTACTTTCATATCCAATTGGTGTTCATTAGTGCATTTTTATTGTGGTGCTATGATTGTATTGATCTATGTTTATGTGAATCTATAAACCTCAACATGATGTGATTGATCTTGTTCTAAACTATGTTGATCTATGACTAAATATGCTTCTTTTGATATAAGATTTAACTATGATCATTACAATGTTAATGTGATTTTTTTAATAATGTTATTTTCTATGATCATCCATATATTTTCATCATCACCTTACGATGACTGAATGGGAAGACGAGAAAGAAAATCATTTTTTATCATTGGTTCATTATTCTCGACCGTTGGTCGGTCCATTATTTTGACCGTTGGCCGGTCTGCTATTTCTACCGTTGGTCGGTTTATACTTATTTCCGTTAGTCGGATCAATAGTCAATCCATTGGCCAGATTAATTTCAAAACCTCCCGTTGGTCGAGTCAAGTGAAAAGTGGAAACTCTAATAATTAATCTTTTTAATGGTGCATTATTCTTATGCCATTATTCATGACTATTGATATCATCTTCACCGCGATCATTTATTGTTTATGTCTATACATATATTCGTTTGTACGCCATGGTACACGTGGAATTACTGAGCGTCATCGCTCATGGTTTTCAACCGACTTACTCTACAGGTGAGATCGATGAGTCATTCGCTACCATGGTTGAAGGTATTGAGGACATTGAATTCAAAGAAGATCCGAATTTAAATATGGAGATCTAAATCCAGCCATTTACTTTACTTTGATGTATTTGAGGACATTTGATGAATAATAAGACAATTTTATTGAAGAACAAATAGACGGATGCATGTCTTCCATCATAACATAATTACCCTTTGATAACGAGATTGAATGGTTAATTTGATTTGATGCGTAGAATTTTTGTGAGTGGATATTGGGTGAGATTTTTTTGTGTCGATTTCTTAGTTGGTGAAATTATACTCCATTTGAAAGATATGGACCATTTTCTAAATCGTTGAATCTATGTATATACTCAAGAATACCCATAACTTAGTTTTTCTTTTTCTTCAATGCTACTCTCCTAACCCACTAAATTAGTGTTTTGCCATATAAAAAAAAAATTTAATTTTAAAAAAGAATATTTTAATTTATAAAATATTTTAAATTACTTTGGAGTGTTTCAAATTATTTCTTTTTATCGCACCCTGGATCTTGGGTAAACAGGTTGACCCACAGGCATTCGGATTGGGTTTGGACACCCAGATTCGGGGCGTGACAGGCATCCACACCCAAGTGGGTTGGACAATATCACAGGGCATCTAAAAATGCAAGGAAATGTAAACAAATTGCTATATAAAGAATGAAGAGGATGACATTTAATCAAAGAAGAGTACTAGCAAACCCATAAAGTTGTCTTGCACACCACGACTCCAGCAACATCTTTCCTAAGAATATGGACATCAACCTAAAACATTCTAGATGCCACCAATCAGCAGTGGAGCCAGGAAAGGGCCAGAGATTCAACTTTGAAAATCTTTAAGAAAAAAAATAAAATTTCTGAAATTTAGTTTATTGAACTTAGTGTCCCCCTTCAATTTTAGTTTAGTGCCCCCTGTTAGAGGAAGCTGACCGTATGGATGTTTGGGCAGTCCCTAGGTGGACTTACAGACCAAAAATCAGCCTGATTATTGGTTTCAAATCATTGGATCTTTGTACGGTTGCACCTAAAATAATGCTCAAATTCCACGATTAAAAACCAACCCATGAAAACTACTCCAATCAAATGCTTAGAAATCACTAACCAGGCTAATTTTTGGTCTGTGTGTTCATCTAGGGTTGCGCCAAACATCCATATTATAGGCAATTCTACTCGATTGATTTTGGCCCCCTTGAACAAAATCCTGGCTCCGCCGCTGCCACCAATAATTGAAGCTCCCAAAGGCCAACCATACAATACACCAACAACCAAGTGGTACATATCATAAACCTTTTTATTTCCTATTTTGAGACCCAAAGTTATGCCAACGTTATTGGATTTAAATTTTTCTTTTGCATGATTTTGAGCCCTCCTGATTTCTTGCATATGTTACAATATGAGGAAATAAAAATCAAAACTATTTGTATCCAAGGTAGTTAAAGGCGCAAGGCGAACTTAAGGCGCTAGGACCTCTAGCGCCTGAAGCGCAAGGCGCAAGGCGAGGCACGCGCCTAACTGAAGTGAAGTGGAATATTAAAAATTATAATAAATATAAGAAATATTAAAAAAATAATATCATAAAATAACAAAATAGGTAATCATTAGGCCATAAAACATAAAAAATAGCAAATGTTGAAGTAAGTCAAGTAACCCAAAAGCAGTTCTAGTTAATATTATCATTATCTAAATACAAAACAAGTAATCATTAGGCCATAAAACATAAAAGATAGCAAATGTTCAAAATCTCAAATAGCCCACAATTAATTTTACTTAACATCATCGTCATTGGATTCATCCCCATCATAATCGGATGTGTTAGCCTCCTCAATATATTCTTCTTCTTCTATCTCCTCCAAATTGGCTTCTTTCTCTTCCGGCTCCCTTATTGAAGCCCTTGCCCTTACTCTTGACCTTGATTGTGATCTAATATTTGATGTTGATTCACCAACTCCAACAACTCTCGCAACAACACTCCAGGTCAAGCTATCATCCTCAAACACCAGTTCATCTTCTGCTTCTCCACCTTCTGTTTCCATCTCCCCAAGTAGCCATTCATTGCTTTCATCAATGTCTTCCAATGGGATAGGTTTAATTGTATCTCTTCTATCATACCGATGCTTAATATAATAGGTCAAAGTACAACATTTTTACAAAAAAACATGTATTTTAGTGAGGCTCGCGCTTGATGCGCCCCGAGCTTGGTATAAGGCACGCGCATGGAGCATAAGGCCCGCGCCTGGAGCATACATGCCTCGCCTTAACCCTTCTAAGGCACTTTGGGTGTGCCTTGCGCCTGAGGCGCACGCCTTGATGGTGTACATGTTCTAGAGTCCAAAATGTACTGACCAAAAGACATGCTAATATGGGGCAAACCTTTCCTCCAGATACTCAAAACTTCCACAGACCAATCATATTGTAAATACCAAATCTTGAATGGCTTAGGAAGGACTATTTTTAGATGACGGAAATAAAGACCATTGAACTTAACCTTCTAATACACAAACAGGAAAATGTATATCTCGGAAAGCTTTTAGCAAAGGTAGAACACGACGTGTGTGTCAATGCGAAATTGGCAAGACATTGAAATAAAATAAAATAAATTTGGCTCTTGCTTCGAACAATGTTCATCTTCAAAATGAATCAAATTTAAAATGACGTATCTTTAATAAATTTGGGGTCTTCCCCTCTCCTTTTAATAAATTACATACATATCAAAAAAAAAAAAAGAGCTATCTTTAATATTTACAACGCACCTTGATTAAAAGATGACTGGAAACCTTGTCTTCTTGTTCACGAGTTCGCAAACCCTGACAAAAGTATCTAAATATCTTAATATGCCTAATCTAAAAATCTTAGAAACCAAGACAAATGCAACAAATACCTTTGACAAGGTAACTTTAGATACCCAAAGTCGATCAGATGTTCTCGTTGACAAATAAAACCTATATATGACCAAAATAACAAAAGTTAAGTCCAAAAAAGGTGAATGGTCAGTCAAACTACAATTTTAAAAGAAATCGTTAAAACAAAATTAGAAGGAAAAAATGGAGAACTCCACAAAACAACTAGGGAGCTAATGTTGATCTATTAGAAGTCTAGAACTAACCACAATCTATGTTGGAGGCATAGGTGTAGAGTGTCAAAAATCCCACACCAATATAAAGTGTTAGACTCGATGAACCAAGAAAAGTAGCATGCCTAGATTTGGAAAAATATCTTCATTAATACGGTTTCTATAAATGTATGGCTCTAAATGGAGATATAATATGAATTTCATATACCTAGTACCAAAAACATGATATATAAACATATAATAAAAGCATGGTTTGATGTTTTGGACAAAACCGAAATGTTTCGCCCGAAACAGTTTGGTTTCGTCCCAAGGCCAGACAAGATACTTAGGGGTTTCTGGATTCACAGGATTTCAATAAGGTTTTGATCAGTTTCGGCCGAAACTTTTTCGTTGGTTTCATCTTTAAACATTTGGTCTGTTTCGGGCGAAACCGAACAATCCATGTGAAACTCACGAAACGTTATAAAATGCCTTCAAAAAATCTAAAAACAATCACCAAAAAATCAGAAAAAGTAAAAAAAGAATATATATATATATATATATATATATATATATATATATATATATATATATATATATATATATATATATAAACTGCATCCTATATTTGATTTGCATCTAAAAATAGAGTTGCAATGCTATATGAAAATAGTGTGTAGAGTGAGGACTTGGAATGCAGGTTTACAAGACAAACTTCGGTTCAGCCCAATAGCACTATAAATCAGTCTTCTTGGGCTTTTTAACTTATATAATATGTTTTCAGATTTTTTTCATTTTCCAGTGTTTCTTGCATTTCAATTTGGTTTCACCCCACCAGGTTTCGTTTAGTTTCGTCTATGGATAAAACAGAAACAAAACCAGACACTTTGAACCATGTACATAAGACCAGTCAATTGAGAAGAACATAACATCGATTTATTTATGTAACCTATGTAACACACATACGGAGACATTTGTTGGTGTCAAACTAAATGGCCCTCATAAACACAATAAGCCTACACACCATACAATTCATTCCGTATGTAAAGAGATATAATTTTTAAATGCTTTAGTTCATGTCAAGTAAACAATATCTAAGTATGTATTTACAAAAGCTGATATGCAATAAACTTACATAAACACTACCAAATAATCACCGAATAAAAAGTGTTCTTAATAAATTAAGATTGTTTAAAAAGTACCTTGGCATGTGTCCAACACAGGGAATTTTCAGAAAATGAAGTATCCTTGTTACATAGAGCAAAACATAGAAAAAATGTATAGGTTTGTCATGGTGCAAATGTGTTCTTGATCATTTTATGTAATTAAAGGTGGACTCTTGGTATCCATTCAAAAGAAACTTATTAAAGGCACATGTTAGAAGCTGGCACGCAAGAGCCTCCTAAAATTATTGGTAGCTTTATATGCCACACTAGAGAGACATTTATTTATCTGTGCAGCCAATCTTCCATTAGAAAACTAAGTACCTACACAAGGAGTCCTAAAATCAGTGGTTGAGATTCTCTTAAACTAAGATTGACGATTGAGAAGTGTTCTTAAAACGAGCTACCAACAGAAACAAATTTAAGAAAACAAATAAATAAAGAAAGATTTTCCTTCTCCATAAGAAATTTGTCATTACTACTTTGTATACAAACACTTGTGGTGTGTGGAGGGGCGTTCTTTTGACGTTATCTTCCTTTCTGGTTGGCATCCGCTTTAAGGTGGGGAAAGGGAATCGGGTTCTCTTTTGGGGAGATGTTTGGTGTGGGGAAAATCCCCTCAAGGAGGACTTCCCACAAATCTTTGCTATCTCGTTAAAGCAAGATTGTACGGTACAGAATGTCTCAGTTCAATCAAAATCGGGTGTCTCTTGGGACCTTGGGCTAAGAAGGAACTTAAATGACTGGGAAGTCGCTTCTTTGGCGACCCTTCTCCAGAGACTGGAAGGGGTGGTTTTGGATAGTTCTAAGGAAGTTGTCATGTGGTGGAATGGCAAGCCTAATGGACTCTTCTCCGTCCGATCCTTTTATTCCATGCTAGATAGGTCGTGGAGAACTTCTTCGGCATTTTCTTCCTCTCCAGAGATACGAGATTTTCCGACGGTCAGGATCTGGGGGACGAGGGTGCCGTCGACGGTAGCTTTTTTTGTGTGGTGCGCTTCTCTAGAGAAGATTCTTACGGTAGGCAATCTCATCAAGAGGCGCATGGTGTTGGTCAACTACTGTGTTATGTAAGGCAGCAGGGGAATCAGCCAACCACCTCTTGTTACATTGCAGGATAGCTCGGGAAGTGTGGGGACTCTTTTTTGGCTCCTTCAATATATGCTGGATTCTTTCTGCCTCAGCTACCCAGACGATTGGGGGGGCATTCCTCCTTGCGCCAGTAGACTTTGGAGCCTCTTCCCGTTTGCAATTTGGTGGGGCATCTAGAAGGAGATAAACATAAGAACCTTCGATGGACAGGAGTCCCCGACTTTTGATATTGTGTTATTCATCAAGACTCTCCTCTACCTCTGGTCTAAGGTTTTTGAGGAATGTAAAGGGCTAGCTTTTGAAGATCTTGTTTTCAGATGGGAGTCCATCATGCATAGGGCTAGTTAGTTATTTTTTCTCTTTTGGAGGTCATCTCAACCTCCCTTTTGTTATGTACCTTTTTCTTTCCCTTTTCAATAAATCTTTACCTTATCAAAACAATTAAAAAGTATAACAAACTTTGTATATAAACATAAAGCAAATGAAGAAGCAAAGTAATGTGCTGCTTGAAGAGCTAGTTACTTATCTCTACAATTATAATGTGGCTCACCCTTTTAAGCCGTGAGCGGATTTATTGAGCCATTATCGGGGCTTTTTCCAGTATATTCTTAAACTGCTATGCTATTCTAATATGTAACCAATCTTTGTTTTCATATGAGGGTATTTAAGTCTTTTGATTATTATTCTTAATAAAGCACATTTTGTTGTTAAAGCTAAGTGGCTGGCAAGGAGACCAAAACCAATTTCGTCTCCCAACAATCCACGTCTCTCTCTCCAAAAACTCCCTCAACCACCCATGTCACACTCTCCTGTCAAAAACTATTTTTTTTTCTTCAGAATTTTCAAAAGCTTATAAATTCCAATTAGTAAGTTAGTTTACAGTAACAATGGATCCATTAGAAAGCTCTTGATGCGAGCTTCACAATGATATCCAATACCTACTACTTTTATTCAATTGCAAAGTGGTTATTTATTTTATTTTAAATTTACTATAATACCCTTGAAAGCTTAACTTTTTACGAGCAATAATAAATTACAAAAGAGTAATATATTGGTTTAACTGCCTTTTTAAGCATGCAATGCATCATCTTGGTTCTAAACGGTTCGTTTTAGCTTTAATGTAATTTAAAAATATCCTAAATAAATAAATAAAAAGACTTTTACACAGTAACACTCAGTCTTGACACTGCCCTCTCAATCACAAGCATCGCACGTGCCCCCCACTAGTATAGTTAAACCAAATGACGCAAAATAGGTTTCTGACTTAATGTATCGAAAAACAATTTATGAAATAAATGCCTCATAATGAAACAAGTATAATCAATTGCTCCTTACATGCTAGCAATATACACTTTTTTGTAAACTCATGGCTCCCCCCAATTTTTAATCTACTTGATGTATTGTTTTCAACAGCTTCCACATAAATAGCAAAATATAAAGAGGCTGAAGGATCACTAAAAGCATACAACAAAACACAATAAATCGTAGAAATAATGCTCAAGGCAAAAACTAATAATAATAGGAATAGCTATACCTGTGATCCCCTTGTTTTGGACGTATGGTAGCCAAAGACCCAGTAAACCCCACTCCTACAACTGGGAAACCTATTAAAAAGACAAACGGAGAAGATCATATTAGAAAATAGATATAATGATTTATTTATGTCAAATCTAAACATAATACCGGACAAGATTGTCTTTGTAAAAATCCTTGCATATGCTTAGCATTGTGAGACTGTTTTACGCTGATTGCCGGTCCAAAGCCCAAACAAAGTTACATATCAATCTCTTCACATGAATCCGAATTCGTTCAATTTGACCCATGAGAGGGTATTGAAGATATAGCTTTAAATATAGTTGAATGGCGAAATAGGGTTCGTGTTGCCGACCCCAAATATTTGGAATAAGGCATGGGTGATGATGATTCACAGTTATCCTGATTTTATCATTGAATCGTTTTTCTGATCCACGCCCATAATAGATCATGCCGCAACAACAAATTATCAGTCTTGTTAGCTTTGGTGATAATTAGTTCAAAACAAGACAATTTGGGGATAAATAAATCTAACATGGCATTCAACCCACAATTAGTAATGGAGGATTAATCGAACACCGCCTGATCGGTGTAAAGATACAATGCTGCATTAAGACTAATCCTCTTTATTGATTTTAAGTTTTCAACAGATTGGAGTGATTCAAGTAAGAGAATGTAGATAGAACCTGGTCTAGAGAGTTTGAGAGCGCGATTGTAAGCCAACAGTGCCATTTCCTCCACAGTTTGCTGGCTAGCGAAGTTTGCGGGAATCTGTGTAACAGATAGCACAATTTTTAGTATTAAAATGAAGGAATCGAAAGAAAGAACTTACAGACTGTTTTGCATTGACCTTGCCGAGCAATTGGGTCATGGAGGATCTGGAGTAAGGAACCACGGTTTCAAGAACTGTGTTGGAAGCTCCAGGTACCGATATCAGCCACCCAAGGGCCTGTTTGTTTGGTCAGTTAAAATTTGCGTTATTTTTTGTACAAAATGAATTTTTACAGAGAAGGGTTTTTGGTGGAGGGAGAGTGGAGAGAGAGGTGGTGGTGACCTGAGAAGCTCCGCCAGAGAGATAGAGAACAGCCTGAGTGGGGCTAGCATGAATTGCCTCGACCAGGGCCCGAATCCAACCGTCCATCATGTCGCTTCTCTCTGTATCTTTCAATGATGATCGTTGATCGATGATGACGATCTCGTCTCTTCCTCTCTTTCCCCCTCTCTTAATCTCTCTTACCCGCCATATACGGCTGATTTTTTCAATTTATTTCTGAGATAATTGCTTTCTTTCTTGCCAAGATCAATAGATTTAGTTTAGACATTGAACAACGTAAGCAAGACTGTCAAGATGGCCGAGTTGGTCTAAGGCGCCAGTTTCAGGTACTGGTCCGAAAGGGCATGGGTTCGAATCCCATTCTTGACAAAGAAATAAAGTTTTTAAAAATTCACGTATCGAAATTATTCCCAAACTATTGAAATGAATTTATTTTAAATACGAAAAATGCAAAAAAGAAAAAAATAGTTTCTTTTATTATTTATTACTTCTTTGTTTTATTTTATTTTTGGGTCGAGAATCCAACGGTAATTAATAGTGCTGAGCTGGCATCACTTTTGCAAAAGCAAAACCACTGTTGGATTCTCGGGATCCACGGCCAAGAAAAAACGTTAACCTTTTTGGATAACTTTTGTTGGTCATCGGAACCTGTTCCTTTATTTTTTGCCAAATTCTTAACTGCATCGATTAGTAACCACGAATTATCCTCGAACTTTTTCTGTACCATATTTTTGCTGTATCCCGATTAATTATCCGCTGCACCATGGATTCCAATCCGGTGCCCACAAAAAGATAAGGGTTTGGATCCGATTCTTGACAACTTGTCTATTCTTTTTTTTTCCTTTATTCGGACTATGGATTCGAATCTCATTCTTGACGGCCCATGTTTCCATTTTTTTACTTATAATATACTAGGGGAGGCATCGCACGTGCTCCTTACAGGTGGCACACTCTTAGAGATCACTGACCATATGGATGGTTGGCCCACCATAGGTAGACCCACTTGCAAAAAATCAGCTTGATTAATGATTTCTAAGCATTCGATTGGAGTCGTTTTCATGATTGGAGATAATATCTGATTATTTGAAAAAGAAATTGAATTTTCTACATTCTATTGACACACTTGTTTAGAAAAACCCATTATTATTTTTCAATTTAAAAAGGTTTTAAATCAGCCTTAAAACTAAAATAAATAAGTAAACAAATTGTGGTTGTGGGGATTTGAAACCTCAACCACATAAGTAAATTTAAATCCCACGTGTAAGTACCAATTTAGGTATAAAGCAAATAAACTATGTCCTCGACCTCATGGCATGTCGCACGACCAAGCCACCAATCTTGAAGGGTAGCTATATGCAGTACGGGGTATAAACCGGTCGGGGCGGGGGTGCAAGCCAAGATCCCAAACCCTGTCCTGGCCTCGGCCGTTAAGTGTGTTATGCCGCAAGCTGGGCCTTGGGCGAGCAGGGTGTCGAACAGTCAGATTTATGACCACTGGGCAAAAGGGAGGGGGAACACTATTCAACTGCACAGGCCTGATGGGCCAGCGATGGGCTGGACCAGCAACAAAAGGCAAGCCCAATCTTGGCCCTTAGATGGGGTGGGCTGAGCCTAAACACAGTCTTAGCCGGACCAGGCTGGGCCACAGGCTCACTGACCAGAATTACACCCTAGCAACGACATAAGATGGTTTATAGGCAACAAACACAGGAGTAAAACTTGTGTCACTAGATGTTGTGACGGAAGCCGGTCACAGCACTCAATACGAGCCACGTGGCATACTATTAGAGGACGATGACTGTATGGATTTTCGGCCAGTCCCTCAGTGGACCGGTACACAAAACATCAGCTTGATTAGTGATTTCTAACCGATTCGATTGAAATTACTTTCATGGGTTGATTTTAACGGTAGGAATTTGAGCATTATTGAGCGTTATTCGGGTGCAAAAATCCCAAGGTTGTAAATCACTAATGAGGCTGATTTTTGGTTTGTAGATCCACCGAGGGACTGGCCAAACATCCATACGGTCAAAGGTCTCTGGTCGTGTGCCACGTGGCTCGTATTGAGTGCTGTGACCGGCTTCCGTCACAACATCTTGTGACACAAGGCTGTTCTTTGATGAAGCCTTCTTTATCAAAATTTTGATGCAGAAGTCCATCAAATTGCAACGTAATAGAATCGTTCGGGCCTACTTGCCACTTGAATGTCTGACCCAACTATGATAGACCTACAGACTAAAAATCAGCGTGATGGGTGATTTCTAGCCGTAGGATTTGAGCAAGTTTTCATCATGGGCTTAATGAACTGGCCTACGAGATAGTTCCAAGCCCATGATGAAAAGTGCTCAAATCCAATGGCTAGGAATCACTAATCATACTGATTTTTGGTGTGTGGGTCCACCGAGATATGGGCCAAACAGTCATGGGGCAGTGGGCCCGAAAGAATCTACTACGTGGCAAATTGAGGGACTTCTGCATCAAAATTTTGATAAAGAAGTCGGTAACATAGATTTTTCCGTACTAAAGACACATTCTGTCACATCCATCTGTCCAGCGCCCATAGGGCAGGCTTCGTCCCTGTCAAGGCTTTTCGTTTCTACCTAGCTTTTTCATCGAATATGGCGCAACCATGCAAGTGGCACCGTTCACATCATTCTTAGGTTTCACAATGGATGGACCACATCCCAAAAGTTGCATTGATTAAATTAAACCATGATTTAAAATAACGCCGTTTAAACCGTTAAAAGGGTAACACCCCAAGCCCGTTATGTTAAAAACCGTTTTGACGCTTCGAAAAAAAAAACTGCCATTTTTTGGTTTTAACGGCCGTTAAAATCTGGAAAATTCGTGGAAAAAAAAAAAACAGCTGTTATTTCTGTTAAAATCCGTTATTTTGTTTTTGAAAATTTGAAATTCAAATTTCAAAATTTTAATTTTGAATTTCAATTTTTCCGTTTTTTCCCATTAAATTCCATTTTTTCTGTTTTGTTCATTTTTGCCCATCCGTGACCGTTACAATATGTTTTAACGGTAACGCCCCAGTCCCTTATACCGTTAAAACGGCCTCTTTAAAACCTTGGATTAAACAACCCAAACCACCAGATAAAAGTTAAATGGTTCGGCTCCTAGAACCGAACAAGTTGACAATGTGACAGCGAGGCTAGATTCCCAAATACAGCCCATTAAAGTTTTGGGGGAAAAATCTATGAAACAGAAATCTCTCAAAGTGGCGTGGCACATGCACTATTTCTGGCTGACTAACCCATGAATGTTTGGCCCCCACGACCTACATAACAAAAATCAAAGGGATTGATGATTAAACCGTTGGATTAGAGCACTTTTTCATCGTGGGCTTCATAAACAGGCCTATGGATTGGTTCAAGCTCATGACCAAAAAGTGCTCAAATTCAATGGCTAGAAATCACCATTCATGCTGATTTTTGATACAGAACTCTGAATCATATAATGGTTCAAGTTTTTGGCATCGTTCACTTGTACGGTACAGATGGCATTACTCCTTAGTTTTTATTACTTTTGTCTTTTTATTTTTGTGTGCTCTAAAGCTAGCTTTATGAATTATTTGAATGAAATATGTAGGAAAAAATTTAGAAAAATGTTATCCCACAGATAACCGGATAAAAATATGTGCAGTTTGAGGCCATTGACCATTGGATTCTAGAGATCCACATTAGGAGTGTCAACAGGTCGGTTCTGGTTCAAAACTGGAACCAATATTGTCATTTCTTATCGGTTTCAGTTCTTAAAATGATGGATCTAGAACCGAACCGATTATTTGGTTCCGGTCGGCTTCGGTTCCGGATATACATTGGTTCCAATCTTGATAATATTACAATTTTAACATTGTATTTACATATCGATCGGTTCAGTTCTGGTTCCTAACGGTTTTGGGTCCAAATCTAACTACATAGAACTGGAACCATTATTTTCTGTTCGGTTCCAGTTCTGGTTCTTTTTTAGTCAATTCTCAAAAATGTGGAACCGGAACCGGTGTTTTCGGTTCCAATTCCGATTTGGTTTCTGTTAAAGGGGTAAAAATTGACACCCCTAATCCACTCTCCAGAAGGCAACAAGTGCCTATATCTTTTGAATCCAACGGTCAATGGTCTCAACCTCACCACGCCGGGTTAGGCATAGGAGGGGGGGCACAAGACATGGGCCCAAATGGGTTTTAGGCTTTGGGATCTAATATACTATCTTTTGAGCAATATACTTTTGGAAAATCTTTAATTTTCATATAGGAAATTTTTGACTTTTCCATTGGTTTTTAAATTGAGTAATCGCCATTTCAAGACGTCATTATACCGTTTTTCATAAGGTTTCCTATTCCTATTCATTTACTTATTCGTGTTCTTCTAAAACACAAACACAAACACAAACAAACCAAAAAATACAAGTTCTTGTCATCTTCCTCACTTTCTCTAGCTCTTTCTTCATACATCTCCAAACGATTTTCAATCCAAGGGACTACCAGGCTGCCTAACATTGATCGGACTGTTGAATCTTAGGGGTAGACGGCCAACGTCCTATCAACAACACCTCTTAGTGTAGAGGGTGAATATGCCTTAGGACAGTACATAAAATGTGTGACTTAGTCCATTTGATCTACAAACTGATACGCCATTACTTCTTTTTAACATAATATATAAAGTTGTTGTCTTGGATTATATAGCCTGAGAAAGAATTTATTTAGAGTATTTTATGTTTATCTATTTTAGTATTATTCTTTTAATTGTTATAGAAACACAGATTGTTATTTGTAAAAATCTAAAGCAGATTCGGTTATCTATGCTTCTATACTAATCAGAATGAATTTGAAAAGAATGGCATTAGTTGCACACACCATTTCCATATCTACACACACATCTTGGTATGCAATGGTGTACAAATAAGTTAAACAAAAAAAACTAACTGACGAAGGAGAGGAACCCACCACCATCGTCTTCTTCTTCCTCACCACCGCCACAACCACACCTCCACCACTGCCTTCTTCTTCTTCTTCCGCCACCACCCACTCAAAAAATACCCAAAAAGGTTATAGCCAAGGTGCTAGCATCAAGACTCAAAAAGGCTATGGGAGATATCATCTCGGGAGAACAAGGCACATTCGTAAAAGGCAAACAAATTCTAGATGGAGTACTCATTGCAAACGAATGTATAGATTTGAAACGCCGATCAGGGATTCCCAGAATTGTATGTAAGATAGACTTGGAGAAAGCCTATGATCATGTAAATTGGGGTTTTTTGGACTACATGTTACAAAGGTTGGGTTGTAGGTTTAAGTGGAGGGAGTGGATGAAAAAGTGTATAAGATCTCTGCTGTTCACAGTTCTTATCAATGACTCTCCGACTAGGTACTTTAAGGGGCCTAGGGGTCCGCGACAGGGTGATCCACTATCCCTGTGTCCTCTTCATTATGGTTGCAGAGGCTCTTGGGATGATGATTTCGAGAGGGATATCCCTAGAAGAACTGGTAGGATTTAGAGCAGGCAACTCAAGAGTTGAGATATCCCACCTCAAGTTTGCAAACGACACGCTGGTCTTTACCTCAGGATCTAGGAGACAATTGGCCTATTTAAAATGTCTCTTAAATTTCTTTGAAGCATGTTCTGGTCTCAAGATAAACTTCCGAAAAAGCAAGATTATGAGTGTAGGGGAGGTTGAGGACTTAGACAGCTTGGCCAATTTATTAGCCTACTCTAAGTATTTTTTCCCTCGACATACTTAGGACTTCCCCTAGGAGCACTCTATAGAGCTAGATCGATATGGGATCCAATTGTTGAGAGAATTCGTAGAAGGCTTGCAAGCTGAAAGGAAAGTATTTGTCAAAAGGGGGAAAACCGGTCCTAATCAAAAGCACGTTGTCTAGTATCCTTGTTTACTCCCTTTCCCTATTCACTATCCCGATCTCTATTGAAAAATTGATGAGAGATTTCCTTTGGGCGATAGAGATGGATCCCCAAAATATCACCTTGTAAACTGGTCTCAGGTTTGTCAATCCAAGAAGATGGAGGGTCGTCTAGGCATTAAAAGAATTGGCTTAATGAATGTAGCTCTCTTGAGAAGGTGGATCTGGAGGTTTGGAAAAGAAAGATGTAGTCTATGGCGCGAGTGATAGTGGGTAGATTTGGAGAGGAGGACGGGGGCCTCAATGGACTCTAGACTTCCCTACGGGTGTGGAGTTTGGAATGGGATTCTTAAGGTAAGGAGAGAGTCTTGGCAGGCACAAATCTAGCATTAGGAAATGGGTCTAGAATCAGATTCTGGGAGATGTGTGGTGTTGTGATTCGTGTCTTAAGGACAATTCGTTTCCTCGTTCTGGATTGAGTCTGATCAGGGCGGCTCTTGGGACCTTGGTCTTAGGAGAAAACTTTTTATATGGGAGAGTGGTCGACTTAATTTTCTATTGGATAGGATGAGGGGTCACATGTTCATACACATAGAGGAGGACAGCCTGCATTGGGCCCACTCAAAGTCGGAGTGTTTTTCGGTTAGTACCTTTTATGATCACTTATCCCTCACTTCTTATATATCAGCACCTTCTCTTATGCCCATATGTTTGGGACTCTTTCAATCCTCTAAAAATCGTTTCTTTGCTTGGGTTGCTTATCACAACAAACTGCTCACTATTGACAACTTTATTGCTAGAAAGTGAGTTTTAATTAATTTTTGTGTAATGTGTAAGTCCAATGGTAGTGAATCTACAAATCATCTTTTGGTGCATTGTGACTTTGCCACATGGTTGTGGTCATATTTTTTTGGACAGGTAGGGCTCTCATTGGTAATGCCACAGACTATTGGAGCTTTACGAGAGTGGCCCAAGCTTGCTCTTACGGATAGGAAGAAAATTCTTTGGAGAATGGTGTCGTACGCGATTATCTGGGGCATTTGGTTGGAGAGAAATAGAAGAACATTTAGAGGCAAGGAAAACACCATACAAGAGATTTTCATTAACATTAAGGCACTCCTCTTCTCTTGGGGATCTATCTCTCATGAGATGAGAGTTGTCTTCTTTAGCGATATGGAGTTCAGGTTCGATTACAGTATGGGAGAGAGTAGTACTTCTCTGTTGTGCCCTTTGGGTGTGTATCTTTTTGCTTTCTTCGACATTTCTTTTCTTGTTCTATTTTTTTTTTTTTTGAGATCCTCTCGATCTCCTTTAATGCATTTGACTTATCAAAAAAAATATCCAAAAAATAAATAAATAAAAAGAACAAGAACAAGAAGAAGAAGAGGAGGAGAAGGAGGCCCGTCGCCACCACAGCAACAACATGTACGTATCTCTCTCTCCCCCTCCCTCTCTCTCTTTCTCTCTCTCTCTCTTGTTCTCTCTCCCACCCAAAAAGTACCCTAAAAATAGAAAAAAATTAGAAGAAGAAGAAGAGGATGAGGAGGAGGACGCAGCGGCCACCGCAACAACAAGTGCGTCTCTCTTTCTCTCTCTCTCTCCCTCTCGGTTTTGGGCTGGCAACTATTTGGCAGCCCAGAACTGAGGGAGAGGGTGGTGAAGAAGAAGAGGACGGTGGTGACGGATTCCTCTTCTTCGTCGGTTGGTTTTTCTATGTGCAACTTGTGGTGCGTGTAGATTAGATGTGTGTGTAGATATGGAAATGGTGTGTGCAACTAACGCCTAAGAAACCTGAGAAGTTCGGTGGTCAAACTTTAAAAGTTTGCAGTAGATGTTTTACCTAACAACTTTGAATATAGCTTATCTTAATTGAAGACCCAATTGTTCTAGAGGAAGAAATAACTTTGCAAGAAAGGGAATAGAGGATGCTTGGAAACTGTAGATTATTTATGTAGAAATCATATTTGAAATGCTTGAAAAATTTTCACTGTGTATATACTTCGATCAAAAGAACTAAAAATTCTAGAAAATGCTTGATAAGAAATACTGAACCAAGGATGCTGGAACCAAGAAATTCATTGTGGGATAATTTCTGAACTTTAAAATGGACAATAATAAATTTTTTATGTGAAAATTACAAGTGATTATACATAAAATTCATGTTGAAATATGAGAATTAGTGAAGATTTTAAGGTGGCATGCATAAAATGGTAGAATGCCTTTCTAAAAAGGCTTAGGTTCCAAGAACCCCATTTTCTAACTCTTGATGTTCGCGCGCTCGGTCATGAATTTCAAGATATCCAGCGGTGGTTGTCAATGCCCCAAAAAGTGAAAAAAGTGATGCTAGCTCGGCGCTGACAACCACAGTTGGATTCTTGAAATCCAAGGCCGAGCACACTAACACCAAGAGGGGTCAAAAAATGGGGGTCCCCTAAGCCTGACCCTTCTATAAATAACTAAAGTGTGGGATTATTAGCTAAGATGGCTTTACCCAGTCCTAAAATAACCAAGTTAGGTTTAAAAACTATAGATTGTTTATTTATAGGATATGCTTTAAACAGTAGTTCATATAGATTCTTATTTATTAAATTAGAAGTAAAGAGCATTGGTGAGAACATAATTATAGAATTCAGAAATGCTAAATTTTTTAAACATGTATTCCTTCGCAAAATTGACTCACAAGATAAAACGCTAATTAAAACTTTTGAAAAAAGATTTAACAACCAACTTGAGTTTGCATAAGAAGAAAGAAAACCTAGAAGAAGTAAAAAAGCTAGAATAAGAATAAGTTCTTGACCTAATTTTTTTAGTGAGGATGATCTTCAAATTTATTAAAAACAAAAGACTCACTAGAAGTTCTTTCTTGGTAAAAAGATGTAAATAGTGAAATAGTTCTATAATGTATAATAATACTTGGGAGTTAATTGATCTACCTTCAAGAGCTAAACCATTAGATTGCAAGTATATATTTAAAAAAAAATTAAAATTAATAGAATTATAGATAAATACAAAGCTAGATTAGGATTAGATTTTCTTAATATCTATATAACAAAACAGGATCAGCCACTCAATCCCCCTCATTTATTCGGTCACTCCCACTCATTTGACCCCCACGCGCAACTGATTGAAAATTTGAAATTCAAATTTTGAATTTTAACACCATTATTTTATGTTATTTTTCCATGTTTTTTTGTTTTTGCCCCGATGCATTACAATATGTTATAACAGAAAAAACAGTAACACTCTCCGTTATACTGTTTGAGTACCGAAGGCACCCGATTTTTGCAAGGGAGAGTGCTGTAGGCACGGGCCATTTACTAGTCTCTATAACAAAACAGGGAAGTTATACCCCCCTCTTTTAGGTTTCAACAAAGAAGGGCCAAGATCTTATCCCTCAAATGGACGGTTGATCTCAGCCACTCACACCCAATTTTGGCAAATGCTTTATCGGGTAGTGCCGAGGGCACAAGCCACCCACTAGTATACTTACATATTACAAGGATAACATCAATTAGATTTCTAATAGTTATAACAACTATATATATTAGCTAAAAATACATCAAATGTATGTAAAAATAGTTTTCATAATTAGAAGAAGAAATATACATGGATCAACCTAAACACTTTTTGTAATCCAGGGCTTATAGCATAAAGTGTGTAAATTTATTAAGTCAATATATAATTTAAAAGAAAGTTCTAAAGTAATGACATAGAAAATTTGATTATGTAATGATTACTAATAGTTTTAAAATAAACAAGTTAGACAAATATGTATCCACACTACATGAAAGTGCGGTATTAGCGGCGGCCAGCTAAAACTGCTGCTATAGAATGGTTTTAGCGGCGGTCAAAAGGTTGGCCGCCGCTAAAGGTTTATGCGCAATGTTAACTGAATCTCATTCTATCATCCATGGCCCAAATGTAAATCGAGCCAGACCAGCCGAAGCCCAAAATTTTATTTACACCCGTAATCGTATGGATGTTTGGCCCAACCCTAGATGGACATACAAACCAAAATTACCATTAGTGATTTCTAAGCATCGGATTGGAGTCATTTTCGTGGGTTGATTTTTAACGGTGAATTTGAGCATTATTGATTGGGTACAAAGATCCAAAGGTTTGAAATCACTAATCAGTTTGATTTTTTGTTTGTTGGTCCACCTAGATTGGCCAAACATCCATACGGTCAGCGTCCTAAAGTGAACCACGTGGTTCATATTGTGGCCGGTCAGGAAGGTTCAACAATATTACATTACTTTTGTAATGACTGAAAAAGGCAAAATTAGCTTGTCCGGCGACACTTCCAACTTCAAAAGCCAATCATCAGAACAAACACCCTCTCTCTCTCTCTCTCTCCCCCCGTGAGTCTGTTATATCTTCTCGTGCGGATGACTTTTCTTGAACCTAACGAATTGTACAGTCTCCAAGATACCTTGAAAGAAATCAAATTCTGAAGAAAGAAAATTCTCAGGTAAGCATTTTCTGGGATGTTCTCAATTTCATTCTTTTATTCTGTAATGCTTCAAAAAATCAAAAAAATAATGATGAACCATGGTTTTAGACTGATTTCATTAGACTAGAAGAGGAAGCATTTTCTTTTTTGTTTACAGTGAAATCAATTTCATTAGACTAGAAGAGGAAGCTAAGTTTTTAAGTCTTGAGACTTCAATTTAATTTCTTTAAGCAGATCAACAGTTATTCCTTCTCTTATTTGTTGTCTCTCTTGTTTTTAGTAACTGTAAAGGAACCCAGACTGTGATTTTGAATTTTTACCTTCTACTTGGTTGAAATTGTGCTGGGTTTTGCTTGAAAAGATAAGATTTGAATCGAAGGAACTAGACTGTTCAAATTTCCTCTTCTAGATGTAGAAGAACTAAATCTGGTTGCTCTGGTTTTAGTAAGAAACAGACCTTAAATGGACAGAATAGACTCCGATAACCGAAAGCAAATTGGGTCAGCTAACGGAGCTGTTAACCTGTATGGAGATCTGATTACTGGAAGAAATGCAGAAGTGAGAAAACCCCAGATGGCATTTTCAGAGGTACGAACCGAAGAACTCCAAAAACCCTTTATTCTGACTTATTATATGCATGTAAGAGTATTTTGCTTTGTTGAGCTAATAATTTCTGCAAATTTATATCCTGAAGAAACCACCTTCAAGAGCAAGAGAACTACATCTCGCAAAGAGGGACATTGGTCGATTCAATGAGAGCAGGAAAGTTGCCGAAACCGAAAAAGCCCATGCAGAATTGGAGCTCTTTAATGCAAGAAAGACAATGAAGGATCTCACTCTTCACATTGAAGAATCAAACTCAAAAACAAGAGGACAAAAATGGGAGCTCGAAACAATGAAGGGGCCAGAAAGACATGAAGATGAATTGGAATTGATTCTAGGGAAAGCAGAAAATTATCAGTATGCAGAAGTGATGAAGGAATTGAAATTTGTAAAACAGGAATTGAGTAAGCTTAAGCATAGCATGGATTATCTCTTAGAAACAAAATCACAAGCAGATAAGGAAACTGAAGCCTCGGTTTCGAAAATGAGATCGAACTCGAGCTCTAGTGAAGCACTAAAGAAAGAGATTGAAGAAGCTAATGAAGAACAAATACTTGTTGAGCTGGCTAGGATTGAGGCTGTTAGAGAACTTGGAGCCATCAAAGCTCAAAGAGCAATTGAAGCTACTCAGTTTTCATCCACCATCGAGAAAACCCGAAAGAGAATCAATAACATCATTCAAGAGATTGACCGCTCAAAGGAGCTTGAAACCAAACTGTCCATCACAACTTCTGATGTTAATGTCTTACAGAATGAACTAGAACTAGTTAAGGCAATGGAAAAAGGGTCTGAGATAAATGAAACTTCAGGGGAAGTCGAGGTAAGTACGCAAAGGGAAGAGGAATTTGAGACTTCGTCTTTGTTACAGTCAGCCACAGAAGAACTGATAGCAGCGAAGAAAGAATTGGCATCTATTAAAGAAGAAGGATTTCAGTTCATGTCCTCCTTGGATATTATAAGAGATGAGCTCAAGCATGTTTCCGAAGAAACGGCTCGTTTGAAGAACTTAGAAGAGAAAGCAGATTCAACTATTAAGAATCTCAACTCCAAGCTTCTAAGAGCCACATCCAAGTTGGAAGCTGTATCCTCAGCCGAAGAAAAGGCTAAAGCAATTGTATCCAATCTATCAGCCACACTTCAGCAGTTAAGAACAGAAGCTGACGCAGCCAAGAAAGAGAAGGAGCTGATAAGTGAAGAAGCAACGAGCATAAGAGCAGAAACTCAGAAGACTGAATTTGAGATTGACTTAGCCGAGGAGAGATTACGAGCTGCCATGCAAGAATTTGAAGCGGTTAAAGCATCTGAAGCAATAGCCCTTGACAGCTTGAAGACTCTAACAGGGAAAACCATGAGGGCTAGAGCTTCAACATCTCAACATAACTCCTCTATAACCATCTCAAATTTCGAGTACAAGTATTTGATTGGGCGTGCAGAAGGGGTTCAAGAAATTGCAGATAAGAAGGTTGCTGCGGCTCAGGCATGGATTGAAGCACTAAGGGCTGGTGAGAAGGAGATATTAATGAAGACTGAAATAGCTCACAGAGAGATTAGAGAGCTAAGGGCAGTGGAAGAGCAAGAAGTGTACAGAACAGAGAGATCACTGACAGCGGAAAGAACAGTTGAGGGCAAATTACGTAGCTTGAGGCAACAACACGAGAAACAGACAAAAACCGCGAACTTGCAGCTTGAGGTAACATTGCCAAGAAAAGCTATTAAAGATAGCGGCAACTCTGCACCAGTGAGGGGGGGCAAGCCACGGAGGCCTATCTCACTGGGAGCTCGGTATGCGACTCGCTCAGGATCAATCACTCTTAAGAACAGGAGGAAGGTAATGCCAAATTTAGTCAAGTTCTTTGGCAGTAAGAGAACTGAAATGAATATGTAAGATGCATGAGGATCATTACTGTTTTGTTCCTGGAGATCCTTGAGTGTGTTAATTAATGTGTAGTTCAGTGACCACTGGATGAGTGCCACATACATTGGAAATACAAAATATGTATTCCAACATGCTGTGGCACTGATTCAGGGGGCACTGAACATGCAGGATCACCCCATTGAATTTAAAATTTTCGAATAAACAGTATTGTTACATGAATTTGGCACATGGAACTGATACCATGGCTGTTAACCAACCTGTAACTTTTCTTTTCTACTCTGTTCTGTCCAAGTTCAAATTTGCTCTGTTATTTTCATTTTTAGTGGAATGAATAGTATTCTATTTGTTCTTCTTTCATATTTAACAATGTAACACTGGGTTTTGAGTATTGTGACACACCCATGCATGGAAGAAGAAAATTGTGGTATGCTTGTGGGTTGGTGCAAAATTCGATCTCAGTCAAGGGGTTCAGGTTTTTTATTTTAAGGAAGAGGATGATCCAATAAGTTTTCCATAATGACATTTTGATCTTCAGTTCAGTTTGGCTCTACTTTTGTGTTTTTCTTCAAAGTTGTTTGATGTTTCAATGAAACTATTTAGGCTTTTTAAAATCTTGATAAAATCTATATAACAAAACACAGCGGTTGTCTCCCCTCTTATAGGCTTCATATCCAAGGACCCATATCAACCCTTACATAAAATAAAATTTAGACAGTTGGATTAATTTAACAGGAAAATTGTCTCCCCACTTATACCCCTCTTATCGGGTTCATAAAGGATGGCCGAGATCTTATCCCCCAAATGGACTATGGATCTCAACCACTCACAACCAATTTTGGGAAATGCTTTGTAGGTGAGTGCCAAGGGCACGGGCAACCCACAATACATCTATACAACAAAACAGAGAAGTCACATATCCCCCTTCTTTTGACTTCACAAAGGAAAGCCGAGATCTTATCAACCCAAATAGATGGTGGATCTAAGCCACTCACACCTGATTTTGGCAAACGCTTTGTCGGAGAGTGCCATGGGAACGAGCCACCTACTAGTAAGTTATAAGTGATAACCGTTCATTCCTAACGCATTTAGAAACGACTCCAAACCATTACTAATTTGGGAGTCACCAATTTTTAGGAATGACCCAAAACAGTTCATACATTTTTCAAAACAGGAGCTATTTGGGTTGTTCCAAATTTTGGAATGGCTCAACCGTTTGAAAACAGCTCAAAACTGCTTGAAAATTGTCTATTTTTAAATAATAAAAAATGCGCAACCTAATTAAAAAAAATTGCAGAAATTTGCTTAGCTGCTCCTTTAGTGTAAATTGTGTATTTATCAAGTGCATCGGGCTGGGTGGGGCCAGGCTCTACCAAGTGTTACCAGTAGAGCTCGACCCTAAGGGCTTGAAATTTATAAAAAAAAAAAATCTCTCGGTTTTTAGAGGTTTCAAAGGCCTGGCTTGACATCCTAGCAACCATACAAGGCCTATAGGTAGAAAACATTTCCCTATGTGGTGTAACCGTTTTAATAAGATGTATCTAATATGATAAGATATAATTTGAAAAGAACTAACAATGGAAAATGAGGATAAAAGAGGGAGTAGAAATAAAGAAAAGCCGATCGGAAAAATAATAAGTATCACGAGTACTAAACGTATATGAGAAATAGTTCATTTCAAAAATCAAACACCTGGTTAACCCTGCTTAAGGAGAGAGGTTGTGAAAACATTGGTCTAAGAGGGGTTTGGTTGATATGTGTTGCCTTCTGGCCACATTTGCATGCTTAAGAGTGTGCAAATACGGCTAGAAAGCAACATGTAACAACCAAACCCATGGTTAACCCTGCTTAAGGAGAGAGGTCATGAAAACATTGGTTTAACAGGGGTTTGGTTGTTACGTGTTGCTTTCTGGCCACATTTGCTTACTCTAAAAGTATGCAACCATTTGCATGCTTAAGAGTATGCAAATACGGCTAGAAAGCAACACGTAACAACCAAACCCCTGCTTAAGGAGAGAGTTGTGAAAACATTGGTTTAAGAGGGGTTTGGTTGTTACGTGTTGCCTTCTGGCCACATTTGCATACTCTAAGGTCGTGTTTGATTGCCAAGTGGGAAAATTACATTTACCTTGGGAGCCCAGAATTCATTTCCCATCCAGATATATGAGAATTTATTTCCACCTTAAATACACCTTTATTTTCTCACATGATTGAAATATGTGTTTGCAGTTGCAACAATCACCCATTTAAGGCATTTTCCAGATGTATTTTCTCGGAAAAATTTTCTGTGCAATCAAACGCACCCTAAAAGTATGCAACCATTTGCATGCTTAAAAGTATGCAAGTTATCCAAGAGGGAGGTTGTGAAAACATTGGGTTAACAGGGGTTTGGTTGTTACATCTCACATTTGCATACTCTAAAAGTATGCAACCATTTGCATATTAGTTACCCCCGTTGAGTACTAGAATATCCATACCTGACCTAACCCATGTAGAGCTTTACTCCATCTCCTTAAACCAAAAAAGCCTTCAAAACTCATTATCTTCCCATGTGAGCTATTATCCCCGTTTATGAGCTTTCCTCTGCCTGTACTTCCCTCTTTATCCTAGCACATTTTGATCCATGGTGTTCTGACATTTATAGTTAAGTGCCACCTATCCTAGCCCTTAAATGTAGTAGGGCTGGCAATGGATTGGATCGGATCCGATCCGAAAAATCTGAGTACGGAACCCTAATGTTACTTATCGAATCAGTATCAAATCAAAGATTGTTGATCTAATATCTTATCGGATCGGTGCCAGATCAACCCTGTTCTGATCTATATATAGGGCTGGGATACATTGACTCATGCTATTCTTACTAATAGATTACTAATAGACGTGGGGCCCACATGTAGATGAGTTAAAATCTGATTTTTGATGAAGATGATTTCCTCACCATGGAGATCATCCTGACCAAAAATCTGTAATTTTTAAAACTTCTAACCCTATCAAACATGGACCTAAATTTAATGGTGAAAATGGATGGTCCAAAATTTTTACAAGGCCGCAAATGTTGGATTGGGCAGAATTTTTGTGTGGTTGATATCCATGTTGAGAAGAATATCATCACCAAAAATTAGTTGTTAACTCGTCTGCATGTGGCCCCCGAGTCCATTAGTAATTATATTAGTAAGAATAGCATGTCATTTTATCCCAGCCTATATATATGTCAGGATCGGGGGGACAACAATTTCATACAACATTTTTGACAACAATTTTGGTGTACCCACATGGAAGATGAATCAATAGTTGATTTTGGTGGTGATGATCTCCTCATCATCTAGATCACCCCTATAAAAAATCAGCACATTCTGAAATTGTTGTCAAAAATGTTGTATGAAATTGTTGTCCCCTGATCTGACCCTATATATGTATAGCATATTGGATCGGATTGGACCCGGAACCGATCTAATCTTATCGGATTGTTTCCGGAACTGAATTTTATTGATCGTATCGGGTGCGGATCGATTGGATTTCTTATCGGATCAGTACCAAATCAGTAACAATCCGACTCGAACCCGATCCATTGTCAGCCCTAAACTGTAGTTTGCCTTTTTTTTTCGACTGTTATTTCGAGAAAAAGCAATTACAGTTAAGGGCTTGGACAGGTGGGACGTAACTATTGATGAAAAGTATGGGCCCCTACCCAGTGGACTAAAATTAACACAAGGAAAAATATGTAACAAGGAAGACCTGACGCCAAAAAGCGTAAGTAGCGCCATTTTTGTTACTCACCACTCCCTGGCCCACTAACCACATGGATGTTTGGCCCACACAAAAAATATCCTGATTGGTAATCCTTAGCCATAGTTTAGTACTTTTTAAGGCATGATTTTAGCCGTTAGATTGAACCATTTTTTCGAGTACTAAAACCAATATGGCTAAAAACTATCAAACAAACTGAATTTTGGTACCAAGGGGTTGGGCTAGACCAAGGTTTAAAAATTGGTGGTTATAATGAAAATAATGGCCGTTATAACGATTTGGACCTATCCCGTTACATTACATACCGTTAAAACGCCCAGAAAATAACGACCGTTATTTTCTAGAAATAAATTGTGAAAAAATGGCCATTTTTTTTCTGTTATATTCCATTATTTTTCGTTTTTGAAAATTTCAAAATTTGAATTTCAGTGCCCTTTCTTTTCCGTTTTTGACCCTGAGCATTTTTTTCGTTATAACGGAAAAACGGTAACGCCCCAGACCGTTATACCGTTATACCGTTATAATGGTCCCTTTTAAACCTTGGGCTAGACATCCATGTGATCAGTGGACCTAGATGACAGCGGTGAGTAACAAAATTGTCTGGTCTAAGCATGGCAGGCTGGATTTCAGACCGGAAGAAAAAGCCATCTACCAACTTGTTAGCAGGTAATTGATTATCGCGGGACCATTAGAAACTTACTTATCGGAAGCCAAGATTTGCATGGCAAGTCTACATTGCCCACACGTATGGTTAAGCTAGCCACGGAGCAGACTGGCTTGGGAAGACAACCCTAATTCCATACATGGTTTAAAAAACGGCCGTTATAACCAAAATAATGACCGTTATAACAGATTCGGACCTCACTGTTACGTTATGTACCGTTATAACACCCAGAAAATAACGGCCATTATTTTCTTTATAATTACCTATTTTTTTTTTGGAAAATAACGGCCGTTATAACGAAAATACCGACCGTTGTTTTTTGAAAAAAAAAACACCAATTATTTCCATTATAAATTATTGAAAATTTGATTTGAAATTCAAATTTTGAATTTTAGAGTTCTTTTTTTTCCCTTTTATTTATCTTTTTCTGTTTTAGCCCGTGTTACAATTCCTCATAACCGAAAAAAAAAACGGTAACACCCCGGTCCCTTTTAAACCTCGATTCCATACACTTTCATTTCAAGAAAATTACTGATTTATTTGTTGAAAATAGCACCCTTGTACGCGAGTAAAAATCTACTCTGCTTATAACAAACGACCGATAGAGGTGCTATCGACGGCTATTTTGATATTTTTTATAAAATTTAATTTATTTATTTTTAAATTTAAACTATGACAAAAATAGGGTATTTTAGTCTTTTAATATCTGAATATTAATAGCATTGATTATACCTATCACAATTTTATAAAATTTTTAAAATTATCCTTTGACTTCCCTCAAATTTTGTAACTGCCCTCAATATTTAAACAAACCGATAATTTTCCTCTTGGATTGAGAAATTTTCAAAATCACCCCCCTATATATAATCTTGCAAAACTATCCTTTATTAGTTCGTCTAAGTTTTCAATTTTGCCATATTTTTAAAAGATAGGGTAATTTAGTAAAACCCCCTTGTTTATCTAAAATAATTCGGAATACCCCCTGAGCTTTCAACCTAAGGGGATTCCCCTTTGACCGGATTCCGTCGTCTTTGACCAACGCGTTAAGCTAATAATTTGTACAAAGAGACCATTTTGCCCTTCTCTCTTTCTCTCCCTCTCTCTCTACAGTTTATCGGCAATGGCAGACAATCTTCATCATCTTTTACTCCTCCCCATTATCAAGGTCGCCTAAGCTGCACTCGCCACAACGGGCCGGTCCTACCCATTATAGCAAACTGGTCAGACTCGTCTAGAACTCACCGGAGAAGACATTGTCGTAGAGGTAGAGACTGTGCAGGAGTTTCAAGTTGGAGAAATAAGAAGGAACCATACCCAAAAGACGATTTGAACGGAAACTAAGCACATGTAGCTGGGTTAGACGACCTAGCGTGTTGGGTGGTATCTGACCCACAAGGCTAACGCCGGGCAAACGAAGAGAGTAGACATGAGACTGATTTCCATTGCATTCCACACCAACCCATTTGCAGGTGGACTCAAGACCCAGAAAAGAACAAAACCAGACTCAAATAACAAATGCCATTGGAGACGGGTTTTGAGAAGATAAAGAACTGGTGTTAATTGGTAGTCCAGAGATCTAGTTTTCTTTGAAAAGATAAGCGGTTTTCTGGCAAGAATCCATTAGGGAGAAGATAGCTATTGTGTTAGAAATAAGAGAAAGGACTTAAGAGGGGGTAGTAGGTATAGAGGCCAAAAAGTGAATTGTTGGCAGTACGGGGAGAAGGGCAAAATGGTCTCTTCAAACATATTGTTATCTTGCCTTAGTTGCACGTGCTTGCATCCATTTTCTTAAGGAGTTTGAAAAGGCTTCCCAACCACTTGCACGCATCCAACCAATCACTTGTAATCCCAAAACTGTGGCAAGTGAGTGCATTGCATCTGGTTAGCATTGAACCAAGTAGGACCTAAAGGCCCTGCGTGGTTCGCTGCACTTAGATACATTTTGCATTTCAGTGCAAATTCGGTGAGTCACATTGCAGTCACTTACAACAGTTTTTGGCCGCACATGCTGGTATCCATTTTCTTAGAGAGTTTGCAAGGACTTGGCAACCACTTGCACATCAACTCATTTGCACGCCCCCAATCAATCAGGTGTAATCCCAAAACCATGGCAAGTGGAGTGCATTGCATCTCTGATTTGCATTGAACCAAGTAGGGCCATAGTGTCAAAAACAGTGTATTGACACCAACCATTTAATGGGTCCCACGTAGAGATATCTTGGGTCATGATAAGATTAATCATGGTTCACAAAAGTTTTGACTTTTGATCATCTAATCAAGCTGATTTTTCAATCTAAATTTTTTTCAACTAGACCCACCAAATTGGTGGGTTCTTGCATAGATTAAATGTAGAAAATATACATGAGAAGATCAAGAAAGATGTGAACCGATTGTCTCCTTAAGCTTGAGTTTCCACACATACCTAGACGACAAGAAAAGAAATGGTTTTTCTAATGTTGAACGCTGATAACAATTCCGTATTAAATTATCAGCTGTAAAGCAAAAGACTATCTCTGGCTTTCTTTATATGAGAGATGTTCTCTGGAGCTACACTCTAGATCCTCTTTCCGATACTGTCATTGCTTCTTCTCCGAGAAAAGTTCACGACCCATGGGCCTTCTACCTCTACGTGGCATTGCTCCGTTAGGCGCGCTCTCGCCCATTGTGAAAAATTCTCCACTGCTGCCTCTCATAGGAGTCTTGCCCTAATAAAATTGAATATTGATGCAGCCTGGGATAATTCAGACAAACCTAGTAGGTGGAACTCAGGCTTGAGCCCACTCATCAAAAGAAGCCGAAGCTCTAGTTGTTCGATGGGGACTTCAACAAGTAATAAAGCATGGTTTTTTGGATCTGGAGATTGAACTAGATGCTCTAAATCTGGTGATCTCTCTTCAAAAAAGATCTCCAGATGTGGGCTGGTTTTCTTCGGCATGTTGTGTAGATATTTTGAAACTTACCTCCTCTCTCCTCTTATACTTTTTTGTATACCCCCCAGGGTGAAACTCATTAGCGCATGACTTAACAGCAAAGGCCAAATCTTAGCCCACTCCTCTAGAGTGGTCCCTTACTCTCCCAATCTGGCTTGTCAAGGCCATTGATAGGGATAAGAGTAATCGTTTTTTGTTGGTTTAATATATGATCTTGCTTACGAAAAAAATATGTTTTCCCCAAAGAAATTGAAAAACCTGGTGTACTACACGCCAAGTTACTAACTATTGGTGTGACACGGAAAAGACCTATACACAGGGCCAATCTAGGGTAGAGTAGGACCTTGTTCACCGACATTCCTCAGGAAAGTTGCTGACCAACAACAATATGAGCCACGTGGCACACTATTAGAGATGCTAACGGTATGGATGTTTGGCCAATCCCTAGGAAGACCTACGAACCAAAAATCAACCTGATTAGTGATTTCAAACCTTTAATGTTGCCCTTTTCTCTCCAAAAATGTCCCTCAGACGACAAAATTTACCCACAACAATACATAATAGTCCCAACACCTCTCCTTCAATCACGCGAATTGCACGTGCCCCCTAAACCTTTCAACTATCCTACCCTATTGCTTTCCAAAATCAGGAGAAATGAGTAGTTTAGAGTTTGTATTGATTGGAGGCCAGGTCATGGTTGAAAATCTCGGGATCCTGATCTGGATCAGATGGTAGATCGCTCATCTTGGATCGTCTCGCTCAAGATGACGTAAGGGTTGAAGAAGAAACAATGCATCTCGGGCGAAACAACCCCATTTCAGATCGTCTCGATGGCCACCGATCTCGATCCGGATCCGGATCGCTCGATCCACCATCTACCCTAAATCGGACAACAACTTCTACATCAATTTTCCTCCATGTAGGTTGGAACAAGGGATGTAGAAACCATATCTTGATTAGTATGGATGTTGCCCAAGCTGTTTTATTTACACCAACCATTAATGGGTCCCACAGATTGATGATCATCTAATGACACTAATTTTTCAACTGGAACCATCAGATTGGCGGGTCCTTTTATTTTTTTGTAATCAAATAGGTGGGTCCTTGCTCACATTAAATGTAGAAAATGTAAGAAGTCAATAGATATGTGAACAGATTGTCTCCTTAAGAAGAGTGAGTTTCCACATATGAAGCATGAGAATAATATATATATATATATATTTTTTTTTTACGAACAAGGACGAAATGGCGAGAAACGGGATGAAACGAAACCTGAAATGGGTAAATATTCATGTTGATTTTATCTTCATGTGGAATGTTTCAGTAACACCCTTATATCGCAAAAAAATAGATTTTTTTTTAATCTATTTCTATTAATGTTAAAAATTCATCACCTGTTTAGGAAAAGTAAATGGTATGCCGCGTGACCGTAGTAATTGGGCATATGGCAAAAAATACAACACGAAAAAAATCTGGCAAAGAATATAATAAATAAAATATAATTATTATTTTTTGCATTTTCTGCATTTTTTTGCATGTACAATTATTTGGCATAATTCACGTATAATATGGTTTCTCATAAAATACGTGAATTATTGCAATTCTTTGCAAAGTTCCGTCGTATGATGTGTTTTTCCAAAATATCAAAACCAGGCGTACTACACGCCAAGAAGAAAATATTTGAAGCAGCAAATTTTTGAAGCGACGAATCAGTGGCCAATCACATCGCACCATAATCTCCTGTTCAAAAGCATTTATGGGTTTGCTGACCAATTCCAACGTCCGTCAACAAAGTTGCTGGTGGACCACAATATGATTATTAGCCACGTGGCACATTCTTAGAGGATGCGGATCGTGTGGATGTTTGGCCAATCTCTAGGTGGACCTACAAAACAAAAATCAGCATGAGAAGTGATTTTATACCTTTGGATCTGTGTACCCCCAAATAATAGTCAATAATGCTCAAATTCCGCAGTTAAATATCAACGCATCAAATTGACTCCAATCCCAAGCTTAGAAATCACTAATCAGACTAATTTTGAGTAAAACTTGTGTCACAAGATGTCGGTCACAGCATTCAATAGGAGCCGCGTGGCATACTATTAGAGGAAGACGACCGTATGGATGTTTGGCCAGTCCCTCGGTGGACTGGTACACAAAAAATCAGCTTGATTAGTGATTTCTTACCGATTCAATTGAAGTTATTTTCATTGGTTGATTTTAACGGTAGGAATTTGAGTATTATTAAGCATTATTTGGGTGCCAAAATCCAAAGGTTTTAAATCACTAATCAGGCTGATTTTTTGTTTGTAGATCCACCGAGTGACTGGCCAAATATCCATACGGTCAGCGCCCTCTGATAATGTGACACGAGGCTCGTATTGAGTGCTGTGACCGGCTTCCTTCATAACATCTTGTGACACAAGTTTTACTCACCAATTTTTGGTCTGTATGTCCATCTAGGGTTGGGCCAAACATCCATACGGTCGAAAATCTCTAACCATATGTCACGTGGCTCATATTGTGGTCGGAAGGCAGTCAATAAAGCTCTATTATCCATGAGATAAACAATATTGATTGGCCACGTCATCCTTCCATGTGCCAACAAAATCCTACAATGCAGCGTAGAATCCTGGGGTGTAGCTGCAGAATACCTTTAGCCTTTTTATGTCATTTGTTCTTGGGGATTCGGAGGAGTGAAGTTGTCAGTTGTCACGCAGAGAGAGAGAAAGTGGGTTTAGGGGTTTTTTTTTATATTTTTCTTTTGTTTAGGAGGGCCTCTGAAAGAGGAAAAGTATAAAATTTTTAATTATTCGAGGGACCTCAAAACGAAGCTTTTTCTTAACTGAGTCAATTCGACAGTCTGACAAACGGCTACTTCTATAATCCGCATGTCAATTTATCGGATGCCGTGAGAAATTAAGTTACAGCTCACTTCTCAAATGAGAAATCTTAACGGTACTTTACACGTGGTGTACATGCAAGTAGACTTGACTGTGGGTCCCACCCATTGAGGGCCCTATGTCAAAATCCTACCGTGGATTATCATTTGATCATTGCCTTTTCTGGGTGGAAAATGATCTGAATCATGAATTTACGCTTTGTTGTCGAATCAGGTTCAGGGTTGATCTAAAACTGATCCAATATCGTATCAAATCATGGTTCAAATGCAATGAACCCAATACTTTCATCCAGATTCAATGCTATCGGATTAGGGGTGCCAATTTTCCTGATTTAACTGAAACCGAACCGAACTGGAACCGAAAAACCAGTTCCAATTCTACATTTTTGAAAACTGATTAAAAAATAATTGTAACCGGAACCGAACCGAAACTAATGGTTCTGATTCTGGGTAATAAGATTTGGACTCGAAACTGATAAGAACCAAAACCCGATATATAAATACATAATTTTATCAAGATTTGTACCAATATACCTGGAACTGGAATCGAAATCGAAATCAAGAAGAACCAAATAATTGGTTCTGATTTGGAATCCATCATTTTGAGAACCGGAACTGATAAGAATTGACAATATCGGAACGGTTCCGGTTCTGGGTACCTTAGGAACCGGGCCCTTGACGACCTGGGACTTCATAGTTCATACTGGTTACTGACTAGATTTTTCCTCAGACAAGTCCGCTCCAAACTCCAAAGCCGCGTGAGGGGTGTTCCTGAACAACACGAAGACGCCAGGTAAGGTCCCTTGACATTGTCCAAGGAGTACAGTGGTGTCGCTCTGTCATTGGCCAAAATTTTACTTCTCGAGTTACTTTCTAATGCATGATTCTAGCCGTTGGATTTAACTTAGTACTAAAATTAAAAACTAAAAATATTAACAAGCAGGTTTTTGTCTACCAAGGGGTGGGCTAAACATCCAATCGGTCAGTGGACCCAGATGGCAGCGATGCGTAACAAAAACATACTTTGTTAATGCCAAATCAAAACATGACACCACCATGCACCATGAACGTTACCAATGGAGCCGCAACATGTAATCATTACTCTTTCCTCTCTCTTTTACAAAATATTGTGATAAAATAGTTAAAATACCACGATAAATTGCTTAGTGTGGAACACTAGGGAATTTTACTGTTATAGTTTGCATTCTCTCTCATCAACGAGTCAGTCTTTCTCCAAATAATCCATCTTTCCGAGGTCCTGCAACTTGAGAACTTTACCTTCTTCAACTCTTCTCTCCCCCTTCTCTCCCTCTCGCTTCCTGTCTCTGTTCCTTCTCTGATTCAAGCTCTCTTCACAAGCACTAGGGTGTTTTTTGCAGAGAAGGTAAGCCCTGCAAAACCCATTTTTCGGCTTTGGGTTTGCTCTAACGGTCACTTTTTTTTTCCTAGTTTAGTGATGGTTTTAGCTCTGGTTTGGTTGGCTTTTCTTCTCTGCAACTACTGTGTTCTTGTGGGTTCTTTGAATGATGAAGGCTTTGCTCTTTTGTCATTCAAACAGTCCATTAGAGAAGATCCAGGAGGGTCTTTGAATAACTGGAACTCTTCAGATGATAACCCATGTTTATGGAATGGGATTACATGCATAGAAGAAAAAGTTGTTTCTGTTAGCATCCCAAAGAAGAAACTCGTTGGGTTTCTTCCTTCTGCTCTTGGATCACTCTCTGCTCTTCGGCATGTTAATCTGAGGAACAATAAGTTCTTCGGGAGTTTGCCATCTGAGCTCTTCAATGTTCAAGGACTACAAAGCTTGGTCCTTTATGGGAATTTCTTATCTGGGTCTCTTCCTCCTGAGGTTGGGAAGCTCAGTTACCTCCAAACCTTAGATTTATCGCAGAATTTGTTCAATGGTTCGATGCCCACATCGTTACTTCAATGTAAGAGATTAAAGACCTTGGATCTCAGTCAAAACAATTTTACTGGTTCTCTGCCAGATGGATTTGGGGTTGGTTTGATTGCTTTAGAAAAACTTGATATTTCCTTTAATCAATTGAGCGGTTCGATTCCTAGCGACATGGGCAATATGTCAAGCCTTCAAGGAACAGTGGATCTTTCACATAATCACTTCTCTGGTTCGATCCCGCCAAGCCTCGGTAACCTTCCTGAGATGGTGTATATCGACCTCACTTATAATAATCTCAGTGGGCCAATACCCCAGAATGGAGCACTAGAAAATAGAGGACCAACTGCATTCATTGGGAACCAGGGGCTCTGCGGACCCCCATTGAAGAACCCATGTTCATCGGAAACTCCTGGTGCGAGTTCTCCTTCATATCCTTATTTACCAAGTAATTATCCGCCTATGAACTCAGACAATAGCAGTCATCAGGGTGTGAAAAGCAGAGGATTGAGTAAGAGAACTGTGATTGTGATTGTGGTGTGCGATGTAGTTGGGATTTGCCTTATTGGGTTGCTGTTCTCTTATTGTTACTGGAGGGTTTGTCCTTGTAGGAAGGATAAGGATGAGAGTGGTGGTAATTTTGAGAAGGGGAGAAGGGGGAGGAAGGAGTGTTTGTGTTTCAGTAAAGATGAATCAGAGACTCTATCGGAAGATGTTGAGCAGTATGATCTTGTTCCATTGGATATGCAGCTGGGTTTCGATCTTGATGAGCTCTTGAAGTCATCTGCCTTTGTTCTAGGTAAGAGCGGAATTGGGATTGTGTACAAAGTTGTGCTTGAAGATGGGCTCACCTTAGCTGTTAGAAGATTGGGGGAAGGAGGTTCTCAAAGGTTTAAGGAGTTTCAGACTGAAGTAGAAGCGATCGGGAAGCTCAGGCATCCCAACATTGTAACATTGAGAGCCTATTACTGGTCTGTTGATGAGAAGCTGCTCATCTATGATTACATACCCAATGGCAACCTTGCTGCTGCAATTCATGGTAAAAAATTTCTACCCAAATACAAATTTCTTATTGCTTGGCCTCATTTTTGTAGTTTTTTTCATTTCCTGCTTTCCATCTGGGTCTTATTGTTTCTTGGATTGTTGTTTGTCCTGGGTCTTTTAATTTCATCAGGGAAAACTGGGATGGTATCCTTTAAGCCTCTTTCATGGTCTGTTCGACTGAGAATCATGAAGGAATAGCGAAGGGCTTGGCGTATCTACATGAATTCAGCCCCAAGAAGTATGTCCATGGAGATTTGAAGCCCAACAACATATTGCTTGGACAGAACATGGAACCCCAAATCTCCGATTTTGGACTCGGACGCCTCGCCAACATAGCTGGTGGATCCCCAACACTGCAATCCAACCGAATGGCATCTGAGAAACAACAACAAGAAGAAGAACAGCAACAACAGAATGTGCCATCTGAAGTTATTACAGTGAATTCAGCCATGAATTCAGGGTCTTGTTATCAAGCTCCTGAAGCCCAGAAAGTCATAAAGCCATCTCAGAAGTGGGATGCTTATTCGTTTGGGGTGATTTTACTAGAAATTATCTCTGGAAGATTGCCAATTGTTCAAGTGGGTACATCAGAAATGGATCTGGTTCGATGGATTCAGCTCTGCATTGAGGAAAAGAAACCGCTTGTTGATGTGTTAGACCCCATCTTATCTCTGGAACCAGACAAGGAAGAAGAGATTATCACAGTGCTGAAAATCGCTTTAGCCTGTGTTCAGATGATCCCGGAGAGGAGACCTTCAATGAGGCATGTCTCCGACGTATTGGACAGATTGTCTGCCACCTCTGGCTGAGAAATGCGCGCCCACCCATTAAATCCCACTTTCAATAAAACCTGAAATCTGAGATTCACGAGTTCTACCGACGAGAACAATTGCAACGGCGAAAAGCAATGATTGGACTACCTCCTAATTGAAAACTTGATCCACCATTTCAGCAAGGACCAGTTCAAGGAGAAAGGATGTTGATATTGAAAAAAGAGTAGGACTAAAAAGCAACAAACACTTGGGTTGTTCTTGCAGTTGGGTTAATAGGGACAGGTTCCTCTCCTTTCTCCCTGCAAAACAGTTGGTAAGCTAAAGACGGGTCAGCAATCAGCATTATTTCCTTTTTTAAGCTCAAGTTAGCTTGTTTGATGGTAGTAGAAAAGCATTATATATTGATGTTGTAATTGGGTTTTCATTAATGGACAGTGGAGTAGATATGTGGAAGATGATTTCTTCTTGTTCTTGGTTTGGTTTTTGTTGTTTGTTAAGCTTCTTCTTGTTCTTGTAGTCAACTGAAGTAATTATTTGTTCTTTTCCTGCTTTTCCTGTTTGATCACATGGTATATTTTTTTAAGAATCCTTTATTTATTATCCAAATTAGACATGCCTCCCTAGATTTAGAAAAATTTAGACTTGCCCTTCCTTGCCCATCTACTTTGACAAAGTTTTACCTTAAATTATAAACTAACCCTATTTTCATTTCAATCACTAGATATAGTTAGTAGTGGTAGTTAGTTTTAACTGAAATGATAACCTAACCCTTTGTTATTAATTTTACGAGAGGACAGCACGTGAAGACGGAGCAGTTGACGGGAGCGTTTACACTGTGTAAGGTGGGTATAGACTAAAAGAACCTTATTAATAAAAATAATTTAGATAAAAAGAAAGAATCAAAAGATGGACATTTTCGGAAGTGACTAATAGTGCCAATATCCCAAGAAGTTGTTAATAAGTAGAATAGATTTTTTTATTTTTAATTTTCCTTTCAATCACTAGGGCCCGTTTGGCAAACCGGTGAAAGCAAAAAGTAACTTCTAAATTAAGTTGCTGAATTTAAAAGTTGCCAATTGGAAGCAAAAGTTTGTTTGGTGAAACTCCAACTTATAAGTCAAAAAGTGAAAAAGTTAGTTTGGCATGAATTAAGTCAAAAAGTTATTTTCTTATAATTTTATATACATATTATATTCTAATAACCATTAATAAATATCATAAACCACATATGTTATTTTTTTCAAAAAAAAAATTATTTATAAATGGTCAGTAATAAATGACACACCAGGTGAGTCATTTTATGGGTAATTATTTTTTAAAAAAAGAGATGGTCTATTGACCTACTTCCCAGCAAACCACCCTGCATTTTCTCCTTCATAATATGTTTTTTTATCTATAGATGTGAAGTTTACAAGGGTAAAATTGACATTTAGAAAGATTCACTTAAAATTAGATGCGTAAGTTGTGCAATTTTTTTTTGACTTCCACAAAAAGTAAGTTTTAGACTTTTGAGAATCAATTCCAAAATGGATACCCAAACATTTCGGTATTGCCAAACAGGCCCCTAGATCTAGTAGTAATAGTTTTGTAAGAAAGTCTAAATTTTCTTAATCTAGGGATGCATATCTAATTTGCTTAATTAACAAGGGAGGTCAGTTTGGAGGACAACAGAAAACTGAATATTATACAAGGATGATATAAATGGTAGTGTTATAGATGATGATGACTGTCTACCAAAACCTAAAAAAGGCGATGCTGACCTATAAAAACATTATTAGGGTTAGGATTGTTCCATCATGTGATGGAATACAATACAGATGATGAGGGTCACCCAATGAAATTTATTTTGATCTAGGTTGCCTCCTTGGTGGGAAGTGGGAGCAATTGTTTGGTGGGTTCTCACCATGGTTCAAAATCTCGGGATTGGAGGGCGCTGATCTGGACTCCTATCCCGATCCGGATCCGGATCGTCCAAATAATGTTCTGATCGGTGAGAGATGACCTTGGCATCGTTCGGATTGGTGGCTTCCGATTCAGAACGAGAATGGCTGTAGACAGTTTTTTGATCCTTGGTTCTCACAGTCCCTGCCTATAGACAGTTTTACATGTCTATGAACAGAAGTTTGCCAAAATACTCCGTCTATGTAACAAGTGACTGTTATCTTATCTGGCTTCAATAAAGAGTGGCTTAGATCAACTATGCTTTGTATCAATGGTTGAGATTAACTCTCACCTGATATTGGCAAACAGCTTTGTCGGGGAGTACCGTGGGTACGGGCCACCCACTAGTATAGTACACACTACCGTTGGGAGAAATTCTCAACTATACTTTATATAGTAGTACACAATACCGTTGGAAAAAGACTTATGACGATGACTTTTTTACTACACATTATACTTAGGAAAAGTGTGGGGCTCCCTTGACATCCCTAAAATGAGAGGCTCTGGTTACAGGACACAATATGGGCCCCGTGGCATACTCTTAGAGGACTCTGACCGTATGGATGTTTGGCCAATCCTTAGATGGGCCTACAAACCAAGAATAAGCCTGATTGGTGATCTCTAGGCGTTGGAGTGAACTTATTTTCATGGGTTGATCTTAACTATTAGAATTTGAGCAGTATTTGAGGTACCCATATTGTGTCCTGTAACCGGAGCCTGTCATTTTAGGGATGTCAACGGAGCCAGACCCAGACCCATTGGAAAAAGATGTAACAAGCTGTACTAACTTTTTTGGCGTCAGCTAGTGCAATTTTTGTTACTCACCGCTGCCTTCTGGGTCCACTGACCGCATTGATGTTTAACCCAAGGTTTAAAAGGGACGTTTATAACAGTATAACGGTCTGGGGGCGTTACTATTTTTTTCTGTTATAATGAAAAAATGCTCAGGGGCAAAAAGGAAAATAAAATAACGGAAAAAGAGCGCTGAAAATCAAATTTTGAATTTTGAAAATTGAATTTCAAAATTTCAAAAAAAATGAAAAATAACTGAAAAAACGTTTTTCACAAACTGAAAAAACGTTTTTCACAAAATTTTTCAGAAAATAACGGTCGTTATAAAGGCCGTTTTTTGTGTGGTTTTAATGGTACATAATGTAATGGGGTAGGTCCGAATCCGTATAACGACTGTTATTTTCATTATAATGGCCAATTTTTAAACCTTGGTTTAATCCCCCATGGGGGATATGCACACCAAAAATCACCTTGACCGGTAATCTCTAGCCATTAGATTTTTAGTACTTTTTAAGATGCGTGGATTCAACCTCTTTTTTAGTACTAAAACCAATCGCTAAAAATCATCAAACAAGCTGATTTTTGGTATGAATGTCTACCAAGGGGTGGGGCTAAACATCCATGCGGTCAGTGGGGCCGGATGGCAGCCGTGATCAAAGTTTAAAAGAGGCCGTTATAACGGTATAACGGACTGGAGACCTTTTTTCGTTAAAACGAATTGTATCAAATTTCAAATTTTAAAATATGAAAAAAAATTAGAAATAATGGCCATTTTTTCACAAAAGAACGGCCGTTATTTGCTAAGCATCAAAACGGTTCATAATGTAATGGGTTTTGGGCGTTACTATTTTAACGGCCATTAAATTCGTTAAAACGGCATTATTTTAAACCATGGCTGTGAGTAACAAAAATGCACATATACAAGGGGTGAGTGTAGTTGACAAATCCAGTTTAAATCATAGCTTTTTGGAGAAAAAAATACGTCATCTTTTGAAAAATATGTTTAGAGTCGATCCACGGTGTGTTGCGTTAGAAATCATGGTTTAAAAGAAGCTGTTGTAACGAAAATAATGACCATTATAATTGTAATGCCCCGACCCCGTTATGCTATTTCAAAAGTATTGTTCAAATCCAAAAAAAAACAAAAAGGCTAAGGGGGTGTTTGGATTGCCATTTTTCCAAAGATATTTGTTTTAAAAAATGATTTTTCTGAAAATGTGTTTTTCTTAGAAAGGTTGTTTGGATCATCATTAATGCAAAATGTCTTTATCTTCTCTTAGTGGGCCCACCACTATTATATCTTTATTTTTTTTCTTTTGGAAGGGGACATCTACCAAAAACTGGTTCTTTGTTTATTATGTTCATTGAACTAGAAAATTTAAAGTCTTTTTTTTTTTACTTGAAAAATAACTTTTCACTATTTTTTTTTTTATAAAAAGACTTTTTGGCTTAAAAATATATATTTTTATAGAATAAATACTTATTAAAAAATATTATATTTCTAACAATTTTGTCATATTCAGATGTGACCCGTTACAATGGTTATTAATTATGGTAACATTAAGGGAGCATTATAATGTTATAACAGGCCATTTAAAACCTTGTTCAAATCATTGAGGAAAGAAAATGAAATATTTAATTATTTGAAAGCGTGAAACCAAGGTATAAAGGAGGCCGTTTTACGGTTAAACGGACTGGGGGCGTTACCGTTTAAATGGCCGTTAAAACGGATTGAAACGGCCAGGGGCAAAAATAAAAAAAAAATAGAATTAAACGGATTTTAACGGAAAAAAAATGGAAAAAATGGCGCTGAAATTCAAAAATAAAAAAAAATGGAATTTAACGGATTTTAACGGCCTTTAAAACAAAAAAACGGCCGTTTTTTTCAAAACCGTTAAAGTTCATTTAAACAGTTTTAATGGAAACAGGCTTGGGGCGTTACCGTTTAAATGGCCGTTTTTAATACCATGCGTGAAACAACATTGTATTTCACATTTTCAAAAATCTTAAAGATTCAATTAACTAATAAAAAATAAAATCATTTAAAAGAAAGAAAATAAAATATTATTTTATTTACTAGGGGAACACCACGTGCGATGCACGTGCACCTTACACATTGAAACATCTTATACGTGGCACTCTCGTAGAGATCATTGACCGTATCGATGTTTGGCCCATATCTAGGTGGCCCTATATGCAAAAATCATCCTGATTAGTGGTTTCAAAGATTTGATTGGAGTCCTTGTCATGGGTTGATTTTTAACTATAGATTTCAAGCATTATTTGGGGTACTTAGATCCAAAAGTTTGAAATCACTAATCAGACTGATATTTGGTATATAGGTCCACCTAGGAATGTGACAAAAATCCATAAGGTCAGTGGTCTCTAAGAGTGTGCCAGGTGGCTTATACTGAACTTGGGTGCCACCGACAATCTGAATTGTCAAGGGACATTTAATGAGTGAAGGTTTTACCTTTAAAGTAGAGAGACTTCTAATTGTGTCACATGTGCGGCAACCCTGTTTCTCGGTTTCTCGATTTATAAAAGTATAGATAACTTACTACTTAGTTTATATCACATTATTAGTAATACAGGATTAACCCCTCTTGACCAAGTTTAACCGTGGTTGACTTATATTAAAACGGACCTCGTTAGCATTGTGCTTGCAATATTATAGTCCTTTCATAGGTGCATTAATATGTCACGTTTTAACGTTAGTCAAATGATGGTTAAACTAGGTCAAAGGTGGTAATCCTAAAGTTTATAATTATAAGGGGGTATTACAAATTACTTTTAGATTTCAGGGGGTGTTACTAAATGCCCTTGTTCTTTAGATTATTTATTGTTCTTTCTTGTCTTGCCAACAGGTACCGGAGCTGGCATTACTTTTTTCAGTAGGGGCGGCACTAACAACCATCGTTGGACTCTTGAAATCCACGGCTGAGAACACGACTCCTGATAGGGGGCACAAAATGGCGAGCTCGAGCTTGACCCATAAACCTGAATTCGTCACTGAAGTTTTGTTGTGCCATGAACTGCAAACTATATATGGGGTGCTGAGACACTGAGACCAAGGTTTAAAGGAGGCCGTTTTAACGGTTAAACAGACTGGGGGCGTTACCATTTAAACCGTTTAAACGGCCGTTAAAACGGATTGAAACGGTCAGGGGTAAAAATGAAAAAAAAATGGGAAAAAACGGAATTAAAAAATTTTAACGGTTTTAACGGAAAAAAACGGAAAAAGTGGCGTTGAAATTCAATTTTTGAAAATTAAAAAAAAAAAACGGAATTTAACGGCTTTAAACGGAAATTAAATGGATTTTAACGGAATTAAACGGTTTTAACGGCTTTTTTTTTCACAATTTTTTTTGAAATTAAGCGGCTGTTTAAACGATTTTAATGGCTGTTAAAACAAAAAAACGGCCTTTTTTTCAAAACTGATAAAACGGGTTTAAACGGAAATGGGCTTGGGGCGTTACCGTTTAAACCGTTTAAACGGCCGTTTTTAAAACCATGACTGAGACTACAAGAAAATCTTTGCTTTCCAGCATCGGGAAGCAATCTTATGCACCACTTAACCAATGTATTTGGATCATCGCTTGTTGGACCTACACACGTAAAATTAGCATGATTGGCCAAATCACTAATCAGACTGATCTTTGGGTACAAAGATCCAAAGGTTTGAAATCACTAATCATACTGATCTTTGGTTTGTAGGTCCACCTAGGGATTGGCCAAACATACATACGGTCAGAATCCTCTAAGAGTGTGCCACGTGGTTCATTTCAGCAAAGTTCTACTCGCTGTCAAATGCTTACGTGCTCGTCTAATCACATCTAGTGATGGTGATTGGTGAGAACCTGGACAGTGTGCTGTTACTGATGATTCACGTGTGGGCAGCTGCATTCTTGGCTCCTTTTCACTTTCTTCTTCCATGCACGCTTAAAGCTTACACTTTACACACACACAAACACATGTGCACAGTGGCGGGGACTGCATGTACACGGGGGAAACTGTTGCTTTGCTCAACGTGCTCCAAATGAGGGAACATCTATTCTACTTATTAAAGCTTGGTTCAAAATCTTGGGTCCACCTCCGATCCCGATCTGGATCGGTTGGATGGGACGTGATCCCGAGATGATTTAAAAAAAAAAATCAAACAAATGCAAAAAAAAAAAAATGTGGAAAAATGTTTAAAAATTCATAAAACTTGTAAACAATCCAACGTGATCTTGAGAAGATAAAAAATCATAAAAATGTGACAAAAGTAAAAAATGCAAAAAAAAAAAATTGTGGAAAATGTCAAAAAGTCATACATGTAATAAAAATTCACAAAAGGGGATTAAACCATGATCAAAAAGTCATACATGTCATACATTGTCTTTTGGATAATGGGTAAGGCCACAAGAAGGGAGAAGTGAGCTACCTCTCTAATACACATACATGCTGATTTAGAAAAATTGCCAGTTATTCTAGAACTCTTCCCCGAGCCTTAAAAGCATGTTGAACAACAAAGTTATTTCTAAAATGCTGATTAAAAATTGAAATTCCACTGGCCTGTTCTCTTTAACTCAATATACCTAGAAGGGGGGTTGATTAGGTATTTAAAATTAATTATACCTACACAGTTTTACTAGTTGATAGTAAGGGGATAAAATCGCATGCCTTAGTTGTTTAATAAAAGATTATCACAACCGACTCAAATCAAATATACCTCCGTGGTATATTGTCCTTTTGTCGTTTGATCTAATTAAGGTAGATTGCGGAATACAAACAAACAATCACACAAGACAAGAGATTTTTATGTGGAAACCTTAGCCAAGAAAAAATCACGGGACCACGTCCAGACGGAAAGTATCACTAACTGAAAAGTTAAACGAAACAAAGGTTACCTACGTAGCACCATTGCAAATACAACTTCTAACCTTAGTCAAGGCCTACTGCCGATGCCTCCACGTCCTTTGAATCAACGCCACGAATCCACGCTCGCCCTTCTATTCAAGAAGCCTTATCTGCTTGTTCAGTTTGGTACACCCCAAACATACCGTCGATCGGCTCCTCCGATCTTAATTCTTGACACTCCCGCCTTTGCAGAAGGTGAAGGATTCAGTACACCCTGAACCTCAAGTTGCTCAAAAGGCGTTGAGTCACACTGGTACACTCAGGCTTACTAGGTTGAATATAAAAGTAGAAAACCTATGCTGAATAAAGGATCGAGCTATTGGCTTTGATCAAGAAGAGAACAAGCTCACAAGATATGAATGAAAAATAAGTTTTTTGCTCTTCGAATGGACACTCTAATAAATAAAGCCTTTGCTTCTCTCTCTTGAAGATTGAGTCACTCTGTGTCTCTGTGTATTTTTAGAGAAGGCATAGAAGGGTTCTATTTATAGAATTTCAAGACCCTGAGTCATGTGGAACGTGGGATGATGGAACCTAGAATTTTGAATCTGAGAAAGACCAATTCTGTTCAAGGTCCAATCGATTGTACACTTTCCCCAATCGATTGGGCCATGTCCAATCGATTGGGGATAAGTGTCCAATCGATTGGACTCAATAAGTTTTCTGTTCCGAAGGCATCAATCAATTGCACATGGTTCTCCAATCGATTTGACATATATAACTTTCTGTCCTGAAGGCTCCAATCGATTACACAGAGTCTCCAATCAATTGTACTCAAAAAGATTTGTCCCAAAGGTTCTAATTGATTGTGCTCAAATAAGTTTCTGCCTCGTAGTCTCAAATCGATTACACAGTGTCTCCAATCGATTGGGCTATGTCCAATCGATTGGGAATACATGTCTAATCAATTGGACTATCCCATTAGTCAATATAATTGACTTAGACTCGGGTCTGTCCAATGACTAAGTTTGACCATTATATTTTGTTTATTTTAATCAACTCCTATGGCCATTAAGTCACTTACCTTCATAATCGAGCGTACACGATCGTTAACTGATAAATCGGCAGTTACTCAGATGACTTCTATCATCAACCGTCTGATTCTTGCTGTCTGTCTTTTAGTCTTCACGTAGTTAGCGAAGTATGCGTACCACGACATCTTCACACTACACTAGTGTTCATAGGAACGATTACAAGAATGTTTTTATGTCCAACGAAATCTTTGCCAAATTGAATATGAAAATATTCCTTACAAAAAAAAGTATTATTGGGAAGAGAAGACAACAAAGTAAAACATTAGACTAAGATGGTTAGCTCATGCAATACAAAATTCATCAAGCCTAGAATCGAATGGAAGAAATAAAAGTTCTTAAGAGCTTAAACATGAAAATGCAGTCTTGCTAGGTAAGTGGACTTGGAGATTTTGGAAGGAGAGGAGAATACTTTGGCGCGGAGTAATAGCTAGCAAATATGGAGAGGAGTCAGGGGGGTTGGGTCTCTCAGGGGTTTAGAATGTCCTTTAGGTGTGGTATGTGGAGGGGAATCCTTAAGGTCAAGAATCGCGTGTTAGAGGGCACTAGAATGGTGTTGGGCGATGGGACTATGATCATATTTTGGGAGGACACTTGGTGTCGGGACAAACTGTCTCAAGGAGTCTTTTCCATGACTGCATTCTTTATCACAATGGAAAGAGCAGTTCATTGTTTCTTTTTGGAACGGATACGACTAGGATAGCTCATGGGACCTAGATCTTAAGAGAAATCCTTTTGTTTGGGAAATGAAACAAGCATAGTCACACCTGATGAGGACTACCTTTCTTGGAGACACTCCAAATTGGGATGCTTTACAGTGAGCTCATGTTATGCTTTTCTATCGCGTTCCTCTTCCCTCCATTTGTATGGTTGTTCCAAAATATGAAAAACCATTGCACGTACCCATGAAAGTCAAATTCTTTGCATGGACCTCATCTTTGAACAAAATTCATACCATTGAAAACTTGATTGCTAGGAAGTGGATTTTAGTTAACTACTGTGTCATGTGCAAGGTGAATGGAGAGAATACAGGTCATCTTCTGTTGCATTGTGATTTTGTCAGATAGAGTTGGGCATATTTTCTAAACCTAGTTGGCCTCACGTGGATGATGCCGGAGTTTATAGGGTCTTTATTGGGGGGTTGGCATGAGATTGGTCTATCTTTCGGGGGAAAGTTGTGGAGGATGGTGTCGTGTAAAGAATAATTTCATATTCTAGTTTGGCAAAGATTCTGTATGACACAAAACATTCTCGTAACCATTCCTATTAGCACCAGTGTAGTGTTGAAAATGTCATAGTACACATACTTCGCCGACTACGTGAAGACTAAAAGACAAAGACATCAAGAATCAAATGGTTGATGACATGAGTCATCTGAGTAACTGCTAATTTGTCAGTAAAAGATCGTGTGCGCTCGCCTAGGGAGGTAAGTGACTTAGTGGTCATAGGAATAGGTTTTTAAAATGAATAAAATATAATGGTAACACTGAGTGAAAGGACAAACCCGAGTCTAGTCAAGATTTTGACTATGGAGAAAGTCCAATCGATTGGAGTCCCTATCAAATTGATTGGACTATACGAGACAGAACATTGTCTGAAGTCCGATCGATTGGACCCTCTGTCAAATCGATTGGACTCTACGGAATAGAAACTGTATGAAGTCCGATCGATTGGACTCTCTGTCAAATCAAAACGGAACAAAAACTTACATGAATCTCGATCGGATTGACGAAGGAAAAACCCATCCGTACTGGCCAATGGATTGGACCGTGCTCGAACAGGTCATTTCAAATCTGAATTTCAAGGTTCCACCTTCCCTACTTTCTAAAAGACTCTGAACTATGAATCTCTATAAATATAACCCTTCTCTTGACTTAGAAAATACACACTGACATACTGAAGAGAGAGTTTTATTTATCAAGAGTTGTCCATCTGAAGAGCAAAACGCCATTAACTTCCATTCACATCTTGTGAGCTTTTTTCTCTTCTTGATCATAGCCAAGAGTTTGATCTATTACTCAGCTTAGGTCTTCCATATAGAAATTACCTAGAAGCTTGAGAGTACCAGTGCAACTCGACACCATTTGAGCGACTTAGAGTTCAGGGTGTACTGAGTCCTTTAACTTCAGCAGAGGCTGAAGTATTGAGAATTAAGATCGGGGTGTACTGATCGAAGTTAGGTTTGGGGAGTACCAAACTGAACAAGTAGACAAGGTTTCTTGACTATGAGGGTGCGCGTGGATTCGTATCGTTGATTTAGAGGACATGGATGTATCGGTAGTGGACATTGGCTAAGGTTAAAAGCTGCATTTGCAACGGTGCTGCGTAGGTAATTTCTGTTTCGTTTAACTTTTCACTTAGTGATACTTTCCGTCTGGACGTGGTCCCGTGATTTTTCTTGGCTAAAGTTTTCACGTAAAATCCATTTGTCTTGTAGATGTTGAATTGTTGTTCCGCTAATTATTTTGATTAAATCTAACGATGAAAAGATAATATACCACGGAAGTATATTCGATTTGAGTCGGTTGAGATAATCCTTTTATCAATCAACTAAGGCATGCGAGTTTATCACCTTACCTTGACTAATAAACTTGCATTATGCTAAATTAATGTTTGAATACCTAATCACCCCCCTTCTAGGTATTCTTGTGTAAAAGAGAATGGACCAGTTATTTTCAATTGGTATTAGAGCAGGTTATTCTATAAAAGGTTAATTTAATCACCTAAATTTAGATTCCTGCAAAATCGGTTCATTCTTTTCACTATAAAGATGCCGAAAGAAGGGTTCACTGTGAATAGTCATAGTGACTCAGAAAGTGAATATTAATGTGATCTTTATACTGCTTATAAAGAATCGTATAAATAAAGCTTGAAGTTAGTAAAAGTAAATAAGAAATTGACTACTAGAGTTGAATTTCTTGACTCTGCTTGATTCTGAAAATTCTGCTTTTAAACTAAACAATAATGAATTATTTGTGCTAGTTGGTCAGCTTAGGGAAGAGAAGAAATCTCTTCAAGAGATAAACAAGTTCTTAAAATACGAGTTCCAAACATGCTAGGAATCTTTTGAAAGTAAGCATGAAAAATATGAAAGTCTTTCTAGACGGCTTGAATAAGACAAAACTAGCTTTCAAGACAAAGTTAAATTTCTTGAAACTAATTATCAAGAATGTCTGAAGAAGAGGAAGTCACTTGAACTTGATCTAGTTCAACTGAAAAATGACTTACCTTATATTTCTCAAAGCACTGAGAAATTAAATGAAATTCTAAACGTGGGACAAAGATATGGAGACAAATGGGGACTTGGATATATTGAAAATGCTAATACCCCATCATCTTCAGTAACTAAATTCTTAAAAACAAAAGTTTCTTTCACACCACAGGTTGATAAACCTAGACCTAAACCAGTTATGCGTGCGCCTGTTTGTAATTATTGTAGGGGTAGAGGTTACCTAAGTAAAAATTATTTAAAAAAGAGGAGAAATACCATGGTTCTTCCAAATAGAAAATCATATGGGAACCAAGGAGATCTACTCCATAAAATGATAGCTTTGCATCAAAAGTCGGATGCCTTGAGTAGAGATATTGTAAACCTTATGAAACTCAAGGGCAAATGGCTCAAAATAAGATGACAAATAGAAAGAGAAATGTCAATCATCTATCACCACCTAAACAAATGCCGAAGAAAAAGAACACACCTAAAAGGTATAAGATCATGTGGATGAGAAATTAATGACCAATCAATCTAGATTTCATTTGGAGTGAATTCTTTATGAAGGCTAGTGACACTTGTCCCATTGATTGAATAAATGTGGTTCTTTACACTCTTCTCGATTGGAGTCTGCGAGACAGAACATGATCATAGTATAATCGATCGAACTTAAATAAGTTTTTGTCTCGTAGGCTCCAATCGATTTTACAGAGGTCTCCAATCGATTGGGCTATGATCATGTTTTGTCTCGCAGACTCTAATCGATTTTACAGATGTGTCCAATCGATTAGGCTTTGATCATGTTCTGTCTCGTAGTCTCTAATCGATTTTACAGAGGCCTCCAAAAATTGGGCTTTGTTCAATCGATTGGAACTTGTCCAATCGATCGGACTCTCCCAAAAGTCAATAACTTTGGCTAAGACTCGGGTCTGTCCAATGACTAGGTCTGACCATTATATTTTATTAATTTTAAACCTATTCCTATGGCCACTAAGTCACTTGCCTTCTTAACGAGCATACACGATCTATACCCGACAAATGGGTAGTTACTCAGATGACTCCTGTCGTCAACTGTCTGATCCTTGCTGTCTCTGTCTAATAGTCTTCACGTAATCAGCGAAGTATGCGTACCACGACATCTTCACACTACACTGGTGCTCGTAGGAACGGTTATATGAATATTTTATGTCATACAGAATCTTTGTCAAATTGAATATGAAAAATATTCCTTACACATACGTCAAAATGTGGGGTTTGCGCACGGGCCAAAATTTACGAATACGGTCTTCCTAAGGTAATTCGACAAGACGAGTCTCGTTACGGCCTCCGTTCAACCAAATTCTTGGTGGATATGCCCGAAATGACAAATTCATTTCTATTTTGGTCTTATCCGTATAGTAAAAATGCATTGTTTGGGTCGCACTTATGTACATGGGTCGATTAGGTCCGACCAACTACCCGCGTTGGTGTGTCTAGAGTGTTGGTACTCCCCAGAGTCCAGTGACCGACTCATCATCCAAGGGATTCTATAGCATATTTTACTATTGATTAAATCTTCATTTTGATTTAAAAATCTTAAAATTTTGTTACATTTACGGTTACCAACAACGTACCTAGGACTCGAATATCGAGAATATGATTCTAAAGGAATCAATCAATGGTTGTGCTTTCTCGGGGTATTACACAAATCCTTTTACATCATTGCCTAAAGGTAAGTCTGGATACTTTATCTCTCTAGAATTCCTTTTTCTCTCTACCTCTTCTTTCTTCATTAGTCAATTTTATTTGCTTTATTTCTTTTATGCAATTTTAATCTGAGCATTGTAATTTGATATTCTTTTTAATCTATAAAATTTATTCATCTTTGATTTTCTCTTTGATTGCTTCATTATTTAGTTCACTATAGTTAATTGCTACATTTGATTATTTTTAATTTCGTTCATAGTTTTAAATAATATCTGTCAAAAACATGTTTTAAATCTCGATTATTAATCACCATTCTCAACCCTACATCAATTTCTATAGTATTTTCCATTTACAATTCTTCTTGATTGCACTAACTTCTCCCGAGTGCGGATCGACATTTGACACGAATTCCAATACAAATCTCTGTATTTTACAGGATTAAGAATCGGATAATTATAAATTTTGTTGATTCAAGGGTTTCCGTCCAACGACCGAAAAATCGCTTGTTTCAGGTAGCCATTTCGGTGAGGCCTGAACCCGAAATTTCAAGATTTCGGTTAATTTCGCTTTAAAAACCCATATTTCGGGGATTTTGGTACTCTCCGAAACTGAAATTTCAATCGAACGTTGAAATTTAAAACCTTGCTTGAAGGTTAGATGCACAAAATAACACATTTTGGGTAGTAGATAGTAGTAATAACATTCACGCTACCATCACTGATAATTGTTCTTCTTCTTTTTCTTGATCTATAATCTTGAGAGAGAGATTACTAGAGACAGATAGAGGGTGTTGTTATTAGTTATTTTTTCTTCATTTTCTTTGGCTTTCTTTGATTACTCTATCATGTTATAGGAGGAGAAGAGAAAAAAAAAGGGATATATTTTGGCATTCCTTCTGTTTGTTGGTGCAAATTTATTTATTTTTGGCTAGATTTATTTTTATCATAATAAAGCATTTTTTGTTTATGCCCATGCTTTAGTGCGGGTTTTCATTACTAGTTGCCATATGACAATTGGCCCACAAATTTGCCCGTTGCGGTGGGAAAATATTTGATCACCTCCCCCCATGAGTAGATATTTTCATACCAAATAAGCCTTAATGGGAAAAATTTAGGGAATTTTTGACATAACCCCCATGTTATCTTTAAAATTTGACATACACCCCCTAATTTGAAAAAGCTGACATACCCCCATATGACTCGGTCCACTGTCATTTAACCAGTGTTGACCCGAGTTGACCACCAAATTTTGTATTAAAGGATGAAAGTGCCCTTGTCTTCAACTTTAGAACAAGGGTTTGGGTTTAGGCCAAAACCCAAACCCCAAATCAAACATGAAAAGAGGAGATTAAAAATAAATATTAAAACCCATGTTGGTAACCTTGAGATTTTTATTTTTATTTTTTTATGAATTAAGCAAATATTGAGAAGAAAAAACCTCCAAAAAATAGATAAAAACTCACGAAGGTATATTTTAAAATTGAGAAAATCCATCTTTCCAAAATCCACATCTCAAAAGTTTAAAATATAAATTGCTTTATCTTGTTTTTCATTTATGCTAATGAAAATTTTAAAGCTAAAATTTATGCTTTTTTTTTTTTTTTTTTTTTACCTTGGGTTTTAAACTATTGCCGGAGTGGTGGCCGGCTAGCCATGAGACTCCGGTTGGTTGGACGCCGATGATGGACAGCCAACCCTTTGGAATCTCTTGGCTGGCCGTCCACCACAACCCTTTGATTTGGGGTTTGGGTTTTTGCCCAAACCCTTATTCCAAGGTTGAAGACAAGGGTATTTTTGCCATTTAATAAGAAAATTAATAGTCAACTCGGGTCAACATTGGTCAAATGACAGTGAACTGAGTCATATGGGGGTATGTCAGCTTTTTCAAAATATTTGATCACCTCCCCCCATGAGTAGATATGTCAGCTTGATTAGTGATCATTGGCCACGTAAGTCAATCCTGGACTTGGCGAAAAAGGGCAAAAAAAACTATGATACAAAATTCGATATAAAACATTTAACATAGAAATTCCTCAAAATGCCATGTGGCACTCTTTCGGACCATTGACCCATGCTTGGTGATTTTCTAAAAATCAGTCTTTTGGTCCACATTTTTGTGGGTGGACCTACATAAATCAATGTTTAAAACTCGGAACTCAAACTCGACTCGGAAGTCTATCGGGTCTAGTCACCTCGATGACTTGGCAAGTCATTAAATTAATTATTAAATATTTAAATATATAAAAAATAATATTTATTAAAAAAAACTTTGAAAATTCATAAATTATAGAAAAAATACTACACACATTTAAAAAAAAAAAAAACCATTGAGTTTCGAGCCTACTCGACATTTAAAAGATTGACTCGGTCATGTTTCGAGTGGACTCGGCCGAGTTTCCGAGTCTACTCGGTGAGCTTGCCAATCTGAGTTTGTAGGCCGAGTCTACTCAACATACTAATCGGGTCGAGTCAACTTGGCCGATCCCCGAGTCACGAGTTTAAAACAGAGACAAATGAATAATCAGCGTGGTCGGTGATTTCGGTATCAAACGGTTGGTGAGAAAACCCCTCTCTACAAGCCGGAAAAGCCTTTTGAGTTTTGAGAGAAAAGGAGTTGACTACCCACAACATGAGCGGTGCCACAAGGCACAGTCTTTGAGTACGCTGACCGTATGGATGTTTGGCCAATGCCTAGGTGGAGAAAAAAACCAAAAAACAGGCAGATTATTGATTTCAAACCTTATCCGAAATAATGGTCAATAATGCTCAAATTTCACGGTTAAAAATCAACCAATGAAACCAACTCAAATCTAACACTTACAAATCTCTAAACAGACTATGTGTGTCCATCTAGGGCTGGAACAAACATCCATACGGTCATAAATCTCTAAGAATATGCCACATGGCTCATATTATGGGCGGTAAGTAATTATGGTGACCGAGATGGCATCCGGACAAGCATGTAGAGTAGAGTAAACCTGCGCAGGAGACTCACTGCATGGATGTTTGACAAATTACTAGGTGGACCTACAAACAAAAAAATTATCCCGATCAGTGATTTCTAAACGTTGGATTGAAGTTATAATCAAGATGATTTTTGGTTTGTCGGTCCACCTTGTGATTGGCCAAACATTCATAAGGTCAATATCCTCTTAAGAATGTGCCACGTGGTTCATAGTGGCTGCAGTCAGCGAAGGTTTACTCCGTAGAGTTAGAGTGCAAATTTTCCTTAATTTTTTCTGGGGCAACGGTGAAGAAAGTCAAGGAAAAAGGTGTTTTAAAGTAGAAAACTTACGTTTATTGAATAATAGTAATTACATTAACCTACACAAAGCTCTTATATAGAGCATTACAAGAGTTCAATAGGAATGAGATCCTTTAATCTCTCAATCAAATCTAATCCTAATTGATTTTAATCTTGTGATAAGATATACCAGTAATGATATGGTGTATCTCACACAATTTATTATAATATATATTCTCTAACATTTCTCCTCAAACTCATGGGGATCGGAGATTGACGATCATCGTGAGTTTGACGAAATCCAGTGCCTTGAAGATCAAGTGCCGTTAAAGGATGCTATTGCCATTGTAAGTCGCATTGATGATTGAATCGCTTTGATCAAGCTTTGAAGTCCACGCAGGCCAGTGAAGAAAGATGGTTGACAACTAGAGTGCTGATCAATGATGGTCACACGGGATCTTGTCCCAGAGAAATGAATCTTCAGTTTAGGCTAAACCAGAATCCGTTGGATTTTAATCCGGATTAAGGGGCCTCATTGGGCTGAAAATATGGGTAGGCATCTATTTGCCTCACAGGCTTGGGCTCTATGAGTCCGCAAGCACTGAATTGTTTAGGCCTCTTTTGGACCGCGCATGAAGACAGTGGGCCTCTCTTTGGGCCTGACTGATGAATGATGTGGGCCTTTATCTAGACCTCACACAAGCTTGGGCTGTAAAAGTCCACTAGCATTTTTTTTGACTCAACTAACTTGGGACTTGAGCCAACAAGAGTTGGGCCTACTTGGACCAATGAGTAGGTTTAGAACACTTGGTTGAATAGGCTTGGGCCGAAAAAGAAAAGCCCTTGTAGAAAACATTTTTTTTTAATGGATGGGGACACATACACCATACGTAGTGTAGGAACCCCATCTATTCCTTATAGTCACGGCTCTTCTTTCCCTATGTTCTGGTGGTGCAGTGATATGGGAAAGCGCGAGAAACGGCAGTGATAGCGGAAGGCACGAGAAACGGCGGCAATAACTGTTGGTGTTGACGGTGATCAGGGGTTCAACATAGGGGTTTGATTGGGGGCAGAGTAGATGCAGTACCATCAACGACAATATTTCCAAAACCCCAAGATGACTCCAGCAAAAGCTTATGCAACAACAAGGATCACGATCATATTGGAGATGAAAATTACCCAGGCTCGAAAGGTCAGTCACTATGGGGACCAGATATTGAGAACGTGGAAGAACGGGATGTCTCCTTGGTTGTGATGCTGATCAGCGTTTGATTTCGCTATACAATTACAGGGCGACGATTCGCATTACCAGGGTATTTGCCCAGTGAAATGCAACCAATATTGCTTCATCGTTGAGGCTAGGACATCGTTGAGTTCGGGTTGCCATTCCGGTTCGGCCTCGAAGCTGGATCCAAACCTGAGCTTCTCCTTGCGATGAGCTGTTTGTGCAAGAGAAGCCCCGAAGCTTTTCTGATCTGTAATGGGTAAAAAGCCGCATAGTACATTTCACTTGCTAGGGGTAGACTTCAACAAGAGCATGGGTAGATCTTTCTTAGCTGTCCCTTTTTTTGTTGTTAAAAAGATGGGAAAGAAGAAATGGATGGATTAGAGGAAAATGGGTATAAATTTGTTAGGACGCCACCTGCACCAAGTGTTGATGAATCACCGGTTAGCACATGGGGAGAGATTGAAGGGACGCCATTGAAATGGAATACGGAGGCAGCGTCTGCTGTTTCAAATGGTTCACTTTGACTAAGTGACTTCAACCAACAAGGGTTTGTCTATTGGGTTGTCAAAGGCAACACAAGTGGAGTCCAGACGTGGTGACTGACGAGCAACAGAGTGATGGAGCAAAAACACTTGATCTGAAATAGATTGAAGCCAACGAAACCGCCAATAGAGCTCCCGAACCACCGATCTTGGCCAAGAATTTGCTATTGCGGTAGATTGTTAGAGGATCCTTTTTTTTTTTTTTTGCAACAACGGCAATGGTGGGGATGGGTGGAAGGGAAAGGTGGTATTGGGTCAGCGTCGGTAATGCGACAGCAGTTTATCAATTGTGGGTTCGATGATGAATGATGTTAATGGTGGTTTGAGACCCGACGGGCAGCAAAGGTATTGCCCGTTGAAAGAACGATAGACCAATAGGAGAGGATTAGTAGAGCACAAGTCGGATGACCTGCTCTGATACCATGTAGAAACTTATGTTTATTGAATAACTTGAGTAATTATATTGACCTACACAAAGCTCTTATATAGAGAGCTTTACAAGAGTCCAATAGGAATGAGATCCTATAATCTCTCAATTAAATCTAATCCTAATTGATTCTAATCTTGTGATAAGATACACCAGTAATGATATGGTGTATCTCACATAATTTATTATAATATAGTCTCTAACATTTAAGATCATTCAAACATTTATATGACACCCCGCACGGGTCTCTCGGTTGGCTTGGCGACTTGGGTTTGCTCTCCAATGTCACGAGTTCGATTCCTCCCAGCAGTGTTGAAGATGCATGGGCTGTGCGGGTTAGCGTGTGCATCTGTAGGGACTAGTCCTTCCTAAGTAGGGTTGGGGATACCCTTTGTTAACCAAAAAAAAAATTTTGGCTAAAAAAATAGAAGACTATTCAAACACAGTTTTTTCCGTATTTCCTCAACTACAACACCTATATGTGGAGAAAATTTTTGAAGCAGTGGACAATCACATCACGCCACAAAACCAGAACTGGTTTTTAACAACCCAAAAATGCTTTGAAGAGCCGATTGTGGCATGATGTGATTGTCCACTGCTTCGCCGCTTCAAAAATCCACCGCTTCAAAATTTTTCTCATATATGTGCCACATGACCAAAAATTATTCCAATTGGTGATTTCTAATCGTTTGATTAGAATATTCTGATTTTTAATCGTGGGATTCGAGCGTTAATTGGGATACTCAAATCAACAGCTAGTACGCACAATCAAGTTGATTGTCTCTACGCTCTAGCTCCACGATAGACCAAACATCCAACGGTTGGTCAATCACGTGGCTCATATAGACATGGTGAGCATCCGTGAGCAAAGACCTTCTTGCGCAAAACCGAAGTCATGTTTTCATGGCACTCTTTGGTGATTTTCAGTCGTTGGATGTGAATACCCCAAATAATGCTTGAACCCACAGTTGATCAACCCATGAAAATGACTAAAATCCAACAGTTATAAGGAGAACATTTTTCAATATTGTTGTAAACGTAACGGTTGTAACCAATGGTTGACCGCCGCTTATGTAGCGTCGGTCACACTATCGACATTTACTTTGTAACGTCTCGATCAAGGGCTATATATACGTGTATTGATCAATTGGAAATATCATCAGATTCACAACACGTTATCAGCACGAAGCTCATCTTCAACCAACGATTGTATAGGCGTGAATCTACAGAGTGCAGTTAGCGTGGATCAACACCAATCGACAATAATGATCTTTTATTTTTTGAAAAGGTATTTATCTTTTCATTGTTTAAAAGTACAGAGATCTACCAATTAAATGTTACTCGTAGATCTTCATTTTTTTAAAAGAGTTTTGCAAACAAGTATCTCATAAACAATTACGAGATCAAAAAATGACCTTGAACGAAATCAGCTTGTTGATCGATCTCCATTAAATAGGCGTAAACCTGGGGTCACGTTCTGGATTTAACAAAAATAAATAAATAAAGATTTTTTTTTTGCACAAAAAATGTCTTAGATAAACTAATTTCTTAAATGATTAAACTAGATTTTTGAACAAAAAAATTAGAAACCTGATAAGAAAGCATTTATACAACATTTAACTTGTAAAAATTTGAAGATTGTGAGAGCACTTCTTTTCTGTAACCCCAAAAACATCAGATGTTGATGCCATGAAATCCTTTACAAATTTCTGATCTTGCCAAGAAATATATTCTTTATTTGCATTTATTCAATTTAGGACATCTATACCAATGTCTTAGATATGGATCTACTTACCTTAGTGAGGACCCGATTGATTGACGCTCTAGATAGCAAGAGTCTATGGGACTCCATGATTTGCTTCCACATCTTCACATTTTTTAAACTTCTCAAGGTTATAAAAAAAATGCGGGTTAAAAGCTTTCATATTGTAATTTGGAATGTCCAATTAAGTTTTAAAGAGATATTTTATGTTCTCAAATTGATGTGGTTGTGTTAACTAAATTAGTGTACACGTTTTGCCCAAAAAGGATATATACATATGCATATGTATCAAGATATTTCTTTATACACTGAGATTACATATTGTTTGAGATTTTTTAGTGGACCCTACTAGGCACCACGTGTCATGCATCTCTATAAGGTAATATTATTCCGGTGAATCCCCACGTTGATTTCTTAATCCTACTTGTCCATTAATATCATTTTTAAATGTATAGGCGTTATGAATAAGTGGGTCCCAGTACTAATTTTCTAGACTTTTGCTGTAACTCTAATTGCCACTATGAAGTTGGCGCCTATTACTCATATACCAAAAAGGTTCCCATATTTTTATCAAGACATTAAGTCCATTTGATTTTCATTACCATATTTGCCTAATACAACCTCATTGTTATAGCAATTAATAACGTTATCAAATTTTAGAAGAAAGATCAATATATTTCATGTCTTGTTTACTAAGTGTCACGCCCCGAATTCGAGCACCTGGATCCGACCCAATTATCCATGGGTCGACCCATACCCGAACCCTGACATGAGAATGAGATTGTCCTTAAAGCCAATCCAATCTAAAGAGTGAACCAATCAACTATAATTTACCCCTTTAACCCATTAAGGCATTAACTATAACACACGTTATCAACTAAGCGGAAGCATTAATAATAATTTCAATAAAAGTAGTCTATCAAATTACCCTATTAATCATGGGTCTATATACATGAGTTCAAATAGTAATGGATCACACGGTACATCCCAATTTAGTAAGATTAGGGTATTAGTGGATTTTTCCAAGTCTAGCGACTCAGTTGAACAGACCTATGCACAGTAAATTGACCATGTAGATCAGTCCCGATTGAATATTGATATTCGCTCAAAAGTGCTTATTTTAAGCAATTATCCTGTTAGCGTTATTGCATTCTCCCACGTTAAAATACTCTATTTATCTACTTTTCTACGTAAGAGTCTCTTTTGTTGCGTAGAACACACTTTTCTGGACGAAATGGTATATTTGCATGCATTAAACACATTTTTGGAAGTCTAGACATTGAGTCGTTCTGATAAAGTCTCATTACGCGCTTCTTCTGTCGCAGGAAACCCCAATCGGACGATTCTCGAAACTTGCAAGCCAAGTACCAAAGCCCAGTGAACCTAAGAGAGAAAGCAACACCAAGGGCAGATCTTGACTGTTGGATCTTCATCAAAGTGAACGATGGTGATTATTTCACCACACGATGTGTACTGAATTGAGATAGTACTCGATGAAGGGTTACTTGACAAGTGGGTATGAATGGCATGAAGACACAAAAGAGACAATTAGGTGATCAAAGACGAACCGTGATTGCACCATTCGAGTAGATGAGCCACTGGGCACACTCTACAAAGAAGCAGGCCATGTTGATGGGCTAGTGAACTACAGTTAGTGGGCTAGTACCGTGGACCAAATCAATGGGTCACGATGTTGGACCCTTGTGTGAACCAAATTGATGGACTGAGGTTATGGACCAAGGGTTGCTAACCGTTGATCGATGGAGGGAAACAGTAGGTTTCTTTACAAAGAACATCGAATGATCAAAGCAAGAGGGACCCAGATGCTATGTGCATGATTTTTAAAAGTGGGTGAACGAAACTAAGAAGCAAAGGTGCACAAAGAAGAACGGTGGGTATGAAGAGCAGGGGTGTATACAAATTAACAGTGGGTGCATTAAGAAGAAGATATTCTCAACACACTTATGACATGACAGAAAGCAAGCGGGCCCCACATCAAGTTAAGAAGGGAAAATGGACGGGCAGATTAAAGGGTTGATGTTTTCAAAGATGGATGGTGGAGTTTAAAACCATGGGTGAGGTGGCATAAAGAAGAATATATAGAAATCTCCAATTTTTGGAAGGAGTGGAGCATGTGGAAGCTTTCTATTCTTGAGCAAAGGAGATCCATGCTGGAGAGGAGAGGCACGTCCTCTCTCTTCCTCTCACTTTAAAAAGAACCCCCAAAAACCCTAATGAACTCTCTCTTCTCACTAATAAGCCGTTACCCCCTTTGGATTCTATCCACGTTTTGGAATAAGAAGAATTCCTTCTTCTTGCTGCCATTACGCCCACACCACCAGCCGTTCCTCCATCAAGACCCCCAGCCATTCACTCAACGTTTTTAAAAGAAGAGAGCTCCTTGCCGCTGCTGCTGCTACTGCCACCGTCCCACATTCTCCAACCAAATCTCCACGTTCTCCACGGACTGCACCACCGCCCCTAACTTCAACTCCTCATTCCCTCCATCAAAACCAGCAGCCCCCTTCTTCCTCCTCTTCCTCAGCCGCCCCTTTCCTCCTCCTCCTTCTCAGCCGACCTCACTTTCCACCATTTCTTAAACAGAAAAAAAAAAAAAAAAAAAGAAAAATTTTTTTTCAAGATCACCGGAGTTGCAGGTTGCAACTCCGGCGACCTCCATTAACGACCGCACATCTCTTGTGCTCTTCATCCACGCGCCAGCAGGAGGTCTTCCAGTGCTGCCACTAATCTTCCTCTCCCACCTTGCTGCTCAAAAACAGCAAGGCTGCACCACGTTGCAACCGGCGTGAACTTTCATCACCGGAGTTGCAGACCTGCAACTCCGGTCGGCCTCTCCTCTCCACGCTCTCCATTCTCACTCCCAAGCACCGCCTGCAACTCGCAAGGTAGCACTTGCAACACCAGTCCGGCGAGCCACCTTCAGCCGTCCTTCACCATCGACACCATCCATCTCTCCTTACTGCTACACCAGCCACAAACGGCCAAACCGTTAGGATCCTTCACAGAAAAAAAAAAAAAGGGCAGCAAAGAAAAAAAAAAAAACAAAAAAAAGAAAATAAGAAAAAGAAAGAAGGGATGAAGAAGTTGTGAGGCTCCTCTCCTTAGATTGGTCCACCCTCCACCTCCATCGTCATCACCACTTGCCAACTGTCGCACCTTCCCTGTCCTCACGGATTGATCACCTCGTGGTGAGCAAAGAAGGGTGCAGCGCCTTCAACCGTTTTGCACCAGCAACCCTTCCCTCTTTTGCTCCACCTCACCGCCTCATTGGGCCACCACCATTCATTCCTCCGGATAGGGCTTTATGAACCATGTCGGGATCTCGACATGGCTGAATCACCTCCTTTGGCCGATCTATCCAAGCAAGCTTGATCTTCTCACATTGGGCAGATCCTCTCGACCCGTTCACCATGCACAACAGCCACCATGCATCGGATCTCATCTTTTCATGTTCTCTTGGCTGATCTAACCATTGGCTAAATCTGGGTAAATTCAAGGTATAGTTTTTCTCTCTATAACCCTCAATCTTTTTCTTTCTATATAGGTTTCTCCTTCTCTCTATCTAAAACTCCTTTCTTTATGTTCTCTCCCTAGTTTCTCTCTCTAGCTATTCTTCTCTCTATCTCACTTTCTCTCTCTAGTTCTTATTTCTATCTCTAAATCTCTCTAGAATTTTAATGCTTTATAGTCAAGTTTTTAGTAATTTCTACAAAGATAGTTTGTAAGCACTATGATTGAATAAAGTTTAATTGATTTTGCAGTATTGTGTTTTCAGTCTTATTCTCAATTTATTCTCGTCTTAATTACTTGTGGGAAATTTCTCTCTCTAAAAGTAGCCAATAATTATTTTAAATCGATCATCATTCTCACCTCTCCATGTTTTCTTGATAAAAATCCGTCATTGCATGTTCATGAGTCGCGCTAACTAACCCCGAGTGCGGATCGACATCCGACACGAGCCACTGTACAAGCCTGTGATTTTTGCAGGATTTGAGTGAAAAAGAATCGGATAATTACAAAAATGTGTTGAGATTAGGGTTTCCGTTACCAACGACGCGGAAAAACCCTACTTTCAAATGGCGCCGCTGCCGCTCGGGTGTACGGGAGTGCGAAAAAGGACGTAAAGACGGAATTGGAAAGTTGCTGAAGCGGAAAGCTGCTCAATTTGGACAGCCCGACCTTTTCGGGAAACTTTCTATTTTTGATTTTTAGTGATTTTTAGCAGTTTTAAATTACTATTTTTAATGCCTCGGAAGGCCGAGTGCAATTTGTAATAATTTAGGAATTTTATTGCTTTCCATATAACTGCTAGATCTTGTTCTAGGGTTTTTTTAGAAACCCTAGATTAAGTGGAAATTACCAAAAAAATTAAAAAAAATCAAAATTCAAAAAAATTAGGGTTTTATATTCTGCAGATTTTTAGAAATCACCAATCAAAGATTTGTGATTTTTGGAAAGATTCCAAAATCTTGAAACTCTGCTTAATTAGGGTTTCCCCTCTTAGAAGTTTCCTCTTTAGAAGAATTTCTATCTTTAGAAATCTTCCGAATTTGGAAAAGTCTGCAAAAGGAAACATCCCAAATCTAGCAGAATTTCAATTTTGGGAAATTTCCCAAAATTATAAGGGATCTCACAATCAAATCTTTCTTGGAAGATCTCCACAGTTCGGGAAACTTTCCAATCTAGGTATTTTCCAATCTGGGAATTCCTAAATTTTAACCCATCTCGAACTTGGAAATTAATTCAAAAACTTGCCTAAATCCAGTGCTTGTTCTGTGAACCCTAAAAAGGCAAAGATCTTCCAAATAGAATCCCGACTACCTAGACCGTGTGATCTAACTTTTCTGCAGGAACACGATCCAGTGTGGGTAGAGAGCAAAAGCTCAAAGAGGTGGAGTCGGGCCCAAGCCCATTAGGATACCCCTCTCTAACCCACGGAGGCGACCCCGTGGCGTGGCCCGCGGGAGGTAAGTCTCTATCCTCGCCTTGAGTGCGATACAGAGCATATTGGGTGCATCATTGCCGCTTGTCTATTTGTTTTTTAGCAACAACTTATTCGACTTGCGTGGCGTGGCCGTTAATCAATCAACTCTAAGAGAGCAAACCCAGCTCCAAAATTGAAACTGGTGGGATTTCATCACCCACCTCATCACTCCAGCTGATATTGATCCCCAGGATCCATCTATAATAAAAAGAATCAAGAAGTAGCGCCAATTAGCCCGGTGTTCGAGGAAAAATCCACGCAAAGCGAACCCGCTTAACATCCAATCGAAATAAGACCACGAGCGCGGGTCCCTGTTGTCTAACACACCCATAAGTCCCTGCTACTCAAGTACACTGAGCTCGACGTGGCATCTTGGACTATTCGGCGGTTAGTTGCGTGTGGACTAGGAACACGCACCAACCCTAGCTTAACCCGAGGGAACACTCTTCTTATACACTTGACCAATCCGGTTAGTCTGGGACGTACTTAAGTCAGCCATTGTGCCGCACGTCTGTCTAGGCTTCGGATTGCCTTGTTGTTAACTAGAGTTAGTACTAAAGGATTCGCTCTGAAGAGTGTAGCCTGGTGAGAACCTCTGAGTGCAAAACAGTTAGTCCGGCGGTTAAAAGATAAACCAGTGGTCCGCCCACTGTCATAATCTACTCTAGCCCCAAAACTAACAAAGATAATTCCTAAAATATATCCTGATTGCTTAGAATAGGATTATCTGTGCTTGGTGTGCATCATTTAGGATAGTGTTCCTCTCTGGCAACTTTTTGCCAAGTATAGAGCTTGCCTCATTCGCGTATGCCCGTTTGGAATCGTCCGAACAAACGCTTGGTTCGATCTGAGAATCACATCCCTACAGTGGATCCTCCACTGAATTCTTCCCCATCTCTTTCACCACCCGCCTCCCCCAGTACTACTACCTTTGTAGTCATGGCAGTCGAACGACCTCTTATCGAGACGTTCGCTCCTATCTCTGCCAATCCGCCCACTTGCATTGTTCTCCCACCTACTACGGCGGTACAATTTGAGATCAGGCCGCAGACGATCCAAATGCTGCCTACCTTTCGTGGTCTCCCAAGAGAAGACCCATATTCCCATATTAGGGAATTCCAACATGTCATCCTACTTTTCAAGAATCAGAACCTTGATGATGACAATGTTCGTCTGCGAGTTTTCCCATTCTCGCTCAAAGACCGAGCCTCAGATTGGCTCTACTCTTTACCCGCTGATTCAATCAGCAGTTGGAAAGAGTTGGTAGGCAAATTCATGTCTAAATTCTACCCCATGACTCGGACCAACCAAATGAAGCAACTCATCCAGGACTTTCGACAAAAGTCCGATGAGAAATTTTTTGAAGCGTGGGATAGATTCCAAGACTACCTGACTAAGTGTCCCCACCATAGCATCGACAAGGGCAATCTTGTCCACGTCTTCTATAAGGGACTTACTGATGAGTCCCGGACCATGGTAGAGTCAATGTGCCAAGGAAAATTCCTGCACCAAACTCCGACCGATGCATACAAATTCTTGGGAGAGTTAGGAGAAAACTCTCAACATTGGACGACTGACTCAGAGTTTAGTCGAACCACTTCGGTCCAAAGGACAACCAAGGGACATGATGCTACAGCTGATACTGAGCTTCGATCAGTCATTCAAGAGTTGAGCAAGTCAGTCTCCGCACTGGCTGTGTCTGTACAAAAGCCTACTCAACAATCTACCCCAGTCATGCATGTGGGACACGAGAGCCCTATGGAATCCTGTACCCTCTGTCTGCAACCCTCCCATACTACTGAGCATTGTCCTTTAAATGAAGGATGGTCTAATCCTCTTCAGGAAGAAGTTTGTGCTTTCAGCACATACAAACCTCCTACTCAGAACTCGTATAGTCAATCTTATCATCCGGACACGAGAAACCACCCTAACTTCTCTTGGAGGCCTCAGTCTACTCAACCTCAAGCTCAACCTCCGCGTCAACCTCAGAGCATGTATCCTCCTGGGTTCAATCAACCCAATAGGCAATTCAATCAGGGTCAGTACCAGCAGAATCAGTACCCATCTACTCAGAACCAGCAATTCCAACAGGGTCAATACTCTGGACAATCGAGCACATTTCAGAATCAGCAAAGAGTCCCACAGACCTTTCAGAACCAACCGATTGTCCCAACTAATTCTCCAGCCTATAACTATAATGCCCCAATGAGCTCGAGTCGCGAATTGGTGCCTCAGCTCCCATTAGCTACTCCCCAACAGTCGCTCCCCAAATCTGGTATCGAAGACCTTCTAGCTCAACTCATTACTCAGCAACAACAATCTATGCAACGCCTAGAGCAACAGCAACAGCAATCCATGCTTCGTCTAGAGCAACGTCTAGGTAACTTGGAAGCTGAGAAAGCTAAGGGGATCTTTCCTAGCCAACCCATTGCCAACCCTAAAGGAAATGCCAAAGGGGCAGTATATGAGATCGGATCTCAATCTCAAAGCCAGAATGAGAAGTGTCAAGGGGAGGTGCAAGCTGTAACCACCCTACGATCTGGAAAAACTGTGGACATGGGAGTCCAACCACCACCGGTGCCATCTCCAGCACCCATCACTCGCACCGTGGAAACTAGTCCAAATCCTACCTCTGCTTCTTCTACCTCTGCACCAACATCAGATATCCCTGTGCAGAAATCTAAGGCTAAAGACAAACCCATTTGTCGAGTAAAGCCTCCCTTCCCGGACAGACTTGTCCAAGATAAGCGGGATCAGCAATTCTCTGAAATCTTAGATGTCTTTAAAGACGTCCAGATCAATATCCCATTCCTTTCTGCTATCAAGCAAATCCCTTCCTATGCCAAATTCCTCAAGGACTTGTGCACAGTTAAGCGGCGTACGCATGTACCCAAAGCTGCCTTTTTGGCCGAAAAAGCTACCGCGTTCATTCAACGCAATAGTGTGATCAAACACAAGGATCCAGGTAGCCCAACTGTCCAATGTGAAATTGGAGACAACTTTAGCTGCACTGCCTTGCTAGATTTAGGGGCTAGCGTTAACCTCATACCGTTCTCGGTATATCAGCAGTTAGGACTGAAAGATATGAAGCCTACCAATGTCACCCTGAAATTGGCTGATCAGTCCATCAAGATTCCAAGAGGAATCATTGAGGATGTCCTAGTAAAAGTTGCTGACTTTTATTATCCTGTGGACTTTATCATTCTAGACACCGAGCCGTGTCAGGATAACCGCATTCCGGTCATCTTAGGCCGTCCATTCCTTGCCACCGCGAATGCACACATCGGTTGCCGGGACGGAAACATGTCCATTGCTTTCGGAAACCTCAAAGCTGAGGTCAATATCTTTCGTTTAATGCAACAAGATGCCGATCGCGAAGTGACCGATGAAATGTGTGCCGTTGAGAGTCTAATCCCGGACTCCACCGAAGATATTCTTAAACAGTGTCTAGCACACTTTGGGGCTGACTTTGCAACAGAGTCAGCTATTTCTGATCTCAATGATCTTTTGGAGACTGCTCCACTGCTAGAGATCCCCGCTCCACTCATCGAGTTCGAGCCTCTGATAACCATGGCCAGAGAACCCATCATTCCTTTACCTACTGAAGTCAAACCTCTTCAATCCGTGTCTTCTGTGACACCTATTTCTACTCCATCTGCTCCAAAATTGGAGCTTAAGCCTCTTCCAACAGATCTTTCCTATGCCTATCTTGGTCCTAAGGAAACCTACCCTGTTATTATTGCTTCCGCTTTGTCTGAGAGTGAACGTAAGAAACTTCTCGAGCTGCTCAACGAGCACAAATCTGCGATAGGTTGGACTATAGATGATATTCGAGGCATAGACCCCTCGGTGTGCCAACATCACATCTATCTCGAGGATGAATCCAAAACCTCTCGAGAACACCAGAGGAGGTTGAACCCCGTCTTGAAGGATGTAGTCCGGGATGAGGTCCTTAAACTGTTAGATGCGGGTATCATTTACCCCATCTCCGATAGCAAATGGGTGAGTCCTATTCATGTCGTCCCTAAAAAGGCAGGATTCACAGTTGTGGAAAATGAGAACAAGGAAATGGTCACCCAGCGCCTGAAGAAAGGGTGGAGAGTCTGCATCGATTACCGACGACTCAACACCAACACTAGGAAGGACCATTTTCCTTTACCCTTCATAGACCAAATGTTGGAGAGATTAGCAGGTCACTCCTATTACTGCTTCCTCGATGGTTACTCAGGGTATAATCAAATACCCATCGCCCCTGAGGATCACGAGAAGACAACTTTCACCTGTCCCTTTGGCACTTTTGCCTACAAGCGCATGCCCTTTGGCCTCTGCAATGCACCCGCGACCTTTCAAAGGTGTATGATGAGCATATTCTCTGACATGGTGGAAAAATTCCTCGAAGTCTTTATGGACGACTTCTCAGTCTTTGGGTCATCCTTTGATGACTGTCTGAACCATCTAGGGCTGGTACTTCAACGCTGTCAGGACAAGCGACTTGTCCTCAATTGGGAGAAATGCCACTTCATGGTGAAGAAGGGCATTGTTCTGGGACATGTCATTTCCCATCAGGGCATTGAGGTCGACAAAGCTAAAATCGATATCATCTCGACCTTGCCCATTCCTAAGTCCGTACGTGACATCCGATCCTTTTTGGGACACGGAGGATTCTATAGGCGATTCATCAAGGACTTCTCTCAAATCGCTCGACCTCTGTCCCATCTTCTAGCTAAAGATAGTCCTTTCGACTTTAATGCTGACTGTGTCAAGGCATTTGAGCGTCTCAAATCTGAGCTCACTACTGCGCCCATTATCCGTCCCCCGGATTGGACTCTACCTTTTGAGGTAATGTGCGATGCTTCTGACTACGCGTTAGGCGCCGTTCTAGGGCAGAGAATTGACAAACGATCCCATGTGATCTACTACGCGAGCAAAACTCTTAACTCTGCCCAAATGAATTACTCCACCACTGAGAAAGAACTCCTGGCGGTAGTCTTCGCCCTTGATAAATTTCGTCAGTACCTCTTAGCCACTAAGGTGGTTGTGTACACTGATCATGCAGCCCTTCGTTATCTCATGTCGAAAAAGGAAACCAAGCCTCGATTAATTCGATGGATTCTCTTACTGCAGGAATTCGACCTCGAGATTAAGGATAAGAAAGGAACTGAGAATGTAGTGGCTGATCACTTGTCTAGACTGACTTTAGAGTCATCCTTCGACACCCAGCCCATCCCTGAAACCTTTCCAGACGAACAACTGTTCGCCATTTCTGTTAATCCTTGGTACGCTGATATTGTCAACTACCTTGTCACCGAAGAAATGCCTTCACACTGGTCAAAACAGGACAAAAGCCAATTCCTAGCAAGAGTTAAGTACTACTCTTGGGATGATCCTTATTTGTATAAATACTGTCCTGACCAGATCATTCGTCTCTGTGTCCCTGAGTCGGACCAACTCAATATCTTATCCTCGTGCCATGACCAACCTTGTGGTGGTCATTTCAGCACTAAGAAGACTGCAGAAAAAGTGCTGCAATGCGGATTCTACTGGCCCACATTATTTAAAGATGCCCACATCTACAGCAAAACCTGTCCTAATTGTCAGCATCTAGGCCGCATCTCCCAGAGGAACATGATGCCCCTCACTCCCATCCAAGTCGATGAAATATTTGACATTTGGGGCATCGACTTCATGGGCCCCTTTCCCATTTCCTATGGTTTTGAGTACATTCTCCTTGCGGTAGACTATGTATCCAAATGGATAGAAGCCATTCCCACCAAGACCAATGACCACAAAGTGGTAGTCAAATTCCTAAAGGAGTTCATCTTCGCCAGATTCGGTGCCCCTAAGGCCATCATTAGTGATGGGGGCACCCATTTCTGCAATAGGATATTCGAGAAATTAATGAAAAAGTATGGGGTAACCCACAAGGTTGCCCTAGCTTATCATCCGCAAACTAGTGGTCAAGTGGAGGTTTCTAATCGTCAGATCAAGCAGATCTTGGAGAAGACAGTCAATACCACACGTAAAGACTGGTCTACTCGTCTCACTGATGCTTTATGGGCATACAGAACCGCCTACAAGACCCCACTCAATATGTCTCCCTATCGTCTGGTCTTTGGGAAACCTTGTCATCTACCGGTAGAGATTGAACATCGTGCCCTATGGGCCATTAAGAAACTCAACTTCGACCTCGAATCTGCAGGAGAAGAGCGAAAACTTCAAATGAATGAGTTAGAAGAACTCAGAAATGATGCCTACAACTTGTCCAAGAATTACAAAGCCAAAATGAAGTGGATACATGACAAGAGCATCCTCAGGAAAGAGTTCCATCCAGGACAGAAGGTCCTTCTTTATAATTCTCGTCTTCATCTCTTCCCTGGGAAACTGAAATCTAGGTGGACCGGTCCGTATACGGTCACCGCAGTCACACCCTTTGGGGCAATCACTATTGAGGATCCCAAGGATCACTCCTCTTTTCAGGTCAATGGGCAGCGTCTAAAACAGTTCCATGAACTTGACGTATTGTTCATTCAGACTTTTGAGATCGATCTCATCGATCCTACCTATGTCGACTGATGATCTACTCAGTCTCCTGTGCTCCAACTTGGTTGGGGGTGCCTGTCACCCCCGTCATGTCTGGCTGAAGACGTAAAACTTAGCGCTTTCGGAAAGGCAATTCCGGTATTCCTAGAGTACATGAGTCTCATGCATTTGTTATTACTGTTATATCTCTGGAAATGCAGGTACAATCATTCTTCCGATCATCAGGTACCACACACTGTCGAGTTTCTGCCGACTTGGTAACATCCTTCCTGAATCTTTGCATCATCATCATTGATTTGTTATCATTTTATGTCCCGGTCATGAGCACCGAGGACGGTGCTGTATTTTGGTTGGGGGTGGGGTATTTACCAAAACTCATGTCTTCATTTTGAAAAAAAAAAAAAAAAAAAAAAAAAAAAAAAAAAAAAAAAAAAAAAAAAAAAAAAAATGTTGTTTTTGGGGTGATTTCCGATGTTCTCCAAAAGTTTTCTAGAATTTCAAAAATGTGTCAAATACCCTGACTTTGATTAGCTGAAAACCTCCGTTAAGTCAGTATTGAGGATGTCAATTTTTGTTTAAAGTTAGCGTTGAGTCAAGTCAAGTGTGACTACAGCAGGTTTGAAAACTTAGAAAAAATCAGATTCGGCACAATTGTACACTATCAACATCAGAGTCATCCTAAGTTTGGAAATTCTAGAGATCCTGTGAGAAGAATTGTGGAGACCTAACCCAGTAAGCTTTCGAGCCTTTAATCATTTCGGAGAGTTATACAATAATCCTGAGTCACAAGATGACTCACTATTCTTCATGCCCGCAATATTCGTTGAGAGATCTCATTATCTTTTGCTTCGATCATGGAACTCGGAACGACATCAACATTGGATTACTACGACAGAACCTTCTCTGTATCCAGTCAAGACAGTATACATGATAGTGCAAACCCTAGAAAATGATTTAGGCCATTTTTCTGAACCATTCAGCCTTTTTACTCACCTGAATTATACTTCACTAGAAACCCCTTGAACCTTTCTATAAAAGCCTTTTATTTGCAAACCCATCAACCTAAAATCCAGTCCAGCTACGAAACATGACTGGCTACCCTTATTTTGAGATGGACAAAAGAATAACTGATGTGGGTGTACCGTGAAAAGAAAAGTAAAGAAGAAGAATCAAAAGGAAAAGAAAGTGGTTCAAGCTGAAAACAAAATATGAAAAGAAAGTATGAAGAAGAGCTGAAAAGAAATTGAGCAGTCTCAGAAATATCAAGAAAAAGAGAAAAATACGAAAAAAGGAAAAAGAACCAGATAATGGTGTTACGTCGCAGGAAAAATTCAAGAAAATGGCAATATCCTCTCAAGATCTTTGAAATCCTGTATACCTTTATTTTTCTACACCTGACCTAAGCCTCATTACAACCCAGGAAAGTCCTACTTGATTCTAGGATAGCACGATCATAAAATGTGGAGATTGGAGAAAGAGAAGCTATAGAGTTTGATCTGACGTTCCCGAGTGAAGTGGTATTCCAATCATGAGATCTTCTTCTGTTAAAGATGTCCTTCCTTCAAATAAAACATATGTGAGATCTTTTGCCTCTTTATATTAAATACATCTCCTCACATATAAATTGAGAGAAAAGAAGAAAACCCTTCTTGTGTGATTCTATTCTGAGTGCTAAACATGTGAGATTTGAGGTTGAGGCATAAAAACTTAGAGGTGATCTGGAAATCTTTACTGTCGGATGATGAGAACGTTGAGCACACACACACGCAGAGTCTGACTATTCTGGGTCATGATTATCAGTCTGTAGTCTTGCCAAAACTTTCCAACTCTTCGCTAGCATGTAACTGTTTTTGCATCCATTCAATGATTTGACGAACGGGGTTCTCCCTGAGCTAATATGAAAAAGTGTGCAGCATGTGCAGAGCCCTTTTAAGCTCATGTATTTCGCACTAATTGCCAAGGATTGGCAATATGCTGGTTGGGGGTTGTGATATTCGCTCAAAAGTGCTTATTTTAAGCAATTATCCTGTTAGCGTTATTGCATTCTCCCACGTTAAAATACTCTATTTATCTACTTTTCTACGTAAGAGTCTCTTTTGTTGCGTAGAACACACTTTTCTGGACGAAATGGTATATTTGCATGCATTAAACACATTTTTGGAAGTCTAGACATTGAGTCGTTCTGATAAAGTCTCATTACGCGCTTCTTCTGTCGCAGGAAACCCCAATCGGACGATTCTCGAAACTTGCAAGCCAAGTACCAAAGCCCAGTGAACCTAAGAGAGAAAGCAACACCAAGGGCAGATCTTGACTGTTGGATCTTCATCAAAGTGAACGATGGTGATTATTTCACCACACGATGTGTACTGAATTGAGATAGTACTCGATGAAGGGTTACTTGACAAGTGGGTATGAATGGCATGAAGACACAAAAGAGACAATTAGGTGATCAAAGACGAACCGTGATTGCACCATTCGAGTAGATGAGCCACTGGGCACACTCTACAAAGAAGCAGGCCATGTTGATGGGCTAGTGAACTACAGTTAGTGGGCTAGTACCGTGGACCAAATCAATGGGTCACGATGTTGGACCCTTGTGTGAACCAAATTGATGGACTGAGGTTATGGACCAAGGGTTGCTAACCGTTGATCGATGGAGGGAAACAGTAGGTTTCTTTACAAAGAACATCGAATGATCAAAGCAAGAGGGACCCAGATGCTATGTGCATGATTTTTAAAAGTGGGTGAACGAAACTAAGAAGCAAAGGTGCACAAAGAAGAACGGTGGGTATGAAGAGCAGGGGTGTATACAAATTAACAGTGGGTGCATTAAGAAGAAGATATTCTCAACACACTTATGACATGACAGAAAGCAAGCGGGCCCCACATCAAGTTAAGAAGGGAAAATGGACGGGCAGATTAAAGGGTTGATGTTTTCAAAGATGGATGGTGGAGTTTAAAACCATGGGTGAGGTGGCATAAAGAAGAATATATAGAAATCTCCAATTTTTGGAAGGAGTGGAGCATGTGGAAGCTTTCTATTCTTGAGCAAAGGAGATCCATGCTGGAGAGGAGAGGCACGTCCTCTCTCTTCCTCTCACTTTAAAAAGAACCCCCAAAAACCCTAATGAACTCTCTCTTCTCACTAATAAGCCGTTACCCCCTTTGGATTCTATCCACGTTTTGGAATAAGAAGAATTCCTTCTTCTTGCTGCCATTACGCCCACACCACCAGCCGTTCCTCCATCAAGACCCCCAGCCATTCACTCAACGTTTTTAAAAGAAGAGAGCTCCTTGCCGCTGCTGCTGCTACTGCCACCGTCCCACATTCTCCAACCAAATCTCCACGTTCTCCACGGACTGCACCACCGCCCCTAACTTCAACTCCTCATTCCCTCCATCAAAACCAGCAGCCCCCTTCTTCCTCCTCTTCCTCAGCCGCCCCTTTCCTCCTCCTCCTTCTCAGCCGACCTCACTTTCCACCATTTCTTAAACAGAAAAAAAAAAAAAAAAAAAGAAAAATTTTTTTTCAAGATCACCGGAGTTGCAGGTTGCAACTCCGGCGACCTCCATTAACGACCGCACATCTCTTGTGCTCTTCATCCACGCGCCAGCAGGAGGTCTTCCAGTGCTGCCACTAATCTTCCTCTCCCACCTTGCTGCTCAAAAACAGCAAGGCTGCACCACGTTGCAACCGGCGTGAACTTTCATCACCGGAGTTGCAGACCTGCAACTCCGGTCGGCCTCTCCTCTCCACGCTCTCCATTCTCACTCCCAAGCACCGCCTGCAACTCGCAAGGTAGCACTTGCAACACCAGTCCGGCGAGCCACCTTCAGCCGTCCTTCACCATCGACACCATCCATCTCTCCTTACTGCTACACCAGCCACAAACGGCCAAACCGTTAGGATCCTTCACAGAAAAAAAAAAAAAGGGCAGCAAAGAAAAAAAAAAAAACAAAAAAAAGAAAATAAGAAAAAGAAAGAAGGGATGAAGAAGTTGTGAGGCTCCTCTCCTTAGATTGGTCCACCCTCCACCTCCATCGTCATCACCACTTGCCAACTGTCGCACCTTCCCTGTCCTCACGGATTGATCACCTCGTGGTGAGCAAAGAAGGGTGCAGCGCCTTCAACCGTTTTGCACCAGCAACCCTTCCCTCTTTTGCTCCACCTCACCGCCTCATTGGGCCACCACCATTCATTCCTCCGGATAGGGCTTTATGAACCATGTCGGGATCTCGACATGGCTGAATCACCTCCTTTGGCCGATCTATCCAAGCAAGCTTGATCTTCTCACATTGGGCAGATCCTCTCGACCCGTTCACCATGCACAACAGCCACCATGCATCGGATCTCATCTTTTCATGTTCTCTTGGCTGATCTAACCATTGGCTAAATCTGGGTAAATTCAAGGTATAGTTTTTCTCTCTATAACCCTCAATCTTTTTCTTTCTATATAGGTTTCTCCTTCTCTCTATCTAAAACTCCTTTCTTTATGTTCTCTCCCTAGTTTCTCTCTCTAGCTATTCTTCTCTCTATCTCACTTTCTCTCTCTAGTTCTTATTTCTATCTCTAAATCTCTCTAGAATTTTAATGCTTTATAGTCAAGTTTTTAGTAATTTCTACAAAGATAGTTTGTAAGCACTATGATTGAATAAAGTTTAATTGATTTTGCAGTATTGTGTTTTCAGTCTTATTCTCAATTTATTCTCGTCTTAATTACTTGTGGGAAATTTCTCTCTCTAAAAGTAGCCAATAATTATTTTAAATCGATCATCATTCTCACCTCTCCATGTTTTCTTGATAAAAATCCGTCATTGCATGTTCATGAGTCGCGCTAACTAACCCCGAGTGCGGATCGACATCCGACACGAGCCACTGTACAAGCCTGTGATTTTTGCAGGATTTGAGTGAAAAAGAATCGGATAATTACAAAAATGTGTTGAGATTAGGGTTTCCGTTACCAACGACGCGGAAAAACCCTACTTTCAAATATACTGATATACTTTATATCATCGGAAAGCTAATTCAATAAGCTCCGACTTTCCTATTTGTCCAAGGTCAGTTTCTACAAATTACTATGTGAAAAAGGTGTCTTAAGTCTGAAAACAAAACCAGACTAGTCTGACATAGGTTCAATGATTTGGCCACCTGACGCACATTATATTTCTGGAAAGCTAATAAAAAGAACCTCATTGTTTCAGTTCGGTCCAAAGTCAGATTCTACTGTTTAGTAGTCCGAATAGGTGCTGCAAGTCAAAACACAGGTCCAGACAGATTCGAGATAGGTAGAGTGTTTTGGCCTCTTAGGACAGTACACATTGAATCTCATAACGTACTTTTTATGTTCAGAAAGCTGACAGAACGAGCTTCGATTAATCTATTTTCTCGAAGGTCTGGTTCTGCCATCTTCCTGACGGAAAAGGTGCTGCAAGTCTGCAATATAGAATCTGTCCACGTTAAGTTTTGGTGATTTTATCGCTTTGGGCCGATATTTTATGAGCCATTTCTCATTAAATCTTCGTGAAATTTCTACCGGAACTTACAAAGTATATAATGATAACATTCTAAGAATATCGAGCATTAATTAGTTCATACCAAGTTCAAAAAGGTTCCAAGTTCTAAATAAGCGTTAACGGTGTATCATCACGAATGAATCAACACCCAATCAATTCAAAGTGGCCATCCCTACGTCTAACTTATTACATCAATATCATTAGTTTCAATGCATAAATATAATTCTATAACCGTAGTCCAACAAGCCTAAGATCAACCCATAATTCCTTCAACGCCATCTAATGTCTCCGCCGCTGCCTCCATACCATGGACATTCTCCCACGTGCCCATGTCCGCGCCCACATCATCATCTACAAAACCTAAAGAGGTCGGCTTACGCCGTGAGCTAACGCTCAATAAAAAATCCACCGTACTCCATTCAAGCTAAGGTCATAGTCTATCACTTTATTATCAAATTATGTCATCATCATAGAATTGCATTTCAAGTAAACATAAATTAGGCATTTAATCACAATTATGGTTAACTAATCATCTCAGTATGCAAAATACAATGCATGCAAAAATGAGTGCAACCCATATCTGGGTCTCCTTCTCCTTCCCACGCCGGGAGTAGCTCAGTCGAGAGCTCTTCTGCAGGGGATTAGGGTTTTTCACCCAAGGGCACCGAGCCCTACTTATTTTGCCATATCCGAACACTCCTAACGTATGCTAGCATGCTATGCAAAATAATTCCAGTTCAAAAATGAATATTCGAAACCTCTTCCTACCGTAACGTAACCACATCGATGGAGCATGTGGATTTGGCTCGTGATTATCCCTCATGGAGAAAATGATAGAGCATTCTAGCCCCAAAGTTTCTCTTGGGAGACTACCACGAGTCGTAATCATTATTGGCTCCATCCGATCGAATCTTATTCATAACTTTGAGCAATCAAGTTCACATGGTAACAACAATTTAATCCTTTCGTTACCATAACGGTATACCCACATACCAATTACAATTCGAGTTCATGATCAAATAAAGTAAGAAAGTCAAAATATCAAGTCATGTTCACATGGCTACTAGAGAAGTAACATACATATATGAACCCATTTTGTTTTTTTTTTTTTTCTTGTACAACATGATAACGTCCAGAATTTCTAGCATGTATTCCTTTAACGATTTCTAAAACAATGAACATGATAGGGAGGTAAGGAAATAGATGATACATCAACTCGTAGGAGTACCTACCTTTAACCGTAGATCGTTTGCGAATGCCGAAGGTTCCTCAAGTTGAAGCCGTTGGATCCTCGGCGTTTATTTTATTATTATGTTTTGGGTCACTTGATTTGTTTTACCCAATGGAGACGTGCTAGACTGAGATGATCGATCTCCTCCCCAACTCTTGAAGTTCCTCTCTACCTTGGGAGATCACACGATTCCTCCTCCCAAAGGTCACCACGCTTTTCTCTCGGGTTTGCTATTTAGTTCGTGATTTTGGCTTACTAGTATTTGTGAGAGAAGTGTTTAGACGATTGCTAGAGGTGTTCCATTGTTACAGTGTTCTTAAATGGCGTCAGTCCAAAGGAAAGGTTTGTGAGTTTCTATATTGGCCGCTCACACGTTTGGCAATAAGTATAATGGCGAGAAACGTGACTAAGTGGTGTTTCAAGGTCTACAAAAATTTCTAGATTTTAGAAAGTTCTTACAAAAGTTAAAGTAAGAAGGTCACCCACGTGTTCACTGCCTATGTGGAATGGATTACTTCCTAGTGCTCACATCTACGGTGATCAAAAGATCTCCCTCACCCCTAGAGGATTATAGATACTATCCTAATCTGTCTTCTCTTTCTTTCCTTGCAGGTTTGCTATTCCACATGGGAGGCTAGGTGTCAAGAGGGTGGTCAAGGGACTCTCTCTCAAGGTAAAGACGTGGGTAGTCTAGGTGTAGTTTTCCAGATTTCCCATTGAAGTCTAGTGTAGATGGGTCCCACAATTCTAACATTTCTGGTTTGTGTGTGTATGAGAGAATGATTCTCTCTCTAGGAATTTATTGCTCCTCATTATATATTATATATCCTTGCCCAAATTTTTGGTGATTGATGCTTATGTGGCAGATTTGCAATTATTGGGTTTCTACTCTAAAAAGAAGAGTGTGAGCATGTGACCATAGTGGCACACATCCAACAAAACCAAGGGTTCATTATTTTATTTTAAAAAGTCAAAGAATTATTTTGTGAGATTACCAAGGTATTATTATTATTATTATTATTTTTTAAAAGAACATTTTATGTATTGTAGTATATTAAGGTATGGTGAATGAAAGGGCCCATGGGTATGGGTACTCCTTAGGCCCATCGAATAGTACCCTAATAAGTTAGTCAATTTATGCCTTAATTAATGCGTTAAGGTTCGTCGTATAAAGGTTCACACTTATTCAAATTTTGTAGGTGAGTCCCAAATGTCTAACTTGTCTACACAAGTGTTCAATTCTTCACTACGGGCCCACCAATTATGGATTATACAGGATGTGGCTAATATATGTATATTAGGGTCATTTGAGGGTCCCACATCTTAGTGTTTATTATGCTTTATAATACATTAAGTTAGTTATTAGTAGCTACCCAGAGTGGTCCGACATTAATTTGTGTACTAGTGTAAGAATGAAAATGATTCATTTGTGGTGTCAAGTGTTTCAGAAATCCCTGTATGACATGATATAAGAGTTCTCATCTAAATTCTACAAATTTTGTTAAATGTCAATCATGTGATACACTAGGATAAGGAATTGTAAGTATATCAAAGTGACTAGGTAATCCTCCTAGTGGTGATTTACACTAATACTCTTGACCAAAGGTTCAGGGTATTACACTAAGGATATATCTTTCCCACTAAAATAGTTTCAGAATCTGTAGTGTGTTTCTTAATTTGTTGAAGTCTCTAGGTGTCCACATTAAGAAGATTGCCATTTGGGGTGCTAACACGTTGGAGATTGATAGTGTAAGGTCTTTATAGTTTTCCTATTTAATCTCAATTAAAAATAGTAATCAGTGGGTCCCACATTTCAGAATTCATGTCATTAAATAAGCTTCCTAATTGATTTTGGAAACTAACCTTTAAAAGCTAAGGTTTCTATTTAGATGTCAATCAAGAGTTTAATTATCTTACCCTTTTGATGATGATTTAGATTTATTCGAATAACTTTTCCTTTATTATGGGATTTCTTATTTAATGTGCATGGGTGTGCTAGGCGTTATTAATGTTTAAGATATTTTCCATTGCAAGAAATATATTGCATGAGCAGAGGATTGTTCACATGTAACGTACCTTAAAGAAAATCTTACATTCGTGACCACTCTCTTAAGAATTATTTTATTTTTAATACGTGGCACCATCTGAAAATATGACTTGATCATATAGAGAAGGGTTATTTTAGAGCTGAAATTTCTGACTATATTGTGTATCATGTCAGTTCAGTACACCTGGATTGCGTATTAACACACATAATGAGGCAGCCCATGTAGTGATCCAATGGAGGTCACAGAGTTGCAAACATTAGTGGTTGAAAATGTACAACAAATACACAAACATGGTGCAGCAGTGTTCATGCTGCATTTGCAGAAGAGGATATTATTATAAAGTATTATTAGCATAGGTTAGGCTTTTCTCAAAAAGTGCTATAGCAGAAAGTTCAAAGAAGGATAATCATTGCATATAATGACAAGTTTTCAGCAACAAAACTTCTTTGCAAAATTTCTCTCGACTTGGTCATTAAGTCTCTTAAAATTCTTGTTTGGTAAATTACAAAGAAGATGATTTATAAGGATCTTCTTGCCCCTTCATTATGTCTCGTTATGATTAATTTCTAACAACGGAATTGTTTCTGGCACCATGTTCATGTAGCATGTATGAACAACCATAACAATGGAGTTGCATTATTTACATGGAAGATTAGAGTAAGATTTTCTTCCCCGAAATATTTCTAAGCTTGGGAAGTAAAGTGTAAGAAGATGACTCTGGTACCTCACCGAAAAGGCCAAATTTCTCTGCCACTATGAATCATGCTGACATATTATGTGGGTTCTATCACCATAGTTCAATTGGTGAACCAAATAAGCCATGCCATTTTCTAGTTTTTTGAATTTTAGAACTTTTATTTGTGTTAATTGGGATCTTAAGCATGATTTTAGAATTGGGCTGAACTATCAATATCACTATTTTTTATTTTATTAAGATTACTTTTAGTAGGGATGATACTAAATTTAACTCACCCAACGAAAGACTGAGATTAGAGGGTTTGAATGGCTAAGAATATAAGTTGATTTATGGTGTATACTTATAGAAACCAAATTTTTGAAGAAATTGAGGTGATTAATTGATGCTCATGATTGGCCCCATCAACGAATGAGACCCACCATTGCAGCTTATAAAATTGATGCATTTGATAGACCATATTGATGTTCTTTAAGTGAGGACTTCATTCTCTAGGATTTCATTTATAAGTTTTTGCATCTGATGCAGATGGCAATTGAAAAGGAATGCCCATTGATCTTGATGGTTCAAATGGGCATCCATGTGATCTGCCATGGCCCATTAATCACATCACAAAGTACTGTTATATATTAATTACTTGATGTTGATTTTTTTTGTGAATCCTTGTTCTGTGACCATCAAAAAGGAGATTAATATCCCGATTTAGATTATTTGTTTTGGATGATGATGGGCAATTGCCAACAATTGAGATGGTTCATGGAATAAATAATTAATACTAATAGGCCTTATACCATATACGTGTTCCACTTGGACAACATTGCTCTTTATATAGATTGTAAGGTCTATAAGATGGAGACCCTAGATTTTCAAAAATATTATATTTTCAATGTGAGTCACCATAGTTGAGTTATTGATGAAATTGGAATATTGTGTCTCTTCCCTTTTTCGATATATGATATCTACTTAATTCATGGTTCTACTATCATACACATACACCACTTGGGAGGTATGACATGCTTATAGTCTAGCAGACTATGCAACAATGCACTTCGAGATCATAAATAATTCTCGAATTCACATTAATCGAAGTTAATGTCCACATGTATATCTTAGTTATTAATAATTTATTTTATTAGCACTTTATTTGAATTAGTCTTCCCGCCGTTAGGGGGAGGAAAGCCTTAAGTAGAACGGAGTGAACTTACTTGAATGCTCTAATAAGGATTGATGTCCCTGTACGACAATCAACAAGAATTAATGTCCCTATAGGACAATCCGTCAACATAGCAACGAATGAATCATCAACGGTACGCTTGAAGCGTGGTCTACCTGTTGGTGCAAAAGATAAACTCCCATGAATCGGAGAATGAAAAGCAAGTGCAAAAGATGTGATTCTTAGGACACTCTGGACACATGAACAAATCGATATAACTCCAACAGAAGTCGATGCTCCTAAAGAGGCCACAACTACAGAATAGGAAAAATATGACTGCAGCAGAAGTTGACGCTCCTGAAGAGGTCACACTTACAGAATAAGAGAAAACTTACAGAATAGGAGAAATAAAACTCCTAAAGAAGTCAATGCTCCTAAAGAAGCCCAACCGATAGAACAATAGAAAGAAAATAAAAAATCCATATCTCCTGCAGAAGTTGGCGCTCCTGCAGAGGCCATGCCTATAAAGAAAAATATAACAATTTGATCCACCATCTCAGAACAGACAACCCCCGAAGAGGCACATGTACCTATAAATGAAGATCTCAATAGATTATGTCTGTACGAGAGCAAAGTGGGATCATGATAAAATTATTATCAACAATAATGTATTTTTCAGTAGCTTTAAACATCATAAAGAATGATGAGGATCCTAAATTACACACCGTCGAAGAATGCCGACGTAGAAATAATTGGCCAAAGTAAAAAAGAAAGAATTTAGACAAAGCTAGATTCACTGGTAACACCCGAAGCTGTGAATAGACCTATAATCCTAACATCCGAAGCTGTAAAATAACCTGTAGTCCAAACATCCAAAGTTGTAAAGGGATTTGTAGTCCTAACACCCGAGCTGTAAAACTTGTAGAACATAAGTAGGATGTTCATACGAAAATATAATAAAAAAATGTGATAGCGTCAAATATAAGGCACGACTCGTAACACCAAGGTTTATCGTATAGACCCAATATCGATTATGAAGAAACGTATTTCTTTGCGACGAACGCGATTTTTAATCTAGTAGTCTTAGAAGGACTTGACATGCGTTTTATGAACCTGGTTACAAATATATTTATATAAAATGATAGATATATGAAGATTAGCATGTACGGAATCAAAATACAATGATCCCTGTAAGAATTAAATAATCCAATATGCTGTGCATTTATTGTTAAGAAATTGAATTTGTCATCTTCGTAATGTGTATGATTTGAATCTAATTAGATCTCTTGAAGAGCTCATAAAACCTCTATATACTTGAAGAGAGAATTTGAGATAAAAGCTCTTAGAAAACAAAATTTTGCTTCGGCCTATAGATCAAACATCTCTAAAGTGGGATCCTTATTGATTCATCCACAAACACCAAAAAAGTCCTGAAGCACTTCAATATGAATAATGCTTGTATCATGCAGATGAAAAGTAGGTATATCAATGGTGAAATAACCAAGTATATTTCACCAAAATTCTTTTACACTCACACGTTCTAGTAGAGCTGCAACATTGACATCCAACATATACGTTCCAGTAATAATCTTGCAGATCTATTCATCAAGACGCTACCAATGTCAACATTCAAGAAATTTGGTTTTCGACATCGGTATGCATCAGCTCCAAGACTTTTCCAGTTGACATGCTCAAATCAGGGGGAGCATCAATGAAAGAGGATGATCATATTCTAAAAGGACCTTTCCGCACTGTACTCTTTTTCCTTCGTCTAAGATTTTTTCCCATGGGGTTTTTCTAGGCAAGGTTTTAATGAGGCAGTATTAAGCGTGTCCTTCACCACCACCTTGATTCGCTGAAACACTGTACTCTTTTTGTAATTTTCTTATTTGCACTGCTGACAATTACAAAATTTTGAAAGGCTTAACAAGCTTGTCTGGCCGGTTCTCCTCCTCGTAGCAACAGCAAGAGAGAAGAAATGAAAATCTAGAATCAAGCAAATTGCATATAGTAGAGTTTAAAAATGCTAATCAAGCTGTCCCCATCTCTCAGTTAACATGGACGTAATAGCAAGCATCCCCGAATGGACAATTCCCATCAAGAAATTCCAGCAGACATTTGGTTTTGGACGTAGCTCAGCATTGCTGTGAGCAAATCGGCATTCATCCCCATAATGGCAAACTCCATTGTTCATGAAGCGAATACATCTTCCCGTCTTCCACTTCGCTGGCAGCGCCTCGTCCCCCTCTGCCACGACTTGAAATGCCTCGTTTGGCTCCGCCACAACTTGCAGCACTTCGTCTCCCTCCGCCACAACTTGAAGCGCCTCGTCCCCCTCTGCCATGACTTGCAACGCTTCGTCCCCCTCCACTACGGCTTGAAGTGCCTTATTGGGCTCCGCCATGACTTGCAGCACTTTGTCTCCCTCCACCACAACTTGAAGCGCCTCGTCCCCCTCCGCCACGACTTGCAACACTTCGTCTCCCTCCGCCACGACTTGAAGTGCCTCGTCCCCCTCTGCCATGACTTGCAGCGCTTTGTCCCCCTCCGCTACGACTTGAAGCGCCTCGTTGGGCTCCGCCACGACTTGCAGCACTTCATCTCCCTCCGCCACAACTTGAAGCGTCTTGTCCCCCTCCGCCACGACTTGCAGCGCCTCGTCACTGTCAAGGATAGTGTAAGGTATATTTTTCGCTTGCAACATGTCGAGCGTAGATTATGCCACGTGTAACCCGACTGAAAAGTCAGAGTAAGCTCGTCGGCAGACCGATTGTCCGAATCCCGACAACCTAATATGTTTGACCGGATTATCGAGTAATCTCAACAACCCTATCCGATTGATCGGATAACCGGGTAATCTCGATTTGTTTGAACGGACAGACGGACGATCGAGCGTCCGGCCATCATATTCTTTTAGTCGGATGTTCCGATAAGAGTTGCGGAGGGAAGCAAATGGGATACTGCCATCTGTCATGAAAAAGCTTGCGAACCACGACCTGCAATGAGTCACGCTAAAGACAAGAATGTTAAAGTTGATTGGTACGGACCCCATCGTGCTTATGGACACGTCATAGAGCCCATGTCCTATAAATAGAGAGCTACAGTAATAGAGAAGGTAAGTGATCTCAACCAAAGAATCCAGATTATTAGAGAGAGAGAACTGACTTGACCTTCGGAGGCTCTACGGTGAGAAATCTACCAACATAGTTCATTTTCAGGTAAGATCGACGAACACGGAAGATTAAGTGGCATACTGTGAGATAGCACAATCCGTCTAGAGGCACAAAAAAGGCCAAATCTTATGGAGTCGCCACCAACCATTTTTTAGTGGTGTGATTGGCCATCGGGTTTGAAAATAGATAATGATATACCTTTTTTAAAATAAGCAAAATGCAAATTAGTGACTCTATTGATCTACTAACCATTTGAAAGATCATTAGGTAAGTGAGTCATTTATAAATTGAGGAAGGTGTTAAGCATCCCAATTTACCCGTATTTAAATGGTTATCTACTCTTGTACCCTCAATTATCCTTTCAAGTTACCGTTTAAGAAAAAGAAGAATCTACATATAAAATAATATAAAAAAAAATGTGGGAATACCTTACTATGCAAGCATTTCGGGTTCTCCACATATTAGGGAGAAAAAGAGAGAACATAAGAGAAAATGTAAGAATACCCTATTATGCAAGCATTTCGGGATCTCCACATATTATGGAGAAAAAGAGAAAATGTGAGAATACCCTATTATGCAAGCATTTCGGGTTCTCCACATACTAAGGAGAAAAAGAGAGAACATAAGAGAAAATGTGAGAATACCCTACTATGTAAGCATTTCGGGTTCTCCACATATACTAGAGAGAGAAAGTAAAAAAGATAACATAAGGGAAGCAAGAAAGACAAACTAAAGTAAAGAACTAAATAATCATACAATAATCTAAAGCTAAGTAAATAGAATAAAAGATAAATAAAGAAATAAAAAGAATAGGGTGGCATAGCCTTCCCATGTGGTTACATTGCTAGAGAGAAAGTAAAAAAGACAATCATAAAGAAAATAAGAAAAAAGAACTAAAATAAAGAACTAACAAAGCATAAAATAGAAGTTAGATAGAAAAGAAAAAAAACAAATAAAGTAGGGTGGCTTGGCCTTCCCATGTAGTTACATTGTTAGAGAGATAAAGAACTTATGTTGTTTGTATTGTACCTTGCAAATGATCATTCTTCTTTCCTTAGCCTTTTCTTCCTCTTCTTGTTCTTGAAAAAAAAAAAAATAAAGTGAGCAAGAACAAAAGTTCTTCATCCTTTCACTTAATCTCTTAAAATAAGAGGGTCTTTGGAGGATTTTTTAAGAGTTTCTAAGGATTTTTTGGAAAACTTAAAAAACTATTTTGCAAGAGTTTTTCTAGGCCTAAAGAGAGGGCTTGAAGGGATGGATTTCTGAAAGGAGTTAGGAGATATTTATAGTTGAAAAGTAAGGGTTTGAGTAGTTTGGGAATAAAGGAAATGGTAGTTGAGTCATTTATGGGCAAAAGGGTAAAAATGGGGTTTGTCCTATATGGATATGTTAAAGAATTTTTTAATTTGTTAGAAAAAAGTTGGGCAATCTAGAAAGTTAAAAAGTTGTAGAAAATTTATGTGTGAAGAATAAACAAAAAAGGTGTGGTTAAAATGGAAAAGTATGGGAGTTTAGTGTGTTGGATGGATAAGCTTAAGTAATATCATCAAAGTGTGTCATGATGTATGAACCTTGGTACATTTACACACATCAAGACCATACATCAAGAGTTTTGATCAATCATTGATAAAATGCTCATTTTAAGTCCAAAATTGACAATATAAAAATATTTTGAAAGATCATTCAAAGTATTTTTCAAAGGTGGACATCTCATTGACACACAAACTATAAAAAATTGAGATCATTTATAAATTAGTCCAACAAAAGCCATGACATTATAATCGAGCCATTAGATTTTAATGAAATCACTTTTCTTTTAAAAGATAAAGGAGTTAGAAACAAATACTTTTGATTTTGATCAAATCTAACGGTAAAATCAAAGATACAAGTAATTTTTGATCATTTATCAACAAAAGTCAAACCTTTGATTAAATTCTCATAGCTTATAATAGGGCTACCTAATGATGGTTTTGAGTTCTAAAAGTGTTATCTAAGGGTGGTTGATGGTTCTAATTAGGGCTCTACAATTAAGTAGGAATATCATAAGGGTTGAGATTTGTAAAGTAATCCCTCGACCAATAAAGAAGAAGCTCGAGACCGTCGATCGCCAAGTTAGAAGATCGTGCCAAAATGAGGTGTCTACACATACTCAGTAGGTTAATCGGACACCTCAAATCCTTATTCGACTACCTTGATACAGAAGATGGAAAAGCCCTGAGATTTGGTCGAATATCGGTAGACTTCTCGAGCATGTCGGGCCTGGTCTATACAATGGTTATTTCTGATCCTTGTACGCATTTTGAGGAGATGTAGGATCTATCCCCTACATCTTTTAGCACCGTCTGTGGGAACCGTCACTAGCGCACTCTTATCAGAAAACATTTTTAGACAGAAAGAAGAACCATAGAAACAATTGACCATGCACACCAGATCGAAGGATGCAGCGGCGAGACCCGAAGGGGATGATGAAGTAGTAAGCCCCGGAGTTCAAAAGATGATGGACCGGTTACTCGACGAAATGTTGAAGATGAGGAATGAAACGGAGAATGTGAGGAGGGAGAATTGCCAACTGAGGCAACAAATTATGGAAGACGCGGCCGAGCAGGAAGATTCATCGAGAGATTCGAAAGACACCACCCCAATCAGAGTTGAAGAACAAGGACAAAGCTCAAACCGGCATGAAGGAGAATGCCGAGACAGCATGGCATGGGGGCGAGAGACAGTGCGTGATCAACAGCCGCTTGTACGGGAGAACCCAAAGCCGGGACAGCGCGTCAATATAGTAACAATAGAGCAAGTAACCGAGATGATCCAGTAGGACTGAGATGCTAGGCCAATGGGTAGGGAGAAGACGGCAGCTGGAGCTGCTAAGGACGCCCTGAGGGCATTAAGGTCGTCACCATTCACAAAAGATATTTTGAAGACTGAGATCCCAAAGAAATTCCAACAACCGAAGTTCGAGTTATATGACGAGACCGCCGATCCGATAAACCATTTGTTTCACTATCGACAAGCCATGGTATTATGGGAAGCACCACCATTTGACGGCCTATTGTGTCGAATGTTCCCAGCAAGTTTAAAGGGAAATGCCCTGGTTTGGTTCTATACCCTAGGGGAGAGCTCGATCAAGAATTTTAAGACTTTGGAAGATGTATTCACCACGAAATTCATTCATTTGAGGAAGCGGATGCTATGCGTCATTGCTCTCCTTAATATTAAGCAAGTCAATGGAGAGTCTCTTTAAGTCTTTTCATTTGGTATCGGAGCCAACCCCACCTCCAGGGTTCGAGTCACGGGAGAGGTAACTATGGTATTAAAAAAAAAAGGGAACTTACCATAGTATGGGATATAGAAGGCCCGTCATAGTGGCCTACCGTGATCAGTCTCGAAAAGGGCAACCTTGGGAAAGGGCTACCTGGGGGCTCGCTCAAGGAATGAGAAAATAAAGGTAACATCAAAAATGCCAGGGGCCCGCTCACAAAAAAAATTGAGAAAATAGGGGTACCGGAGTGAAAGCCACCTTAGAGTGGGCTACTGTGGACGTCGGCCTTGAAGGGTGGTGGAATGTTACAATCTTACGTTAAGACCTTGGCTTCCGCTCCACTATCACCAAGGTGCTTTTGGAGTATTGGTTTGGGTCTTAACATGATCTCTAAGTGTTCCACGTGTAGGGTGCATGTGCATCGCAAGTGTCTATCCCCTAGTATAATTATATAGTATGTACACATGCCCTACAAGCACTAGGAGTGAAGGTTGGTTCCCCAATGTAAATATCCCTATGGTTACGAAAGGGGGAAAATTTTCACATCTAATATGTTAGATCACGGCTTAAAATGGGGCAGATCAAACTCAAGATCTGATCCCATATTTTGGTGGTTTGGATCCTGGGGAACCAAATCTAAAATGGGTGAGAGAGATCCATGTAGTATCATTCTTTCCAAAAAAATCTAACCATTGGATTCAACCATTTTTCATCACGGGCTGGGAACCAAACTAAGGGCCTTTTAATAAAGTCCATGATGAAAATATACTCTTAACCCATAAGCTAGAAATCTTCAATCACGCGTATCAAGAAAGGAAATCTTCAATCAGGATGATATTGGCTAAGACTATCGAGGGCGGACCAAACATGATGGATCAGTGGGCCTGAAAGAGTGCTATGTAGCATTTTTGTGTGGTATATCAAAATTGAAAGATCAAATTGAACCATGCACTGATAAGTTGATCATCAAAATAGCAGAACCCATCAATGAAAAGGCCTGCTTCAACTCACGAAATAACCACCTGGAACCCCGCTACACTTTATATAGTAATATAGATTTAGATATAAGATTTGGGTTCAGTAGATCTTTGCCGTAAAAGATTGCATTGACGCTCTAGCTACCGGCCAGCCCTGTAAAATCATGTCGAGAAGTTTCTGAATTTGATGGTTTCCACCTGGTAACAATTCAAGCAATATTAATGGCTACTAGCCACATGACCAGAGGAATCTTACTGAGAAAATAAATTAGAAGCGCCAAACGATCAGACCGGGCAAGGCAAAAGGCACCAGTCATTAGTACAACTAAGAGATGGCATTAGCAGAAATACAAATGCCTAAAAGGAATGACCAATTAAATACTAACACTACAAAATCTTCACTTGACGACATGCTATGCTCTGTGCCCCCATCCAAGCCACCAACATGCTCAATTGCTGTATAATTTTCTTGCAGCCATTTGAAACTGAAGTCTATTCAAAATTTGTTGTCCTGATGGAAAGGACCCAGAACACAATCCACTACGAGAGTGCCAATTGCAACCAAAAATTTGTTGTCCTGATGGAAAGGACCCAGAACACAATCCACTACAAGAGTGCCAATTGCAACCAAATCTCACAAAGGGAGGGCAGAATGAGAACCCCGCATTCCCATGGTCTTTGCTCGTAATCTCTCCATGAACTCAGGGTTGGCCCTGAGTCTCTCCTTGACATAAGAAGCTCGAGTCTCCTCCACAAGCTTATCTGCTTTCACGGCATCCTCGATCAGGGAATATAGAGTCCTCAGACAATCCTTTCTGTTCTCCTCCCGGTGTTCAAATCTGAAAAAGATAAAAATATACAGGAATGGGTTGCTCAGCTGTATCATTGTCCCAGTTACACGGTACATTGCATCCACAGACAGTGAAAATGTGAAAGAGCAGTGAGCTATATTTTCAGTTTTATAATATACTACCTCCCCAATAAAGCATGTATGCATGCATTGACCCTACCTTTCACTGGTGATTGTAAGTTCATCTTTCCCTGGATGGTACCGTTTTCCAACTACTTCCCTTAGCCGGCGAAAAGCGTGCTTTGACAGCCCAAGCTCTTTCACAGTGACAGCAAGTTTCACTTTCCTGTTTTTGGGGTGCCACGCATCGCCACCGGGAGCAAAGACTACCCGTGTTTTCCATCTTAGGATGGGACCCTCACCAGGTGGGTCATCTATGTCCATTTTCTTCTCTGGCATGGTGGTCTCTTCATACAGTGGGGGCGGCTCTGCCTCCACCATCTTTGCATATTCCTGAACCATCTTATCCTCAAACTCCTTGAACAACTCATAAGCTTCTTCAGGTTCCATCTCTCCTCTTTCACACATATCCCCAAGCTCATTGAACTTAGCTTCCACCTTTTGCTTCATCTCATCTGAGAACATGGTAAACATACAAAACCAATCACCGAAGGAAATGTGGAACTCCTAAGATTTGAAAATATCAAAAAAGTTAACATAAGATTATATTAGCAAAGTCCATATTAAGCTAATGCTCAATAACAGTGTAAGAACATGGTTTATCAATATTACCATAAGTTCAATTATGACATTTCTGGCAATAGAAAATGCTCAAATGACCATAATCACCATAGGTTTCCATGATTATCAGGTTGACTGAACTCTGAAACAATCAGGAATCAAGTGCACTAAACTCAGGGAGGCTTCAACAACTAAAGCATCATTTGTTTTTCTTTGCATAAGTGAAAAATCTAAGTTCTACAGTATCAAATCCTGCATCCTTATACATTATTTCCATAACTAAAATTGAAATGCAAATAATATTGCAGCATTATATACACAGAAGGCATACTTTTCTCCATTTCTCTTAGTATGATTAATGCAAATCTCATTTAGGTTCACACCATGTGCTTCTATCCATCATGCATGATCAGGTGCATTCTAATGTTAGTAGTTTCAACTGTAAATCTGTAACTCAAAACAAATTGTTGCCAACATATTAAAGGGATTTTCTGCATTTTCGCATCTGGTTTAATGGCTTGGGGCAGAGATCTAGGTATTAGGACCCAAAAGCAAGGATATTTTTCCCTTTTTGGCTCAGGTTCGTCTCACACCAGATTGTCTTAGGATCTTTCTATATTCGTATCCTCTGAGATGACTCGATCTCGGCGCTGGGCGATCCTGAGACCGATCTCGGGACTTTAAACCATGACTGGAAGGCCATGTTGGAAACCAAGCACCATATACCGAAGGTTTGGACTTGAGAAGAAGAGCACATATAACAGGAAGAGTCATAGCAAGAACAAGGCGTGGGGCACGACGAACATTATTACCATGATTATGATTAAGAAACCACTGGGGTGAAAATTGATGCACCTGATTTCCATGGAAAGATGCAACCGAAACATTTTGAATTGACTTACAAGCATGGACAATATTTTTTATTGGAAATTGTTCGGAGACTGAAAGGTCGAATTTATTAAAGCAAGCTAAAAGAGGCAGCAGTTATATGGTGGCAAAAAGCACAAGAATCAAGGGCTTGATAAGCGCAATGACCAATTCGATCACGGGAACACATGAAGGAGAAATTGAGGGGGAGATTCCTCCCTGTTGATTATGCACAAACCCTTTACTATAGATACCAAGTCCTACAACAAGGCGACTAAGGCATGCACGAGCATATGGAAGAATTCTACGAATAAATCATGTGTGGACTTAACAAAATAGGAACAATATCTTGCTTCTAGATATGTTTAACAACGTTCAAATGCAAATTAAAGATGAATTGATAACCACATGCATATGATTGGTAGAAATTATCAACTCCCCATGAATATCAAAGCCAAACAAAAACAATTAGGGATTCGAAGATCGAGAGACTTGACTATTACATGAAGTGGCCCTACAAAATAGTCACACTATTAAAAGTGACCATATGACCATTTCCAGTCATATGACCACTCAAACAAACCCTAATTTAAGGGAAGGTCAAGGATCATATAGGAGGGGTGAATCGACTTTAAACCCCAAGAGGGATGGTTCAGCTACATGTTTCAAGTGTAGCTGAAACATGTTATTATGAAAATTGACATCAAGTGAATTATGTCAAACAGGATGTTTAAGCCAAAATAGATGATCATGGTTTAGGGGTTATTTTCAATCATATAGGCGATTTTTTAGGGGAGTTCTTCGGAAAGTGATGAACCTTCCATTAATTTTAAGTTTTGTTGACTTTCAGCTCTAATTCCCTACTGTTCTCTATATTTGTTCTGTGCAGATTGTTTTTGTGCCCATTTGATAACTCAAAACAAAAATTCCGGCATCACTGTTTCAAGCCACTCAACAGCATTATAGTCATTGTAATACTTTTCAGTTAGGTGAATAGAAAGGGAGAGAGGGAGGTGTTAACTTTGACATCATATCCTACTTCCTCCATCTTCTGACACATTTTCTCCTACTTCAATTTTTCTTCTTCTCCTACAATTCTCCTTCAACTCCAACTTCACATTTGGTATTGGTGCCTTGAATGATTATATCCTATAGCCTAAAGAGTGTTCTTGTTAGATTTTTCTACTTGTAGATAGATTAAAGTCTAATGAAGATCCTATGCTACTTGGAAATCTACATCAGCAATATTATTTTAGTTCAGTTGGTCACTCTTCCTAACAAAACTCACAAGAAAGAATAGCACATAAGAGGATAGTTCCTCTCTTGAGCTTAAACATTTATTGAAGGCTTGAAAAAGGAGACTCCTCCCATCTAATGATTCATGGAGCTTTGCTAATCAAACTGAGGCTAGTTTTTTTATTATTTTCAACACGATTTAGAGGCCTTTCAAATCTCTCACTGAAATTGAAAGATTGTTCATTGAGAGTTGCAAAATAGGAAACAGAAGAGAACATATCTATACTATGTACTAAAGCAGAGACCTGCTTACGTGGCAATATCTCCATCTTTTTCACTCATTCCAGAAATACCCCTAATAATTCTCGCATCCGACGGTTTAAAATGTCCCAACCAAAAGAACTCCTTCCCATGTTAACCTATTTTGTAAACTACAATAACTTCACTTCTCTCCATCTACAAAGCGTTGAGTCGTACGGTCGCCTTCAAACTTCAAAACAGCCAGTAAGAGGTACATTTACCCTGCAACTCTCCTCTTTTATGTTCTTTTGCTAGGGTTCGAAGGTTTGCTTTTTTCTGATCTCAATCGATACTTTTCTCTATTCTATTCTTCCTCTTCAACGCTCCGCTCTTCATTTGCTCCATTGGCTTTGATCTCTTTGCAACTCTAATGGCTTAAAACCCAATCGAATTCTACCTGGTCCTCTTTTTTCTTTTTCTTTTTTTCGTTACCGTTTTTTAGGGTTTGTGTTTTTACTATGTTCGTGGATTGTAAAGAGGGTAATTACCTGATCAGTAGCTGAATCTCAAAGTGGTATGTATCCTCTATAAAGACAAGTTCTAGATTGCTAGAGGAAAAGTTCATTATCAAAGGTATTATTTTTTTCTTCAGTCTGTCTTTCTTTCTTTTCTAGATACTCCATTTTGGTGCCTGGAAATATTACAGCAGGGTGATGTTTTGGGGGCTTGCTTACTGAATTTCATATGGTGGATTGGATCTTTTTTCCACAATATGCCACCAAGTTCCAAACCAATAGTCCAAAAAATTGGTACAGGTCTATCGGTGTCATTGACAACTTTGTAGAAGTGTTTTATGTGTTCGTTCTTGATCTAATTACTTTCTCCTTACTAGGTAGCAGGCAAACTAGCTCATGGGTGAGAAAGCCAAAGTACTTCATATTGAGTCATTTTCCTGTAATCTAATACATTTGTGATGCTTCATAGTTTTTTTTGCTTATTAGTATAATTAAATTCTGCTGAACAGTTGATAATTGGTTTTATCATGTGCCTTGCTCCAAATAAAATAAAATTATAAAAAATAAGTAAGGGTCGAGGAAATGGGGAGGGTTTTAACCTCCTAAATACCAAGAATTCCTCATTACTGAAGTAACCATAAGGCATCTACAGATATCAGAAGAAACTTACCAAAATAGGGAAGATAAGAGGATTGGATGGTTAAGAGATGTGGTAGCTATGATAAAAGATAGAGGAGTTGCATAATAGTGTCGTTTGGAGCAAAATTCTCTTAATGTTGGTGGCAATGCATGTGTTGATGTGAACATACCGAGTAAATCCCAGGTTCAATGGTCTCAGAGCATGGTGCAGCCTGCAGGCAAGTGAGCACTGTGCTTTGGTAGTGGATTTTAGGTTTCAGAAACTGAGCATCATCTACCTATTTGTCCGTGTGTGTTTTTTCAGAAAATGGGTCTTTTGGTGGAGTGCATACAAGACTACAACCGAGCTGTTAGTGCATACAAGACTACAACCAAGCTGTTGTACTTTCCCCTAGCTACTCAAAGGTAAAAACATTGTCTTCATCTTTATTTTTATTTTTTTACTTCTTTCTCATTATCAGGTCATAGAAGGTTTATTGAGAATTTTGCAGTCATTCCTCTCCATCTTTTTTTTTTGTCTGATGATCTGCTGTCGTCTTTTGTTGATTCATTCAGGTAACAAATTTTGAAGTTATAACTATATAATATTCCAATGCATTGGTTGCTTAAATGAAGATTGTAGAAATCTGGAGCTATTTAACTTCATAGAAGTTTCTTGAGATTAATCTTGCATTTTTTTTCTTGGTACACGGTTTATATAATATTTATGCTTAAAGTTCTTTGCCCGTCATTTTATTTTAATTATTCTAAATAAAATATCCTATGTTTCTTCTTGCAAATATCCTCTCATAGGCATTCAACTCTCACACTTAAAGCTTTTTGCTAGCATTTTTATTTTAAATCTTTGGAAGAAATATCCTATGTTTCTTCTTGCAAATAGTATCTCATAGAAGAGACATGAGGGGAGATGCTGCTGCAGAAGGTATTCGATATCTTCTATAACCTTTTTTCCATTCCATATGAGTGTTTGTATCAGTGTTATAATATTTGTAATAGCGGTTGTGTTTGAGATGGTTACTGGGAACCCCAAAAAAGAACAACAAAACAAGGGGCCCCACTACATCAGTCCATAGAATGAAGAAGGTCCGTGTGAAAAAAAAAGTCTTCAAAGAATAAACCTTGGCATTCTGTAAACACCCTGGACCACAAAAACAACATCCCCTTGATGTTGATGATGATCGTTGTCATATCCACGCTCTTGCCTTCGGAAACCCTCCAGTTCCTCTCCCACCAGAGGCCCCAAACTATAGCAAATGGCAGCATCCTCCAAAGTATGCAACCTCTAGAGGAGAACACTTTAGAATGCCAATTGATAATGAGAGCCAAGATGGATTTCAACATCACCCAGCTCATCCCGAACTCGTAAAAGAAATAAAGCCCAAACCTCCTTAGCCACATCACAGTGCAACATAAGATAATTGATACACCAGTTTGTCCTAGCCCGATGACATGAGATGGATGTCATGCAGGCAAAGAAGCAATCTAGAAAGGGGCTCAACCTCCTAGTCATTGAGATTTCTTCCGAATCCAATGTCCCATCCTACTACCTCCCCACTATGTGAGCGCAATCCTAGATGGCCCAATCTTTCCGCTCCGAAAGAGAGTAAAGCTTTGGGAAATCGACTCTGAAAGGTGCCTTCCCACACCAAAGGTCCTCCTAGAATCTAATCATGTTTCCAGATCCAACAGCATAACGAACATCTCTATCAAATTCTTCGATATTATTAGCAATACACCACACATTACATCCATACGCAGTACGAACCGTTCTGCTCACCCATCCGAAAGAAGATACCCCATATTTGCCCGCCCGTACCTCCCGCCACAGCCTAGAGAGCTCCTCCCCGAACCTCCAGATCCATTTGCTTAGAAGAGCCTGATTCATTGCTTTAAGGTTCCTAATCCCCAAACCCCCTTTCTCTTTGGCCTTACACACTTTATTCCAACTAACCAAATACATCTTCCGATCCCCTTCCCTACCCCTCCACAAAACGTCCCTCATAGTCTTTTCTAGAGTCTTAGCCTCACTACTCGGAATAGAGAAAATGGACATATAATAAGTCGGAAAACTGGATAGAGTGCTTTTAATAAAGACCAATCTCCCTCCTTTCGATAAATATATAGACTTCCAAGCGGCTAGCCTTCTTCCAAAGCATTCAATAACCGGCTCCCACAAGGTCTTAGATCTATAAGCTTTCCCAAGAGAAAGACTTAGATAAATAGTCGGTAACTTGTCCACACCGCAATTAAGGATGCTGGCCAGCCCAGATATGTTCTCCACCTCCCCCACGCCAAACACCTTGCTCTTGCACAAATTTACCTTTGAGCCCCGACACAGCTTCAAAACAACAAAGGAGGCCTCTAAGAAATCTAAGATGTGAAATAGAAGCTCCGAGAAAAACAAGGGTATCATCCGCAAATTGAAGATGGTAATACTTCCAGTGGCCGCCACAAAGCCTTCCAATTCCCTTAAAGCGACGGCTCTAGAAATCATTCTCCCCAAGGCCTCCATTACCACTAGAAACCGGTAGGGCAATAAAGGGTCTCCTTGACGCAACCCCCCAGAGCTCTTGAAATAACCTGCTGGAGAACCATTGATTAAGATTGAGAACAAGGCTAACGATATGCATTTCCAGATCTAGGACCTCAACCTTGTACCGAATCCCATCCTACCAAGCAGGTAATCAAAACATTGCCAATCTACATAGTCATAAGCCTTCTCCATGTCGATTTTGCAAACGATCCCCAGAACTCCCTAGTTTAGATCTAGAGTCTATGCATTTGTTAGCAATTAACACCCCATCCAGAATATGTCTGCCTTTCACAAAAGCCCCTCGAGAAGGAGAAATAACCGAAGGTAGTACCTCTCTAAGCCTCATGGCAAGCATCTTGGCAATGATTTTGTACACACTGCCCACCAAGTAGAAGTGAACTTTTAGAGGGAAACAAACTTAAAAAAGGAAAAGGACACTGCCTAGAGGTGTCCCCTATATCCAACCTTCAATTTGCTGATGACACGCTAGTCTTCCTCGACAACTCTCTGTCTCAGTTGAGGTTTTTGAGGGGTCTTCTAGTGTGGTTCGAAGTTGTGACAGGCCTAAGGGTAAATATGGCTAAGAGTCTGATTTATGAGGTGGGGGATGTGGATAATATAGTTAAACTAGCTAACAATCTAGGTTGTTCAGTAAGAGAGCTTCCTACCTCTTATTTGGGTCTTCTGTTAGGGGCCAACTACAGATCTAAAGGTATTTGGGACCCGATGATTGAGAGGTTTGGGAGTAGACTAGCCTTGTGGAAATCCAAATATTTGTCTAAAGGGGGCAAGTTGGTGCTCATCAAAAATTGCTTATCTAGTCTGCCTATTTATTTCATGTCCCTGTTCACGTTGCCTAAACACATTGCCAAATCTCTCGAACGGACTATGAGAAACTTCCTTTCGAATGATAGGGGAGATATCAGCAAATTCCATTTGGTGAGGTGGGAGTCCATTTGTCGACCCAAGATCTAGGGTCGGAATCTTTCGGCGATGAATGTTGTTTTATTGGGTAAATGGTTCTAGAGATTTGGGAAGGAACAGTCTAGGTTGTGGAGGAAGGCTATGGCTGAAAATTCGAGCGAGATTGCTTGTTGCGCGCTTAAGACGGATGGCTTAAGCAAATTACCCTTGGTCCAATAAGATGATTCTTTTTTAGGATTGGCCTTATGGGGTTCTGGAATTCGATTGGGATACCCGGGCTATCTCATCTCCCTACGGTTGTAGTATTTGGAGGGGGATCATGAAATTCCATATTCCATAAAAGGTTTCTTGAATGAATCTCCTACAAGGTGGGCATAAGTAATAGAGTTCATTTCTGGGAAGATATGTGAAGTGGCGAAGCAACTCTTATGATTGATTTTCCCGAGCTATACGCCATCTCAGGTTTGAAGGGGTGCTCTATCTCTATGGTTATGTCTATGGAAGTTCATATTTGACTTGGAATTTTTGGTTCAAAAGAAGACTTAAAGATTGGGAGATTCTAGACTGTTGCTTCGATTGCATGACGTCCCTATTTCTTCTAGGATGGATGACAGGCGTATTTGGAGAGGGACTAAAAATGGGAATTTTTCTGTCCGTTTTTGGTATACGAAGCTTCTTCCTCCTCTAGGCACTACCTACCCTGCACCTTTCATTTAGGGATCTAAAGCCCCCTCTAAAGTTGCTTTCTTCCTCTAGTTAACCTCCTTGGACTAGATATTGACGATGGATCACTTGATAGCCCGCAAAGTTATTATTGTAGACTATTGTACAATGTGCAAGCATAGCGAGGAATCTGTTAATCATCTTCTGCTACACTGTGACTTGGCTAGGGCCGTTTGGTCTTCGTTCTTTGTGGAGTTTGGCATTGAGTGGATTCTTCCTTCTTTCATTTTACTTCTTGTTTCAAGCTGGGTCACAAAGGCTTTCTCTACTATGGGGCGCATTATTTGGAAGTTGATTCCCTTTGCCATTTCTTGGGGGCTATGGAAGGAACGTAACCTCAGAGTGTTTGAAGGCAAGGAAGAATCTGAGGAGAATATCATTCTCAATATCAAAGGACTTCTGTTCTTTTGGTCCAAAGTTTATCTGGAATGCTGGGGTTTGTTTTTCGAAGACTTCGTCTTTCGATGGGATCTCATTGTTAATAGAGACATTTCGTGACTCGTAGTTTTAGTCTTTTGTAGTTTGGGGTGTGCTCTTTGCTTTGTGAAGGCTTCCTCAACCTTCTCAATAAAGTTATACTTATCAAAATATATATATATATATATATATATATATGGGTCAAGATCGGGAGACAACTATTTTCACAACATTTTCTACAACAATTTTGGCGTACCCACATGGAAGATGAATCAATAGCTTAATTTTGGCGATGATGATCTCCTCATCATATAGATCACCCCTACAAAAAATCAGCACATTCTGAAATTTCTAACCCCATCAAATGTGGTTTTCAAGTTAACGATAAAAATAGACAGTCCATAATTCTTCAACTTGTAAACCAATCTACGAATATCGGATTGATTTGAATTTTTGTGAAGATGATCTCCTCACTGTAGAGACCATCCTCGCCAAAAATACCACATTACAAGACTTCTAATTTATACATTAGCCTATGCCAATTGTTGTTGTAAAAAATGTTGTATGAAATTGTTGTCCCCCGATCCTGACCCATATATATATGCATATATATAGAAAACAAGAAGAGAGGTGTACATGGACATTGTTGAGCCTAGAAGATGGCCCATTTACACCCCTAAACATGACGGCAGCATGTTACATCTGTAGGCACGCGTTGCTTGCTTAAAATTATTGTTGTAATACATTCTAGACCAGTAAAAATACAACAATATCTTAGCACTTCACATCAACACACTATGAATTAGAACGGTAACAACGGACTTTGTCCTCTCATTCCAGAACTTTAAGTCTCTTTACTAAACGATATTGATTCACAAAGTGACATCCTTTGCATTGTCAGCAAGTTTGCCTCATGAAATCTAGAAGATCTCCAAGATACGGTCAACACAGCTTCTATGGCAACAACATCTAATCATAGATAACAAACCTTTCTATTTATTGCAAGACCCGATCAAGGATTAGCCCGAGCGCTATAAACATGAGCCTCGCAAAACAATGATGTGGCTACATTAAGCTTTGGCTTTAGAAATAAACAGTTTGGTTTAGCTTGGGTTGGTCGGACCAAAGAAAATATTTTTTTGTTAATTCTGTAAATTAGGGAGATCGAATGTTATGGGTTTTATATGTTGGGGGAGAGGGTGAAGCCATGAAGGGATCCTGGATTTCATGGAAATCGTTAGGTGTGTTGGAAAGTGTGGGGAGCTGGATGGGTTGATGGTGTTAACAGTAGCCTTTGGAGGGGTAGGAGAGAGAATAAAGGAGACAATGGGGTAGGTGAGTAAGCTGGTGGGGGGTGAGAGGCGTTTTTGGGCCCCCTGATCCATGAATGATTGGTCCGCCACTTGATGGATCCACACATCAAAAAATATTTTAATTGGTGACTATTAGCCATTTGATTTCACTTGGTATTTTTTCTTTTTTTTAACAGGATTCCACTTTCCTCTCTCTTCTCTTTCAACGTACCATACCCATCTTTCCTTTTTAAGTATTCATAATTCATTATCTCTAAAATCTCTTCCAAATCTCTGAGTTCTCTAATTTAATTAGAGTTAATTTCCTAATTATATTCTATCTCCTAATATATCTACTGTATTTTTTATTCCATCTCAATACCCTATTATCACTCTCTTACCCACCCTGCTCACTCTTCTCCTAAAACTATTCCATCTCACTCGTGACTCTTACTCTCCCCTAAAATAGCAAACCTCCCACTACCTATGATGCCGGGATACGGATACGAATACGGGAAACGGGGATACGACTCGACATTTTCCAAACTCAAGGACACAGATACGGATACGAGTATCCTATTTTGAAGTTCAAAATTTTTATTTTTCTAATTTTTCAACTTTTTATAAATGATACAGGGGGATACTTGTCGGTGGAGTATCCGGTGTCCGTATCCGTGTCGACACGACACAACACTGGTACGAGGCACTAGTACAGGTATCCGGGTATCATAGCCCACTACCTTAGGCACACGACCGATCTTAGAGGGAGAATCTCTCTTTCTCTCTATGTAGAGCAAATTAGGAGATTTTTTTTTACTCGGGATTGAAATTGAACTTTTTTACTTATTGGGAGGAAAAATTAATTCAACTTTTTTAGTTGTTTTTTTTAATCTGTAGTTGGTGTTGAAATTTAAAATAACAAGACTGGAAGTTGCACTTTTTTGGGCCCACATACGCATACATTTTGGCTGAACTCTTGGTGTTGGTGGACTTGAGAACACAGAAATCAGCTTAATTGGTCGTTGGATTTGAGCATCTTAATGGGGTGATTTCTTGCTGTTGTTGAGCTGTTTTTTCTTTGTTGTTGGTGCTAACTAAATCACTGGTTTTTTGTGAGTAGGTCCAACAATGTGTGGGCCAAACATCTTCATGTGGCAATTTGGGTAGACATCAAATTTTTTATGTTTCTGAAGATGATCAATACTTCTTTCCACCTTTTTCCTATTTGAGCAAAGTTGATGGATGCGTAGCCTCACTTAGTGGAAGGTCGTACGTTCAATCATTGTAACCATTGTTGTGTACATTTGAGGCTGTGAGTTTGTAAGTTGGTCAAGTGTCTGTCCATAGTCCATACCATGGACTTGGATTTAAAACCCGCTTGCACCTTTCATTTACTGATATTGGTCATTTGGGAGGTTATTATCGTGTAAAAATGGTGTAGGACTATTATTTGTATATTGTTGTTCATGTATATGTATTGATGGATTTTGAAAGAACCCTTGATTTAGTTTTTATTTAATCTAAGATTTATTTTGTTTCTTAGGAAAATTCAATTTCCTATGGTTTTGTCTCTATATGTTTTTGTTGCTAATGAGAGATTTAATGCTTTTCCTCTGTTCTTGGGTTTTTTTTTATTATTAATGTAAGACTGCTCTCTTCTTGATCTGTTCAGGATAGGATGATGATAGAGGTTCATTCACAGCAGAGGACAATCGAAGAGATTGCAGAGTGCTAAAAATGCATTCCGTTGCATCGTCAGATTATCACAGCCATTAAATCAGCCTAAGCTCTTTGGGTATTTTCCTTAAATATCCTCTTCAAACTTAATTTTTATTTTCTGACTTTTAATGATTTATGTACTTCATTTTTTTGTTTACCAAACTTCCATGTGTGATTTGAGAATCATAAGCGATGCGAATATCCTCTTCATTGAGACAATCTTGAAACATCACGATCTAATGGGTTATTTTGGAGATCAACACAAACCCGAGCTTTATTGACGAAGAAGGGAAGCTTATGATCTTCCCTTACCATGATCTCACCTCCTCTCCTCATGGTTGTAGTCTCTGCCTTCTTAACATGTGTAAGGTAATGTAATTAATTCCCCTTAATATACTCGATTAATACATTATGAGAACATCCTTCACATGTGTCTCATGAGTCATGACCCATGTTGTACAAATGGCGCTATTAGGATGGTCAGACGATTCATCAAATGCACAATGTCGCATCAGGGCAGTCCATGACAATTGCTGAGAAAGTGACAAATGTTCTCCTCTTGATTGATTAGTTTGATTCACTATAATTTACTAAGCTGATCAATACACACAGATTCAGCCTTAGAGCAACCAAGTTGGCAGTTTTGATGAAATGTGTTTTTCCTTAAAGCCAACTTGCTGTAATGCCAGATCTTCGGTGAACTTTGCTAATGATAATATATAAAATATGATAACATCGCGATTCGTTATACTTACATTGTAAGGGCTTCCTTGCACTTCTTTCATTGTAGTTTCTTTATTTGTTTAATTGTTTCTTCTGATTATTAACATCTTTGGATTTAGTATGGTTTTCTACAACAGGGTCTGGTGATCGAACGGATTCGACCTTCTGATTACACGGGAGGAAAGAAACAATTTATCTACTTGGAGATGGACGGACTTTTGCTTGAGTTTGAAACAGATCATGTGATGCCAAGAAAGAATTGGAATAGCTACTCTAACAACAAGAACATAAATGAAGAACTGCACGACTTGAATCTCGATGGAGGCTTCATAGTTCCAGACTAAGATCATCAAGACATATATAAAATCAGACACAAACGATAAACAATACAAAGACTCATTCAGGGAGTATGTCATAAAATCATGTATACAGGGGATTGTATCTATATCAATTTTTTTAATTTCTTCACATGTGCTTTAGCACGGGCAGAAATCACTAGTACTAATGAATAACGGAGCTCCAATTCTTTTCCATCTTGAAAGATTTGGAAGAAGCACAGTAACAGAAATTTCCAGGGCATACTTTCTAATCCACAAACATCAAGTGAAGGTTTTGTGATAAGAACATACTCCCTTATTTCTGTAAAAGTTCTCCTCAAGATAAATCCCATGGATTGGTAGGGCAGGCAATCAGTTCAATACTTTGTGAAGTATTCATCATAAACCTTTTGCAAAGTATGATTATTATGGATTCAATAGGGAGCAAATTAGGTGAACTATTTCTTTGCCAAGTATACTTCTTATTACTAATATTTTGTGAATCTTCCCACAACATACCCTCATCTCAGCAAGTATCCATAAATATGTCTAGTACTACAAGAATTGTGGGAAATGTCACATAGGGACCCAAAAATCATATGGACACAATAACATCATAACATCGACTCCTATATCAGTCAAAATTATAATAGATGCATACAAATTATAATAAAGGTTTAAAACATGCATCAGTGATATATCTTCTTGGATTTATCAAAAAAAAAAAAACATGCAACAGTGACACAAATTCAAAAAACTTATGTCAGAAATCAGAATACATCTTTTGACGCGAGTTCCGACATCCCCAAACTGTTTTGATTCCAAAATTATCATCTACAGAGGCCAACTCTAAGATACACAGATTCAAATCACAAAGTGCTTATTTTTGCAAGCTAATGAGTTAAAGTGATTTCAAGTTTCATTTCAACATGGAATTTAACATCAACATGGATAAAATTCATCTTTTGTTAATAGATCGAAACAAAATTCAATCAAATTCCGCTAACAAATGGATTGTTTACACAAAAACGAGGCAAATCCAAAATACCCGGAAGAAGCTTATCCCAGCTTAGCATGTCCTCAAGAATCTGCTCGCACTCTACAGTATCCTTAAGATACCCTTTCTCCGTCGCCTCCTTGATCATGTCATCCCACTTGCGATCATCCATGTTGAAGTACTCATCCTTCACCATCCTCTTCTCCACAATCTGCCTCGCATTGTACAAATTGTCAATCTCCTCATCAGTCTCATGAAGCTCCTCGAAGTCCGACTCGAATTCCTTGTCCTTAACATCATCCAAAGGCATCAACCGGAGCTCCTCCATCAACTCGTCGTCAGTCTCTTCATGCTTCCCTGATAACCTCCTCGCCATGATCGCTTCCGTGATCGACGGAAGCACCTCTTCGTCACCTTTTAAGTAGGCATTGATCAGACGCTTCAACTCTGCACCATTAAAAAAAGTTACAGATTGAACTGCAAAAAAACAGGAAAAACACAAGAAGAAACCCTAGAATTCATTGAAATTCATGATTTTTTTCTTTTTGATTTACCTTTAGTGCTGACGTCTTCGACATTAGGGGAGATTTCTTTCATCTGTGGTTGGGTTAAGCTGGTTTCGGGGGGAGGAGGGTTTTGGTTGGATGAATCGTTCTCGGACGAGAAGAATCTGAACCTTGAAGGAGTTGAAGTGAGAGGGAGGAGAGAAAAGATAGGGTTCGGACTGAAGGTGGGAGGAGAGAGGCAATGGCGAGCGGAGAGAGGGGCGTATTTTAGCAGAGCTCGTCTCATGGTTAAAGGTTTTAGCAGCTCTGCAATTTCTTTTCTTTGGCAAGGTTTTGGTACAAAATGGAGAAAAGAAAGATGGAGCAGCGCTTGAATGGATCGGGTCCACCCGGAAACGACTGGAGTGAACCTGCAAACCAAAAATCAGCCTGATATGGAGTCCGTCTATATGAAGAAAGAGCTCAAATAGAGTCCGTCTAGAGCTACACCCATCCTTACGAGTAAACCTTCGCTCACACACAGCCCACAATACGAGCCACGTGGCAGTCTCTTAGAAGGCGCTGACCGTATGGATGTTTGGCCAGTCCCTCGTTGGACCTGCAAACCAAAAATCAGCCTGATTAGTGATTTAAAACCTTTGGATCTTTGCACCCAAATAACATTCAATAATGTTCAAATTACTACGGTTGAAATCAACCCACGAAAATAGTTTCAATCCAACGCTTAGAAATCACTGGTCAAATTTAGTTTTGGTTTGTGGGTCCACCTAGTGATTGAACAAACATCCATACGGTCAACATCCACTAAGAGTGTGCCACGTGGCTCATAATGTAGGATCACAAGCTCATATTGTGGGCTGTGAAGGAAGGTTTACTCATTTCTTAAATCCAGTTCTTACACCCGGTGGTGGGGCCCACATTGAAATCATGTTGGACAATCCAACCATTAATTGAGTTGTCTAGTGCATGATAATCATCATCACCAAAAATAAGTTCATTTCAAAATTGCTAACCATATAAAAATTGATCCAAAACAATGGTTTAAGGAGGTTAGGTATGTCGTAATAGCCTAATTTTTTTTGTGAGGAGGGTGACTATAGTATGAAAAACTCACGGTGTGGTTGGATTGTCCAACATGATCTCCATGCAGGCCTTACCACGGAGTGTAAGAACTAGATGCAAGAAATGGGTGTAGCTCTAGACGGACTCCTCAATATAAGGGCGTGTTTGTAAACAGATTTTTGTGTCACACTAAATACTGGATTGAGGGTAAACCCATTTTCTTCGAATCTGAAGTTGGACCCAAAAAAAAGTCCAAAAATACAGGAAAGTGGGTTGAGCAAGATCCACCCTCTCAATTCACACCAAAGGAGCTAGCTTCCCTCATTGGGATTGAAGGAGTCATGGAGTTGAACACTCCAATTCACATATTAAGTAGGCTTGTTCAATATCAAATTGAAGAGTTTCAGCTTATTCCTGAAATTCCTATACTTCTTGTACCAACTTGAGGACCACCTAATTAAAGCTTGATTCCCAATGATGCGGTGATACAAGAGTATCCTACTGTCATAGTCTCCAGCTCCACTGAGTCAGTATAAAATCAAGTATGTAGACCCCACAAAGATTTGTTTTAGTTTAATTAGGATTTTGTTAACTATAGAAAGAGTTTGTTTTAAAATATGATTTTGGAGTGACATTCAAAAATTGCATGGTGTGATGCCTTGCAGGGAAGAATGATTCTTTTTTCAAAGCAAAAATTCCTTCAACTCGGTGGAGTGATTTCACCAAAATTCATATCCAATAGCAGAACTGGTCCTGTGCTGGATCAATTTGGTATTAAAGCCGAATTTCCTACCATCTTTTACTGCTTCAACCGTTGATCTAATTTGCTATCTCCACTGCCGATCATCACACATCAAGCATCGCAAAAAATTTAAAAATTAGAGAAGAGTTTGATTCACTGTTGCCATCACTATTATCCTTGTTCGTACATCCCATCTCGTTCATCAAGTTAACAACTTGTTGAAGGTATCAAAAACGTCTACATATTCACGATCATCACCATCACTTTCGAGTTCAAATCACCAATGTTTATTACAGTTAATCATCATTGGAAGATATAGCTAATCCAAAACCATATAACTGCCACCCATCCTCGTTTATCAACCATCATCATTGCCATCGCCAGTTTTTCGTCATTCTCACTGCTCCATTGCACGAATAGCACAAATTGCAGCCACCATTCAGCCCGATTTGTTGATCAACTCGAACCATCATCACCGTCCATATCGTTGTTTCAACTGATATGTCGCCACCATTCATGCATGTTAACCACAGTCTGAGCTTTTGCCACCCCAATCACTTATATTGCATTGTTAACCATCCATCGTTGATGTGTGCATACCACTATCACCACATATCATGGCCCAACCAAAACCATTACCAATGTTCTCTTTGAACCACTATTGTAATTCCAGTAAAGCCAATTTAATCATCATTGTTATGGACCGTGTCTTGTATTGAGTGGTTGAAAATGTTAAGGTTTCGTTTAAGAAACCCTAAGACTTATGTCTTCATTTGGAAGAAGACTCATACTTAGGATTTTAAAAATAAAATCTATCGGACGAAAATAAAATTTTCTAACTTTATGGGTTTAAGTGAATTAACCCATAGCCTAAAGCTCACTTATTAGCCCAAAATCCAAAAGATGTCGTGGTATGCATACTTCGCCAAGGACGTGAAGACTAGAAGATAGAAACAACAAGGATCAGACAGTTGACGGAAGGAATCATTTGAGTAACTACTCATTTGTCGGTTATAGATCGTGTACGCTCGCTTAAGAAGGTAAGTTACTTAGTGGCCATAGGAACAATTTAAAATGAATAAAATATAATGGTCAAACCTAGTCAATGGACAGACCCGAGTCTAATTCAATTTTATTGACTTGTGGGAAAGTCCGATCGATTAGACTATTTACGCCAATCGAAGTCCAATCGATTGGAGACCTCTGTGAAATCGATTGAATTCTATGAGACAAAACATAATTGAAGCCCAATCGATTGGAGACCTCTGTGAAATTGATTGGAGCTTACGGGACAAAAACTTATTTAAATCTGATCGATTGGACTATGTACAATCGATTGGATTTACGAAGAAAAAACCCATCCGTACAAGACCAATCGATTGGACCCAAAGTACAATCGATTGGACCTAGAGTACAATCGATTGGACTTCACAAGGATTGAGTCCTTTTCAGATCTGAAATTCTAGTCTCCACTCATCCCACTTTCTAAATAGACTGGGCTATGAATTCTATAAATATAACTTATCTCTAGCTTTACAAAATACACTTCTGCAATTTAGAATACAGATAAGAAAGTTTTATTTATCAAAAGTGTCCATTCGAATAACAAAAAGCGTTTAGTTCTCATAAATATCTTGTGAGCTTTTCTCTTCTAGATCAAAGCCAAAAGCTTGATCTCTTACTCAGCTCAGGTCTTCCACATAGATACTTGACCTAGTAACCTGAGAGTACTAGTGCATCTCAACACTATTTGAGCGACTTAAGGTTCAGGGTGTACTGGATCCTTCACCTTCAGCAAAGGTTAGAGAGTTGAGAATTAATATCGGAGTGGTTAATCGAAGGTAGGTTTGGGAAGTACCAAATTAACTGAACAAGCGGACAAGGCTTCTTGACTGGGAGGTCACGCGTAGATTCATAGTGTTGATTCAGAGGACGTGGACGCATCGACAGTAGGCCTTGGCTAAGGTTGGAAGCTACATTTGCAACGGTGTTGCATAGGTAACCTTTGTTTCGTTTAACTTTCCAATTAGTGATACTTTCCGTCTGGACGTGGTTCCGTGGTTTTCCTTGGCTAAGGTTTCCACGCTAAAACTCTTTGTCTTGTGGATGTTTGATCGTTGTTCCGCTAAATCTATTGATTAGATCAAATGACGAAAAGACAATATACCACAGAGATATATTTGATTTGAGTCAGTTGAGATAATCTTTTTATCAATCAACTAAGGCATGCGAGTTTATCACCTTACCTTGACCAGTAAACTTATGATAGGCTAAATTAATTTTTTGAATAACCTAATCACCCCTCCCTTCTAGGTATTCCAGATTAAAGAGAACGGACCGGTTATTTTTTCACGTCTTTCCAAGCCTCTATGTATGATGATGACTCTTCACAAAAAATAATTTCAACTAAAGAAAAGCTAGAAGTTAATAAACCATCATTAACTACTATAAATGTGTCGTCGAACTACAAAACCAATCAAGATGCATTGTTGATTCTAAAAGAACTCAACATACCTATTATGATTTTATAGGAGTTGACTGAACACCTCCAATTTGTGATATTAATTTGATTCATCTAAAGATTGAATTGACCAACTCCAAGGTTTTCCTTTCAATTTGGACAATAAAAAATCTGAATTGAAAATCAATAACTACAATAGGTATCTTTTGGGTCAAGATTAGGGAACACAAATTTTAACACAAAATTTCACACAAAAATTTGACAAGAGACAATATATAAATTAGAAGTTTGGGAATGGGATGATTTTTGACGAGGATGGTCTCTATTGTAAGGAGATCACCCTCAGAAAAATTCAAATCATTCTGACATCCGAAGCCTAGTTTACAAATTGAAGAATTATGGAAAGTCTATTTTTTACCGTTAACTTGAAACCCTCATTTGATGGGGTTAGAAATTTCGAAATGGGCTGATTTTTTTTGTAGGATGATCTATATGGTGAGGAGATCATCCTCACCAAAAATCAGCCATTGATTTATCTTCCATGTGGGTACACCAAAATTGGTGTGAAATTTTGTGTCAAAATTAGTGTCCCCTGATCCTGACTCGTATATTTTTTGTTGGAAAGGGCAATTACAACATTCGCAACCGAATTTGATGTCGAATTATTTTCAATCGAGAGGGTTTGATGTAGGAGCACCCTATTATTATAGTCCTCAACAACACTGAATTAGTTTAAACCAAGCAAGTGGACTCCTCAAGAATTTGCTTTAGTTTAATTAGGACTTTGTTAATTATAGATAGAATTTGTTTTAAAATAAAATTTGAGATTTGAGATTGAGCAAAGTAGTTAAATTGTATGTAGTAGGAGTTTATTCTTTTAGTTTGGTTAGAAGTAGGAAGATAGGTTAGAAGATTTATAAATTTAGATATAATATCTAATTTTAAAATGAATAGTTTTTTATTAATGAAGAAATTGTTTTGGGAGTAATTTCAAAAAATTGCATGGTGTGGTGTCTTGCAGGGAAAAGTAATTCTTCCTTTGAATGAGAGATTTCTTCAACTCGGTGGAGTGATTCCATTGAAACCTATCCAATCACAGAACGGGTCATGTGCATCATGAGGACATTAAGTAAGTAGTGTGAGGATATTTTAGAAAATCAAGAGAAAAATGGTATTTTAATTTTTGAAGAATGGAAGGTTTGGAATCTTCGAGAGAGATTAATAGACATTATTGGCCCGTGTTTGGGGATTTTCTATAAAATTTAATTTCGTGTATAATAGAGCAGCTTTCTTTTATTTTTGTTGAATTTAAAAGTTGAAAAAGAAGAGTCTCTCTCTCTCTCTCTCTCTCTCTCTCTCTCTCTCTCTTTGGGGTTTTATCCATTTACCCAAGATGGAGCCTGCTCTTCCTTTTTTTTACGGTTGTAGCTTTACTCCCATCATCATTGAAGTTGAGCATCGCTCCCTCCTATTCCGATACACATCAATATGAAAATAGTTTCATCAAGATCAATTACTTGTCAACTTTACTTACACAATCATACATGTGACAAAGTCTTTAGACAAACACGTACCTTGGTAAATATTTCTCAAGTAATGTATGAGTAATCCATAAGTCTTAGTCAAAACATGTTGCTTAATAATAAATAAGGTATAAAAATGCTATAACACAGGTCCACCAACCCCTCAACCACCAAGCAATAATATATATTATTAAAAAATAAAAGACAGGAATCTATATAATAAAACAGGACGGAATAACCATAGCACATAAGTGGCGGTCCTGATTGACCCACATAGGCTTTTAATCCCACGGATGGGATATAACCTAGCCCACCCACTATATCTATAACTCCCCGCTCTCTCGCCCTCCTCTTCTCTCTCGCCCATGCGCTGTATCTCTAACCCCCCACTCTCTCCCCCCTCTTTCTCTCTCGCCCACGATAGATAAAGTTGGGGGGCCTACAACACCTTTAAGGTGATTTCATCTCTTTCACCATTCATGGGGGGTTCGGTGATGGTTACTATTTGGGGGATCTCTATTAGTTTTTTTTTAAATGGCTGGGTTTGGTTTTGAAAATTTTAGACGGTAGGGGTTTGGTCTCTTTCACCATTCAGAGGTGGTGATTTACTCCTCTCTCGCTGTTGCAACTCCCAAAAGCGTTAGATCGAATCTCTACAACAAAGAAGCCCTCAAGTCCAGTCAAGGTCCACCTCCTTCATTTTCCGATCCTGCTGTTATTGGTCCGCATAAAGCACGCTGTCCATAGTAGCATTTCGTCCTTTGTCATCTTTATTGATGATTTCTGGCCATTGTATATGGAACCTAAAAAAGCATGCTTGAATCTAGTGGATAGATTCACTCTTAAAAATGTCCTGCTACCACATGGATAACCGGACAAAATATGCGGGGTTGATGCCACATTGGGTGGGTCCACAACGAGGGGTAAAACTTAGGTCACAACCCACAAAATGAGCCACTTGGCACATTCCTAATGGGCGTTAATCGTATTGATGTTTGTCCAATCCCTTAGTGGACCTGCAAACCAAAAATTGGCCTTATTATTGATTTTCAACCTTCGGATCTCTGGACCCAAATAACGCTCATGCTCAAATTCCTACGGTTAAAATCAACCCACAAAAATAACTTCAATCCAATGCTTAGAAATCAATGATCAAGTGTATTTTTGGTTTGTAGATCCACTTAGGGTCCGGAAATGTAATATTAAGTTTTATTCTCTATTTTATCAGGTGTTGGGACAGTTGATCTATTTAATACTGTAATTCTCTATATAGTGGAAAAAACTCTAGCTTGATTTTTCCTATAGATGTAGCTTCCCAGTGAAGTGAGACATGTAACGCTGTGGGGCCTTCCTTTTAACTGTACAACTTTTTTATTTTTATGTTTCTACGTGGTGATAAGTGCAGCATGAGTTTTTATGGATTGTATTTACTGGGAAGGTCCTTTTGCTGATTTTCGTGTAAAACAATTGCATATTTTCTATAGTTTGTTTGGAATTGCACATTCTTAACTCGGACTGTCATTTAAGTTTTCAAGTTTAATAAGTTACTTTAATGTAATTGCTATTCTCATTGCACAAATGTTCTGTTAGTTGGGGTTCGGGTTCTAATACGACTTTCATTACATTATCTATTAGTTGATTGCTTCAGGGGACCCTAATGTTCAATCCTCACAAACTCTCGATGTTGTTTTCATCAATTCAGGGGACAACCCATTTGAGTTCATGAAGGAATCTATAAAGTGAGTTTGCTTTCAAGATCAAGAATACTGAATTGCTTGATCTTTATACAGTGTACCTCTACTTTACCTTTATTTTTAGTATCTTGAACAGTTACATTTTCATTTGTGAAATGGGTGAAGGATTTTGAAGAAGAACAATGGTGCCTTCAATCACATTGAAAGCAAGAAGGTTATTACAAACCTAAATCCTTAATTTATATTATGTATGTGACAATTTGTGTGTGAGCATGAAAATTGAGAGATGATTGATCAAAATATTTCTTTCCAAAAATTAATTGATGAAGAATGCATGATGTGATTTAACGTTATCTAAGCAGACTTAGCTTGGTTTTGGGTCGATCATTGTAAGCATTTTCAACATTTCTTTACGATGTTCTCTTGGACAGTCAAATAATATTTTTAGCCATAAAAAGTGCATTAGTGAGATGGTTAGGGTTCTCCACAATTTTCATATCATGTGTCCTATCATAGTTGGCTTATTCCAATAACCAGGTTTCTACTTGATGCTTGTAGATTTGAGGTGCTTTGTTGGGGGATAAGGGTTGGGGATTATTATAGGATACATCACTTTGTATTGTACTATTTATAGTGCCTTATTAGGACAAAAGGGGATGGATAGTGGGAGAGTATGATAGCAAACACCAATCATAAATAGTTCATACTTTACGAGGACAAGAAAGCGTTGGGTGGGGCTGTGCGCACATTAGTCGTAAGCCCGCATAGTCTTATTTACATCATCAGTGTATTTTTCACATGTTCTAATTTTTTTTTCAAAAATAGGTAGAAAGAGAAAACAAAGTGAACCCAATTTGATTGTCATTACGTAGTAAATTAAGAAATGGGTTTGAGTGCCGAAGGCACCCGTTTATTTACAAACACTTTGTCAGGGAGTGCCGTCGGCACGGGTCATCCCCTAGTTTGAAACATATAAAGAAACAAAGTTGAAAAATAAGGCCATGTATGGTGACCACAGAAAAGGATTTGTAAGCCAAAAAGTGTTGATCTATAAATCTTTAATGGACATTTATAGGCAAGAATCATTTCTAGAAAACTTTACTAAAGGCAAGCATATGAAACAAAATGAATCTTCAAGTTCCCTTTCCTTTCATTCGCACAACATGGCATGAAATTGGTTAATCCATGTATAATCAAATCTAGCTCGAATTGGCTCACATCCCATGACTCATACATGACCAATGATCTAAAACTTGACCCTGCCCCCAAATAAAACATATGTGTAAAGAATATTTTCATATTCAATTTGGCAAAGATTTTGTTTAACATAAAAACATTAGTATAATCGTTCCTACAAGCGCCAGTGTAGTGTAGATGTCATGGTACGCATACTTCACCAACTACTAGAAGACAGAGACATCAAGAATCAGACGGTTGACGAAAGGAGTCATCCAAATAACTGCCCATTTGTCTGTTATAGATCGTGTACACTCGATTAGGAAGGTAAGTGACTTAGTGGCAATAGGAATAGGTTTAAAATGAATAAAATATAATGGTCAAACCTAGTCTTTGGACAGACCCGAGTCTGAGTCAAAGATATTGACTTATGGGAGAGTCTGATCGATTGGAGGACTCTGTGTAATTGATTGGAAGCTACAAGGCAGAACAATATATAAGCCCAATCGATTGGAGACTCTGTGAAATCGATTGGAGTATGTGAGGCAAAACATGTTCAAAGCCAAATCGATTGGAGACTCTGTGAAATCGATTGGAGCCTTCAGGATAGAAACTTATTTAAGTCCAATCGATTGGAGACCTCTGTGTAATTTATTGGAGCCTATGGAACAGGAAATTTATTGAGGCCAATCGATTGGACACTTATACCCAATCGATTGGACATGGCCCAATCGATTGGACCCCAGAATATAATCGATTGGACTCAGCACGATCTCAGTCCTTCTCAGATTCAAAATTCTTGGTTCTACTCTCCCACGTTCTACACGACTCAGGGTCAAGAATTCTATAAATACAACCCTTCTATACCTTCTTGAAACTAGGTTATTTCTGCGTCGTTGGTTACAGAAACCCTAATTCCAACACATTTGTAATTAATCCGATTTAATCCTATAAAATTCAGAGATTCTAGCATAGGAATTCGTGTCGGATGTTGATCCGCACTCGATGTTAGACGAATTAGCGCAATTAGGAACATAAAATAACGAAAAATGATACAGTACTTGTGGAGAGGTGAGAAGGATGGGTCGGCATTAAAACAACCATATTGTTTTTAGAGATTTCGAGTAACTATCACAACATTCAACAAAAAAGAAGGAAAACACAAAATGGAAAAGCAAAATTTATTTATTAATAAAATGCAAATTACAAGAAATGAAATTGGCTTAAATCGCATGTAAAGTAGAAAGAGAGAAATAGATAGAGAAAATAGGTCTAGAGAGAGAAAATTGAGAGATTTTAAAAAGAGAAAATGTGAGAGGAGAGAGAAAGTAGAGAGAAAAGAAATCCCAAAACCTAGAGAGAGAGTGAGATAGAGAGAGATGAACTAGAGCAAATTTAAAGAGAGATGAAGAAAATAGGAGAGAGATCAATTTTAGAGAGAGGAAAAGATGGAAATGAGAAGGATAGAGAGAGTAGAAAGAGAGAATTACTCTTACACTTACCCAATGGCAAAGGCTAGTGGCCAAGGGATTTTGCCGTATGTCTGCGTGGAATGATGGAGGCGGCAACCTGTTACACGTGGCAAGAAAAGGGTTGCTGGCTGGTGACTATAGAGGAGGTGCTTGGCGCTGTGGTGAAGGGCTTTGCTCTAGCCAAGAGTTGCTGGTTGGACCAGTAGTAGCAAGGTGAGGAGCGTCTATAGGCAGCCAGCGAGAAAAGGTGGAGCAGCAGACAACTCCGGTGTTAATGGTGGTTGCTGGCGACAATGCAACAACTTGAGGAGGCTCTCTCTTCTATCATCTTCCTCTTCTCTTTAATCTTTTTATCCTTTTCTCTTTCTTTTTTTGTTTTTTCTTGAGAATAGAGGGGAGGACGGTGGAGAGAAAGTGAAAACGAAGATGCTGGAGTGCAGAACCAGTCCGGCGATTAAGTTCGTCGAAGTTGCAGGTTTTTGGCGGCTGGAAGTGCAGGTACGTGGAGGTCTCAATCTAACACCATGGACTATGGAGTGAAGGGGGCAGCACACCTGCTGTTCAGTTGATGAACCAGCAAGGTAGGGACCGGCTGGCAGATGGAGAAACCAACCGGAGTTACAGGTCTGCAACTCCGATAATGGGGTAGAAAACGGTGTGTATGGAGAGGCGAAAGCTGGTTGATGCAATGGAAAGCGTGGGGGCTTGGGATGAGGAGATGGATGACGGTCTTGGAGTGGGGGGAAAGAGTTTCTTGCTAGTTCGCCTAGCAAGAAAGATAGGTGGAAAAACATGGAGGTGTGATGGTTGTGGCTATTAGAGGATGGAAAAGAAAAGAAGTGCAGTGGAAAGGGGTGAGAGACGGCTGGGGTAGATTGGAGATGGTGGTGGAGGTGGTACTCACCGGTGGAGTTTTTGGGAGAAGGGTGGAGATCGTGAGAGAGATGGAATGGGAGAGGAGATATGTGACGGCTGGGGTTTGTTTTCTCCCAAAGAGAAAATGTGGAGAGAAGGGAGAACGTGGTGGAGAGGAGGGAGCTATTAGGGTTAGGTTCCCTCTTTTTAAATAGAAAATATTTTCCCCCTTTTGTGACCGTCTTGCCCTCTTCTTTTCTTTTCCAGAAATGTCCTCAACCCAATGCTATTAATCTTCCTTCGATCAACACCGTCGATCCCTTGGATGTTTTACTCATAATCTAGCCCAACTTGTCAATATGCGAGCAATTTGTGGGCCCACATGCTATAATCCAACTTGATTAGTGATTTTTGGGCCTTGGGATTTAAGCATTTTTCACTCCTTCACTGGCTTGAATTCGTGGACATGTGTCCTTGGACCAAGCATAGATCGACACACATTGCTATTCTCCACCGTTCTAGTATTTTCAGCAACATCCTTGTAAAATCTTTAAAAGTCATCTTCTTATATTTGAAATGGAGGGCCGTCCTTCGCATCTTTAATATTTCACTTAGATGGGATGTCCACTTGATAAACCCGATCCAGTAACTGGCACGTTTTACCCAATAGGTTTGTCTACAACATTGGCCCGACCGATGTGCTTTGCTGGCCCATATTTTCAAATCACATCAGTCCCTCATCTTGAGATCAAATCTTCTTCTTTGTAATCGGACTGTTGATTTCTAGATCAAACGGTCCACCTCTTTGGTAGCACCATGTTTCTCATTTGGATCAACACCCAGCCCTTTAGAAATCACGGTGGGCTCTTTTAGGAATCGTAGCCAATCTTCTGGAATCAATGTAGTTGATCTTTAACATGCATGTTTCTTTATGCTCTGGCTAACCGTTGACTTGATCAACATTTGGCCCAGGGTTCACTGACTCATCCGAGACTTCCCAAATCTTGGGAACTTTTCCTAATTAGATTTCTGGAACTTATTAGCAACACCAACTTGATTATCTGCATGGAGACTCCTTATGGTCATTTTTAACTTGGTTCACGCATCGGTCAGCTCATAGGTTCTTTGTCCGGCTCTGCTATCCTCTGGTATATACTTGGTCCACATTTTCCTCTCATAACTTGCTGACTCTTTAAGCTTTGAAAGTCGGCTTCTGTGATCGATAGTGGGTCTGCAAGTCTCCAGAATCATCCAATTTCGTTTCGTGCAACATCAACTCGGCTCTCTGCACATTGACTCCTTTCTGTCATCTTTATCTTTGTTAACGGGTCAATGGGCCTTAGTCTTGCTCTACAGTCTTCTGGCTTGGCTTGCTTTGATCAAAGGCTCTGGTGGTCAGTTGTGGGGCCACAATCCCTAAAATTCTCCAATCGGGTTTCCTGCGATGAAAGAAGCGTATAATGAGATTTAATCAGAACGACTTTATATCTAGACCTCCGAAAATGTGTTTAATGCATGCAAATATACCATTTCGTCCAGAAAAGTGTGTTCTACGCAACAGAAGAGACTTTTACGTAGAAAAGTAGATAAATAGAGCATTTTACGTAGGAGAGCGCGATAACGCTGAAAGGATAATTGTTGAAAATAAGCACTTTTGAGCGAATATCACTTCTCTAAACACATACATAGACACAGAGTGACTCAATCTTTCAAGAGAGAGAAGAAAATGTTTATTTATTAGTGTCCATTCAAAGAGCAATAAGCTTGTTTCTCATTCACATCTTGTAAGCTTGTTCATCTTCTTGATCAAAGCCAAGTACTTGATCCATTCCTCAGCTTAAGTCTTTCACTTATATATTCAACCTAATAGCCTGAGTGTACCAGTGTGACTCGACGCCTTTTGAGCAACTTAGGGTTCATGGTGTACTGAATCCTTCACCTTCTGTAAAGGCGAAAGTGTTGAGAATTAAGATCAGAGCAGCCGATCGACGGTAGGTTTGGGGTGTACCAAACTGAACAAGCGGACAAGGCTTCTTGGCTAGAAGGGCACGCGTGGATTCGTAGCGTTGATTAAGAGGACGTGCACGCATCGGCAGTAGGCCTTAGCTAAGGTTGGAAGCTGTATTTGCAACGGTGTTGCGTAGGTAACCTTTATTTCGTTTAACTTTTCAGTTAGTGATACTTTCCGTCTAGACGTGGTCCTGTGATTTTTTCCTTGGCTAAGGTTTCCACGTAAAAATCTCGTGTCTTGTGTGATTGTTTGTTTGTATTCCACTATCTATATTGATTAGACCAAACGACAAAAAGAAAATATACCACGGAGGTATATTTGATTTGAGTCGGTTGTAATAATCTTTTATCAAACAACTAAGCTAGGCATGCGATTTTATTCTCCTACTATAAACCAATAAAACTATGTGGCTATAATTAATTTTTAAATACCTAATCAACCCCCCCCCCCTTTCTAGGTATATTGGATTAAAGAGAACGGACCGGTGTTATTTCAATATGAGGTCCATATCACCAAAAATAGTTGTAGTATGTTATATGTTATATGCTACATTTTACAGTCACCCTTGTTGCCCATTTGAAAGAATTGTTTATATTTCCTCAATATAATAAAATGATAATAATAATTATGAGAAAACATGGTTGATTTAATATTCTATGTTGTCCCATGAAAAATTACACGACATGCTTCTTTTGGAACCATAGCTTTAGATTACTAATGTTGCGAACGAGTTATAACATTGTAGATAGATAAACTACTTAGTTCACGAGTACATTTAGCATTAGCTTATGTTGCCTCTTATATGCATGCCTTTGAATTATCGATAGATTGTCAATAGATTTGTAAAATCAAATGATTTCTATGTCCTTAGTTAGAATAGAAATATATTAAAACTTCCACATATTAAATGGTTAGTATCATTTGATTAGTATGTACTATCTTTTCCTTGAGATTCATACTATAGTTATATTTATTTTTCAAGGGTTTTAAATTTTTCGCTTGAGCATCATATGTATTGCAATAAGGATTGGTCTAGTCATGGTTTCCCTTCACACAACATGTCCAAAAAGAGCATTTTTTAGGCAGTTCTTTATAAATGTCTCCTCTACATGTACTGGTGATAGTCAAGAACTAATTTTGTCAAAAAAATTCCTATATAAACATTTCAAAAATAAATAAATTATCAAGCGTCTCTGCAACTCATCTTTCGATCCATTTATACAATTCAAGAGTTCAAACTAGTTCCCTAATTTTAAAAGAGCAATTTTTTACTTGAAGAAGGGAGCAACGATGAGAGGACATTTGTGGTGAACATGAGAGATAGAGAGCGAAGAACAGTGAGAGATAATGGTTGTGATGAGAATAGCAAAGATGGTGGTTGTGAAGCAAAGAGAGAAATTAACTTATCATTATATATATACATTTTTATCATGATTTTAAAGAAAAGATGATTGGTCATTATGATAAAATGGTTTATCTTTTCCCGTCAAACATATTTATCGATGTTGATAATCAATTATTATGCATATAATCAATTATCATAATCATTGACAAACGACCCTATCTTACAAATCGTGCATAATCTTATTAACTTAGTTTTTCCGATTGGTGGACCTCATGTAGGGGACCTCTTTGAAAAACTTAATTTAATCATATATAATTCTAACCATCCAATAAATACAAGTTCTCTATATATGCAAGTTTGCTCTAGACTCTTATCATTTTATTGCTTGATAGCCAAAAAGAGAGAATTAATGACAAGATTTTTTTATTAAAATTATTAGTAAATTTTATGATTAAAAACTACTGAAAAATGAATTTAACACAAAATTCATACTCAAATACTAAAATTGTATTTTAAATATTGGTAAATGGATGACCTCAAACAACGGTGTTAGTCTCATGTACCTTATTGTTAGTCATAAAAATCATATTTTAAGACAAGGTGTTAAACTCGACTTATTGCTAACCTTTATAACTATACTTTGTTGTTCTTTAATGTCTTTTCTATATTAGTATGTCACTCACAACTAATCTAAAATTTTATTCCATTCTAACATGGTTTCTAGTCTTTATCAAGGTTTAAAGGAGGTCGTTTTAACGGTTAAACGGACTGGGGGCGTTACCGTTTAAACGGCCATTAAAACGGACTGAAACAGTCAGGGGTAAAAATGGAAAAAAATGAGAAAAAATAGAATTAAACGGATTTTAACAGTTTTAACGATTTTAACGGAAAAAGTGGCACTGAAATTCAAATTTTGAAATTTAAAATTTTTTTTAAAAAATGAAATTTAATTGAATTAAACGGATTTAACGGCCATTTTTTTCATAAAATTTTTTAAAATTAAACAGCTGTTTAAACGATTTTAATGGCCGTTAAAACAAAAAAATGGCCATTTTTTTCAAAACCGATAAAACGTGTTTAACTGGTTTTAATGGAAACGGGCTTGGGGCTTTACCGTTTAAACGGCCGTTTTTAAAACCATGGTCTTTATAAATGTTGTTAACTCCTTGTCTTATTATTTTTTCTCCACCTAATATATTTTTAAATAAAACATTTTTATTAGATATATTATACTTATTTATCTTTCTTAGAAATCTAAAATAATTTTTTGAAATATATTTATAATTTCCATACATGTCAAATAAATAAATTTTATTGGTAAAATTGATGCAAAAGAGTTAACATTTCAAATGATCCAAATGGTATACCAATCACGTGACACTACAACTGTAACAACCTGAAGTTGTAAAGTGTGATGCTCGGCACAGGTAAAAACATTTTCCTTGTTATTAATGAGATTTGGAAATAGTGCCAATAGTTTCTGGATATTTTTTTTAGAATTCTGATATGTAACCAGTTTTAATCTTGAGTCTTCCTTAGCTCATGTTTACCTTAGCTTACAAGATAGTTTAGATTTAAGGTGAATATTAGCATTAAGAATATCCATTGTATCTTTTGAAAATTTTGGTATTTAAAAACAAAATTTGGTATTATTCGAGTTTTTGGTGAAAAACCTAAGTATTTTTCTAACTCGGATCTACTTCGATTTAAAAATTATATTTTTAATTTTTTTTATGATACATGCCGTGAACTTATGAGTTTTCAATCTGTCAAATTGGATCAAAAAATCGATAATTTGTAGACCCACTTTTGATCATAAAACTTTTCGATTGCATTTTAATACCGTCGATCTCTTTTATCGAATCAACCGTTACAACTTATTAAGTTGTGCACTAATGCATGTAACCAAAACCTTATCTTGTTGATCAACTCCATATTCACCACAAGATAGACCCACATCTTCTTGGCCCAACCAAACCCAACTATTTTATGATTTATTTTTTCCAAGTTACATGTCGAAATTGTAACCTGACATAAGTGAGTTGGAGTAAATTGTCTTTGAATTCCATCCGTCCGATCAGATCTAGAATCGACAATTTCTAAAATGCACATTGGACCTAGACCTCCGTGGTGTATTATAGTGCAATATACTACATCTCACCATATCAAAACATTATGTTAACACTTGCCACAATCGGTTCATGCAACGAGACATTTGTCTCTACCCAGGGAAATTACCATGGTGCCCTTCTCTTAAAAAAAAAAAAAGAATCCAATTTTCATTTAAAATCTCATTTTTTTGCATTAACAAAACACTAGCCATCATTAAAGCAATATTTGAAGAGGATTCATGATTCTCAATGACCAAATTTCAGATATCTTGAAGAGAATTCCAAGGACATCAAATTGGTGTGGGATTTTGGCAAGAAAGGCAAGTAAAACTCCACTTTATTTCACTTTTGATATCAATTATATTTTTCTATTTTTCCTTGATTTTCTATAACTCAAACTTTTAAGATAATTTTTTTATAAAAAAGACAGGACATTGTTGGACGTTTATTAATGTCTTAATAGTCCATTTTTATTTTTACTATTTTTGAAGTATTAATGGAGGACCTTTTGGGGTGTGTTTTGAATAAAGAAGAATGAGGGTTTTTGAGTTCATTTCGGAGAAGAAAACAGTCAAGTTTTAAACAATTTTTAGGATAGAAATCAGGGTATAATACCCATCTAATCTAGACGAAAATAAGAAATATAATAGAGATTTTCTTTGAGGGGTCTTGGGTTATTTCAGACAGCCATTAATGGCTTTGTTGAGGTCTGAAACAAAGCTCTATTTTGGGATGCTTTTGTGCTACAACACACTATTATTTTCTGACATTTTTCTGTTTAGAAAATTAGTCCATTAATGGATTTTTTGGGCTGAAAAAAATATGGGCTAATACCCATTTAAGCTGGGCAAAAGTGGTAAGTATTTAAACGGGTTTTGTTAAAAAGGGTTTTGGGTTGTTGGACAAGGCCATTAATGGTTGTGTGTATTGTAAAACTCAGTACCGTGCTCTGCATTTTCTATAATGTTTTGGATGTGAAATTCGGGCATAATGCTCATTAAAACTTAAACAATTAAAAGGGGTTTAAGTTGGGGTTGAATGGCGATTTTGCTGGAGCCCTCATAGTTGATGTCAAGCCAACAATGGATGTGTAGATTAAAGGAGGAGAAAACCTCTCTTTTGGGTAAATTAGGGTTTCGCAAAATTGAAGATGAAGTGTTTTAAAAATAATCATAATAATTGGGTCTTTTAAGTGATGGCCCACAAAACTCAAAGTTAAGAAAGGCCCATAAGACTGGCCCACATCTTTGAAAGTGGAAAAACCTTCAAAAATGTCAATAATAAAAGATAAAAAAAAATTTATATAAAAGAACCAAAGTAAAGAAATACAGGTCATGGTTATGGGCCCCTTTAATTGAAGCCCAAAAATCATAAATCTCATTAGCTAAGGTCAGCCTATAGGGATGGCCCACTTTGGCAACTAAAAGAATAAAATATATATATATATATATATATATATATATATATATATATATAATAAATAAAGTTTGTTTTAGGCTCATTTTGGTCATTTAGACCATATTAAAGAAAAATTGGTCATTGTGACTACTTTAGGATCAATCCGATATTTTCACCACCTCTAACGACACTTTGACTTATAACTCGATATAATAAATTATATTTTATCAGTTCGATCAACTAGGGTGACTTAGTAATTTTGACCAATTTGACCTAGTAAACCTAGTTTGACTTACATTGATGAAATTTGACTAGTCTAACGTAATTTGAATTGTAAGTATTAACAAATGTTGATTCGGGTTGATCAGGCTTAATCCAGGGTAACAAAAATTAGATCCAAATTAAACAAACTTAATTAGAAGGGATTAGGTTTGGCCGTTATAGGTAGATTGATTACTTTTAGCTCATATTGACCAAATTAGTTAGGTTGACCAAGTTTGACTTAGATTCACCAAACTAAGTTAAGGTTGGCTAGAGTTGACTTATCCTAATCATTTTGACTGGTTAATTATAATTATCTAATAAGAGTTTCACTTAGCTTAATTTGTAATAAAACGCGAAAATGAATAATTAGGTTAAGTAATTACTTATTTAGGGTTGACTAGTTTAACTAGTTTGACCGGGCGACAAACTAAGTAGTTTTACCAGTTCGATTAGGTCGACCTTATTGATTAGTTGACTAGTTGGACTTCAGCTGACTATAATGACTAGTCTAATCAGTCTATTAGTTTAACAAAAGTTTTTAGTTGACTAGTTTGACTAGGGTGGACTAGGTTGATTATTAGTTAACCAGTTTTTACTACGTTTGACTATATTTGTTGACTAGTTTGACTTGGGTTGACTATAACGACTAGTCTAACCAGTCTACTAAGTTGACAGAGTTCTTAGTGGACCAGTTTGACTAGACTGGACAAGACTGATTAGTTAACTAGTTTAACTAAGGTTGACTATGTTGATTAGCTGACCAATCGGACTAAGATAGAACTAAATGGATTAATTAATCAACTGATTAGTTGAATAGACTTGACCCATGTTGATTAGTTTCCTAGACTGGAACAATGTTCAATATAAATCTTATTTGACCTAAATTAATATATCCTTGAATTGAGTAAGACTATATAAGTTTCATCTAGTTTGACCTTAGGGTTTTGTTTTAGTCTAAGTGTTATGTTTTTATTCATTTTAGTAGACATATAGTGAACTTAGGGTTTAATCTTCTACTTTAATTGAATTTCTTCTTCTCTTTGTATTTTGTCAGCAATCGTTAAGAAAATGGAGCTATACAAGGAGAGAAGCATAAATTAAAATATAAAGCACACGAGCTATAGCTGAACTAGCGAAAGAGTAAGCTGGACGTGTAGTCATTGGAAAACCAACCCTTTTGGATTAGCGTTGTAAGGTGGGTGGCTTCTTGTCCTCTTAATAATCTTCTCATATTTATTTAGAAATCTTATAAATTTATGCATATTCTTGTATGACTAGATTTATGAATTAAGTTAGAAAACCTAATTATTTTCTAGAACTTAGAATTTCTTACTATCGAGTTTTCGAAAGGGAATTTTCGAAAGTCAAAAGTATTTTGGGAGATTTTTATCGAAATAATTCTCTTTATTTCATTTAATGAAAGAAAATAGTGATTGTACGTGGTTTGATATGGATTGTGAGTGGGTATGGGACGGGAGTTTCTAGTTGATTGAAGTATGTAGTGCATGAATCCCCAATTAGCGGGTGATGGTGATAGACCGCCCGAGACTTAGAACTTAGTTAACGGGTGATGGTGATAGACCACCTGGGACTTAGAACTTTATTATAGATAGATCGGGTGATGGTGATAGACCGCCCGATATGTTTTGGATGATGAGTATCACATGAGCTTCAACGCGTAATAATTCGTATGATGGAAGCTGGTCCCAAGACGACGGAACATATAAGATGTGACTGAGGAATTCAGCACACATATTTGTATGCAAAGGTTTTTCAGAAAGAAACGAAAAGTTATTTTGATTAAAAATATTTAATTATTATTTATATTATATAATATATCACTAGGTGATCTAGAAAAGGATCAGTTGAACTACTGTAGGAGTGATTCGATGCTATTTTCCAAAGGCAACAGATTTTTCTAAGATACGAATAATGATCATATTTTCTTAGGTAGGATGGGCCTGTCTTTTAGAATACTCTCATTATTCATATCTAGAATGTTCCAGTTCTCTTTTCTAGATTATCATCTTTGTAGTAGTACGTCTTGGAAGTCTAGATTTGATAGAGGTTTACATTATATGCCTCGATGATGCGATAGACGTGAGGGATACGGTTCGCCAGTCCCTGGATAGTTTAAGAATCCTTAAAATGTCTGCAGACGTCGAACGATTGACCATCGTTGTTCCTTTGACCGGTATATTCAGTGTCATGGTCAAAGGCCTTCTCCTGAGCCTGAATTCACGGGTTTGTAGTGTGCTACTGACACACAGCGGCAAATATCCGTCCGACCGCAAATCAGGATATCAATGATGGGGTTCCACACTGGTTAAGTATTGGGACAAAAGAAATGATTGCTAGACTAGGGCTGTTACTAGTCGAGACATCTTCACTCTAAGATAAATAGACTACACACATTGTGTTGTTATTAGTTGGTGATGAATGATATATAGATGTTATTGATTTAATATTTAGTATGCTATTTAATTTTCAATTTTATTAGTATGTTTTAAATTCTGTCTTTTATTTCTAAACAAAATTGTTTAATTTGAATTTTCGTTCTTACACTTTTGTTTCTTTCAAAATGAAATATATTTTGTTCTTATATTATTTTGTATTTATGATGTGTCACGCCTCGAATCCGGGCACCCAAATCGAATTCGAATGCCTATGGATCAACCCGTTTACCCAAGATCCAAGGTGTGATAAAAAATAAAATACTCCAAAAAATAAAGAAAACAACAAGAATCATTGTTGTGATTGATGAATAATAGTTCAACTCCAATAGTCAAAATAATGCGAAAGCGTAAACAAATTATTACAATGAAATAACCAAAGTCAAACTTTTAATTTTTGTCAAAATCACTAATTATGGTCTCTATAATTACCTAATATTTATATCAAACATCTTTTGTGAAAGCATTTAAACACTCATTTAAGATAGTTTTGAAATTAATTTTCGCAATTGTAAGAAAAACGGTCAACTTTTGGTCAAAATTTAAAATATGTCGAAAAATTATTTTCTTGAAGGATTTTATTTTAAAAACCATAAGAGACAACTTTAACAAATGCACTTTGGCTAAAAATGACATTTTATAGTTTTTTTAGTGATTTTATAATTATTTGCAGTTTTATAAAAGTGACCTACAAAACTCATTCGGTTGATTTTTTTCTAACTTAATCGTATGATTCGAGGGTCAATTTAAAACGGAATCCAACAAGTGATATATGCATTTAATAGTGCTCAAAATATAAATTAAAATATTTCAATCAATCCCAACATGAACAAATCATTTTTGAACATCCATAAACCTTAAGAAAAATAAAATAAAATAATCTTAATCCTCAAACTCTATCTCGTCCATGATGTCTTCCCCATCAATGGTTCATCTTCATCTTCTTTTATGAAATCTGAAATTTTGTTCGGTATAAATCGTGAGCTTTCGCCCAGTACATTCCACAGGATAATCACGTGTTTATAATTCATTTAATTTAAACACATGCATAGATTAAGAGCACATGGGATACATGATCAAATATATAAAAATATGATGAAGATGAGATGACGATCCAATTGAATGAACGCAAAAAATTTATTTCACACATTCCATTTTTTTTCATAAGTCCAACCCGTATGTTCTTCTACAGGGGTTTGGGGTCTTTCACCCTAGGACACCGAGCCCTTATTAATTCTTTAGGGTTCCTCTGGGCCGCAGAGCCTATGCGCACTCCCAGCTAAATCAAATCCTTCGGGCCGCAGAACCTATGCGCACTCTCGACTATGTCAAACCTTCAGGCCGCAGAACCTATGCGCACTCCCATTTAATACCATACTTCTGGGCCGCAGAGCCTATGCGCACTCCCGTCTAATACCAAACCCAAATGAGAATACCTCATTATGATGATGAATAATATAATCATTTAGCAAGATAATCAAAAGCACAAGTTACGAAGATTTAAAATCATATAACAATAATTTAAAATAAATGAATCACAAACTAGAAAAGAATATCCGTACATATCTAGTTCTAGAACTTAGAACTATAACCTCCATCGCCAAGAACAAAAAAAACTCTAGAAAGTTTAGAGAGCAAGAAATAACTCAAGAGAATTGGTGAATTGATATAAGGGCGGGAGGTCCTATTTATAATAATTCATGGGGAAAAACTTCCAAATATAAGTATATTTAAAACTTTCTAAAACTTTCTATTTTATTTTAAAAATATTCTTTAAAGAGACTTTATTTTAATTAATTTTCGTAACATTAAAAGAGGTAGTTTTTATAACCTATTAAATGGCTTATTTTAATATGGGTATGGGCTAAAAATGGGCCTAAGGCCTATGGATATCAAGTAGGCTTTAAATAAGATTATTTTTGGGCCTAAAAAATCTCTAAATTGACCCAAAATGCCTACCCTAATAAATAAACTCAATCAACATGCAAACAAGCAATAATAACAAAACTTACCAACGATTACTCATTAAATTTATAAAAGATAATAAAAATTATTTAAAATATTTTTAATTTAAAGTTCTTTTAAAATTTTATTTTTTTATAAAATATCGAAATGTGATAAGAATCTCAAATGCCCTAATGATGACAACGTGTTGATTAAAAATGCCAAGGTGGCATTCGTCATTTAAATACATTATTATTTTTAAAATAATCATTTATTTAAGTTTATATCTTAGTTAATTAAGTTGGTTATCCAGTACACAGAATGTCCATACATTACTACAGTACAAGTACAATTATATGAAAATCGATTCCAGTGTGATTAAAATAAAATTTTTTACGTATCATGATATAAATATTCTGACTAAGTTCTCGAATTTATTTCTACGTGACATGATAGAATGTTTTAAATAAAGAATAAAGTTAAAAAAAATCAAGACGTCAATTTTTACCATTTTATAATTAATTTACACTAATACCCCTGAATAAAAGTTCAGGGTATTACATGATGATTGTTTGAAGGAAAATTGGTTACCTGCGAGCTTTTTCACAGAAGCTCACCCCTCACAGTTTGTCTTGCAGGTTCTTTAGCAATGTCTGCTGACCAATTTTTGAGCGAGGTTAGTGCTTAATGTAGTCTTGTATATTTTGCAACTTATATGTGTTGTATCTTTTGTGTGAATATTTATACATATCAGATGTTATCTCACATTATCTTAATTATAAAGTTATTATCGTGATAAGTTGATAGATTAAATTATATTTGTATATCACACGTGTTTCATTTTTGGCATAGATTCTTGTTTCCACATTTAAAAATAAAAAACTCCCCTAAAATTTATAACTTGGGTTAGATGTGAGAGTGAGTATACTTTGCGTACCTTGGATTCAGGACACGTGGCTAACACCTCAAGATTTGTGTGGTCTAAATTTGGGGTGTTACAACAACATGTTGGTAATGTCAAGTTTAGATATCAATATTATAATATGTTGTTAAAGGTACTCCAATTGTGAAGAGTTTACTCGGAGACCGACTTCATTCAAATTTGAACATATGTGGTTGAAGTCGGAAGACCTTGTAGAAAAGATTCGAGGTTGGTGGCAGTCTTTCACTTTCGAAGGAAGCGTGGGGGTTATATTGGGAAGTAAATTAAAGACTCTCAAACAAGAATTGAAGGAGTATAATAAGAAAGAGTTTGGTAGGGTGGAGGACAAAATGAGAAATCTTTTAGAACATATTTGAATTATTGATGTTAGGGAGGAACAAGGTGATCTTGTCCTAGAGGAGAGGGTGGATAGGGAGGAATTGAAGTTACAGTTTCAAAAATGGGCCTCACTTGAGGATATTAGTTGGAGACAAATTGAGAGTGAGATGGATTAAAGAAGGGGACAACAACACAAAGTGTCCAATTACAGATTAAGGAATAATTTTCTCACAGCTATCAAGATTAACGATGAAACATATGTGGCTGAGGAGGATGTTAGGTCTCAGATCGTGTCATTCTATGAAGAGTTGCACACAAACTTGTCAATCGGAGGCCTAAGTTGGATGGGCTGTCCTTCAATACCATAAGGGTTGAGTATAAAAAAAGCCTTAGAGAAGGCTTTCGAGGAGGAGGACAAGGAAGTGAAGAGAGCTATTTTCGATCTCTCTGGGAATAAGGCTCTAGGCTCTGATGGTTGTCCTTCAATACCATAGGGGTTGAGTATAGAGAAGGCTTTCGAGGATGAGGATGAGGAAGTGAAGAGGCTATTTTCGATCTCTCTAGAGATGAGGCTCCAGGCTTTGATGGTTTCACTATGACAATTTTTCAAGAGTTTCGGGACGTAGACAAAAGGAATCTTATGAAAGTCTTTTAGGAGCTTCATGGGAGGAACTATTTAGATTTTGGATGCAATCAGAACTTCATTGTTTTTATCCCAAAAAACCCAGGGGGCTGAAAATATTTTAGATTTTAGACCTATAAACCTAGTGGGAAGCATCTACAAGATCGTGGCCAAGGTATTAGCCTCTGGGTTGAGATGAGTGAGATCATTTCGGGAGAGCAAGGGGCCTTTGTTCATGGGATACCGATTCTTGACGGAGTACTCATAGCGAATGAGTGCATAAACTCGAGAATGCGTAGTGGTCAACCTGATTTGGTGTGCAAGATTGATATAGAAAAATCATATGACCACACAAATTGAGAGTTTTTGGACTACCTGATGGGGATGATGAGTTTTGATCCTAAGTGGAGGGAGTGGATAAGGAAGTGTACAAGCTCTCCACACTTATTTGTTTTGATTAACGGCTCTCCATCCAGATACTTTAAGAGTTCGAGAAGACTTAGACAATGGGACCCATTATCTCTATTCTTGTTTATAATAGTGACGGAGGCTATGACAGGATGATCTCGAAAGGAGTTGCCTTGGGAAAAATGATGGGTTTCAAGGCTGGCCCCAAGGGAGTAGAGATATCTCATTTGCAGTTTGTAGACGACACAATAATATTCATGTCTGAGAACAAGAAGCAAGTGGTGATTCTAAAATGTCTTCGCTGCTTTGAGGTTTGTTCCAGTCTTAAGAACACTTTCAGGAAGAATGGGATTGTGGGTGTCGGGGACGTAGGATATGTGGAAGAGAAGGCAAGGATTTTGGATTGTTCTTCTGTTTCTTTGCCTACATCCTATTTAGGTCTCCTTTTTGGTGCCCTGTAATATCCTAAACTTTTTTAAGAATATTTTTGACTTTTTATGAGATTTGATCAAGGTTGACTTGTTTACTTGACCTTATATATGGTTAATTGAAACTCTAATAAACTCTTATATCTAATTGGGTTAGGACACTAGAGTCATCCAAGCCCCGGTATACCACATTTTTAACTTTTATCATATTTAGGGCATTTTAGATATTTTACTTGTTTGTTGCATTCTTTGAGTGTGTTTGAACCATTATCCATATTCTAATTAAACCTTAAGAGAGGTCCACCAAGTTATCAAACCTAACTCTAAGTATAAGTTAGGATATGGGCAATTTAGTGAGATAGGTGCCCAAATCCCAATTGGGGTGTACTCTGATGAAGAGATGTATGTGGTGAGACTTTATTATTAAGCACTATAGGTTATATTATATTAATAATTATGTACATAATATTTTGTAATACTATTTTATATTTTAGAGACTTTTTGGGCTTAAAAATAATCTTAAATGAGGCAAGTTGATAAATATGGGCTTTGGGCCCATTTTTAAACCATAATTAATTTAAAATTTGAGGTTTAGAGGGTTGAAAAATTCAACCCTTTAAGAATTACGAAAACCCTAATCTTATAAGACCTAATTCTTCATAACCTTTTTTATATAAGCTCTCTTCTTCCATTATTCTTTACACTTAATCTTTAACCTCAAGATCAAGCCTTCACCTCAATTCTTCCGCTATTAGCGCCATCTCTTCTTCTCCAATCACCACTAAACCCTAGTATAGTGTTTCTCTCCCTTCTCTCTTAAACATATATCACTTTGGGAGCAAAAGATCAACAAAGAAGAGACCTTTCAAGTTATTCAAGAATTCTTCATTAAAGTTCAAGAAACCTTAAGGTAAGTATGCTTGATCCATCATATACTTATTTTCTTCAAGTTTTTACTTCTCACTCATTATATAATGGTAGATCTTCACTATAAATTAATTTGGGCATGATTTAGTTTATTTTTATTCAGTTGATAATTATTTTGTGCCACCGTGATGGGTTTGGCCATGACTTCTTTAGCAACTATAATAGATGATCATGCCATTTATAATTTTCGTGCTAGGTTTGAGACTTAAATATTTTTTTAATTATTTTCTTATTAAAACCTCTTTGAATTTGTTTTCTATAGCCGTTGAGTTTGTATTTTTCTGATTTGTATTTATTTAGTTATGAGTTTTCATAATATACTGGATTTTTCTGCACAACCCAAAATTTCAGATTCTATAAGGTCCACTTCATTAAGACTTTGATCTATATTTTGAACCTGAATATTTTTCAAATTATTTTCATAAATACCTTTGTAGATCTATTTTCTATATCCATTGAGTTTGTATTTTTTTGATTTGTATTTATTTAGTTATGATGTTTCTAACGTGCTGGACTCTCCTGCACAACCCAAAATTTCATATTATGTACGGTCTAATTCATTAAGGATTTTGATCTATATTTTGAACTTGAATATTTTTATAATTATTTCTCAAAAATATCTCTATAAATATATTTTCTATAGCCTTTGAGTTTGTATTTTATGATTTGTATTTATTTAGTTATGATTTTTCAAATGTACTGGACTTTTCTGCAAAACCCAAAATTTTAGATTCTGTAAGGTCCACTTCATTAAGGATTTCAACATATATTTTGAACCTGAATATTTTTTTATTTATTTTTTCTAGAAACCTCTATGAATCTAATTTTTAAATTAATTGAGTTAGTATTTTTCTAATTTATATTTATTTAATTATGATGTTTTCTAGACATCACATTTTTCTGTAAATATCTATTTTTTTAACAATTAATGGCCTTGGAAACTCTTAGTGGTTCGGTCATGATATTTAACTATTAAGGTTTTAACCTTTGTTGTTTGAATAAACCCTAGTTGGTTTGATTTAGACTTGTATGCATATGGATGCCACCAATGTGTCTTAGATCCCTCATAGGGTTCGACCATGGAGTGTTGGATTCTCTTGTTGTTCCTACTAGTATTGTCCATCCGTGTTAATCATGTTATTTGACTTTAGTTCTTTTCATATTATTACTTTTGATGCTAATGTGTTCATTTTATATTCTTATTTAATATTACATACATATATTGTTTATGCCATGTAATCCGAGTACCATCTTATTGTCATATCATGATCATCATGTCATTTCATATAGGGGTGCATAAGGGAATGTGATTGAAGTATTATATACATTTATATTGGTTTTATCAATTAATCAAGGTTTGGTACCCTATGGTGATAGGGCCCAAACGTTATTATATCCTACAGATAGGTCAATGAGACCGCTTTCAGTGCGGTAAGGAGATGGAAACTCTATGTGGTTATGGGTACTAGTTATATGTGCATTCTGTACCTACCTTGCATTTAGCTTCATTTTCATGTCGTCCTTATTATATAATGGAAATGCATGCCTTGATTAAAATCTTGTATAGTATGACATCATGTTATGCATAATGTTGTATTACTGGACCTTGGCTCACGGTGCTACACCAATATTATTTCAGATTTTGAGGAGCCATGTATGTGGGAGGATTTCGAGACGGAAGACTCCGTTACACTTGAGGAGACTAGTGAGGTTTTGGGAGTCGATCCCACACTTTAGAAGACTTTATTTGATCATTTTAAAATATTAGTAATTTATTTTTCGGATATGTAGGCCTTTGATTGAAAGCATGTTCTCACCCCATTCTCTTCATACTTAGTTGATTTAATCGATTATTTTCTGCAATGGATATGCTTATTTCTAATTTTAATACCTCAAGTTGAATTGTGGTTAACTTTAGGACACCCTGTCGATCGATTCGACTTTCTTTTGATTCTCTTGACTTAATTGACCTACTTTGACTCTATGTGGATTTCTTGATCTTTGTTGACCCTTTTTGACTTAACCTTAGTGGATTCATTAACTTGATCATGCTTATATAATTGGACAAAAGTGAATACAACCCTATTGCTTAATTGAATCAATCGGACATGATTTGACGATTAGAGAACGCACTTAAAATATTCCCTTATAATTGAATTTCGCATAAGATTGCTTTAGGGCAGTTAACACTTTGAATATCGATTTGTTTGATGTTTGTGGTGAGCCTTGATGGTCTAACTACATCACTTGAACCATTAGGGATCATTCATAGATCACCTCCAAACTCAGGTTATGGGTCGGGTCATGAACTTTGCGGATCGAATATGGATACTCGGGTTCGAGGCGTGACCCGCCATGTATAAGGCAAAACGAATATGGGAGCCGTGGTTAAGAGAGTTCGTAAGAGGTTGGCGGGTTGGAATGGGAAGTATTTGTTTAAGGGAGGGAAGTTGACCCTTATCAAGAGCACCCTCTCTAGCCTTCTTGTGTATTTTATTTCCCTCTTCTTGGTTCTCGTGTCATTAGCGAGTAGGATTAAGAGGTGCATGAGAGATTTTCTCTAGAATGACTCGGATAACACCTGGTTAAATGGGATCAATTGTGCCTTTCTAAAAGGCAAGAGGCCTTGGGATTCGGAAGATTATTGTAATGTACTACGCTTTACTGGGTAAGTGGCTTTGGCGGTTCGTGATAGAGAGGTAGTCTATGGCAGAAGGTGATTGTGGGAGAGTACGGGGAGGAGCCGGGGGGCTGGGAGTCTGTCTCCTAGGATGTCCTATGGATGTAGCACATGGATCAAAGTATCGTCGATCCTGGTCTGGATCAGGCAATTTGGATTGGTCTTGGAGGGCTCCCTGATGCTGATTCAAGGTGTGGACCGTATCACGCTGGATCGGGTGATCCAGCATTCCGGATTGGTTGGATCGCCTGATCCAGTCGAGTTGGCCGAGTCAACTCGTCGATCCCATACAATGGGGGTCGACTACAAAAACCCATTTTTTTACGATTTTCTCCCATTTTTTCTCCTACATTTTCCTCTTCTATTTCGTCTGAAACTCAACATAGAGACCAAAACGACTCTCCATCGACTAGATCTAGCCACAAACCTCTTAGATTTGTGAAGATCTAAGGTTTAACTTCCAAAAGCTTCAAGATCCGACGAGATTTCTCTATTTGGAGGTAGTTCTTGTGCTAAAATCTCAATATATGTTTTTTTTCATCATGCACAATGATCTTTAGATTTAGCTTCATTGATGATGGAAAATGGTTATTTTTCATTTTTCTAATTTGTTTTGGTAAAATACATGTTTATGTTCATTTTTTTGAATAATTTTTTTTTATTTTGAGGAAATCTTTTGTACAATGTCATGTGGCTTCAAAATGTTTCATTTTTCATGTTTCTATTTAGTAAAATACATGAAAATGGCTCAATTTTTGCATTATTTTCTTATTTTTGGTAAAATACATGTTAATATTCTTTTTTTTTTACTAATTTGTGTGAATAAATGTATTGTACAATTTCATGTGATATTCATATTATATCAAAATGGATTCAAAATGTTGCATTTTTTCATGTTTTCTATTTGGTAAAACATGTATTTTTTTGTAAAACAAAAAAATCTTTGGTAATAATACATCTATCTATACATTTTTTATTTCAGATTAGTTATTACATGTAAAAATACATATGATTAGTTTTGATTTGTTTTCTATACTAAATCTGGACATGAAAATACATTGTTCTTTCTATATTTAGTTAAATTTGAAATTTGTGCTACTCGAGCTCTCTTTGGATTGTGGGTATGATTTATTTTTTTTCTTTATTTTTTTTTATTTTACCATTCCAAGGCTAACATTGTCAGTCTTTGCTTTTCCTTAAGTTATTGCTTACTATTGTTTCAAATTATACTGCTATTATATAATGCATATTTGCATTGGATATCTAAACTATTATATTTTAGCATTGTAATTGATACTAATTAGATTATTGGACAACAAATATTGTTTTGGATACACATGTATCTTAAGTGGCAACTTTGATTGATTGATTAAATGCAACTCAACTACTGTGATAAAATAATGTATTGGGGTTACAAGATCGAAACCACATCTTACTGCACAACTAGGAGATGTAACAACTTGCCCCAAAACTTCTAAAGCAGTGTGACTGCTGATCATGAATCATTTACAGTCAACCAAACAGATGAGGACTACTGAGCAAAGAAAAAGAGATCAATTATGAGAAAGATTAAATCAATTGGGCATCAGTAATGGTGAAAAAGAAGAGGTTGAGGAAGAGAATATTAATAATCCTGATGAAGAGAAAGATCAATATCGTCCATATTGGGAAATAAATGAACAAGATGATTTGAGACAGGCTAGCAGGCGAGAGGTAGAGTAACAAAATAAAAGAAGGCACTTTGTATCTAGAGGCAAGTTCATCTGGTGGTGTATGCATGGGTAGGGGTGCATCGTAGTGCAAGTGTATGTGATGGTACTGATATAAGGGAGGCGATGCATCTTAGTGCCAGTGCACACGATCCTTCTACTCAACCACGAAGATCAGATAAAGAGGTTGATATTGCAACCAAAGCTCCTAGGAGAATTGACCATTTCTTTTACAAATCTGTAAGAGGAACACAAAATAAGTTGAAGGGAGCATGGGGTGGGAAACAAGTCGTGCATAAAGTAAGGAAGGCAATTTCAAAAAATTTATGTTCAACTCAATTCTCTTCAATGCAGCAAAGGGTCCCTACTTTCAAACTATAATTGATACTATTGGTGAAGCAGGGCAAATAAGTATTTAAATGAGGATGTGGTGAAGCTAAATGATTATATAAATGGAATAGTGAAAAAGGGCCACAATTTGGATGCACACTGATGTGTGATGGTTGGACTTCCAAAACTAGAAAGTCTAAATTTTAAGGTCTACCGTGATAAAGACATGATATTTCTTAAGTCAGTAGACATATTTGAAAAAGAGAAGACAGAGAGCTACATTCTTGAGTTAAGGATAAGATGTCCAATGATGTGGGAGAAGAGAATGTTGTCTAGATTTTGATGGACAGTGAAGCTTCATTTAAGCGTGCATGGATAAAGTTGATGAAAAAGGGGCAACATTTATACTAGAGTCCATGACACTGCATTGACCTTATACTCAAGGATATTGGAAAGTTAAATTGAGATAGTGATACTATCAGGGATGGACAAAAAATAACTTTTATATATAACAACACAAAGTTAGTGGACTTGATGAAGACATTCACTGAAGATAAAGAGTTGTTACATCCCGGTATCGGTAGATTTGCAACAAAATTCATTTAACTCGAAAGTCATATCCGATATCAGGGTCTACTGAGGAAAATGTTACATCAGATGAGTGGAAAAAGCTAGCTAGAGATGTATACAACAAAGATAGAAAAGGAATGAACTAGATACGGATGCCTCAAAGTTGATTTTAAATGATGAATTTTGGGGTAGCATTGAAGATGTATGCAGAGTTATGGACCTCTGTGAAGGTTCTTAAATTGTGGACCAAGACAAGAAACCTGCTTTGAGTGTAATATTTGAACCGATGAAAAGAGTCAAAGAGGTAATTGATGATCAAGTCCGATATCCTCAGTGCTACTTCAACATTATTGATAGAAGATGGGAAACACAACTTCATCATGATCTCCATGCAGCAGGTAAGCTATAATAATGCATTGACAATTATTATTTTTATTTTGTAGAGTATTTCTTAAACCCAAAATTTTGATATTGAAACTGGGGTTTTTTCACGTCGTCAAATCGGAAACCCTAATTACGACAAATTTGTAAATTCCAAGACTTTAATCCTACAAAATTTAAGAATTCTTGCACAGTGGAAAATCGGATGTCGAATCCGTACTCAGGGTTACTTTGCGCAAATCTAGAACACACAAATCACGAAAATTGCTCAAGAAATAATCGAAGGATGAGAGAGATGGATCACACATTCAAACATTTTTTTGTTAGATTTTTGAAACTAACAATCACTATAATGCAAAATAAATATAATCATGCTGAAAATGGACTTTATTCAATCAACTAGGAAACCAATTACAAACTTTAATCCAAATTATTTGCAAGAAAACAAATAATAAAACTCAACATCTAGAAAGCAATTCAAGAGAGATAAGAGATAGAGAAAGAAAGACGAAAGTAAAGAGAGAGGTCTAATCCTAGAAAGAGGTCTAGAGAGAGAAAAAGAAGATTTTAGAGAGATAAACCTAAGCCTAGAGAGAGAAAATAGGAATGTAGAGAGAGGAAGAGAGAGAAGAAAGAGAAAAACTATACCTTAGCACTTACCAAGAGGAGGACTACCGGAAGAGTTGAGAGATGATGGTGCTCCTTGGAGGAGAAGGTGGAGCAGTGAGATTCGGCCAAAAAGATCGCACCACAAAGGATGTTGGTGTGATCTACTTGAAGGTGTTGTTGTGCAAGAACTTCGAGAGGGTGAACGGTGGAAGGATTGAATATGGTGGCAGGGCTACCTGTTGAAGATGACCCCGAGTTGCAGGCACAGTCCGGTTAGAGGAGCAGCAGGCGGTGGTGCAGTCCGTGGAGAAACGAAAGGGAAGGCAGACCGGTCGTTGTGCACAAGGTGGAGGAGCAGGAGATGCTGATCGATTAGCTTCAATGGTGAAGCCATGAAGAAGATCTGAAAGAGATGAGGGTCACGGCTTGCAGGTCTGCCACGATCAAGACGGAGCAATGAAGAGGTGCAGCCCGAAGTGGATGGTGTTAGCGGTGGTGTTGCCGATCGGTCTTGGTGGTGGAACCCGGTGAGTTACAGGTTCGTGGACCGTGAGGAGGAGGGTTCGCTTGCTGGTTTGACTGGTGGTAGCGATGGAGAAACCAAGAGATTCAGCTTCTGCATGTCAAAGGAGGTGTTGCCAAGGAGTTAAGTTGCAGGGCGCTATGGAGTTGGAGGTACAGGTGCGGTTTGAAGGTGAGGAGTTGAGGGGGAGTTGAAGATTGCAACTCCAGTCTTGACTACAGCTTGGAGAACAAACCAGGTTGGTGGCACACAACATTGCAGCAGCAATGTGTAGAGGACACGACGATGGCTTTAGTGGTGGTAAGAGAGTGGAGAGGAGAGGGAAGAGAAAACCATGGAGAGAGGGGTTGTAACTTGCAGGTTCATGGCTACCGTCGAGAGCATGGTGGGAAAGCGATGGAAGAGATGGAGTTGATGGCCTCTGAAATGAAAGTGGGAGAGAATGGAGAGATAAAGAGAAGGGTACGTGGAGGACGGCTTAGGATTAGATGGGAGAGAAAAGCTTGGGATGTCTAGGGTTTTTCTCCTCTTATATTTGGTTCCCTAGAGGTGAGGGTGAGAAGAGAGCCCAAAATAGGCCATGAGTTCACACCTTCTATTTTAGTGAAAAATCTTTTCTTTTAAAGACCAACTTCTCATGCCATTTCCGAATAAGAAATTCTTTCATCTTTGAATCCAGTTATTTCCAAAAGAATTCATTCTTAAATTAAACATTTCTAAAATCAAATATATCTTTCCAAAGATAATCTTTAAATTCAAAAGATTTTTCTTTTGAAAACTTTCTTCTTTTAAAACTTCTCTTTCTAGGGTTTCGTTTCAAAACATGGGGAAAAAATTCCATTTTTAGGTGAAACCAGGGGGTCCATCTAAATGGTCATAGCTAATCGACCATCATTTTGGCTCGGCTTTGGCCCATATGTTCGATCGTGGAATTATTAGGGCCATGGTTTTAAAATGGCCGTTTAAACAGTTTTAACGTCCGTTTAAACGGTAACGCCCCAAGCCCATTTTCGCTAAAACAGTTTAAACGCGTTTTATCGATTTTGAAAAAAATGGCCATTTTTTTGTTTTAACGGCCGTTAAAATCGTTTAAACGGCCGTTAAAATCGTTTAAACAACCGTTTAATTTTAAAAAATTTTGTGAAAAAAACGGCCGTTAAAACCATTTAATTTTGTTAAAATCCATTTAATTTCCGTTAAAATCCGTTTAAATCCATTAAATTCCATTTTTTTTTAATTTTCAAATTTCAAAATTTGAATTTTAGCGCCACTTTTTCCGTTAAAATCTGTTAAAATCCGTTTAATTCCATTTTTTTCCATTTTTGCCCCTAACCGTTTCAATCCGTTTTAACTGCCGTTTAAACGGTAACGCCCCCAATCCGTTTAACCGTTAAAACGGCCTCCTTTAAACCTTGATTGGGGCCATTGGATTCTAAGATGATGTGATGAATGATCAGATGATCTACTGACGATCAGACGGTGATGATGATCGGATGGATCATAGGTCGGTGGAGATCTACCAAGGTAGGCCGTAGGATAGGGTGATTGTGAAGGGAAAGGATCGGATGGTTAAGATTTCAGAGTAAAGAGAGAATGAGGTTTAGAGAGAGGAAAGAAAAAATTCTACAAAATAAAGAGAAAATGCTAGCAGAGGGTCCTGAACCCTGGTCTTTGACTTGGTCTTCTGTAAGCTTTACCAAACTGGTCAAGTTTTCATCTTGTGTTAATTGATTGAGCTTTATTCTCTTTAATCTCTTCTCGGGGTGCTTGGTTCTCATTCTCTCTTTATCTTCTCTCAAGCTTTTCTGATTCTCTAGCTCTTCCCGCACTTGGCCTATATCTTCTTATCCTCAGCCTATTGGCTCTTGAGTTTTGATCATAGGTTCTGAAGGTTGATTGTGGGCCCGTATTCCATCAAAATTGTCCACTCGGGTTTCTTGCGATAGAAAAAGTACGTAATGAGGCTTAATCAAGACGGCTTTGCATGTAGACTTCTAAAAATGTGTTTAATTCACACGAATAGTCGATTTTCATCTAAAAAGTGTATTCTACACAATGATAGAAACTCTTACGTAGAATTGTTGGTAAAAATTGAAATTTTATGTAGGAGACAATGAACGCTAAGAGGATAATTGCTTAAAATAAGTATTTTTGAGCGAATATCAGATATGCCAAATACTTTTTTCGTCACCAAGATATAATGACGAGTTTGAAAAAAGTCATCAAAAGGCTAGAACTGGATATGGATAGAGTAGGAGAAACAATTGATCATCAGGTATAAATATGTTATAATTAGGCTTTTATTTATACTAATTACAAATTATTAATTAGTTGTGAGTTTTTAATACTAGTTACAGATTAGAATTTATGAAGAAAGAAAAGGAAAATTTGATGATCTACTCGCTCAGAAAATAGCAAAGTTTAATGTACCAAGTATGTTAATGCTTTACTTCATTAGATGAATAATAACCTTACACTATATTAAATTTTAATGTATTTTTCTCTGTCCTAGGTGAGTGGTAGTACAATTTTGGTGAGACTGAGCATGCCTTACAGAAGATTACAATTAAAGTGTTAAGCTAAAGATGTTCATTGTCAAGCTGTGAGAGAAATTGGAGTACCTTCTCCCTCATCCATTCAAAACTGCGAAATAGATTATCAATGAAGAGGTTTGACAATCCGGTATACGTCTACTACAATATGAGACTTCGCATTCGTAATCTAATGGATAGAAGATATGGAGAAGATTATTATAATCTAATTGATTTGAATTATATTTTTGAAGACGACGATGTTCTTGATGAGTGGTTACGAGAAAAAGAACCCCTTACATTAGATAGAAATGACTTGTCATAGTTGGATGAAGGTGTTCCAGATTGCGAAAATGATCTAACACAATGTCAGAGTCATGGTTCGAATGATGATGATGATGATGATGATGATGGCGGTGGTGGTGAAGGGGAGATTGTGGAAATGGGTGAGATGGTGGTGGAATCTGGGGGAGTAGAAGTGTTGAGGAGGGTCGTGTGGCGACACACACCTAGATGAAAATGTAATCATGACCTAAGACACTGATCATGATGGTTGGGATTACAAGACCGACGTAGTAGAAAACCAACTGCCTTACCTAGATATCCAATCAACGATGATAGGACACAGAGGGACCATGTTTGTATTAACAGGGGTGCCCAAGTGAGTATGATGCAAGACTCACTGACTTAGATGAGCAAGTATGTGCAATAAATTTTGGGGACTGTGGTGGTCCACCTGGATATGGAGGGGTAATTATGATTATGGTCAGCCTCAAGCACATTAACCTTAGCCATTTTATCCATATGGTTATGGTCAGCCTCCTCAACATCAACCTCCAGTTTATAAATTTTGTGTATTATGGTGGTCAACTTGGATATGGAAGGGGTAATTATGACTAGGCCAGCCTCAAGTACTTCAACCTCAGCCATTTTATCCATATGGTTATTGTTAGCACCCTCAACATCAACCTCCAATTTATGAATATAGTTATGATCAATAGCCATGTTGCTATAATTATGGCCAATCACAATTCAACTATATAGTGGATATTCTGGACAATCTAGAGGGAGCTATGATACTGCATCCAGCCAGTATGTGATATTCTTCTTTCCTATGGACCACCCTCCTCATGGTTATTGTGAACAATAGTCAATCGTAAATTTATTTATTTGACTCTTTATTCTTTTTTTATAAGTTATATTTGCATTTATTTACTCTTAGTTCTTCATTTATGTTTTGTTTCTACTTTTGCAGTTCAATTGGTCTTCAAGGGGGAAATGCACAAATTACTTATGAATAGGTTGGAAGTTAATAGTAATTTGCATTTGCATCGCCTTATTGTTATTGTTAGTGATTCTTTGATAGGGTGAAGGATTTAAATTTTGGATGTGTTAGTTTTATAGGGTTGCTTATGATTGGAATTAGAAGACTAGAAGTCTAATACAAAACATTTGTACATGCTACGTTCACAAAATTATTTGGTATATTAAAAATTTTGAATGCTTACATATATTTTGAGGTAGTGGTTTATTATTCTTTTGGGGCCTTCTCATTTGGTTCATTTCAGATTTCTATGGGCTAATAGTTGAAAACCTTCTTTTTTACAACTGTAAGACTCAAAGGGAGGTGTTTAATAAACTAGTAAACATCACGTAACTGGTAATTATTTGGGGCGCTTGAGATTGTTTTAGCTTTTACTAGTTTATCACTAATTAGCAACAAGAATTTGTAGATTCTCCCAACTATCCAACAAATGATGAGTTTAATATACCAAATTTAATATCTTTTGGATTGTATCTATTTGTTTTAATATCTTGTGTAATAATGTAGAAGCTAATTTTCAAGTGTCTTTATAGGATTCCATGTAGATTATTTTTAGAATCATGCATCAATGTTGATCATAGGTTTTTGTCCAGGAAAACTTTTTGTTTCCAAGTCATCCAAAGATGCTGAAATGGATCAAGCCAGATTTATGATTTTTTTTGTTTTTCTAAATTTTTATTATTTTTATGCTGTCTTTTCATCCAAAGAGGCTGAAATGTTTTATTTTTTTATTTTTTATGCTGTTATAATTTTTATGTTTTTTATTTTTTCTGCATTTTTATATTTTTTTTCTCGTCTTGGGATCACGCCAGATCGGTCCAATCCAATTGATTCGAATCGAGATCGGAGGTGGCCAATCCGACGACCGATCCCAAGACTTCGATCCTTGATGTAACATCTGAAATGGTATCGTGAGGGTTAAGGAGCAATTTTTGGGTGGTACTAGGAAAATTTTAGGAGATGGGAATATGATCATGCTTTTGGGAGGACATTTAATTTGGGTTGGGGATCTCTGCTTCAAGGAGGCCTACCCACGATTGTACTTGATCTCTCAATAGAATGGACTCTTTATAATTTCTTGTTGGAATGGGTCTTCACCTGATAGTCATTGGGATTTGGGTTTCGGATGAAGTTTTTTCACTTGGGAGAATGTACAACTTGAGACATTGATGGAAAGCCTGAGTACATAAGGGGTTCTAGATGCTGTGAAGGATTCTCTTTCTTGGATCCATTTGAAATTGGGGACATTCTCAGTTCGTTCTTTATATGAAACATTAAGCCTTTGTTTGAATACAAACCCATCCCCTTGTCCCAATATTTGGAAATCAAAAGTGCCCCTAAAGATCCCATTTTATGCATAGGTAGCTTCTTTGAACAAACTACTCACTATTGAGAATTTAATAGCTAGGAAATGGATATTGGTGAATTTATGTGTCATATGTAAGGCCGATGGGGAGAATACAAATCATTTGTAATCATTACATTGTGACTTCGCCCTCCAAGTTTGGTCTTTCTTCCTAGCACAAGTGGGTATTTGTTGGGCTATGTCGGAGACTTTTGGAGTTCTATTGGGAGCGTGGTCTCATCTTGTTGGCTCCCCCAAGGGGAAGGTTCTTAAAATGCTGACGTTTGCAATCCTATGGGGTACTTGGATGGAGAAAAACATGAGGATCTTTAAAGGAAAGGAAAGCTCCTTTGATGAGGTTATTCTTAGCATCAAAGCTCTCTTTTACAGATGGGGTAGCATTTTTCCAGAAACGAGGGTCTTTAGGTTTGATATGTTTTGAGGGTGTGAGTAGTGTTCTTTTTTGCTTAGCTTGCTTCTTTGCATGCTGACTATTTTTTTGTATCATTTTGACATTGTTTCTCCTTTATATATGCATAAGACTTATCAGAAAAACTAATGTAATCTGAGCCTATATACTTCAACTCTTCTTTTTATTCAATAAACAGTAATATTCAATAGTGAGCATTAATTTTGGAGAGATACTAACACATGGTGGAAAAATAACAACACATGTTGGAATACACGTTGAAGATAGCAACAATTTGTCATAAAGATACTAGCACGAAATAGAGAAATACCAACACACATTGAAGCACACGCAAAGATACTAGAGCTCAACAACCACAACATCGAAATGCATTGGAAAGGGGTCATTCTCATAGCAGGGGCGTTTTCGGTCATCGTCTGTTGGAAAAATTCATGCTAGCCATTCTGGACATTTTCACGAGAATACTAATGGAAGAAAGCGAAATGGTGAAGTATTAGAAGATGAAAGAACTGAAAGAATGAAGTGCTATTTATAATTGTTACAGGACATTAAGGCTGAAAATGCTCTTTTTAGGCTAGTGAAAGAAGGTTTATGTCAAAGTATCTACAATACGTTGATTGAAATTGAAAATTTCTTATTTTGTATTGTCAAATTCCATGACATCTGTATCAAGTTGTATTAGTATACTCTCTGGTATCCTACACCCATGGAAGATTGGATGAAGACTTGCTACAGTTATTGTGATGGTGGTCATTCAAACTCGTCTCTCAAAGCATGTAAGAATATTATACAGGTAGGTATTTTGACTTAAGTCAATGTAAAAACTTGAATCTTTTGACTACTGGTTTATGTGTACTATTTTGTGGAGCATAGAGACTCTCTGAGATTGTTATGGGTTTTGGGTTGTGGAGAATAGAGACTTGCTGAGGTCGGGCGACCGAACTAGAGTCAGTCGACTAAATAGGTCAGGCGTCCGCCGTTAGGGCTACCAATGGATAGTCGAAAATTCGAATTCGATTCGAATCCGTATTCGAAAAATCGGATATTATCCAAAAATTTCATATATCGAATTCGGATTCGGATATCTTTTAATATTCAAATAGTTTTTGGATATTAATATATTTGATTCGATAATATCCGATCCAATATATTATTTAATAATTATATTTATAATAAATAGATTATATTATATTTATCATATTAAATAATATTTATTCTAATAATAATAATATTTATTATACATAAATATAATATTGATAATTATTTTACATATATATTTATAATTATGTAAATATAATAATATATTATATATATCCGATTTTTGGATCAGATATTACTGGATATCCGATAAGTTAATCGGATTTGAATTCGAATATTGATTTAGAATATCCGTCGGATATCGAATTTTTTTCGGATTCGTATATGCTTGTATTCGATCTGAATAGTATTCGTTGACTGCCCTATTCGCCGTTACACACTTTTCTACCCTGATTCTCAGACAATGGGTCATAAGGAACTCGGGCGACCGAATATTGGTTGGGCGTCCGAGATCTTTGGGCGACCGACCATTTCTGGGTTGCCCCTATATAGACACCTTTCTGCCATTGTCTCGAGTGCCTGATCGACAGAGGTCGGGCGACCGAAGTTACCTCGGTCGCCCCTGCCCTTTTGAGTGCGGGCAATCGAACCCTTTCGGTCGACTGCGCTCATTCCTAATTGGGCGATTTTTGACCGTTTTAACACAATTTTATAAAATTGACAATGTGACTTTTCCAATGACAAAAATTTTGAACAAAAAGTTGTTTTACTTTCCGTGAATTTTTTAGCCTTGGCAAGTCACTTGTGGTTGACCTAATCTCCTCATGTTCTATAACTCGATGGCAACCTTTTAGAGATTTGGTCGGTGCGTTTGGAATGATTTTTATATCTGTTACTGTGCAAAATGTGTCAACAAAATTGTTTGGGATATTTGAGTTGCACCTTTAGGGAAGCTTGCTCCATAGCTTCACCTCTTCTCTTCTCTTCACTTAGAGAGGTAAGTACCTTATTTGGATAGCCTCCTTGAGGCATTATTTTTACTATCATTCAAATTGAACAAGTTGTGGTCTAGGTGAATCCCTGTTCACTTGTGACATATTGGGAGAAATCCTATTAGAGTTGAGTAGCCACTCAACTTGTTGACCTTAGTTCGTAGCTAGGGTTGTGGGTGCTAGCCAAGAGCGAAACTTAGTGTCAAGAGAATACCCTCTCTTGAGAGTTTAGGTTAGTGGACTTCTAACCGTTTTCTTATTCAATTGTTGAAGAGTGTAATCCTTGATTGGATAATATATTGGCTCATGTTTGAGCATTTGACAGTGGACATAGGTGTGTGAACACCGAACCACTATAAATCTGGTGTGGTGGTTTATCTTCGTATTTCTTTGTATCGTCTATCATTCATGTGATTGTTTCATCTAGTTATTATCCCTCGGGAATGCGTATAAGATTGTAACAAACTGGATTTTGAACTGGACTTAATTTATTATCCGCTATCAAATTTTTACATAATCGAACATTGACCCCCCCCCCCCTCTAGGACATTCGTAGTAGTTAGAAGGTGATTTCAGAAATGACAAGATATATGATTGGTAGAGCTTTGAGGATGGTGAGCGTGTTGGTTAATGTATCGAATGACTCATTTTATTTTGTGGAGAGAATACGATTAATCAACATCCTTTGCTCATGGATGTAGCAAAGTTAGCTCATGAACACGTAACCTCATGAAGGAGGCTTGAAACATGACGGATTCTTCAACTAAAAAAATCCAATAATCACTAGGGAAGGCAATGGCTCAGTCTGTATGGCGCGAGCAATAATTTTTAGACATAGAGAGAGATATTGACTTCCACATATATATTCTTATGTTACATGTAATTCATTTTGCACATACGAATGTATGTATTTGATTTTTCTTAAGTTATAATTAATTACTTTAAGTAATATAATATTTGGAATTGATTGTTGTAGGGACCCCAATGGTGCTAAAACAAATTTTAAAGGATTGAAGAATTTAATATTTAAGATTATGAACTGATATCAAATCCTACGAAAGGGTAGATCGAGAGGTTTAAAAAAAATTCTCAAGATGCTGAAAAAAATCTTGTTCGACAACAACCCTTTTGATCGAATAATAATTTTTATCTTTATTTTTCTTCTCTTTCAAGTTTAAAAAATATGTAGATTTAGTCATTTATATAATTGATGATGGACAACCTATTTGAAAGTGGATAAGAACGGTAGGGTTTAGAAATGCAAAATAGGTACACTACCCTGATACATATAGAAATCCAAAATTAATATCCCTAGCTTATTTACAAGTAAAATCCAACGGCATTCTTAGATTATATCAACTTGAATCTGATGAGTTTTAAGCTTCTTTCTAGCATGATCAAAGCTGGGGCACTAATTTACCCCTATGGTGAATCATGCAAAGTTGGGCATCAGTTATTCTTGCAATTTTAATTTGCAAATATTCAGCAATGCTTGAGGAACCCTTTTGCTATGTTTGTAACTACATGCGAAGTTGCATTCCAAGTGCATGGGATTGTTGTTTAAACCAAGGTTTAAAAAATGGCCATTATAACGAAAATAACGGCCGTTATAACGGATTCGAACCTCCACTGTTACGTATGTACCATTTTAACGCTCAGAAAATAATAGCTGTTATTTTCGTTATAACCAGGCCGTCTTGATGCAAGTTTAGGCCTAATGCGAAAACTCCATATAAGGCCTTTTAATATCTATCTATACTATTATAAAGCAACAACAGTTCAAGTTGTTTGGCACGCCCACGTCCCTCATCATCAATAATATAAGCCACGTGGCACATTCTTAGAGACCACTGGCCTTATGGATGTTTGTCCCATTCTTAGGTGGACCTATATAACAAATATAATTCTGGTTAGTGATTTCAAACCTTTGGATCTGAGTACCCCAAATAATGCTTAAAATCTATGGTTAAAAATCAACCCATGAAATCGACTCCAATCAAATCCTTAAAGACCACTAATCAGGTTGAGTTTTTGCATATAGGCCCAGCTAGAGATGGGCAAACATCTATATGGTCAGTGATCTCTACGAGTGTGCCACGTGTAAGGTGCTTCCATGTGTAAGTGCATGTGGATCACACGTGGCGTTCCCCTCATTTAATATAATAATATATATGGTATTAATTAAAAAATTAACTCTTTATACAGGAGAAAATCTTATTTAACAACTATTCATTATAATCAAAAGTTACAGTTGCAGTCCATGCAAAGGACTCTCGTGGCCCATATATCATTTTTTGGGCCTAATGACTGCGTGGATGTTCAGCCCACCTATTAGGCAAATCTTCGGTTGAAGATGCTCTACCAAACAGAGCCAGCTTGATTGATGATTTTCAGCCATTGGATTTACTACCCCAAAAAACATGGTTGAATCCAGTGGCTAGAATCAATCCTAAAAAGTACTAAAATCTATGGCTAGAGATAACTAATCATGTTTGGTTTGTTGAGGGTGGGCTAAACTCCATGTGGTTAGTGGGCTAGGGCCTTCTCTCACCTAGGGCCTAAGGCAACCGCCTTAATGCCCTTATGGTAGAGACGGCCCTGGTTACAACGGTCGTTATTTTTCCGTTATAACAAAAATAACGATCGGTATTTTCTGAAAAAGAATGTTAAAATAACATCTGTTATTTCCATTATAAATTTTATTGAAAATTTGAAATTCAAAATTTGAATTTTAGCGTCATTTTTTCCCATTTTTTTTTTCTATTTTTGCCCCTGTGCATTACAATCGGTTATAACGGGAAAAAAAAACAGTAACACTCCCAGTCCGTTATAACGGCTTTAAACTTTGGTTTAAACGTCTCTTCAAGAGACAACCATACTTGTCTGGCAGTTGAAAGGCCAACGGTTTGAGAGAGGATGCTCTCATGGAGGGTTTGCATTGATCCAACAAAATATGAACTAATCTTATCCGATGCCATTGAAACTAGTCGAGATTTGAGAGAACAGCAATACAAGTGACCAAGGTTTAAAAGAGGCTGTTTTAACTGTATAAAGGACTCTGGGCGTTACTGTTAAAACGAATTGTAAACGTAAAGGGCTTGGGGCGTTACTGTTTAACGGCCGTTAACGGTGTTATTTTAAGCCATGCAAGTAAGATTTTTATTTTTTCACTTGTAATTATTTCTCCAAGTAACGTGAGTAATCCTTTTCATGTAAATCCGTAAGTCTTAGTCAAAACCATGTTGCTTATTAATAAATAAAGCATGAAAACGCTATAACACGGTTCCACCAACTCCCACGACCCCACCCACCAAGCAAGTATCTTCTTCTTCTTTTTTTTTTTTTTTTTTTGGTTCCAAGCAAGGATCTAGATTATCAAAAAAAATCCTAAGCACATAACGAAACAAAATTGAAAACTAAAGGGTAAATAAAAACATGATGTTCCCTTTCTTTTCAAATGGGTAAGATTCATGTAGAACCGGGTCCACAGCCCATACCGAACAAGTGATCTAAACTTGACCCGACCCATGAAAACGTGTGTGTGGTCCCTGATTCTATATCCAAGGCCCTGACCCTGATTTTATCACGTAAACCCAAATGTAAGATGGATATCACTTAATGATCCAAACCCGCTAATATATGGTATTAATCAGGTCGGATTTTGGGTCGAAACACTCTCCAATTCATGTGACTCCCTCTCATTCGTCACTCGTCACGCTTATAACAGATCATCAAACATCTAAGCCAATTACCCAAGACATCAACGTACCGACATCATGTGAAGTCATCAACGATTTCTTTTATCATCCATCAATAAAGCAAGATCCGCAATACGTGTAACTAAAATAGTAAGTTATGACCAAAAACTAAAATAACAAAATTAGAAAGTAAAGTATACAAACCATGGTTTAAAAAACTGCTGTTAACGGCCGTTATAACGGATTCGGATATACCCCGTTACGTTATGTATTGTTAAAATGCTCAGAAAATAACAGCCGTTATTTTCTTTATAATGGTCATTTTTTTTTTGAAATGGCATTAAAATGAAAATAATGACCTTATTTTTTGAAGAAAAAAAATGTTTCAAAAAAGCCCGTTATTTTTCCATTTTTTCCATTATAAATTTTTTTGAAAATTTGAATTCTAGCGCCGTTGTTTCCGTCATTTTCTGTTTTTGCCCCTGTACATTACAATCCGTTATAATGGAAAAAACGGTAATGCCCCAAGTCCATTATACCGTTATAACAGACCCTTTTAAACCTCAAACAATCAAATTCCAATCCTTATCAATCCTCTTAATTTCACAGTGTTTACGTTTACAGGGATTATGCTACCTCCCAAGAATAATCACCATGCGATCATCATCGCAGTGGCGGGATTTTGGATGGCAGACTTGTATAAAATACTCCTTAGACTCCAAGAACCTATATATACATGTAGTATGTGTCAGTGTGTGCTCAAATCAGAAGGATGTGGTGATATCGGATGGCCTTAAATGCCCATCAATGGAAACTCTTATTATTAAGCTAACTCTAGAATTTAACTTAAGTCAAAGAACTAAGTTTGTCAAATAATCAAATGGCTTCGATCATTTTATTGATTTGTTTTTAGGGTTATTTACAATTTTGCGGCGTGAGTTTTATCGTCGAGTAACAGAAAATTTATTGAAATAGTACGTGGGTAACTTATAACCAAGGTTTAAAAATGGCCGTTATCGAAGGTCTAACGGACTGGGGGCATTACCATTTTTTCCCGATATTATAACAACTGTGATAACGGAATGTAACCCACAGGGGCAAAAACAGAAAATAACAGGAAAAAATGGAAATAACGGCACCAAAATTCAAATTTTCAATAAATTTTATAACCAGAAAATAATGGATGTTTTTTGAACAAATTTTTTTTCAGAAAATAATGGTTGCTATTTTTGTTATAACGGAAAAATAACAGAGCGTTAAAATGGTACATAATGTAACGGGGGGAGGTCTGAATCTGTTATAACGGCCGTTATTTTCGTTATAACAACCGTTTTTTAAACCATGCTTATAACAACAATATTGTCCTTTTATTATTCATAAAAATGAAGTTTTCATGAGGCATACAATATTTTAAATTACATAAAAATCATTTTTTATTAAAATAAAAAATTTAGTAACAGATATCATTGGAAAGATCTTGGTAAGAACTTTCTAATGAATCAAATTTTAATTGCAAAGCAACTTCTAGATTGAAAATTATGAGCTTCTGAAAAATTTTACAAAAAAAAAAAAAAAAAAAGCTAAGAAGCCATATTTTCTCTCTTATGAACTTTAGAAAAGAGACTACTTTACCTTTGCTTTTATTATTCTTTTGCTTTATATTCTAGTAGGCCCCACTCCCTTCACCCAACCCAAAAAAAAAAAAAAAAACACAAATAATCAAAGAAATGAGGCTGAATTTATACCATGAGTATAATTAGAAATGATAAGTACAATCTATAAACAGACAACAAGGACAGATGATAAGTAGCATCTATAAATAGATTACAAATACACAAGTTGCACATGTAAGGGATGGGATGGGGGGGGGGGGGGGGGGGGGGGGGGGGGGCTACCATTAGATGCTGTCCACCTAAAATATCTCTCACAAAGTCAAAATTCAATCCCATCACATGATTGCAACTATTTGTTTGGCCTCTATAGACTAAAATGACTGGCCAAATTAATTTTCAAACATCCAAAAGAATGCAACAGAAATGATAGTTGTAGCCTCATCACATTTATTTTCAACTTGGGGATGTCCTGTGTGGGACCCCATCAAATGTTGTCCACGTTCCATAATTCATGTTTATGTACAGTTTATACCATCCATATTAGTTTATCTCAAGGTTTCAAAAGGCCGTTATAACCGTCCGTTAAAACGGATCATAACGGATGGGTAAAAATGGAAAAAAATGGCTCTGAAATTCAAATTTTCAAAACGGAAATAGCGGACTTTTTTTTTCACGATTTTTTCAGAAAGTAACTGTCGTTATTTTCTAAGCGTCAAAACGGTTCATAATATAGTTGGCTTTGGCCGTTACCGTTTTAACAGCCGTTTATTTTAAACCATGGTTTTATCTTAGTAATCTACTTTATAATTTTTTTATTTTTTGGAGAGACTACTTGCACTAAAAAGTGTTAAGATAGGGTTAGAAAAAGAGTTAAAAGATGATTTGTCATTAATACGTGTCAAGTGAACAGGCTTTAGTGATGGAGATAGGTCACTAAAGTAAGTGACCAAACATCTTTAGAGATTTAAACAGCAACAGAGAAGGGAACCAATCTTCACTTCAAAACAAAGAAAACCATTGAAAAGCTGACTTATGGTCACTTTGCTGGCATCCACACACACAAATCTAACAAAAAGTAGAAGAACCCAACAAAAACAAAAACAAATCTATATTTCCTCTCTCTTCTCTCTCTTTCTCTCTGTTCTTCAATCATGGCTGCTGTTGAAGAGAACCCAACAGCAGCAGAAGCAGAAGAACAGATTAGTTTAAGCAGACCCAGAAACCAACCAATCTCACCTTCAAATCCAACCCCACAAATCTCTCCTCTCAATCAATCCACTCGCTGTAAACCCACTATTTCTTCTCTGTTTCTCTCTGCTTTCACCACAAATAATAACAACAATAGTTCCAATATGGGTTCCAACGTGTTTCCATCATTGAAGAATAAGACGAAGAACTTCACCTCTGCAACATTTAGAGGTCTCGGATGCGCGAAGTCTTCGCAGGTATTGGCACCGGAAGCTATTCGGTCTTCGGCAGATTGGGAAGCTAAGAAAGTGAGGAAAAAGAAGCAGAGGAGCTCAAACAGGAAGAAGAATCACCAAACGATGACAACGACGAACAACCCATCTCCTGTTGTTGTTGTTGTTCCTGATGTTTGGTGCGCTCCCGGGATCGCTCTCTCTTCCGATGCCACCTCTGTCGATTGTGTTGTATCCAGGAGGCCGGTTCCGGGGAGGGGGAGGGTTGATGGAGAGAGGATGAATCACAGAGAGGTGTCGTCTTGTCTTTGGTTTTCTCTTTTTTTGGTCTTTGTTTATTATGGGTTCTCTTTATTTATCCACATTGTGTCCTTTTTTATTACAAATTCTCTGTATTTCGTTTTAATTTTTCTTAATATGTGACATGAGTTTTGATTTTTTTTTTTTTTTTTTTGTGGCTTTTTCCTACTAAAGGGTGGTCTTAATTTTCTCTCTCTCTCTCTCTTTTTTTAAGTCTGGGTTTTATTGAGTTTTATAAATTTGTTTGGTGGTTGAATTGGTTGTGTGGAATCTGGATACTAGTGCAATAGTTTCTAAAATTTTTTACCTTTTTTATTAAAGTATGTTCATGCTTTTAATTTTCCCTGGACTGGGTTTTGGATTTACCAGGTGGGGATGGTCCTTTGCTGTCTCTTGTTGGACTGGTGTAGATGGTATCTTCTGAGAGCTTCTTTCATTTTTTGGTTTGTTTTTTTTTCTTCTTTTCCTTTGTAGATACATTCATCACATCACCATTTTTTTGAGGTTCTTGCATTTGTTCTTATTTAAGGAATTCTCTTGTGGATTTGTTCTTACTCTTTCCATCTTCTGATCTAATTATCTTGGAAGTTCTTGCCATTTCTTTTCTTCTATACTGTTCAATGTCCCACTGTCCATGGTTTGGTCCTACGTGGGTTTTGCTTTAATTCTTTGGTTTTAAGTGAATCTATGAAACTTTCTTACTTCTCCATGCATGTATCTGTGTATTGATGTATGAATGTAAGTGTATGTATGTTTGTTTGAAGGGAAGGTTCTGACTTCTGAGACTGTTCTATTTGTGTTGCCTTGACAGCGCTCTTGTACTTTAACGCGGACAGTTGACCTTGAACACATATCTGTTCTGGATTTCCCATCTGCCTTTGAAGCAACACACTCTCGACCTGATATATTCAGCAGTAGGCATCATCGTCATTTTCGACATCGTTCTCCTGGAGGGGTTGCGGAGGTGCACTCATACTTATTGTCCTGTTTAAATTTTGGTTCGTTACCTTTTTATTTTTTTGCTGATTTATAATCCTAGTGGGATTCTTTAACTTTTCTAGGTGTCCATTTGGCATTTGTATCTTTGAAAACTGTGTTATTTTCTTACTCTGATTATTTCATGATCCTACATAAATGCCCATCACACCAATTGGGTTGATTCTCACGACAACTTTTTGGATTCTCTAGGTTTCAATAGGCTGGTAAATTTATTATATCTTTGCTCCACATCTGGGTTCCTCTTCTAGAGAGGCCTTTTAAGACTGGAAACCTTAGCTTTTTATCTCTTTGATCGGAAAAGAGAAATTATGTTATGAAAGGAAAAATCTACTCAAGAACCGTAAGCTCAGTTGAATATGAGGATTCCATCAAACAAGGTTTGGTCTATTCTTCATTGATTCACTATCCTTGATATTCTCACTTGGGAAAGTATCCCGATGACTTGAAAGGGTTTTGGGTTCTCTGGTCTGCAAATGAGTGAGTAGCCCAGGTCTATTGTATAAACTCACAAACTTTACCAACGTAGCAAGCTGTCAATAACCTCCCCAGATTTTGTCAACACTCAAGTTATTTCTGTTTTTTTCTTTTAATTGTAAGTTTATTAGTGTTTCTTTGCCTTGAATAGTTTGTTAACAACTTGTATATAGGGGTGAAGGTGGTTTGGATGCTATAGCCTTGTTTTTGTATCCTTTTTCCTTCTAGATCTTGAGGGGTTTGGAAGTGTTCGGAAATTAATGGTACCTTGGTGTATGTAATTTGAATTAAACAATAAACAGTGAAAATATCACTCACAAAATTCAAGTAGAAATAAAATCAGTCTCTGATAGTAATCTAAATCTGTATATTGGTAAGAAGAAGTAAACTTATTGTTAAGCGCACAGATCGAGGTACATTCTAAGCAAGATGTCCTTAAGGTGAAAACACCACCGTATAAGGTGTTGTTGGCCTCTCAGAGCGTACACCTCCCAAGATTCAACGATCTACTCTTCTATACCAGTACTGTACGAATAAACGAACTTACTTGTGTATAGTACTGCAAAAGATAGTTGTAGAAAATAGAAAGTCATAATAGAAGATAAGGAAGGAGAGTTCTTGTATATTCGATCTCTGAAAAGAGATCCACACCAAATAAATAAGGAGACTTCCCAACTGACGCATCTCATTCGTGGGACACGTAGCGACCCGTGAATAGGTGCGTGTGGAAGTTATACAACGGTAGTAAATGGTCCAAGAAATAGTTAAAGGATGAACGACTAAAAAGGACATAAATGTAAATAAGTAAAAGATGAATGAAACATTGTATAAAAAGATAGGTAAAAAATACCCACAAGCCAAGGCCCGACTCAACCCGACTTGGTGTGTAAGTGTGTGATGCAGGGGGTGCGGAGTTGCATCCAAGGGGCACAAAAGTGGGAGGCCCAAGGGCTTCGCCCTTAAGTTCAATTCTCATCCTTATATACTCAAGAAGCTCCACTCTCTCAAGCAATGTGGGACTAAAATTTTGCACAAAACATGAAATCTAAGAGTAGTAACAAATTTGGTTTTCCCTCAAATATTTCCAATTCGAATTCTTTAAAAGGTTTGTAGTACAAAAGACAAAAGGTAAAAGACCTGGATTCAAAACCTCAGACATTGCTATTTTGACTCATTTGTGTTTCGATAAGAGGAGCTACTAGCTACATCTTCTTCCTTTTCTTCTTAGTTGCTTTCGGTTTTCTTTTTAATCAGTCCTCTTCTTGAGGTCATTTGTGTTTTTTCTTGTGGGGATTTTCCCTCATCTTAATGAAATTTTAACCATATAAAAAAACCTCTTAAGATACTTACTTTTTCAAAAACACCATTTTATTCACATTTATATCTAACAATCCCCCATATGAATAAAAATCAGAAGAAAAAAGCAAAAAACAGAGTACAATGGAACAATTATGCATTGCTAACAGTGTCTTTCGGACTTGAACCGCTACTTAGCGTCAGTTCATCAGGTATACCAGTTGGTTAGTGAACTTTCGTCTTGAATTGTCCAACTTATTATGTAAACCGTGACAATTCGTTTCGGCCTTGAGCATTCCCAAGTTTCATGAGCGCTCTGGAGAATCAACCAAAATTCGCATAGGAAGCGCTCCCACTTCCACGCTCATATAGGTGCTTTTATCATGAGTGCCTTGTATCACAACACCCCATTGGAACAATCCAACTATGGAAAGCATTAAGAGTAATAAATTCAACCTCTTATCATTACATGTGATACTACCGCATCATAGGGATGGTTTGGAGTAAACCCCATTGTAGTACTCCCCACAAGCACTCAAACAACTTCTTGTCCCATTGAACCTAAATCTTGGAATCTCCAGTCATATAGGTTGGTTTCTTGTTGTTGCTGATTTATATTTCAATTGGCTTAAGCCCCATCCCCCTCAATATATTATAGACTAGCTCTCTAGCCAGTCCTTTAGTCAAAGGGTCTACCAAGTTTTCTTAGATTTCACATAGTCTATGGCTGACCCCTCTCTCAATGTCTGTCACTTAGTGTTGTCTTCAACAAATATGACAAGACTTCCCAATATTAGAGTTTTTTTGAGCTCTCAATATAGTCGCTTGGCTATCATAGTGAATAGAAACTGCAGGTACCGATTTAGTCTAGAGGTATATCTATCAAAAATGTCTTAGCCATTCAGCTTTCTCAATTGCTCTATCTAAAGTAATAAACTCTGATTCCATCATGGATCGGATAATGCAGGATTGCTTGGTGAATTTTCAAGATACTATACCTCCAATAGTTAAAACATAACCGCTAGTGGACTTAGTCTCTCAGATGAATTTAAATTCCAGTTCATACCATTGTATCCCTCTAGCATAATTGGGATATCTCCCAAACTAAATACCATAGTTTAAAGTAAACTTCAGATATCTCAATTCCTTGATAAGAGTGTCCCAATGTTTTCTTCCAGGGTTACTAGTGTATCTAGTCAATCTACCTACTGCATATGCAATATGAGATTGCCTAATACTCTAGAATATTCTAGTTGTGAAACTAGCTCCCACATATTTATTTAAACTACAGTGAGGATCAACTGGTGTTCTAGCTGGATTATAGTTAAACTGAGTAAATTTCTTAAGTACTTTCTCAATGTAGTGAAACTAAGCGAGTTGTTATCTTCTCAGGTTCTCTAACTATTTTTATGCCAAGTATGACATCAGCATTTCCCATGCCTTTCATCTTGAAATTCTTCATTAGTACTTTTAATTACATCAAGTAAATGATGTTCTAACTGGATTATAGTTAAACTAACTAAATTTCTTTAATACTTTCTCAACGTAGTGAGATTGAATGAGTTGTTATCTTCTTATGTTCTTTAACTATTTTTATTCCAAGTATGGCATTGGCGTTTCCCATGCCTTTCATCTCAAAATTCTTCATTAAAATTCTAATACTTTTAATTACATCACGACTAGTCCCAATTATCAACATGCCACCAAGATATAAGCAAATTATGACTCCAGAGTTTTTATTAAATTTACTGTAAATACACTTATCTACTTCATTGATATTATAACTATTTGATATCAATGTCTTATCAAATTTTCATGCCACTGTTCAGAAGCGTGTTTGACCCATATAATGATTTTTCAAGTCTGCAAACTTTAGTTTCATTAGTCCATATAAATTTCTTCTAAGTCGCCATTCAAGAAAGCGATTTACACATCCATCTTATGGGTCTCTAAGCCATACATAGAACATAGAAGCTATAGCTATAAACGTCTTTATAGAAGTTATTCGTATTATTGATGAATAGGTGTCAAAATAGTCAACACCTTTCTATTTATAGCCTTTTGTAACCAACCTAACATCATGTTTATCTATTGAGACTTCAATTTCTATTTCTTTTTAAATATCCATTTGCAGACAATAGGTTTACAACTGGAAGGTAGATCAACTAAATCTCATGTGTTCTTACACATTCTGGACTCAAATTCACTAGATAGATCAACCAATCAAGAAATTTGTTCCATCCAGTTGCACTATAGTAATGCATAACTATTAAACATCAGGTGAGGCCATAGCCTCTCTAAATGTTTGGGGATCATCTTCTACTAAATATGTTAAAAATCGGGATCGTAAGTAGTAGAAGTCCTTGCATGTTTACTTTTTCAAGTTCAAACTCTTCCTCCAGTGAAGAGTCTTCCTAAACTCTAGATTCTGAATCAATTTGTTTCCCCTTTACCACAATTTTTCCTTTCAAAGGAAATTTATCCTCAAAAAATTCAACATCCCTAGACTCAGTTATTCTGTTAACCTCCATAGAATTATTATTTGATTGTATTATTAGAAATCTGTTGGCATTGTTGTTTTAAGCATAGCCGAGAAAAACAGTCTATTGTTTATGACCAAGTTTGGTTCTTTAGGGGCATGAACAGACACCTTAGCCAAAAAAAACCACACTCTTAAGTATTTATAAGATGGTTTCCTATTTTTTTACATTTCATAAGGTGTATTATATGTGTCTTTAAATGGAACTTTGTTAAATATGTAGCATGCTGATAGCAATGCCTCTCCCCAAATGTTCATAGGAAGCATTTAACTAATTAACATTGAGTTAACCATGTCTTTTAAAGTTCGATTTTTTTCTTTCAGCCTTATTATTATACTGAGGACTTAGGACGCTATATAGTTTCATGTATTATCCCATTTTTTTTGACAATATTTGATTAGAGGACCATAGTCATATTCTCAATCTCAATATGATAATTTTAATTCTATTTCCTAACTGATTTTCTACCTCATTTTTGTAAATTATAAATTTTTCTAAAGCTTTATCTCTGCTTTTTAGTAAGTGAAGAAGAAGAAGGGGGGGGTGGATGTTAGTTTACTGCCGCCAAAAATCAGCCTGAGGACTGGTTTCAAACCATGAAAACGACTCCAATCCAACACTTAGAAATTTCTATATGTCCATCTAGGGTTGAGCCAAACATCCATACGGTCAGAAATCTCTAAGAATATGCCACATGGCTCATATTGTAGGCTGTTCTACCAATTGAATGTGCCGCCCCTTGAACAAAAGCCTGCCTTCGCCGCTGCCTGTTATCTTCTTCTAACTTCAGTCTAATTATTAGGCCTTGTAGTGTCATTTCTCTCTTACGTTGCAAATTGTTCTTGAAATCCATTCAAGAAGGTTGAAGTTTTTCTATGATAGAGGCTACCTGAAATCTGGCTCGGCCGCTGTCTGTTATCTTCTTCTAACTTCAGTCTAATTATTAGGTCTTGTAGAGTCATTTCTCTCTTACGTTGCAAATTGTTCTTGAAATCCTTCTAAGAAGGTTGAAGTTTTTCTATGATAGAGGCTACCTGAAATCCTTCACAGATTTTGTAACCTTCAAACAATATTTCATGAAAAATTAATTGCAGTTCTTCATCTGAGCAGTTACAGGTTTATCATCTTCCATTTTAGTCGAGAATATACCAACCACAAACTTTTTTGACCCAACATCTTCAGTTATACATAGACCATAATTCCCTAGCAGTAGGGCAGTGAACATAAACATCATACAGATAAGCAACCAAACCATTCAATATGTAGTTTTTGTATGTGTAAATAAGCAGGTTAATGCTCTTGAGCAATATCAGGAAAATTCCCAGTCAAGTAATTTTCCAATTTCAGAGTAGTCTAAATAAAATTGCATCTTTTTATGCTACCTTTTGAAATTCATTCCATCAAATGGATTGCAAATATGTTAACATAGGACCATTTGTTCTGTGGGGGATTCCATAATCACGCAGCCAGGCAGATTCATCTCATTCTGTGCCAGCTGTTGTTATATAGGGAGAATTTTCCTCCACAACTAGTACAGATTACTGAACAATAGATAGTGCCCAGGAGGCCAGTGTATCATCTTTGAAAAGTTCAATGTTTTGTTACAAGTAGGTCTAAGGTTCCAATCATGCTAAACTTGCAAATTTTGGTCCATCATTTCTAGGGATAATGGTATAAAACAGCTTGTCAAATTTGCTGGCTGTTGAGGATGTTTTAAAAGGTTCTACTCCCTCATTTCCTCATCTGATTAGCATGCGACATTGTATAACACATGATATGAATGTATACATGTATGTAATATGTATTTATTTATCTACATTTCTTTTTAATAAATTGTGTTATTGCTTCCTTGATTGAGGATTCCCTGTGCAGCTTGTGATCCTCGAAATCCGCATTCTAGTTGCATATCACGCACACATGTGGAAAAAAGAAACACATAATATTGCCACACGGACTTAGTAGAAATACGAACCATAACAAAAATGCAAAAGGAGGCTTCGGGCTTAATGGAACTATTAAGAGGAAATCATTTCATGGTTAATCTTCATATTCTCCACCCAGCTCCAATCCCCAAGCAAAAGGAAAAAGAACAAAGAGAAAGAAAGAAAAGGCACTTGAAATCCTGGATGATTGAATTTCTGAAGAGAGAGTTTGTAGCTTCAGATTTCTTGAAGTGTCATACTGCCAATGCTACATGATATCTACCTCCAATTTTGAAGTCGTGATGGTGAATGCATATTAATATATGTAAATTGTTCTTGAGCAAGAACACAGCTAACCAGATAAATATAAATGAAAAAGAAAGAGCAATTATAATATGTTGGATGATGTGTCCTCAAATCAGCATGATTGGGTGCAGATCATGGTGTTCCAAAGTAGCCTGATGTTGGGAGAAAGATCAGATGGATACGATCGATACAGGGATTGGCGGCTCAATGTTGATAATATGTCCTATGAGGTGTGGTTTTCTTCCTTGTTATAAACTGCTTTTGCAATTCTTGTATGTTTCATGTACTAAAATACATTCAATAGTGATGATACCAATCACTGTATCTTATAGTTATACCTCTACTCTGGTGGTGCAAACAGGAATTACTTGAGCTGGGTGATCGAATTGGGTATGTGAGCACCGGGTTGAGAGAAGATGAGATATTCAGCTGCGTCAGGAAAACTAAGCACTCAATTTTGGGTCATCTGCCATCGCATTTCCCAACTGAAACAGAGAGGAAATGCAGCATTTGTCAAGTGGGTTTTATTACTTCTCTTTGTTTCTCATTTACCTTATTTTTCCGCCTTTTGTCTCTTGCTATTTGCCCCATGTACAAGTCTAGAATATTGTTCGTTTACATATGCATGTATATATGTTGTACAGGAAGAGTATGAAACAGATGATGAGGTGGGGAAGTTGGATTGCGGCCACAGCTACCACATATGTTGTATTAAGCAGTGGCTTCTGCGGAAGAATGCTTGCCCCGTCTGCAAGGCTGCTGCAGCTGCTCAATACTAAGTCTGTGGAGGACTCTTCATCGTCCCTTTGGCCTCACAAATGGGTTTTGGATCAGTTCAGTCCCTTTATTACTTTGTGAATAGATTTCAACTCCAAAATAAGCAAGCATTCATTCTTTGGCGTGTGATTCCCATCTCTAATTTCTTAATAGAAAATCATGGGCTTTTTGGTGAGAGCCAAGCTCTCAGAAGAGTCTTGGGCTGTTGCTACTCTACACTACTGTTGGCTGTTAGTTTCATTTTGATTGAACTGATTTTTGGGGAGGGATGAAATCATCTTCACCATCATCATTACCAGTTAATCATGTTCCTTAACTTTTTGCATGCACTCATGGCAGGACGCAAGCCAATTGTCCTAGTTTTCTGTTTCTTCAGTACCAACTGGTGGTTGAAATGCAAAAGTGACTGCTTGAATTTGAGCCCAGAAACCAGTGAAGTGAACTTCTTAAAGAGCACAGAAACATCAGAGCAACTATAAATTGGAAGACAAACCAGAAGATCTTTTTTCCTTTTTTTCTGAATTAAGAACTTTTATTAAAAGGGAAAAGAAAAAGATACAGCCAAGGGGAACGAACTGCATCACAACAAAGGAAGGCATGCTGGCGCCCCCAACCCTCATCCATCATCTGCACTCCACCCCATGAGACCCAAGCTCAATTTACATATCTAAAATAGGGCCTGTTTGTTCTCAACAACAGAAGAATACAGGCCTCCCTTCCCACCATTGACAAGAACCACCTGGAAGACTACACCCATGACTTGCACAAGTATCTGCACTAAAGTTGACTTTCTTCCATGTTGAGCTGATCAGCATCCAATCAAAGTCAAACAAAATCACTTTCCACCCAGATCTAACTTTCCAAGGGATGTTCCCTTTGAGGAAGGCTTGCACAGCAGCTTCAGAATAGCTATGTAGTTGGTGACTACCCTGAGGTTCTCAACTAGTAACCCTTTCCCTTTGCGGAGTCCTCCCTAAAAATAGCTCCAATGCCACCCACACCAGGATTCCTTTTGGCAGCCCGATCACAACTAATTTTCACTTCTCCAGGATGGGGAGAGACCCATCTGCACTCCTTGATTTGAGGAGCTCTACTTGGCTTGGAACTAAGGCCAAATTTTTTCAAGATGAGAAGATCACGCACTCCATTTTTCATGAACTTTCTTGACTGACGAGCAGCAAATTGAACCTCCTTTACCACTCCATTTTTCATGAACTTTCTTGACTGACGAGCAGCAAATTGAACCTCCTTTACCACCATACGGATGATAGCTTCTTGATGCACTTAGCATCGTCAAAAACTGATCTGTTTTGGCATTTCAACATGTTCACCATACCTGAGATCACTACAGAACACAATAGATCTCTTATCAAGGGGCTGCTGGCTTTGCTCAGAGAAATTAATTCAACCCAACTCCCCCCAGTCCCATGGAAGAAAAACAGATCTGCAACTTAGTTCCAAACCTGCGTAACGTGTTGCATTCCAATAGGACATGCTTGGTATTCTCTTCGTGGCAGAGGATGAATCTAGAGGCCAGATTCATTCATCTCCTCCTTATCTGATTGTCGACAGCAACTGCCCCTGCATAATCTTCCAGGCCAATTCTGTGGTTCTAGGATGAGTGCACTTGGACCAGATCCATTTTACCCACCGACCTTTATGCCTTTTCTCCTTTTATTTAGTCCTCTCGGAACCTAACATCTGTTATCCACAATTAAATCTGCAACCTTTTCTTTACATCTCCTCCAGATCTCTTTTTCTACTTGAATGATATCCTTGACTGCATGGTCACCAGCCCAAATATCTCTCCACAAATCAACTTCCTAACCATTTCCAATGATCCACCCATAATGATGTCTCATTTCCATGAAGGCCCATTTAATACCAGGCCAAATAGAGGAGCTTTTGTGGTAGGGGAGCAGGTCACCCAAGGTCATATAGTATGTACCTCTCATGAACACTGTCCAATCATCTTTCCCCTCAAGCATCCTCTATGCGAGCTTCATAAGCAATGATAAGCTCACATCTCTGAGCTTTCTGAGTTCCAGACCACCCTCATCCCAAGGCTTGCAGACCTTGTCCCAAGCCACTATCATCATCTTCCTCTTAGAAGGCCAAGAGATCTCCCACCCAACCAGCAGTCCTTCTCCTGATCTTGTTGACAAGAGGTCTCACTAACATCCGAACCAAGTGGAGTGGAACCCAAAACACTCCAAGACTTTGAAAAAAAAAATCCCAGTTTAGGGAGTTGTAAGCTGAAATGTCAATCTTGATCCCCAGGTTCCCACCAGCTCTCTTCTTTTCAATTCATTGATCATCTCACCAGCTCTCTTCTTTTTTCAACTCATTGATCATCTCGGAAGCTAGCCCAATATTGCTCTACATCCTCCTACCATGAATGAAAGCCATTGCTCCTTGGGCACGATCTTACTAGCAATAACACTAAGCTTGGCTGTCATCAACTCAGTAATAGTCTTAAATAGGAAACTACCCAGGCAGATAGGTCTAAACTGACCCAACTTACTGGCACTCTCTTCCTTGAGAATAAGGACTAACAAATTGGTGTTTAAGGCCTCTGGGAATCTTACCATCTCTGAAAAAAGAAATGACGATAACCTTTGATACATCTGCTCCCACAATGTCTCAACAGGCCTGATAGAATCTGCCTTGGAAAATAGTAGCTCTGACCTCCTCATTTGGTATTCTGGTAAGATCATCATTTTCCAAATGCATAACTATGCTTGGCACCGGCTACATCAGCTCCTCTTCAACACTGGAAGTAACCTTTTTAAACCTCTTTTTGAAGAATCCCACAATGTAGTTTTTAATCTCATACTATTGAGTAAGCAGGTTCCCATCCCCTGTTCTGATTTCATGAATCATGGAATGGCCCCTTCTGGTTTTAAACATGGTATGGAAGTAGGAAGTAATCCTATCTCCTTTGAGACACATGACCCCAGATTTTTGCCTCCACTTGAGCTCCTCCTAACTCTGAGAGTTCTAGTGAGGTCCTCTGCCTTCCTGTCTATGGCAATTGCTAACTGATCATAAGGGGGTCCCCCTCAAGATGACTCTAAAGCTCCTCTTAACTCCTTGGAGATTTTCTTCAATCTTTAAAGGATGTTGCCAAAGACCCCTATGTTCCAAACTTTCAATGCCACTTCCAATCTCTTAAGTTTTTGGGTCACCACAAATATAGGGGCCCCAAGCAGCTCTTCCTCAACTTCCAAAAAAGTTGAAGAGAGCCACCTCTTCCGAAATCTGAAGGGAATATTCTCAGGTTTGGGGATTGTGGAGTTCCAACCAAGCAGAGGAGAGTGATCAGATCTATGTCTAGGAAGCACTATATAACTCCACCCAGAAAAAAGCATCCAGTCATTGTTGATTGAAGAAACATCTGTCCAACTTACTAAGGATTCTTCCATTCCCCATCTGTCTATTAGTCCAAGTATCCTTGAGACCGAGCCTATGGCCTTCAATTAGCACACAGTTGTCTCATACTACTAACTCTTCCATCATACCCACAGCAGGTTTTCTACCCCCTTTCTTCTCTTCAGTACTCAAGACAGCATTAAAGTCCCATATTACCAGCCAAGGTTGCCATTCTGACTGATCTGTTGTAGCTCACACCACAAATTCCTCCCATCAGCAGCCAAGGCATAAGCATGGACCACAGTAATTAGGCCTTGTTGAGAAGAGATTGTAATTTGTCGATCTGAGTAGGAAATGACCACAAACGTAGGAAGACTAGAATTCCACAGCACCCATAAATTCCCCGTCTTGTAAGAATCATTAGACATGATCTCTCTAGCCAAAATCCTGGTGAGAACACAGGATATCTGGCCTATTCTGATTTACCAGCATCTTTAGTTGCCTTCTAGTTTTACCATTCCCCACTCCTCTAGCATTCCAGAACATAACTTGCATGTGTATTGGGGTGAATCCTCGTGGTCGAAGCTCTATCGCTCTCTAGAGGAGAGACAGTGTTGCACCTATTCCCAATAGCCTTACTCCCATTCCTCCAGGGATCAGAAGGGAGCCCAACAAACACAGCAGCAAGCTGCCAGCCCTCAACAATGTCTATTCAACCCAGCTCAAATAGCTGACTGCAGAAAGCACAGCAGCTTGGGAACCCTTAGCAGCACCACCTTCCCGATCCAAGTTGGTCCAAAGACTCAGAACCACCATATGGGCAGTCCATAACATGCCAGTCCCTATCCAAGCACTGCTCTCCAAAGGGTAAGCATTGCTACTCCAGACCACTTTCATGTGTGCGATGAAATAAAAAAGAAGCTGGATGATAAAGGTAAGAAATATACCTTGGCTACAGTAATGTGACAAAGGGTTACAAGTTGTACAAATCGAAAAGCGGAAATATTATTCTTAGCTGTGATTTTACCTTTGATGAACAGGGAGTGTGGAATTAGAGTCAAGCAGAAAAAAGACACTCTGGAGTCTGAATTTGAATGATGAAGAGCAGGGTTGAAAAACAGACAATGCAGCCTGTCTCTCCCGATGCATTACAAAATCAGGGGGCGTCATCAACACTTCCTAAGTGCCAATATATTATGCCAACACATTATCAAGATTATGTTATGTCTAATGATGATGATGTGTCTGATGAAGAGTTGGTGAACTATGCTTTATTTGCAGTCTGTGATCCAATGACATATGAGGAAGCCTCCTGTGATGACAGATGCATCTATGCCATGGATGAAGAAATTCATGTGATTGAGAGAAATGATACGTGGGACTACTCCTCCAAGTGGTACGAAATCAATTGGTATCATCGTACTCGAGTTTTTCCAGTTGGAAGACTAAGTAGCTGATATCTTTACAAAACCTTTGAAAGCTGATGATAGCCTTATCATGTTGAAGAAGATGATGGGGATGATTACATTCCGAAATCTTAGTTTAAGGGAGCCTGTTAGAAATCCTAAGTAAACTAAGATTAGGATTGAGAGTTCTAGAATTTTTTTCATTTTAGAAAGTAGTTTGCTTTGAGAGCATACATGGTAGGTGTGTGAGGTATGAGAGAAGATTTGCTTATAGTTTTCCCTTTGATTTGATATTATTTTATTCTCTTCTTTTTCCTCTTACACATTTTGAGGTGATTAGTGTATATTTAGTTTTGTGCCCACAAAGATGGTAGTCAAATGGATATATGGAGGGACCCAGAGATACCTGACGTGGATAACCACACGATCAATATCTTATGCCCTGCAACAATGCCAAATTGAGAGTGTTAAGGACCTAAATAATAACTCCTGGACGACATGGAAGAGGGAGCTGATCAGTTGGCAATCCCCCACCCCCCTCCCCTTGAGGTAGCATTGAAGATCTTAAAGATCAACATTAGTCAGCAGCCCTTCCTAGAAAGAATGGTGTGGATTCCCAACCAGAACGACAAGGTTCAGCTCTAGGTCAGCACACCACTTGATCGAAAACCATCTTTCGCACTCCATCCCAAGTAACCTGTTATGGAAAAAACTATGCCATATCCAAGTCCCTAACAGGTATAATCTTTTCCTAACAGGGAATGGTCCATGTTTGGAATGCCCTCAAGGCCCAAATTCAAGATTTAGACTCTGCATGCCCCATGTGCAACAAGGCCAAGGAAACCATTGAGCATCTTTTCATCGAATGTGTGATACGAACTAGAAAAATAACAAAATAAAAGAAAACTATTTTTTTTTACTGACATGACCACTTTGAATGGAAAAACCTCCAGAACTCGCATATTTTCTCCTTCCTTTCTCCCTAACCCAATTTTCTTATTTATGATTTTTTTTTTCTATTACTTATAAGGAAGCCCATATCAATCAAGCCTTAATCAAATCTAATTTATTTTATTTCAAATCTAATCTAATTCCTGCTCTGCTATCTAAATAATTCTTCTTTCCAAAAGGGATCATAACAGTGACTTTGCTCTGTGTTTGGTTCAGGTTACCTATTGGACTCCAATGCTCTGAAGTGATCAACATGACCCTAAGTGAATGGCAATTGAGTCATGTTGAGGGCCGATATGAATTAGTTAATGACAAACCAAATCTAAGCCAACTTGTGGGCATCACAATGAATAATATTTGGGAGACTTGGAATGGCTGTGTTCTCAATCAGATATAGTCAAACCCGAGTGAAATAATTCAGAAGATTATTCAGTTACGGTCCAAATTTGACTATAACAATGCTAATGGTGTCCATCAATAGAAGTAAAAATAATTAAAAACAAAAGCAAAGCGGTCTGAGCAGGGAAGAAATGGGTCAAACAGTATGTTGAAGGGGCATAAAAAAAACAGATGGCAAAGCAGGTTTTGGGATTATTCTTTGCGATGATCTTGGTAAACACATTACAGCTGCAAGGACTCCACAGTCTCTTACCCCGAAAGAAGCAAAAGCACGAATCATGAAAAGAGGTCTGGAGCTGGCAGTACACCTGAAGATTGAGAAGCTTGTAGTAGAGATTGATTTTTTTTATAAGTAGAAATTGATGCCTTCTAACATTATTAGTTTTATATCTTGGGAAAATCTTCTTGTGACTTGGAGTACAGCACCTGTTTTGATTGATGTTTGAACTTTCTAAAACTCCATGTAGTTTTTCTAGTTTGAGAGTTTTCTGCCATGGCTGGAAACTATTTTAGTCCAGGATAGAGCTTTGTCAGATGCTTGTAACGGTTAATTTCAAGCTTTTATCATCATTTATAACTGTTCTCGACTTTTGACAAAAAAGATAAATTTTCTTTGAAATTTTCTTCACAAAATTTCTCAGGATCTTCAACTTATATTACAAACCTCTCAGAATACATTATCCAACAGAAATTTGCTTTGTCAAGCATTCCTAAAGTCTTTAAAGACAAGAACATTTGTTGAGTCATTCCCTTTTTCTCTTATATTTTCTTTGCAATCTATTCTTAGAATTTCAGAACATGCTATGAGAAAAAATTAAGTGCATAATGCTAAACCATTTCAACCAGAAAAAAAAGGACAAGAAAAAAGAGAAGGAAGCAGACTTTAGGGCTGTTTGAATCACCATTTTTTGTGCTAGAAAAATATATTTTAAAAAGCCTTTTCATGCAAAAGTATATTTTTTTCTGGCGCAAAAATGTCGATCCAAACTGCCCTAATCTAACCATAACTTATGATGGATAACAGGTGCACCATGTTCTCATATGTATTCCTTCATCATCATCAATTGCCTTATACCAACTATCTGGGTATATGTATTCCTTCACGATTAATTAAATATCTGGGGAATTGTATTATTTCATGAACATTCACCACAAGAAAAAGATATAGATACAACACTGACATACATTCATGAACAAACTTCCTTTTCCCCGCATATTGGCCAGGATTGTGGGTGGTCCCCTCTCTCACTTGGAATTCTTTATCAGGGAGCTTTCCTTTCTATGCAACAGGAAGGCAAAGAACTCCAGAAGTTCAGAAAGATGAGAATGAAGTTTCCTGTTACACAGAATTATGTCACATCATGTTGACTGAGGAACTCAACTATACATGGGTACACTTGATTGACCGCCTGCATAAGAAAAAATAATGAAAAGCACTAAATAACCATGCAAAACTTACCAAAGGATTTTCTTCTGGTATCATGATGTAGATAAGAAGTTTTAACCTCCAAAGAAAAATAAAATGAAAAAAAAAAGAGCGTACCAAACGTCCTCCCACCAAATCATAGTGAGCATAATGTGGGCCACCTGGTTCTCCGAAGACTTTACAAGTAACCAAATGCTGAGGAATGATCTTGACAGTTTCTGTTCCAGTCACACCATTATGAGCCAGAATAAAAATAAATAAATAGCGATTACTTTGGAGGATTAGACCCCGTTAAATGTAGAAATGTTGATCATCTCCAATTGTAACCTACCATACACAGCTTCAGGTGGGCAGATCAAGTCCTGGTCTCCTGCAAGTGCTAGCACAGGAATGTTGCTTTTATGCAGATGGTCCTTGTAAAAGAAAGTACCATTCCTGTCACGTAATCCACCCTCTCTGAAAGCTGTTGTCAGCTGCAAGAGAAGCTTAGCGGGTATAGTACCTGTTAATTGAGATCAGACCAGCATCAATATCTAGTACTCAGAGGGGCAAGATAAAAGTAGGGACAGGGCACTGATGTGACAATCCTAATGCAAACTAGTACATGTAGAAGAGAAAGACACAAAGATTCTTTTGGGAAAACAAAGCATGGTGCAGCGTGAACACCAGTTCGTGGATGGATAATGATGGCTTCTTGCTTCTCTTTGCACCAATCAGTGTATGAAACCAATGGAGTGACTCTTGGATGGGGCACAAACAAGCATAGCTAACCAGTTAAGATTAAGATTGTCCGATGAATACAACTTTGGGGCTGTGGTTCAGACGAGATGCTCAATTGGTTGGAAGGTTCACTGGTACACAACTAGGAGAAAAAGTCGCCATCATTCACAATGGAGTGTATTAACGGAACCAAGCTATATACCTAGGAAAAAAATAGTGATGATAACTAGCATGATAATACAAAGAAGACACTTCCTGAGCAACTTGGATTGGGATATGAATGTTCCCTATATCAGGGTCGCTTTCAGAAATTTTCTCACAGAGGCCAAATCTCTTTTCCAAGATCCCCTAGGTTTTTAGAGATCACTTATCAAGCCCGTTGATAGCGGACAGAGACTTGTTGAATGCTATTAAACGGGCCAAAGGTGTGGAGGATACCTTGTGGAGGCTTGCCCAATGTGATTGATCATATTAGAGAGTATGACCTCTTATTTTTTTTTCTACATGTTAAGGGGAGCAAATATCACAGACCCCTGATCCAGAAGTCACCTTTTCCTTTCCTTAAACCTGAATCTTTGCGATTACTTCTAAATTGAATGCATCCCTACGTGTCAGGTGCCTACCCCAAAGGTTGATCCCAACACCCCACAAGATGAAAAATCAGTGCAGTGAGATGCATTGGCTGTGTGCTGCATGGTGTCTGACAAATGTCTGCAACCCAAGAATGGCAATCTAAGAGCACAATGAGGCAAAGCCCTTGATGCAAGTGAACTGCTGGTGGCCTGTGCAAGCAACTGCGAGCTGCTGCCACTTACCATATTGGAGCCCCAAAGTACCGCCGGCATGCCCAGCTGATCCAAGAGTTCCTTGGGTACAAGGACAGCAGCTGTATTGTATGGTAGTGGAATCACTATAGCATCACAGCAAGACTGAGATCACCTTTGCTGTAAGCCTGAGAGAGCTGCCACGGGGGCTTGGCATCTCAGCAAAGCAAATCCAAGAGAAGGGACAAGGCCCCTTGTTCTCATTTGCAACAGTCACAAGACTAGGGTATCCTGGAGCCTAAGGCCAGTAGGCCCAAAAGGTGAGACAGGCCCTGCAACCCTAGGCCTACGAGGATTGTGTATCACGCCTCCAAATCCGATATCTGGTCATATTGACATTTCTCGTATCTTGAGGTGCGATCTGATCATACAAACGCGTAGTTAAACAAAACTGGTATTACGATGCAGCGGAAATACACCGGATAATTTTTCATTTTGTTCAAACAATCCATAAGATGAAACGTACTTCATTGACACATTAATAATGTCAGAGGATCTCTCACCTCAAACAAAACCGTAATATGCCCATCCAAAAGAAAACATTGTATATATATCATACTCCCAAATACATATTACTAAATGGTCAAAAGACCTACGTAACTCATGTATCATTCTACAAGATAGAAGAATTAAACAAAATATAATATCGTCTCTAGTACAAGTCTATCAACAGAAATGTTGGAAACATCAGACCAACTTCCCCTTATCCCTTCCTGAAAACAAAACATTTTAAAACGATGAACTAGGGCCCAGTAAGTACATTCCTTATGCGTAAAACCACTTAAATCAACGACTTTTGTTTATTTTAAAACAAATATGATTTGCAAATGAGTTTCACATGTAATTCGATAAAACTCAATTCTCCATCAATTACTTACGTATAACTTCGAATACAATGACGACCTTTCACATAACAGTCAACATTTCTCTTATCAGAATACCCGTGACCATTTCTATACAGTCAAACTATCAATTCTGATGTATTCAGTACCAACATTCCATCGGTTCTAGTGTACAATGTCAACACTTCTAGCCTACAAGTAGACTCCATAATGTGCACACTAATTGTTTTATTAGGTATCCTCTCTCCGGATTCCCTAATTTTCTTTTAGGTATAAATACCCGAGGGGTCTCATGAATGAGACAAAGCCTCTCCTTTAGGGGACTGGAACCCCAAGGGGTCTTAAGGAAATAAGACAACGCCTGATACTTTAGGAGACTAAAACCCTAAGGGGTCTCAAGGAAATGAGACAACGCCTGATTCCAACTAATCTGATATTCCATATTCTCAATGACGTTCTTATTCATGTCCTTAATCGTATTTATATGCATAAAACAGTAATGTTTGTAGAAACATCTTTACATGCATAACATTCATATTTTAGCATTTTGAAACTAAAAATAAGAACATTTAAGTTAATATTCTAGAAAACGAATACATAAAACAGATGAAAAACGTATATATCCCATTTTAAATGAATTTGAGCATGACTTCATCCAACTAAATAGATTACACATGTCCTCATCTATCATAATTTCATACTTTTAAGATTACAAGAAATCATCAATGCATTTACACATTTAATGTAGAAAATACAAGAATTGGGATTTTTCCTTGCTAAAATTTAACAGATAACAAGAATAACATTTTCAGTCATTTTCCCCAAAAATAATATAATTTTCTAGAATTTTTCTACAATATTCTGTGAATTTTCTACTATTTCCAAAATAAAATAACATTTATAAATAGATAAATAATTAATTAAATAAATAAAATAATTAATTAATTAATTAAATAAATAAATAAATGCATAAAATAAATAACTATGTACTTACCCGTGAATACGCTAGAATCCCGAATCCTTGAACCTCGTACGGCACGAATCTCGAGATAGTGCGTATCTCGAGACAATGGGCCTCACAAAAAAAAACTTTTCAAAGGACCTCCTGAATATTTTCAGGAATTCCTAGGAATTTTCTAGAATTTCTTCTAGTTGAGGGTTTTTTTTGCAAATATTCTTACCTCAGGGGTTAGAATGCAAATACCCAAACTGATGTAATTTTCTCAAGGCATAGCCTTGTATTTATAGAGGTTGAAAACTCAACTTTTCATTCATATCCAATGTTGGACTATAATTTTGAACATTGTCCTTTTTTTTTTTTCAAATTTTAAATTTTTGATATCAAACTATAGCATATAAAAACTTAAAATGTTGCCCAGAACTAAACACAATAACTTTTGACTCGCACGTCCGATTTGGACAAACTTGATACCGATAGAAAGCTATTGTTGAGACATTTAACATAGCATACATATAATGTTCAAAGTATTATAAAAAGTCTACTATAATATTGCTAGAAATAGAGTCATTACATTGTGGCTGCGATCTCTAGAGTGCACTTCACAAGAAAACCTGTTGACATTTTGGCACTGACAACCAAAACCGTGACCAACTACAGTAGTCTCATAAAAAATGAGATTAGGAAAACTGTAGTGTAGTCTAAAGCGTTATGGCATGCACTATGTAGGCGGAAGGGACCACCAAGCACCTGGTCATCTAGGTTACTCCAACACATTCAATAAATAAATAATTAAATTAAAAAAAAACTGAAGAAATATATTTTCTATATCATCAAAATGGCACTGCACTGCATAAATATCCATACAACTACTTCATAAATAAACACATTAATACTATTTAATTTTTATTAAAAACCAAAACTTACTCTAGTTAGAACTATATACTATTTAACAGTAAATAGTTAGTAGAGGTCTTAAAGGGAAAGCACATACATAGCAAATCATGAAAGCCACAAACTCCAAACACAAGTCCTCAAAGCATAATCAGCTTCTCCTACGTTTGATCTTTGAAGGGAGTTGAATCCACAAGATGAGGTATGGTAGGAAAAGCTTTGGAGAAGAAGCATTTCCAAAAATCTCTTCCACTTAAATTTTTTAAATGTTAGTGTGTTTGTTTTTAGGGGTATTATGGTATTTTTGCATTATGTTATGTACTCAAGTTATATACATACATACATACATACAAGATAGATAGATGAGGAGGCCGAACTAGCTTAGTTCAACTCTCTTTAATTACTGTCCTCTGTTCTCTTCTACTCTCTACTTCTCTACATCTTCTGTAACTTTACATGGTATCAAAGCAACCCTAATACGTGAACAATACCAAGAACGGAACCGTAGTCTTAATCTCTTTTTCATTTCTTTTTCAGTTCCCCTTTTGTGCAACTTTTGGGTTCTTCCTCTTTTTAAGAGATTATAGAAAATTACTTATCAACAAGAAAAACATTGAAGCATGTAACATATGATTGAAGTCAATGGGTCAAAACCTATACTTACAAAAGTTGTTCAAAACAAGCTTTTCGAGCAACTCGGGATGCATCATGTCCTCAGCTGAAATCTGAGGATTAAGCCAAGACAAGACATAAGGAGGACGAGAGGCAAGAGGATGAGCAGCCGCAAGTAATGCCCCTAACGGAACAACGGGAACATTAAGAGCCTGAGCAGGATCTGCCTGCATGACATGGAGAACTATTAACATTTGACAAATGCTATTCTACTTACAAGTAGACAATTTTCAAACTAGAACAGTGAAGATCTGGTCTGAGAACATGGATTTTTCAGTTACACTTACAAGGGGCAATAGTGGTTTAAGTGAAGATTTTGAAGATGTATAGTCGAGAGATGATGCCAAAGTAACAACTGCTGCCAATCCAGAGTTTCTTCCTTCAAAACCTTGCAAGATGAAATATAGGAGTGCACAGAAACATAAATTTATAATGGCTACCGAAATAACAAAAAAAAACATTTTATAACTATTATGCTCCAATTAATCTCAAAAACTGTAAGAACTCGCAAATTCTGGCCATTGCATATGTAAGTAAAACATGAACCAGAAAAGATAAAGAGGTTTGATGAGGAAAAGAATTATTTCACCAAGAAATTTCCCAACAATCAGCATAAAGCTGTGTGCTTTAATAAAAGGCCAGTATACCAAGCTGAATATTGCATTGTGATGCCATCAGTGAACATTTTAAATAACACAAATACATCAAGATCAAATAACACACACAACAAAGCATTGAGATGAGATTTTAAGAAACTTGCCTTAACAAAAGAGATGGGTTTAGACAGAATTGAATGGAGGAACAGGATTCGTGCAGCCGACCCATACCGTTGGGATAAGGCTTATGATGACGATGATGAAATTCTCAGTACTTCAAATACTTGTGTTAGGATGTGTAAAACACTATTGACTTGCATATGTTTCTCAAATGTTTTTCTTTTTTGGTCATGTAATATGTTATGAGTGGATTATCATGTTTTTTTTATATGTGTAAACTTTATTAAAGGCCAACGCCAAAACAAAAAAAAGCCAATGCTAAAGAGGTCTAGATGACCTACAAAAAGAAATGGCTTTACAAGGCGAACCTAAGAGATAGAAAAGCACCATCTAACTTCCATCCCTAGTACATAAAAGATCCCAACGAAAAACTAAATCTTCAAAAAATAGGCCCCTACATTCCAGAAACACCTTAGACCATAAAAACATCAATCCCTTGATGTTGAGGATGATTGAGGTCAAGTCTTCACTCTTGCCTTCAAACACTCTCTGATTTCTCTCCCTCCAAAGACCCCATATAATCGCAAATGGAAGCATCTTCCATAAAATGCTTCGTCTATACGAGAAGGCATGGGATTGCCAACCGAGAAAAAGATCCATAAGGGATGGAAGTTATAATGCTTGTTTTATCATATCTCGTAAAATGGTGCATTTTTTCAATGTTTTAGATAAGAGAGTGCATATTCGCACACCCCATTTCCTATTGGGGCGGACTCTTGGTCAGGGCACACTCCAAAAAGAGAGATCTCTCTCTAAAACTTGACTGACAGGCGACGGTCAGTGACCGCCCACAATATGAGCCACGTGGCACATTTTTAGAGGACACTGACCATATGGATGTTTTGCCAATCCATAAGTGGACCTACAAACCAAAAATCAACCTGATTAATGATTTCTAAGCATTGGATTGGAGCCATTTCATGGGTTGATTTTAACCGTGGGAATTTGAGCATTAATCGACCATTATTTGGGGTACAAGATCAAAGGTTTGAAATCACTAATCAGGCTGAATTTTGGTTTGTAGGTCCACCTAGGGATTGGCAAAATATCCATATGGTCAATATCGTCTAAAAATGTGCAGAAAGTTCCCAAAATGTGCAGAGACAGGTACAACATCTATAACGGCCTATTTCAGTAACATGGGCATTGGAATGTTATAGTGATTAACACAGGGAGGTACCCACAGATTCTCTTAGTTATTCCTTTCTAAATTTCCTTCAGTCAAATTTTCAAGGTTCATCTGCAGCAGGATAGCTCAACTTCGCTTGTTGCCTTCTAAACATATTTTGTTGCAATAGTCTTTTTATTTTTCTGTTTTTAGTTCAATCATTTTTAGAGCAAAACTCAGTTGGCTTGGTAGAATAATCACCATGTTCCAACCTGAGCGTGCAATTAAGATCACTATTAACTGCTTGAGGTTTGTGCTCAAACATGAGATAAACATGTGGATCCCAAGATAATCTCAAGGCGACACCCAACTGTGAAGTGTTTATAGTGTTAGGCGACACACACCCAGGTAACATAACTTATGAGCCCAACTCAAGTTTTCAGTTTTTAAATCACACATTTTTACAAATTTAAACAGTAATAACAATAATAATGACGATGATAATTATGCTGATGATAATAATAATAAATACTAACAATAATACTAATTGATTTATAATAAATATTTTATCATTATTATTATTACAAAGGAAGTAGAATGAAACAACAAATTGTACAGGTAAGCATCAATGTACATCTCTAAGATAAACTCCACAACTAGGTAAAATGGAAAATGAAAGGATGGACATGACAATGGCAACCAACACCTATATATGTTAAACAAATTATGAGGCCAAATCAGTAAAACTAAACAAAATTATTAACAGCTCACAAAACAAAGGAAAAGTTCACAAAACAAAATCCCTGGTTCAAAGGCCTAAAGCTGTGTTTATTATGAGTACAAGAAAAACACATTAAAGGACAATTATGACAAAGGATGGCACCATACCATATCGTGACAGCATAGCATACAGCAAGATACCCCCCATGGAGTGGCCAATGGCAAGCAAATTACCATCCTTTGGCTTGCTTTGAGCCCTTATATATTCCATCTACGATGATCATAAGTGAAATTGTCATATTCATTTCAAGAAGAGAAGTAGGTCAGATAAGTTCATATACACTCATCAAAAAAAAAAAAAAAAAGTTCATATACCATATACGCAACTTGGTAAAGTAGCAAAGAGGTTCTGATCAAGATATATCAAATCTGGAGAGAGCCAAATTAAAATAAGTTATCAGACTACTTTTAGCATGAAGAAATGTCACCTCACCGCAGCAGGAACATCCTCTTCGAGGTAGTTGTCAAAGTCCCAATCATACTTGACAATCAGGTCAAGCTGTTTCTGGAAATCCTCAATGGTTGTAGAAAAACGCTCTTGCAAGTCAAACAGCTGGGGTGAAACAGATCGTTGACCGTCCTCGATAATAGTAACAAGCCTTTGACTCAAATCCCTGACTTGGGTAGCAATAGCAGAGGTTTGCCTTGCTTCTAACAAACCTGAAAGCTTTCCCCTGATCTCATTAAAGCGATCAGATAATTGAGCATCTTCTAAAAGTTTCGATATTTGATCAAATAGTTTAGCAGACATGACCCTTGATTGACCTTCATTGAGAAAGCCCGAGAGTCTTTCAGACAAACGCATAAAAGTTTCTGTCAACTTTGTCACCAATTGTGATTCGTCCCACACGGTCGCCATCTCCCTCCCATTTTCTTTGACATCAAAGTTCTCAGCCTCGGTTAAAGCACCAAGGTTAATGATTGACTGATGCTCTACACAAAAACCACCATTTATGGCACCCTTATCAGAAGTTTCTATCAGCTCAGATATAACGCCATTATTCACAGATTGATCAATTGCGTCGGCCTCTGCTCCCCGTCTGCTCAACCCAGCACCTCTAACTTCAAGAATCCATGTCTCAAATCCTTGGCTGGACATGTGACGCGCAAATGAAGACTGCAAACAAGTCACGTGCATTAGTAACAGATTGAAGAATAGGGTTGCTAAGAAATGAATAAGATTAACAAGATAACAAGCAAATTCAGAATAATGGCTCGATCAATTAATCTTGCTAATGCTACTATTATTTCGAACTTTGCTCGCATCTCGGAGTTGAAAATTGGACAAGAAACAAACAAATAAAAGCAATAAAAATCATTCTAGAGATTGTAAAACAAACCAACAAAGAAAACATTGAAGTTGGATAAATGGATCATAGCAAAAACAAGTGCCGTCAAATCTTTGCCTAGGCGAGGCTTAGGCCAACACTTAGCTTGATCAAGAGCCCTAGCACCTAAAACATGGTTCAAGCAGGCACTACGAAAAGTTAACCTGGTTTTAAAATTTTAGTTAACAAATAAGTTAACTTTGCGATAATGATAATATATATAGGAGATGGGCAACAAGGCTATGTGCTTTCGAGACGGGAGGAAAACAGTTAAATGGGCAAATGAGATGGAGTTTGGGGAAGGCTGTGTTATCGACAGACCTGCTGATGGGGATGGTGAGCTAGTTTTCCCTGCTCTGAAGGATCAAGTGGGACTTCTGACCTACTGATGTAGTGTGTGGTGAAGGAGGAGGGCAGGTGCAGGAGGAGGCGTCTCAATGGTTACTGGGGAAGATTATGGATTTTGGGAGTTTGCTGGGGCGGTCATATAATGGCCCTGAGGAGGCAGTTCACAATCTCCTTGTGGAACTTCGAGGGGTGGTGCTTGTGAGAAGATGCATTACTAAAGTACTCAGGACCACAGTATCCCTTATAGTTCTGGGGGTGAGGAAGTTGCAGAGATGATGTCTGCATTGCTCTGCAGATCACCTTGCCATAGTAATAACTGACATAAATACCATCAGCGGGGATTCCAGAACAGAGAAGGATAAGGGTAAGGTGCACAGGAATATGCTGAATTTATCTTGCACTATGAAATTTGGGGGGGAGATCAGGTGAGAAAACAGATCGCAGAAGGGGAGGTGGGACAAAGTTAGCACTTTATGAAGCTATACTTTCCTGGAATTTTAGAGGGATGGGGAGCAAAGATAGGAGAACAATTATTTAGTCTTATTAGGAAGCGAAGAGCAAATATTGGTATTCTTTGGGAAAATAAGATGGAGGACTTATCGGAGCAGGTCGTTGAAGAGTGTTGGGGAAGAATTGAGTTTGGGTGGGCAGCGGTGCCAGCTGTGGGAGCAGCAGGAGGGATTTTGGCGATTTGGGACAGCAATGTGGTGATTGTTCTGGATTCTCTCTGGGGTGCGTTTTCAGTGTCTATTCTGGAGAGGACCAGTTTACTTGGGCTCTATCTGGAGTCTATGGCCCGAATGATTTTTTTTATCAGTATCTATGGGCCGAATGATAAGAAGCTCAGACTTGATTTCTGGGAGGAGCTTGATAATGTCCATGGGCTCTGGGATGTTCCGTGGTGTTTAGGGGGTGATTTCAATGTCATAAGATTCTCCTTCGAGAATAGTTATAGGGTCAACAGAAGCATGAAAGATTTTGCGGATTTTGTTGAAGGGAATTCCCATATGGATATACCTCTCAATGGAGCAAATTTTATATGGTTGAACAACCAGGATAATCCTACTATGAGTAGGCTGGACAGATCCTTGGTGAGTAGTTGTTGGGAGACTCATTTTACAGGTGTGATCCAGGACCCTATTCCAAAACCAGTCTCCGACCATGTTCCTATTATGCTTGTTGCTGGAAATCTCTGCAAAAATCCCCTCCCTTTAAATTTGAGAACACGTGGCTGAAAGTTCCAGGTTTTATGGAGTCAGGTTGCTTTTTTTTTTTTTGACAAGTAAAATGATTCATTAAAAAAGGGAAAAATCCCTTGGAGAGCCTACATACACCTCATACCTATCTTCATATGGTAGAAGATAGGCCTAACATTTCATCTCACCTGAACATGAAATGATCAAAAAAACAACCCCTAAACTCAGGGGTAAAGGAAGTCCAAAAATAAACGAATGCTTTAACTTTCAGAACCACCTCTTGAGCCCTTATTTCTTTCCCCTTGAAGATCCTTGAGTTCCATTCCTTCCATAGAGCTCACATAATGGCGAAGGGACAAAGGAGAGTTGGTTGCTTCTTAGTGGGAGTCTTCAATTTTCAGGGAGGGCGGAATATGTTTTCCCAATGAAGCTTAAGTCTCTTAAGGTGAAAATCAAGAAGTGTAAAAAAGATGTTTTTGGGAGAGTGAACCACAAAATGGGGAAGATTATGGAACAAACTGCCTCTCTAGATAATAAGGAAGAATTAGGAGTCACTTCTGTTGAGGTGATGAGGAGATGTAATAGTATATCCCTCTTGAAGATTGATGGGGTGGTAGTGGAGGAGGAGGAGGAGGAGATTAGAAAGAATTTTGTGGATTTCTATTCGAAGCTATACTAGGATCTGGGTTTTACTAAACCTCTGTTAAATGGAGTGTAGTTTGACAGGATCGCAGGGCGCATTGTGATTGGCTGGAAAGACCATTTGAAGAAGAGGAAATTTTTTAGGCCACCAGAGAATTGGGCAATGATCGGGCTCCTGGACAAGATGGTTTCTCTATCACTTTCTTTAAAGCTTGTCGATATGTGATCAGGGGTGATTTCATGGAGGTGATCAAGGAGTTTCAAGAGGAGGCTTATTCGAACTAGAGCTCTAATAGTAATTTTATTACTCTCATCGCCAAAAAAAAGAGCGGAGTCCCTATTCGACTATTGGCCGATCAGCCTTATTGGTAGTGAGTATATGATTTTGGCCAAGGTGTTAGCTTCTAGATTGAAGGAGGTGGTGGACCCAGTCATTTATCAATCTCAGGGAACCTTTCTCAAATGTAGACAAATTGTTTTTATGGTTTTTGATTGCTAATGAGTGCATAGACTCCAGAATTCATCTGAGTGAGCTAGGTATCCTTTGTAAAATTGATATGGAAAAGACGTATGACTGCATCGACTAGAAGTTTCTAGATTATATATTAAGCAGAATGGGGTTTGGTATATGGTGGAGAAAATGGATTGAAGTTTGAATTTTTAGTGTATTCTTCTCAGTTCTAGTTAACAAATGTCCATCTAGTTACTCCAGGAGATCCAGAGGTCTTAGGCAAGCAGATTCCCCCCCCCCCCTCAGCGGACTAATAGTTAAAGCAAAGATCAGATCAGAGGTGCAATTGAAGGTTTTAAAACTAAAGCAGAGCGCCCTATCATCTCCAATTCATTGATGATACCATCTCCTTCAATAAAGCATCACACAGTCAACTTAGATATCTGAAATGTGTCCTCAGATGGTTTGAAGCGACTTCTAGGCTTCGGATAAATCTGAAGAAGAGTAGCATTTTTGGTGTAGGTGAGGTGGTCGATTTGGAGGAACTTGCTGGTAGTTGGGGTTTGTAGAGTGGGAACCTTTCCATATTCTTACCCTGGTCTCCCCTTAAGGCCCTCTATAAATCTAAGGCCATATAAAGATTTGAGATGAGGCTAGCTTTGTGGGAATGTAAATACCTTTCTAAACATGGGAAGGTGACTCTCGTCAAAAGCATACTTTCGAGCCTTCCACTATATTTTTTTCTCTTAACCATTCCGAGTAGTGTGGCCAACAGGTTAGAGAGACTAATGGGGAATTTTTTATGGCATGGGAAGGGGGTGAGAAGAAATATCATCTTGTGGATTGGAATTTCATTTGCACGCTAAAGAAGGGAGGAGGCCTGGGTTTTTGTCAGCTGAGGGTTATGAACACTGCCCTACTAGGCAAGTGATTATGACGTTTTGGGGAGGGAAAAGATAAAATATAGAGAAGGGTTGTGCCTTGTAGATTTGGGGTAAACACCTTAGGTGAGAGAGTGACTAGGTTTGGTCGTCTTATAGAGTGGGCTTGTGGAATGGTATCTAAAGCCTATGAAAGTTTCAATAAGGGGATTCGTTATAAAATAGGGGTGGAGGATTGAGCGAGGTTTTGGGAGGATATTTGGTGCGGAGAAAAGTCTCTCTGGGGGCTTCCCTGCTCTCTATGCTATTTCGGACTCTAAAGACATTGTTGTTACAGATTGTATTGGGAATGGGGTGGGTGGTAACAGCTAAAACCTAGGTTTCAGAAGAAATTTCAATGACTAGGAGTTGGATGCCTTATCTCGGCTAGTTGTGAGGCTGGATTCTTTTCTAGGTTTGGAGGCACGGGTTGATAGTCGGGTTTGGAAGTGGGACGCGGACGTTGATGATAGATAAAATTCTCACTTACAACCATCTCATGAAGAGAGGTAAGTTTGGGCCGAATGTTATCTTTGTATGTAGAGCTTCTGAAGAATTCGTTCCCCCTTTTTTTTGCATTGTCCCCTTAGTAGTGAAGTGTGGGGAGAATTTCTTAGACTGTCTGCGATATTATGGGTAATGCTCAGTATTGCCAAAATCTCTTCTCTTCATGGCATTGATAGGCATTTGAGAGTAGGGGACAGATTTTGTGGCGTTTTCTCCCTTTGTTGTGTGCTGAATTTTGTGGAAGGGGGGGAAATAGTAGGATCTTTGATGACAAGGTTGGAAGGCTGAATGACATTATTACAAGGGTTGGCACTGCTGTTTTATTTTTGTTCAGCCCCTTTTAAGGATTTTAAGGGATTGAGTTTTGAGCATTTTATTTTTAGATGGGACGAGGTTCTATTGGTGATAGGCTTTGCTTTTTGTAATGCCTTTGAAGTTTTGAGAGATTCTCCCTCTCTTACTTCAGGTTTCTCCTTTGTATAGTGGGGTGTTTCCCCTTCTCTTAATACATTTTACCTTATCAAATATATATATAGGAGATAGGGATTTCCTTTCTCTTTGAAAAGAAGACCCTGCACTTTTCTCTTCACCATACTTTCCTCTCTTCTTCACTGAGAAGACAAAGCAGCACAACAGCCAAAAAATTTGCTTTTGGTAGGAGCAACAGATAAAGTCAGCTTATTCTTCTTGCTTGTGACATCAGCAGCACATTCGTGCTACTCTATAGCCGAAAATAGGTTCTTCTTGCTTGTGCCTGAGAACAGGTGTGCAGTAGCAGCTGTTGTTGACTATTGTGGACAGACATTCAATTCCTCTTCTTCTTCTTTCCCTTTTTTTTTTTGCATTATATTATTTGAAGAGAACTATCTAAGAATAAACTTCATTAAAGAGGCAAAAGCCAAGCCGAAACAGGGGAAACAGCTATATAGGTCAAGGAGACCTACTAAAGGCTGAAACCAAACAAAGAGCAAGAAGGAGGGAAAAAAAGGGGAAAAAACAAAAGGGGCTTCAAGCATCCCTAGAACAAAGAAGGTCCCAACAAAAGACGAAATCTTCAAAAAAAAAAGCCATCTACATTCCAAGAGCCCCTTTGACCATACAAATACCATCCCCTTGATGCTAAGGATGATCGATTGCAAGTCTAAATAAAAAGGAATTCTGGTCGCCTAATCGATGCCTAGGTTACCTCTGGGAAACCATGTTGCTTGCCTCTCGCCTAGCTCCTTTGACTACACTAGCAAAAACCATATGCCGATCCAAATCAAATTGGATAATGAGTTTTGAAAGACTGTTAGTGGATTGTGTAACCAACTATTAACCTATGTAACAAGGACACAACATTTTTAGGGTTTTTTGTTGTGTCAGACACATCAACATCCTGACATGTATCCCCGTGGCACCACTTATTTTAATGATTTTTTACTAAATAAATGATTTGTAAAAGGGGGTTGGTGTGTTACACCTCCATACAGTGCTTTGTCAAGTTGTAAAATACAGCTATAGTTGTTTGATAGTCTTCCCTCTTATAAATCTACTTATAACTATAATCTTTTTTTTTTTTTATCAGTTATAACTATAATCTTATAGGATAGCTCCATTGCTTATAGCAATGTTTTCTTTTACTTACCATATATTTCTTTCCTTATTTTTATTGAAAAAACTTTGATTTATATATAACTAAAATATTATCAGGTAAACAAATGTGTCTGCCTGTCGAGCTTCTTGAAGATGCTGTGTTGGACACCGACACATGTGTCCGTTTCCTTGTTACATAGCTATTAATAGATAATTAATTAAACTCATGAATGAAGGCACCATATAGGAAAAGAGTGCAAGAGGCCAAGAAGTCACGAAAAGTAGTCTTAGATGTCACAGATAAAAGATACATATGCAATAGTGAAACATATTGCTCATTGTAATATTCCTCGTCCTCCAAAAATTCCAAAGCACCAAAAAACCTCTAAATTCCTTGTGTTGCCAATTACTTGTAAATTATTCGGCAATTCCTCAGTGTATGTATATCACAATGTATATGACAACAAAATCAAGCATATTATGTAAACTTACCTAATTAAAAGAGATATTTCTTATTGTTTTATATTAATGGTCAAACTTTCCAATCTTAAATACCGGTCACTACACCATTCACAAAGTAGATGTTTTATTTACAACCTAGAAACAACTATGTAATTTTGTACCACGAGACATTCATTGTAGAACCCTATAACTTCAAAAGTGACAAATTAGTATAGAATAAATTCGCTAAAATAATGAACTATTAATTGTACTCCAAGAATAAATCATGAACGAATTGCAAATAAATATGAATAATTATGATGATGATGATAATAGAATTGAATGAAGGAATGGGATTCGTGCAACCGATCCCATATAGCTGGGATAAGGCTTATGATGATGACACCACAATATAATTCGAGTAAAATACACTTTTACAACTTATAACAAAGCTTGAACAAACAAGACAAGGAGAAAGGTGGAATCAATAAGAGATGCAACCAAGTGCTTGTTCATCCCTGCTAAAAGGAACAATGAAGTTACAAAATCTGAGATACAGTAGCAATGAAGCAAGAGATAGGAATAGTCAAACAATCATAACCAATTACAGTCCAAGACAGAAAATAAGTCATTCAAAATTTTATTTTATTTTTTATAAGTAAATAGTATATTTCACAAAAAAGGGGCAGATGAAGACCCCAGAAAAACAACTTAAAAGGGCTTCCAGAGAAGGACCCTAAAACAAAGCTATATACACATCACGAAAGTGGGGACTCATCCAACATCTCTTTAGGTAAAAGGATCAAAGAAACAACCTCTAAACTCGAAAGAGGCAGATGACTAAAGATACAAAAGAGCCTTAACTTTCAACACCACACTAGGAATGTCTTCTTCAACCCCTTTAAAGATACGAGAATTTATCTCCTTCCAGATCGCCACACGATGGCAAAAGGAAGGATTATCCATGGAAATCTTCGTCTTCCTTTGAAAATCTCCACCGCATTTCCTTGGATCACACTGATCACTTTACCCGGCACCACGTAAGCATAATCAAAATTGGAAGAAAAAAATATGACTGATGGAAAATGTGAAGGGACAATGGATGAGCAGATGATCTACTTACTCAGCATTGGACTTGCACATAAAGCATCTATTCGGCAACATCATCCCCCTACTATTCAAGTGGTCCACAATCAAAATCTTGTCTAGACTGGGCAGTCCAAACAAATAATAACACTTTCAACGGAATAGGAACCCCCCAAATGAGAGACAGGGGAAAGGAATCCTAACCCGTTGGCCTAAGAGGAGAGAAGAAAGATCTAACAGAGAAAATGCCTTTAGGGTCCCATCTCCAAATCCTCTTATCCAGCTCTGACGATAACAAAGGCTCGTTTCCCACTCTAAACAGCAAGGCAGCAAAACAGTGCACCTCCCAATCGTTAAGATTCCTCCTGAAACCAAAGTTTCAAGAAACATCTTCACATGTTCTCTCAACACAATCCTAAACCAAAGCTCCTTTAAGGTCCGACATGTGGTAAAGAGTAGGCAAAAAATTCTGTAACGATTCTTCTCCACACCAAGAATCCTCCCAAAATCGAATCCTGCCACCCCGACCTACTTTGTAGTGAATGCCCATAGAACAACAAAAATACGGTTGTTCCTCTCTCTCCAAACCACCCGTAAAACAGAAAAAAGGAAGGATGCACCATAAATATCTGCCTCTACCACTGAAAATGTTCTGTCGGCTGCCTTGAATAACTCCAATCACCTTTCCTGGGAGCACAAACTCCAATCCAAAAAGAGAGAAGAAGATCTGCCAAATGATATAAGTGAAAGGGCAATGAAAAAGAAGATGATCTATTATCTCTACACTCGATTTGCATAAGACACATCTGTTCGGCAACATCATACCCCTATTATTCAGATGGTCGACGGTCAAAATCTTGTCTAGGCTGGCCGTCCACACGAAAAAAGCCACCTTAGAAGGCACAGGGGCCCCCCTCATGCTAGACACAGGGAAAAACTTAGAGCCCTCCGATTTCAACTTCATGTAAAAAGAACTAACTGAAAAAGTTCCTCTTTTATCCCATCTCCAACACCTTCTATCCTCCTCAGAAGCCTGTGAAGAGTACTCCCCCACTGTAGACAGAAGAGATCCAAGACTCCATTTCCCAGTAATTAATGTTTCTTCTAAAACCAAAATTCCAAGAAACTATGCCGTCTGAACAAACCATACAATCTATAACCTTAGCCTCCTTCCAGTCCGATATTAGATATAGACCAGGAAAGGCCCTCTGAAGGGACTCTTCTCCACACCAAAGATCTTCCCAGAAGCGTACCTTATCCCCTTTTCCTACCTCGTACCTAATACCCTTCCAGAATTTTTCTCGAACCTTCTAGATCCCTTTCCAGACACCAACTCCATAAGAGAGTGAAGTCACTCCACCAAACCTCCCATTTAACTGCTCCCCATGGTTACCTCCTATCACTTTACACCATAAACTACCATCTTCCTCGCCTATCCTCCACCACCATTTCCCTAACAAGGTTACATTCATTTCTCTCATAGATCGGAATCCCAATCCTCCTTCCTTTTTAGACTTAAAAATAGAAGCCCAATCTACCAAGTGAAATTTGTGGACGTCTTGTCTACCTTCCCAGAGGAAATCTCTCATCAACTTTTCCAAGAAAGAGGCTACCTTTGCTGGAATAGAGAATAAGGAGAGGTAATAGATAGGCAAACTAGATAGAGTACTCCTACCACCTTTGGAAAGATATCGCTTTTTCCAGGTCCCTAGCCTTTTGCCAAACCTCTCCAGCATCGGATCACAAATCGACTTATCCTTGTACTTGGCCCCCAACAGAAGTCCCAAGAATGAAGTAGGGAAAGTCCCAACCTTGCAACCCAAACTTTCAGCCATCCCTGATATATCATTCTGCACACCCACCCCAAACACCTCACTTTTAGCCAAATTGATCCTAAGACCAAACACAACCTCAAAGCATCGAAGAATGCATCGGAAGTATCTCAGTTGTCAATGATTTGCCTGGGTGAAGAAGATCGTATCATCTGCAAATTGGAGATGGGATATCATTGGACCCTGACTTGTCCACTATTGATAAAAACCTATCACTTATTCTTCCAACACTTGTCCACTATCTATCGAATCTTATTGACTACTATACCTACCCCGTTTCTAGTATGTTACCTCATTTGTTTAAAAGCTTGTAACCAGTCCTAGAGAAGGAAGAATAAAGTAGCCATACCCAAAATCACATTTCTTTTTATTATTATCTCCATGACTATAAAGCGAAAGGCTGATTTTAGGGTTTTAAACTGAAACACGCATGGCACTTAAATGGTTTCAATAAAAGTAAATGGGCAGTTTCAACTTTTCCAACTTCAAAATTTTGCTTTTCCGACTCTCCCTTGAGCTGCCACAATTTACAGATTTGCCCCACCAAATTAATCCTCCAGAATTGCCCCTTCATTTGATAAATTTCCAAAACTGTCCTTATTTTACCAGTGTTTCCAAAAACTACCGTTTTGGTTTAAATTTCCTATTTTGCCACCTCTTCCATAACGCCCCTACAATCACTCACTTGTGAGGCACATACCACCTATGGCAATTAGTAAAATTGCAGGCTGAGTTGAGTTGTTTTCAAATCAATCAAGTCTCAAACAAATCGGTGTCTGCAAAATCACATTAATTGTCACAAATGTAGTAACTGACTCACACTCTCCATTGACACAAAATCTCGAGAACTCTCAATTCGCACTGACCTGTTGGAGTTATATGCAACTGCTTGGTATCCTGTTTGTTGTTTGAAGGCAAATATTTGATAATTAAATGTTTGCAATGACAAACATTTGTTGGAAAGATATTCATATGGTTGGGGAGGGGAGAGCTTTTGGGGGAGACCAAGGGCCACCAGAGAGTCATTTACCTATTGTTTGCAGCCACTTTTTTGGCTGCAAACACTAACACTTTTTGGCAAAAAAAAATTATTGGGTCTAAGGCAAATATTTGTTAGATGCTGCGCCACGAAGCACATACAAATACCACAGTAGTTTGCGCGCAAACATTTGTAGTGCTACCAAAAGGGCTAATCCACAAAGAGACTATAACAAAGTGTTCATCCTAGGTATAATTTTATATTAAAGAATTAAAAAAAAAAAACACACTGAGGAGCATCCCAAATGAACAAAAACCAGCAAAATTATTCAGAACGAAATTATGAGATAACAATACAAAATTACGAACAAAAAAAATGAAATAGAGAGAGAGAGAGAGAGAGAGAGAGAGAGAGAGAGAGATGATAAAGTCACCCCAGGAGAGAGATCGAAACCGATAGCATTCGTCCCCACTCCAGACAATAGCAACAGAGGGTGATTCCTGGGAGGCGCCTACAATATATAAACAAACAAATAATTAACAAAAATTAAAAGAAATTAAAATTAAAAAAAAAAAAATGGATGAGGTAGGTGACCTCGGGAGAAGGGTTATAGCGCCATAGCGCAAGTCTCCATTCGGTGTTTGGGACGGAAACATAGTGAAGCTCGTCGGCCGTACAGATCGAAGGCTTGCTCGTCGTCTTCTTCTTCTGAATTTCTTCTTCACCGGCAATAGAGGATGAGGAGAATGCCCTCACTCTCACCGTCACCAACCTCAACGAAGAGAATGACGCACGCGCCGAAGGACGACACGTGGCTATGCCCAAGGGAATGGTGGGGCTGAGGTGACATAAGCTAGCTGCTATTTGCAGCGCCGAACGAAGGTCCGGTTGAAGAACATGCATTTTCCTTCCTTCTCCTTCAGATTTTCTTCTTCCTTCCTTCGCAGTTTCGATTGCTGCTTGCGGTATGGTACGGAGTACGGCCTCCTGACACAGTTATGATTCCATTTCTCTTCTCCGCTTTGATAACGCGCGAGACAACTTTAAGGTCGGCTCGTTTTTTTGCGCCTCTTTTCCAAAAATCGCCTCTATGATATTTATAACCCGTTCAGTGTAAGCAGGGGCATTTCAGTCACTTTAAAACCTTTTACGCATAAAACGTTTTTTTTTTAATTACACGTGATGCGCGTGTCTCTCCGCGAGTATAATTTTTTGAATTGGTAAGATCCAACCAATAGATTGGTATTGATGGACACAAGGCCTGGATGACAATGATGTTTTGATTTCTCCACAGAACTTGTCGCGTTTGAGATTAATAATGCCTATCTCATCTTACATTTGACTTTTTTGATAGATTCAGGAGAGAGGTCATCCCAATAATCATAAGCTTTATTCCCAATGATATGGGTCAGCTACACAAATCTTGGTCATCCATTCAAATATGTTTAAACCCATTTTTTTTTGGCAATGCATAATTCTTAAGAGTCGGGGGCATCCGCGGACTTATATTTCTTTACAGAAATTTTCACCAACATTTCGGCCGTCGATTCTGAGAATCCAACAGTGGTTGGCATTGTTGAGCTGGCATTCACTATTGTCAAAGCAAAACCACCATTAGATTCTCGGAATGGACACTCGATATATCCGCGGATCCAAACACAATTCTTAAAATCTTTTTTTTTAAATCCCAATCCACATTCATTGTGGCTTCTCATGGTCTTTTCAGACATTTCAACTTGCACATTCCTCCCCACTAGTGCTCTCATTGGTCTTTGTTATACATAACCCAATCATCTCAATTTATCTTTTCTGATTTTGCCATATATCAGAGCTATCCATTCGTAAATATGTTGTTTTTTGATTGTCCAATATTTTGCTCTATATATTATCGCGGATCTTATTGTTGTTTTGTAGAAATTTTCTTTTAATTTGATTGGTATGCTCAATCATATACTACTCTACAAGCACATCTCCACTTTATCCACTCATCTTTAATTTCGTGGACGATATACCCTCCTTAATCTCTTTGTCCTTATGAATAATAACCCAAAATAACGAAATTATGCAGTTTTTATTAATTAGCAGGTCAATCTCTATGTGCGTCATTGTTGAAATGGATTACATGTACTCTCTCTTGGTTTGACCTATTTTAGAACCTTTGGACCCTAAACCATTCATTTAGGCTGTAGTTTTGCATTTACATTTTCTCTGATCTCATCAACTATAATATCATGTGTGACGAATTATAAGATCGAGTCAAATTACTCGATCCACTAATCGTGCAAAGACTCAACTGAATCCCCTATTCTCTATCTTCTGTTTCATTCCTTTTGAATTTTAAATTACTTCCCTCTATAGCAGATCGGGAACTTATCCCCTCCAAAATCAGTTGGATCCCAACGTGTATAAATCAAGTGTAAACTCTTAATACATTCAAGGAAAATCATTACTCTTTATGGTATCAGAGCACTCACAGTGGGTTTAATGGGAAGAGCATTCTGCTCCTCAAGGCGCATCTCCATGCTAAGAAGTAAACCGATATCTTCAAACCCAATCCTCGTTATGCCTTGCTTGCCAATACTACTGCATACCTGTTTGAACCTACATGTTACAGTCAAGCTATCAAAAGTTCAGATTGGCGTATGGCAATGTGTGCAGAATTTAATGCACTTCAAAAAGCAGGAACATGGTCTCTTGTTCAACAATCACGACAAATGCATGTACTTCCTAATAAGTAGATTTTCAAGCTTAAGCGCAAATCTGATGGAAGCATTGAGCGCTATAAGGCTCGACTAGTTGCAAATAGTTTTCATCAACAAGAAGGACTTGATTATAATGAGACATTTAGTCCTGTGGTAAAGTATACAACCATTCGCACGGTTCTTGCTTTAATAATTCATCAAAATTGGCCTCTTCGTCAACTTGATGCCCACAATGTGTTTCTTCATGGGAATCTGAATGAAGAAGTTTACATGCGACAACCAAAAGGGTTTGAAGATCCTAATTTTCCAGATCATGTATGTCGACTTCGGAGATCTATATATGGCCTCAAACAAGCACCTAGAGCTTGGTTTCAGCGATTCTCAGACTACTTGGAAGAACTGGGTTTCAGTGCATCTAAAGTAGACTCTTCACTATTTGTTTATCATTATAATAACATATTTATCATTCTTCTTATTTATGTTGATGATATAGTGATTACAAGTAACAACGTTACTAAGATTTCTGAGCTTCTGAGCTCTCTTGGCAAATTGTTTGCTACGAAGGACTTGGGTCTGCTTCATTACTTTCTTGGCCTCGAAGCTCAATTCTCCAAGGAGGGCCTCTTCTTACACAAACTAAATATGTTGTCGATCTCCTCCAACGTCTTCATATGGAACATACCAAGCCTTACACCACTCATGCTACAAGTGGTCAAAAGATGACACAACTTGATGGTGATCCTCTTGATGATCCAACTGAGCATCGTAGTGTTGTCGGTTCACTTCAATACCTCACTCTTACGTGCCCAAATTTGGCATTTGCTGTTAATCAAGTGTGTCAACATATGCATCGTCCCACAACAAAGCATTGGACTGCCGTAAAGCAAATTCTTTGCTATGTTAAAGGCTCCATTAAGAAGGACTCATTTTTCAACCTGGCATGTTGCAACTCGAAGCCCTTTTCTGACGCAGACTATGCTGGGATTCCCACTGACCGTCGTTCCACTGACGGCCATTGTGTTTATCTTAGGAGAAATCTTATTTCTTGGAGCTCCAAGAAACAATCAACGGTTTCTTGATCAAGCACAGAATCTAAATATCGCCAACTTGCTCTTACTACTACAGAAATTTCTTGGCTCCGACAATTGCTTTGTGATCTCCATATTTATCTCACTACGGCTCCGCTAATTTGGTGTGATAATGTGAGCTCAATTTCGTTAGATTCCAACTCGATATTCCATGCTCGTACAAAACATTTGGAAGTTGATTATCATTATGTACGCGAGAAAGTTGTTCGTAATGAACTTCAAGTACGGTATATTCATACTCTTGATCAAGTTGCTAATATCTTCACGAAAGGTTTAGCTCCGATTCGTTTTAAAGATTTAAAATACAAACTTATGGTCCGCTCTCGACCCATCAGCTTGTGGGGGTGTGACGAATTATAAGATCGAGTCAAATTACTCGATCCACTAATCTTGCAAAGACTCAACCGAATGCCCTATTCTCTATCTTCTGTTTCATTCCTTTTGAATTTTAAATTACTTCCATCTATAGTGGATCGGGAACTTATCCCCACCAAAATCAGTTGGATCCCAACATGTATAAATCAAGTGTAAACTCTTAATACATTCAAGAAAAATCATTACTCTTTAATGTGTATAAAAATATAAATGAGATCTAGAACTCGGAAAAGATAATCGACTCTCTTTATTGATGATAATTACTTCTTAACAGAAAGCAACATAGCCAAAAGCAATATTAAAGAAGAATCCATGGTATCAAAGTCCAAAGTTATACGGGCTGAATGGTTGTAGAGACCACAAATAAGGAAGACAAAGAGGAAAGGCTAAAATGAAAGATCATGGTAGAAGATTAGGATAAAACATTGGCTCTGTCATCTCCTCATTTCTCCTCAACCCCTTCTTTTTTTATAGTGGAGGGTTGAAGGTTAAGAGGACACGATTGTAATAAATGTGTCAATTCTCATTATGCGTCCGTATTATGCCACATGGATCAGAGGTGACGTTGTCATATTTGATTACAACACTTTGATCTAATAGGTAGCATGTTACGGTGCCTCTGTGCAACCCAGATGATGGTCGATCAAGCGAGTATCTCATTCCAGCGTGTTTCAGTGGTTTTGCGAATAAGAATGTCTCTAGTCAATCTCTCATACCTTTGTCAATCCTACGATTCATCTTTGACCCCCATGTTAATGCGCGACACTTGCTAGCGTAGTATTAAAAAATGCAATCCCTGTTAACGGGCACATGACCCTTCCGTGAGCAAAACTACCATCTTAACGCCATATGCAAGTACCAAATTGGCACTTTTATAAGTGAAAGACATCGATATACAGCACCATCTGATGTGCAAGTGTTGTCTGATAGATAAGTTGCACAGGTCACCGTCTCACTTGCAGATGTCATCTGATAAAAAGTTGCACAAGTCACTATCTGACGTGCAGGTGTCGTCTAATATTTGTTTGGGATATATAAAATGTCATCTGCAATAAGATGCACCAATGGAATTCATTTTATATGAGTAATTCATTCATTTATAACTAAAGCAAAAAAAATATACAAATTTAAGGTTGATCTTTGGTGTAAAATCACAGTAACTAAAAACTCAATTATTTCCTCACTAATTATTTTTAGAGAATTTTTGACATACCCAAACCCAACATTTTGAAAACACTGACATACCCCCTATGACTTGGTCCACTGTCATTTCACTAGTATTGACCTGAGTTGACTACTAAATTTTTTATTAGAGGACGAAAATGCACTTGTCTTCAACCTTAGAACAAGGGTTTGGGCCATGTAAACCTAAACTCCTAAATCAAATAGTTGTGGTGGACCGCGACCAAGACATTCCAATGGGTTAACCACCCATAACAAATGAACAACCCACCGAAGTCTCATGTCTAGTAGACCATTCTGGCGAACAATCCCATAGTCGGCATTCCTTTCAATCCTAATCCTGGATTGTCTCTTATGCCTTCCACTGACAAAACATGGAGGATCAAAGTACAACTGGGTTGAGGAAAGATGTTTGATGTCCTAAGAAGAATGGTGGCATGTTATTATAAAATTTCCTCCTTGTTGTTCAAATTATTTCCTTTGCACAATATCTGTGAAGAAGGCACTTTCAAAATTGTATATATATATCTTAGGTAACAGACACAATAATTTTTCAATGACAATCCTTGTAGATTCACATATATCCTATTATCTTCCATTTGTTCATCACGTTTCCACTTAATTTTGAAGATATTCAGCTCTATAATATCCCGCATTATTAATTGATTAATTCCCAAAATTTTCCCCTCATCATAACATTTCACGCCTTGTTGCATCATGTGCTTAGCAAGAAAATGTAGAAGGCTTTGTTGAGGTTTACATGGCCTAAACCTTTATTCCAAGGTTGAAGACAAGGGCATTTGTGTCTTTTAATAATAAAAAATGGTCAACTTGGGTCAATGCTGGTCAAATGATAGTGGACCAAGTCATAGGGGGTATGTCAACTTTTTCAAAATGTGTGTGTGTGTGTGTGTGGTGGTGGTGGTTGATAGTTGACCTTCTTGAAAAAAAAAAAAAATTGGTTTTAAATATCCTTGTCTTATTTTTATCTTTGCTCTATCACTCTTTCCCACATTTTTAATGGCGTGGTTCCTAAGTTTGATGTCATAGGAGTTTATGCATATTTTGTACGCCTCCATTATTATTGTATATAAACACTACAATATTTCTTTTCCATTTATCTCGCATTTTCTAGTCTTCAAGATACTATTGAATAACTTAATAAGCTAAGATAATTTAGTTTTTCTCAAGCATTTCTACATCTCTATTGGAATACATTGTATTATTAAAGTCACGCCGCTCTTCTTCTTTACTAAAGCTACTTTTACCTCCAATATCATTATTATATGAAAATATATGTTTTATCCATTCTCCTTAATATTTTTATCTAGTTCTAATGCTTCAAAAATTAGAAATAACTGCATCTCTTCATATCCATCTCTAGTCATCGCTCTTAATGCTTCTAACATAATCTAGGGCTCTAGTTTTTTTTTTCTTGTTCATGAATGCTTTTAGATGTATTTTCCAGTCCCTCTTATCTCTAATTTATTATATAGAGTAGCATATACTTTACATTTAGACTTCTTACTTTTTTGACATTTTTTATATCCTTCCAAGTTTTCATTATTTCAATCAATTGTCAAATTCTGTAATAAATCTTATTTTTTATAATGACATTTTGAACCTCATTATTCCACCACCATTTTTATGTATATGACATTCCCACTTAGATTCCTCAAGATCATCTTTTGTTATTCTTTTAATACATTTAGGTGTTACATCCTACATCGCCATAGTCTCTGTTGCATTTAAGTTATACATTTATTTCTTTATTAATCTATCAATAAAAATATTATATTTTCTCTTTTTTCATTCATTGGCATCTTCAATTTTCACTCCCTTTTTTCTATAGTCCAATGTGAACATCTAGAATTACTAACCTATGTTGCATTGTCAAACTCTCTCCTCAAACAATCTTATATATAATTTTATAATATTACAATCTTTGCATATTGACAGCTAATTTCTCTTCCACAGACATAAGTCCATCTGACTCTTATATGTTGTACTATTAAATGTAACAAAATGTTCATCTCTTTTTAAATGAAATTTTTTTTTAAGCAGTGAAATTTTAGAAGAAGTATAAAGGGCCAATCGAAAAATGTCACGTGTGCACAAGATAAGGTTGAAGTTTACCTAGTCAACTTTTAAAAACCTTTTGTTTAGAAAAGAAAAAGTCGTCCTAGTTTGGCGCGAGAGAAAACAACAAAAGGGAGATTTTGTTCTCTTGACTATACCCTAGAAAAGAATTGCGCCATCGGAGAAACCTGCAACAACGAAAGAGAAGTTCTTTGGTTCACCTCTTTGGGACTCATTCTCCTCTTCGATTCAGGTACATCTCTCTCCCTCACCCCCCCTCTCCCTCTCTATAGAAGATTTGAATTTATTATCACACTTCAATGCACTATTCACAACACCCACAAGCTTCTTCAAGTTCTTATTTACTTATATGAAATCCTTCATAACACTTCTTTTGGCTTGTATTTTTTCATCGATTCTCACATACATTCGATATTATAAAAAAAAAATCAATAACCCATCTCCATCTCTTTTTGTTTTATTTTTATTGTTTTATGTTTAATCTTTGTGAATATTTATGCACACAAAAAAACCATTACAGGTTTGTGCGTATTATTACTCTGTGAGTAAAAAGTAGGAAAAGAATGCATGTTAAAAAGTAAGTTTACATTTTTTACAAGTTTAAAGCAAGTTTACATTTTTTTTTATATTTTTGTTAGTGGATTTAGACTTGATTGCATGATTGCTACAAGTTTGAGGATTTAGGGTTTCTTCAATGAATTTTAGTACCTAGATGACAGGTTGATAGGTTTTGAGTTCAGACTTGATACTTCATGATTTTAAAGTCTCAATTTGAAGCTTTAAACTTGCAAAATTTACTTGTTTATGTTTAAAGGTAACCAATTTATGATTGATTGGGACTTAGTATTGGATGTGTTCTTTTTGGGACTCTTTAACCCAATATCAACCAATTTGTTGCAAATCTCATTAGTAATTTTTTATGGGTTAAACCCAAAAAACATATTAGTATTATTGGTAGTCTTAGATGTATATACATTGGCATGCATTGGTATATACTTTTCTTATTTGTAGAAAAATAAAGAATCACTTGTGATTTTTGAGTCTGTATGCAACTTCACTCATCCTCAATCAAAAGAAATTCTAGACTACTCTTAGCTAATTTTTTTTATCATTATGTTTGTTTTGAAGCTCCTCTTTTGATTAAGCTTTTCGATGAATCAAAATATGGTTCATCGCAGATATATTTATCCCAATTATGGTGGACAAGTGCTCTTGCATACATCTTAAACGAAAGACAATCCGGGTCATAGATTTTATGTGTGCACAAACAACTTAAGATCTAATGAGGTAAGTTTTAAATATCAAAAATATTTATTATATATTTCATAATATAATAAAATATTTTTACTTTTCTGCTTATAGTGACTCAGTTAACTTTGTTATTAATTCAGGTCGGGTTAAAGTGTAATTATTTCCGTTGGATTGATAAAAATCCTACGTTATTTAGAGATGCAAAAGTTCCAAATCAATCCGGTCCATCAAGTTCAATGGCAAGTGAAGCCTCATCAAGTCAAACCTCATCAATTATATGTGCCATTGGAACTGACAAATCTGAAGTTTGTTTTCTTCAAAGAAATTATTTATTTATTTTTTATTTGTTGTATTAATAGCTATAATTATTATAAAGCTATTGTTGATCTATGAAAATCGTCTTTGAATGTCTTCCTCGCATTGCATCTAAAAATGTTTCAAACAACTATATAAATAACTTCATGGTTTCATCTTGCAATATCCCACAACCAAAAAAGATAGTCTAACCGTGATTGTTTAATCCAACAATTAGTGCAAATGTCATGTTATAGCCATTCGTCTTGTATGTCATGTCAAAGCATACAACATCACAAAAAAATTGTAGTCTATCCTTGATGTAGCATCACACAAAAAATAACTGGTTACTTAGTTGTCATCGTTCACTCGTATCAAGTAAAAGAATGAATTATTTTCTTTTTGCATCCTCTTAAAATAATTTAAAAAAAGTCTTGCATCTCTTTTCTTTAAAAACTCAATGTGCCTTCTTTGTACGAAGTTATCACAATCGATCGTGTGAAATTGAGGTTATGAGACCATCTAACTTCTTTGTTCATATATGAGAATATCTCATTTGATCACAATCCTGAAGAGTGCATATTATTGATTAAATCAGCTTGGGCATTCTCAGTATTTCGATGCGACCTCAATAGATGCACTTGAGATTGAGGTACAAGCTCGTGGTTGTGTTGCTCTTCAAACTCAACCACAACATATTTTCCATCACTTTCTAATTGAATAAGCATCCGTACATTGTATCATGTTCATCTTATTGATCTTTTTTTTGGAGTTCCTCTTGGATGTTTTTGCCAGAAACCCTCACAAGAACAACAAAACATATGTTTATTGATTATTCAATTTTTATTTTTAGATATCCATTATTTTCATACTCCAAATCCAACAGACCTTGCATATGGCAAGTAAAATTTAAATCCTTCATCTTCTGTAGTTTATCCTCACTGCTTTCGGCATTCATTAGAACATCTCTACTATTCTCTACTAGCATTGAAACATAAGTGAACACATCTATTTGAATCAATTCAATTAAAAAATTATATACCAACATCGGTGCAATAGTATTGTCATATGGTAAAATAAAATAACAAAACTAGGAACTACAAGAGATATAACATAAAAAATAATGAACAGAATGTTCCATCATCATGCTACTATAATGTCTAACATTGTAAGGGAATACAAATCCCGTGTATCATGGATTTGTGTGCAATTTTACTATTTTTAACATTGTAAGGGAATACAAACCCTGTCTATCCCCACGATTTATATTTATATTGTTTGATCACTTTCATATTTGAACATGTAAATGTTCTTTTTTAAAGACTCATAAAGCCTATAGATAGCAACAATCATACCAATGGTAGGAATCTTTCAATAAAAAAATACAAAGGTTGTCTGTCCCAAAGCAATTACTTATAAGTTGAAGCAAATAGTCAGATTCAAAAAAAAATGTCTCAAGTATTTTCAAAGTTCATTAGAGCTGCTGAATTCAATGTTTTTCATGTTTTATAGACAAACTAATAGTTGAAACAAATGTTTTTGTCCAAACTACTAGTGTTCAAACCAATAGTCTGCAAATGTTTTACAGACAAACTATAGTGTTCAAAGTTCATAAGTTGAAGTAAATGTTTTTGTCCCAACAATTGAATTGTCAACCAAATAATCAGTGTGCCTAAAAAGAAAGATTAAAAAAAATCCATGCTTATGTTAATTCTTCAACGACAGTAAATGCTAAGAGACGAGCAGTGCACAAGTAAAGACAAATTTTCACTTTAAATTTAGTAAGGATCCCTCTAACCCCAACTTACCTCTTGAACTCTTTGATATTGCATGGTGTGGTGTGGTGTGGTGCATTGTGTGTGGTGAAGTAGCGAAACTCCTATCACTTTATTGCTATTTCATTTTATTTTTTCCTGTGTTCATTAATTTACTACTCACGTAACACTAATTTATATTTATGCTTTTGACTATTTTGTACCATTTCAAGCTTTAATTATTTTATCATTATGCCCTGTGCAGAAATAGATGAAAGGACCACAATAATACATATTCTATAGTTTGCATTTAGGGGTAACATGTAATGCTTTTGGTTGTTCATCATGTAATGAAGCTGAATTACGAGGGCTAACAGATTTCATTGCATTATTTGTAAGTAATCTGAAAAATTAATATGATGTGCTTATTAAAAACAAAACGAGCAGTTGAGAACAAAAAACGATGGGAGCACAAAACCTCCAAATGATGGGAACACAAAACGTCCAAACCATCTTAAGAATAACTCATGAAACCTCCAATATCGAGGAGAACACAATCCGGAGAAACCATTTCAAGAACATAATAGGAACTAATAAACAAAACACATACCTGGCCGCTTACTCGATTTTGAAATCTCCGACGAATCTGACATCTCCGACACATTCATTTTGTTTAGTTTTAGTTGGATATCAAATGAAGACGACAAAAGCTTGAGTTGGAAGGAAAGACCATGCGACTTCAAAATCATTTTTGGAAAACCAGTGATAAAGCTTGGAAAACAGTGACAAAGCTTCTCGAAGAACGAAAAGATAACAAAATCTCCCTTTTATTATTCTCTATTCTCTCACGCCAAACGAGGAGGGCTTTTCTTCTTTAAACAAGAGGTTTTCAAAAGTTAACTGGGTTAACTTCATCCTTAACTTGTGCACAGGTTGCATTTTTCGATTGGCCCTTTATCCTTTTTCTAGATTTCCACCACTTCAAAATTCTCTCGGAAGTATGTGTTTGCTATTTTAAATTTATATGTAATTGTAAATATAAGGATTGCAGTTTTAATTTCATTTCTTTCTTCAAACCCATATTCTCTGGCACCCTTTCTTTACTTTCTTTCTCTATGTACTCATCGTGAAAGCAGTATAGGGATTTTCCATTGAACGATATAAAATGAATGACCTAGAATTCTAATCACTTGATCAAAAATCGTAAGGCCAAATCATCCAAATAAAGAGAAAGAAATGAGTCACATACCTTTATCGGTAGATGATCGCTGTATGCAGAATTGAACAATGGATCTATTGTTTAGTGTGATTGGTCTTTAATAGAGTTTGGAGACCTCTTCCTTCTCCTCGCTTTAGCTAACGATGGGACTGGAATGCATAAGCTAGAGAGAGGGACGTCCCCTCCCACAGTGTATATATTGACACCCTTGATTTCCCACATTAGAACCCTTCCTATATGGTAACTAATGTAAGAGGGGATTGTACTTTCCTTCTTCATTTAGGTAACCACCACACCTAAATAGAAATTATTCTTGGACACCTATAAACCCTAGATCACATAATCAATTAGGGTTTATTTCCTGGTCTCAATAGGTCTCTTAAATTGGCAACATTGGACCAGCTTGTGAAAATCGTATGAGATGTGCCACATTTAAAAAATATCTTACAATCTCCCACTTGGCACACCTCATACTAGTAAGTTTTATAAAATTGACTTTCTAGTCCAATGACTCATTCGAAGATCGAGTGACCACTCTTTAGTTTGAAAATTATTGTCAAAGAGACTGATGAGCACGTGTCATTTATCCTTTACCCAAAACAAGAGAACCGCTAGTAGTGGATTATGGATACACAATGCGCTTTCCATAGCCATCGCAAATGTAATTCCATGGTTTTAGTGCTAGTACCACTAATGTCTCTAGGTCATCCTTATACCTCATGGTGGTTTTAATTGAAGTGCAATACGGACAGTACATATTTATGTGATTTTTATAATACTTGTGTAGTTTCAAATGCCATTGCTTCATGTATTTTCCAAAAAACACGTCATCCCAATAGTTTACAGCAACCGCTATGTGTAAACCATCTCCAACTATCTAGGGTGAATGCCTCAAACGTGAGAGCCCACTCATGTTCAACTCAAGCGAAACTTGAAAGCCCATGCAAAACTCTCTAGGGCTATTCTTTAATAACTTTAATTATCCTTAGTTGCACGTACAAAATAAATTCATCTGATGCATCAACAGTAATATAATGAGCATAACATTCGTGAATGCATTCAACAAGAAATATACAATATCAAAAGAATAATTGTCAACACAAGGGAAGACTCCCACTTAAGAGACGAACCACGAATTCTAAAATACTCATATGGGCATCATGCTCCTGAAAAATTCTAGACTAGAGTCCTCTAGTTAATAATTATGACAAGGGTTAAAAAATACAGAATAACTATCAACCTTTGATTAATTTTATCTCAAACGCAAAGATACTTGATCTCAATTTCTTCTGCTCCCACTGAATTTGAGGTATATACAATGATCCACGGGATTCTCTTGGAAAACAAAACTAATCACAACCTAATCAAACTTTAGGTGCTCCTGCTGGAAACCTGATATGGCCTATAGAAACGATCTCTAGAGTTGATAAACAAACCCATCTCCCCTTTTATTTACGAATCCTTCAAAAATATTCAACAAAATTTCTATGACTAACTTCGTCCTGATCGCTCGGGCAATAATGTTCTCCACCTCGATCAGAGTGAATTGTCTCCTATGCCAAAAATGATGACCTCTCATTGGTATGAATACGTTTGAAAATAGATAAAAAAGGAATGGATACGATAGATATACACATAATTAATAAAGTAAGAGTTGAATCAAGATTCAATCTATAAATGTCACAAATCAAAATGCACTACCAAGAGTCTGCATGTGATGCCTCAAACTAATCTAGAGTTTTCAAAATAAAGTTGTAAGCAAAAGAGTCCAAAAGCAAAACCATTGTCTAAGACTAAATAATAAATAAAATTATACCTCAATAACGGTAGAAGAAAGTATGCTCAAGTATAAAATAAAATAGTATCTAAAATGTGACGATAGGTTTCAATAGCCTCGACCCTCGTCGCTCTTCATTCCCATGAAATAACATATCATCATCCTTGGCCTCTTAGCTTCAGCTGAAATCCTCCCTTCTTTCTCAACTATTCTTTGTATTTGATAAAAAATTTCTTCAAGTGTCAATTCTTCTTGCAAAAGAAACATTCCAATTCATTGCGCTTGAATGTCTTTTCGTTCTTCTGTTGTGGCTGATGAATAATTCCTAAATTTTCTCCTGGCCCAAATTTCATCTAATTAGGCTTTTGAAAAACTTTCTTCTTGGAAGGCTTCTTGCTGTATGAATGTACTGTAATATTAGCCATCTCAGCCTTTCCTTTCTTCAACTTATTTTTTTCGGATGCGCAAAGAGCTATAAGCTCACGAAGATCTCATTTCTTGTCTTGAGCGTTGTAATTCATCTTAAAAGTGTCAAAGATTCTAGAGAGCGACACTATTGCAAGATGAACCATCAGGTCATCCTCAAGTGTAAGACCAGTTCCCTGAGATTAAGGACCCATTGGGATAACTTGAGAATGTGTTGTCACACGCCCCAACCACCATCATACTTTAACAAAATCAACTGTACGAGATTGCTATATTGGTGAGCTCTAACAGATCACTCAAATTGATTCTTTATGACCTCTAGCAGTTCCTTGACGATTTTCGTAGAAGGAATACTGCCTCGTATGGTCTCATGTATCGAAACTCGAATAATCAACATGGTCAGCTTGTTGGCCTTCTCCCACTTCGCATGAGCCACTTTGGCAGACTCGATGGACTCAATAGTAAGAGTCTCCAGCTTATTCACTGTGAGGACAAAGTCATAGTCCATACACCTTAAAATAATTGAATCTGCATAATCCAATATGAGTATTTCGAATCAGACAATGGCTCGATCCTGATCATGTGCCTCTGAATGACAGACCCGTCCATAACTGCAAGCACAATTGACCAATATAAATTATATAAACTAGGGGAACGCCATGTGCGATGCACATGCACCTTACACATGGCAGCACCTTAGAGATCGATGACCGTATAGACATTTTGCCCATCCCTAAGGGGATCTACATACGAAAATTCATCCTGATTAGTTATTTTTGTCCATTGGATTAGAGTCTTTCTCATTGTTTGTTTTTAACCGTAGATTTTGAGTATTATTTGGCTAGTGACAAAATGACACCACTATACAACATGATAATATCCATGGCTCTTGAACCATATGATCATTACTATTTTAATAACGAAGTATGTATGGTAGCTTTTGGTTTTGTTTTATTTTTAAAACATCCAAGTTGATGATGGACCATATTATGACCCACGTGGAACACTCTTAGATACCGCTCACCGTATAGATGTTTTTACCATCCATAGTTAGATCTACGTATCAAAATTCACCCTGATTAGTAATTTATAGCCATTGTATTAGAGTCATTTTCATGGATTATTTTCCACCGTGTATTTCAAGAATTATGATCAAAAGGTTAGAAATTACTAATCAGGCTTATTTTTATTACATAAGTTCATTTAGAGATGTGTCAGACATCCATACGGTTAATATCCTCCGATAGTGTGTCATGTAGCTTACAATGTGGGTCGATCATCAACTTCGATGATGGATCTATCATCTAATTTTTTCCAATGAATAGTTTAAGTGCCACGTTAAATATAATGATTGCTTAAACAGTTTCGTTGGAATGTGAAAATACTGAATGACCAAAGAACCCTTATCAATTAAAACAATTTCTACACCTGAAAGAAGCAATGCTTGTCAATTTAATGAACTTGAGGGAAATACTAGGAATAAGATTTTTTTTATTTTTTGTAATAAAATAGAGCATTGAAGAGTTGCAGGGCTGACGTGTCTTTGACACCAATAAGACCGAAGAACCCCTTCCAAAGTAAAAAAAATCAAGAAAATGAAAAGAAACAAAAGAGGGGTATTTTTGGGCATATTTGGGGTTTAGCGTGAGGCATGCAAGAAGGACCTTCGTCCGTTATATAGTAGAATAGATTTTACCCTTTCTTAATCTGGAGGTCACTTTAGTAATTAGCCTTCTCAACTAATCCAGGGGTTAGGATGGACGAGTCAGAGTGTTCTATTGTTTGCATGCTTTCACTTTGTGAGACAGGTGGGTGCGTCATCTAATCACACATTTGAGCAAGAGATTTCGGTGCTATTCGCCTCCCAATTGGTGACAACCATCACACACAGAACTAGCCTATCACGTATCAGCTTGATTATGGACACTTCCACGCCTTTGGGCAAGATGGTTATTCACCTCTCCCTGACAGGCACAGACTATTCTGCCCCACTCATTCTACGATAATTTTCTAGACACCTTTGGGCAAGATTAGTAGTTTTACGAAGACGAGTGCCATTAGTAATCTTAACGAGACCTACACGACCCCAAAATTTGAGAGACCATAACTTTCATAAGTTTGTTACCTTTGGGCAAGACCCTACCTATTTCCATTATGTCCCCTCAAACGACCGCTTTAGCGGTCTTCCCAAGGCCCTAGAAGATAGATCTAGTGAGTGAGACCACTCATATTCATATTAATTTGTTTTTTTAATTCCCAAGGTTCTTGTATATATTTATGTGGATATTTAAATTCTCCTCTTTTAATTATTGCGCCTTTAGTTTAGCTAGCTTAGTCCTTAATGCATAAATGATTAGGCTAATATATAAACATTGAGGTCAACATGTTGAATTTTGGCCTATAAGGGCATGAGTACATTAAAGTAACTATGATATTCGCTTAAAAGTGTGTATTTTCCACTGTTATCTTCTAAGCGTTATCACACTCTCCTACGTAAAACTGCTCTAATTATCCACTTTTCTATGTAAGAGTCTATTTCATTGCACAGAACACACTTTTCTGGACGAAATGGTATATTTACATGCATTAAATGCATTTCTGAAAGTCTAGGTATAAAGACGTTATGATCAAGTCTCATTACGTGCTTTTCTCTTGCAGAAAATGCGATCGGGCTATTCTCGAGACTTGCGGGCCCACGATCAACTACAGAAGCCTAATATCAAAGCTTAAAGAGCCAACATACTATGACTAGAAGATACAGGCCAAGTACGGGTCAAGTCAGAGAATCACGGAGCCGATTCAAAGAACCAAGAGAGATGGAGAGCCGATGACCAAGAGACAGACCAAAGCAGTCGAAGCCACATGAAATGAGAAGAAAATGATAATCTGCTCTGCTATGAAGCCTGAGAAGAGAACATATTGAAAACTATGGTTCCAGACCCTCCGCCAGCAATTATCTCTATAGTCTGTAGAGTTTTCTCTCTCATTTCTCCTATTTCTCTCTCATCTCTCTTCATCTCCCTATACATCACCACCTGATCCTCAGATCTACTAACCTAACCTCAGAACTCTTGCCTGTTGGCTCTGTCTCATCTCCCTTAGCTTTCTGACCGTTGGATCTTCAATCGGACCATTGGATCTCTCTAAATCTGTCGATCTACCAATCTGGGTCCCAATCAATTCACCATCCATCCGATCGTCATCAAATTGTCTGTCACATCATCTTGTGAGACGATGGACATCATCAATCCATGTGGGCCAGTAGCCGGGCCCATCATCATCGACCCGTGGTCGGACCATTTAATGGACCTCGTGATTTTCAAATGCTTTAAATTAATTATTTTTAAATAAAAAAAGGGGGTCCACTAAATGGGGAAATTCTCCAAAGAAAAGTAAGGTTTTTCTTAAAAAATATATATATATATATATATATATATATATATATATATATATATATATATATATATATATTTTATTTAAAAAAAAAACTCCCATTTTCCATTAAAGGAAAGTGGGAGGTTTAAAGGGGAAGGAGAAGGGTTCGTTTGAACCCTAATCCCCCTCCCATCTCTAAAAACCCTAAGCCCCTTCATTCTCCATCTTCTCCCCCACGTTCTACCCTTCTTCTTCGTCGTTTCTCCTTCATCTTCTTCACCTTTTTCATCTTCTCTACCCCTACCAGAGTTGCAGCCTGCAACTCCGATAGGCACCGCCTGTGTGCTGATTGTGAGCACCACTAGCACCCCCTGCTCAGCTCGCCAGCACCTTCCACGTTTTCCAACGCTGTCCACACCGACCACCTCTCCATCTCTCCTTCCTCTTCACGTTGCTGGCCATTTTTGGCCTGCAACTTGCAATATTCTCCACCAGTCCGGCGAGCCACATTCAGCCGCCCCAACCTGCTGCTTCCTCAACGCCATCACCCTCTTCCTACTCTTCATCGTTCTCACCTCCAAAGAGAAACCAAAAGAAAAGAAAAAAAAAGAAAAAAAAGAATGAGATCGAGAAGAAGAGAGAGGCTGTGAACTCCACCTCCGCCAGCCACCTCTGCCCCTCCATCCACCGGCGATCTTCGTAGACCGTTGCTGAAGCGACTTCAGGCTGGTGCTCCTCTGTTCGAGCGTCTCCCTCAAGCCAGGAAGACCTCTTACTCCTCCCATCCTAGGCTTCTCCCCCACGGCTTTGCAGTACCACGGGCTCCTCCCATCTTTTCTCCCTTCCTCTGGCATACCTGCAACCAACACCGTTCTCCACCGCTGCCACCTTCATCACATCGCCTGCAAACAGTAGCTCCGCCTCCCTGCGACCACGTCTTCATCTTTGACAACTCCGATCACATCCTCCCAAGCTTCTCTCCACTGGTTAGCCGTGCTAACCCCTTCCCTTCTCTTCTCTCCAAAAAAATAAAAATAAAAAAAAGAAGAAAAGGAAAACCAGAAAAAAGAGGATCTTGTGCTCACTGCCCTCCATCTTGGCTTGGCCGAACCACCACCTTCACTACCGCCTCCATTAGAGAACACCACAACAAGGAAAACACTCCTCATGGGCAGCACACCATCACTGGACGAACCTCAATACTAACTGGCCCGATCCCAATCTCGCTCTCCGGTGAGTTCCATAGTCAGTTTCCCTCTCTAGATCTTAACTTTCTCTCTCTAGAATTTTGCACCCTCTCTCCCTCTAACTTTAGTTTTCTCTCTCTAAAAATTTCTCTAGTTAAGTTTTAATGTTTTTAGTAGTTAGTTTTTTCACACCTTTGATTATTTTAATTAATAATGTGGTCTCTTTTAAATGCAATCGTTTACCATTCCTTATGCTTTTATTAAGTGGTAATTTCTCTCTCTAAAATCACTAAACATGTGTTTAAATCTGATTCCTCAATCACCATTCTCATCCTTCCATCCTTTATTTTTAGTAATTTATGAGCAAAATCTGTCATTTCATGTTCTAATTTGCGCAACTAATCCTGAGTGCGGATCGACATCCGACACGAATCCCTATACAAGAATTACCATTTTTGCAAGAATTAAATCGAAAAAGATACAAATTGTGTTGGAATTAGGGTTTTCGTAACCAACGACGCAAAAAAAGCCTAATTTCAAATGGCGCCGCTGCCGCTCGGGTGTACGGGAGTGCGAAAAAGGACGTAAAGACGGAATTGGAAAGTTGCCAAATCGGAAAGCTGCTCAATCTGGACAGCCCGACCTTTTCGGAAAACTTTCTAATTTTTGTTTTTAGTGATTTTTAGCAGTCTTTTAAATTACTATTTTTAATGCCTTGGAAGGCCGAGTGCAAAGTTGTAATAATATAGGAATTTTACTGCTTTTCAAATAACTGCTAGATCTTGTTCTAGGGTTTTAGAAACCCTAGATTAAGTTCAAAATACCAAAAAGTAAAAAAAATAAAAATTTAAAAAAAATTAGGGTTTTATATTCTGCAGATTTTTAGAAATCACCAATCAAGGATTTGCGATTTTTGAAAAGATTCCAAAATCTTGAAACTCTGCTTAATTAGGGTTTCCCCTCTTAGAAGTTTCCTCTTTAGAAGAATTTCTATCTTTAGAAATCTTCCGAATTTAGAAAAGTCTACAAAAGGAAACATCCCAAATTTAGCAGAATTTTAATTTTGAGAAATTTTCCAAAATTTTAAGGGATTTCGCAATCAAATGGGTGAGTCCTATTCATGTCGTCCCTAAAAAGACAAGATTCATGTTGTAGAAAATGAGAACGAGGAAATAGTCACCCAGTGCCTAAAGAAAGGGTAGAGAGTTTGTATTGATTACCGACGACTCAACACCAACACTAGGAATAACCATTTTCCTTTACCCTTCATAGACCAGATGTTGGAGAGATTAGTAGGTCACTCCTATTACTGCTTCCTTGATGGTTACTCAGGGTATAATCAAATACCCATCGCCCCTAAGGATCACGAAAAGACAACTTTCACTTGTCCCTTTGGCACTTTTGCCTATAAGCGCATGCCCTTTGGCCTCTGCAATGCACCCGCGACCTTTTAAAGGTGTATGATGAGCATATTCTCTGACATAGTGGAAAGATTCCTCGAAGTCTTTATGGACGACTTCTCAGTTTTTGGGTCATCCTTTGATGATTGTCTCCACCATCTAGGGCTCGTACTTCAACGTTGTCAGGACAAGCGACTTGTCCTCAATTGGGAGAAATGCCACTTCATGGTGAAGAAGGGCATAGTTCTGGGACATGCCATTTTCCATCCGGGCATTGAGGTCGACAAAGCTAAAATGGATATCATCTCGACCTTGCCCATTCCTAAATATGTGTGTGACATCCGATCCTTTTTGGGACACGGAGGATTCTATAGGTGATTCATCAAGGACTGCTCTCAAATTGCTTGACCTCTGTCCCATCTTCTGGCTAAAGATAGTCCTTTCGACTTTAATGCTGAATGTGTCGAGGCATTTGAGCGTCTCAAATCTGAGCTCACTACTACACCCATTATCCATCCCCCGGACTAGACTCTACCTTTCGAGGTAATGTGCGATGCTTCTGACTAAGCTTTAGGAGCCGTTCTAGGGAAAAAAGTTGACAAAAGGTCACACATGATCTACTATGCAAGCAAAACTCTTAACTCTACCCAAATGAATTACTCCACCACTGAGAAAGAACTCCTGGCGGTAGTCTTCACCCTTGATAAATTCCGTCAGTACCTCTTAGCCACTAAGGTGGTCGAGTACACTGATCATGCAGCCCTTCGTTATCTCATGTCGAAAAAGGAAACCAAGCCTCGATTAATTCGATGGATTCTCTTACTGCAGGAATTCAACCTCGAGATCAAGGATAAGAAAGGAACTGAGAATGTAGGGACTGATCACTTGTCTAGACTGACTTTAGAGCCATCCTTCGACACCCAGCCCATCCCTGAAACCTTTCCAGACGAACAACTATTCGCTATCTCCGTTAATCCATGGTATACTGACATTTTCAACTACCTTGTTACCGAAGAAATGCCTTCACACTGGTCAAAACAGGACATGAGCCAATTCCTAGCAAGAGTTAAGTACTACTCTTGGGACGACCCTTATTTGTATAAATACTGTCCTGACCAAATCATTCGTCTCTGTGTCCCTGAATCGGACCAACTCAATATATTATCCTCGTGTCATGACCAACCTTGTGGTGGTCATTTTAGCACTAAGAAGACTGCAGAAAAAGTGTTGTAATGCGGATTCTACTGGCCCACACTATTTAAAGATGCCCACATCTTCAGCAAAACTTGTCATAATTGCCAGTATATCTAGGTCGCATCTCCTAGAGGAACATGATGCCCCTCACTCCCTTCCAGGTCGATGAAATATTTGACATTTGGGGCATCGACTTCATGGGCCCCTTTCCGGTTTCCTATGGTTTTGAGTACATTCTCCTTGCGGTAGACTATGTATCCAAATGGATAGAAGCCATTCCCACCAAGACCAATGACCACAAAGTAGTGGTCAAATTCCTAAAGGAGTTCATCTTCGCCCGCTTTGGTGCCCCTAAGGCCATCATTAGTGATGGGGGCACCCATTTCTGCAATAAGATATTCGAGAAATTAATGAAAAAGTATGGGGTAACCCACAAGGTTGCCCTAACTTATCATTCACAGACTAGTGGTCAAGTAGAAGTTTCTAATCGTCAGATCTTGGAGAAGATAGTCAATACCACACGTAAAGACTGGTCTACTCGTCTCACTAATGCTTTATGGGCATACAGAACCGCCTACAAGACACCACTCAATATGTCTCCCTATCGTCTGGTCTTTGGGAAACTCTGTCATCTTCCGGTAGAGATTGAACATCGAGATTTGTGGGCCATTAAGAAGCTTAACTTCGACCTAGAATCCGCAGGGGATGAGAGGAAACTTCAAATGAATGAGTTAGAAGAACTCGAAAATGATGCCTACAACTTGTCCAAGAATTAGAAAGCAAAGATGAAGTGGATACATGACAAGAGCATCCTTAGAAAAGAGTTCCATCCAGGACAGAAGGTCCTTCTTTATAATTCTCGTCTTCATCTCTTCCCTGGGAAACTGAAATCTAGGTGGACCGGTCCTTATACGGTCACAGAAGTCACACCCTTTGGGGCAATCACTATTGAGGATCCCAAGGATCACTCCTCTTTCCAGGTAAATGGCCAGCGTCTAAAGCAGTTTCATGAACTTGATGTGTCTTTCATTCAGACTTCTGAGATTGATCTCATTGATCCTGTCTATGTCAACTATTGATCCACTCAGTCTCTTGTGCTCCAACTTGGTTGGGGGTGCCTGTCACCCCCGTCATGTCTGGCTGAAGACGTAAAACTTAGCGCTTTCGGAAAGGCAATTCCAGTATTCCTAGAGTACATGAGTCTCATGCTTTTGTTATTATTGTTATATATTTGGAAATGCAGGTACATTCATTCTTCCGATCATCAGGTACCACACACTGTCGAGTTTCTGCCGACTTGGTAACATCCTTCCTGAACCTTTGCATCATCATCACTGATTTTTTATCATTTTATGTCCCGGTCATGAGCACCGATGACGGTGCTTTATTTTGGTTGGGGTGGGTATTTATCAAAACTCATGTCTTCATTTTGAAAAAAAAAAAAAATCTTGCTTTTGGGGTGATTTCTGATGTTCTTCAAAAGTTTTCTAGAATTTCAAAAATGTGTCAAATACCTTGACTTTATCAATTTTTGTTTAAAGTTAGCTTTGAGTCAAGTCAAGCATGACTACAGCAGGTTTGAAAACTCAAAAAAACTCATATTCGGCACAATTGTACTCTATCAATATCAGAGTCATCCTAAGTTTAGAAATTCTAGAGATCCTGTGAGAATAATTGTGGAGACCTAACCCAGTGAGCTTTCGAGCCTTTAATCAATTTAGAGGATTATACAACAATTCTGAGTCACAAGATGACTCACTATTCTTCTTGCCCGCAATATTCGTTGAGAGATCTCATTACCCTTTTATTTGATCATGGAACTCGGAACGACATCAAAAATTGGATTACTACAACAGAACCCTCTCTGTATCCAGTCAAGACAGTATACATGATAGTGCAAACCCTAAAAAATGATTTAGGCCATTTTTCTGAACCGTTCAGCCTTTTTACTCACATGAATTATACTTTACTAGAAACCCTTTGAGCCCTTCTATAAAAGCTTTTTCTTTGTAAACCCATCAACCTAAAATCCAGTCCAGCTACGAAGCATGACTGGCTACTCTTATTTTGAGATGGACAAAAGAATAAGTGATATGGGTGTACCGTGAAAAGAAAAGTAAAGAAGAAGAATTAAAAGGAAAAGAAAGTGGTTCAAGCTGAAAACAAAATATAGAAAGAAAATATAAAAAGAAAAAAGAAATTGAGCAGTCTCAGAAATATCTAGAAAAAGAGAAAAATATGAAAAAAATGAAAAAGAACCAGATAATGGTGCTACATCGTAGAAAAAATACAAGAAAATAGAGATATCCTCTCAAGATCTTTAAAATTCTGTATCCATTTATTTTTCTACACCGGACCTAAGCCTCATTATAACCCAGGAAAGTCCCATTTGATTCTAGGATAGCACGATCATAAAATGTGGAGATTGGAGAAGGAAAAGCTATAGAGTTTGATCTAACGTTCCCGAGTGAAGTGGTATTCCAATCATGAGATCTTTTTCTATTAAAGATATCCTTCCTTTAAATAATACATATTTGAGATCTTTGCTTTCATATATCAACACATCTCCTCACATATAAATTTAGAGAAAAGAAGAAAACCCTTCTTGTGTGATTCTATTCTGAGTGCTAAACATGTGAGATTTGAGGTCGAGGCATAAGAACTAAAAGTGATCTAGAAGTCTTAACTCTTGGATGATGAAAATGTTGAGCACACACACACACGTATAGTCTGACTATTCTGGGTCATGATTATCAGTCTGTAGTCTTGCCAAAGCTTTCCAACTCTTCGCTAGTATGTAACTGTTTTTGCATCCATTCAATGATTTGATGAACGGTGTCTTCCCTGAGCTAATATGAAAAAGTGTGCAACATGTGCAGAGCGCTTTTAAGCTCATTTATTTCGCACTAATTGCTAGTTGGGGGTTGTGATATTCACTTAAAAGTGCGTATTTTCCACTGTTATCTTCTAAGCGTTATCACACTCTCCTACGTAAAATTGTTCTAATTATCCACTTTTCTACGTAAGAGTCTATTTTATTACGCAGAACACACTTTTCTGGACGAAATGGTATATTTGCATGCATTAAATGCATTTCTGGAAGTCTAGGTATAAAGACGTTATGATCAAGTCTCATTACGTGCTTTTCTCTTGCAGAAAACTCGATCGAGCTATTCTCAAGACTTGCGGGCCCATGATCAACCACAGAAGCCTAATATCAAAGCTTAAAGATCCAACATGCTATGACTAGAAGATACAAGCCAAGTACGGGTCAAGTCAGAGGATCACGGAGCCGGTTCAAAGAACCAAGAGAGATGGAGAGCCGATGACCAAGAGACGGACCAAAGCAGTCGAAGCCACATGAAATGAGAAGAAAATGATAATCTGCTCTACTGACGAAGCCTGAGAAGAGAACATATTGAAAATTAGGGTTCCAGACCCTCCGCCAGCAGTTATCTCTATAGTCTGTAGAGTTTTCTCTCTCATTTCTCCTATTTCTCTCTCGTCTCTCTTCATCTCCCTATACATCACCACCTGATCCTCAGATCTACTAACCTAACCTCAGAACTCTTGCCTATTAGCTCTGTCTCATCTCCCTTAACTTTCTGACCGTTGGATCTTTAATCGAACCGTTGGATCTCTCTAGATCAGTCGATATACCAATCTAGGTCCCAATCAAGTCACCATCTATCCGATCGTCATCACATTGTCTGTCACATCATCTTGTGAGACGATGGACATCATCAATCCATGTGGGCCAGTAGCCGGGCCCATCATCATCGACCCGTGGCCCGACCATTTAGTGGACCTCGCGATTTTCAAATGCTTTAAATTAATTGTTTTTAAATAAAAAAATGGGGGTCCACTAAATGGGGAAATTCCCCAAAGAAAAGTAAGGTTTTCCTTAAATATATATATATATATTTAAAAAACCCCATTTTCCATTAAAGGAAAGTGGGAGGTTTAAAGGGGAAGGAGAAGGGTTCGTTTGAACCCTAATCCCCCTCCCATCTTTAAAAACCCTAAGCCCCTTCATTCTCCATCTTCTCCCCCACATTCTACCCTTCTTCTTCGTCATTTCTCCTTCATCTTCTTCACTTTTTTCATCTTCTCTACCCCCTACCGGAGTTGCAGCCTGCAACTCTGGTAGGCACCGCCTGTGTGCTGATTGTGAGCACCCCCTGCTTATCATGCAATCACCTCCCACGTTTTCCAATGCTACCCACACCGACCACCTCTCCATCTCTCCTTCCTCTTCACGTTGCTGGCCGTTTTTGGCCTACAACCTGCAATCTTCTCCACCAGTCCGGCGAGCCACCTTCAGCCACCCCAACCTGCTGCGTCCTCAACGCCATCACCCTCTTCCTGCTCTTCATCGTTCTCACCTCCAAAGAGAAACCAAAAGAAAAGAAAAAAAAAGAGAGAATGAGAATGAGAAGAAGAGAGAGGCCGTGAACTCCACCTCCGCCAGCCACCTCTGCCCCTCCATCCACCGGTGATCTCCGTAGACCGTTGCTGAAGCGACTTCAGCTGGTGCTCCTCTGTTCGAGCGTCTCCCTTAAGCCAGGAAGACCTCCTACTCCTCCCATCCTAGGCTTCTCCCCCACGGCTTTGCAGTACCACGGGCTCCTCCCATCTTTTCTCCCTTCCTCTGGCAGACCTGCAACCAACACCGTTCTCCACCGCTGCCACCTTCATCACATCGCCTGCGAACAGTAGCTCCGCCTCCCTGCGACCACGTCTTCATCTTTGGCAACTCCGATCACATCCTCCCAAGCTTCTCTCCACTGGTTAGCCGTGCTAACCCCTTCCCTTCTCTTCTCTCCAAAAAAAAAGAATAAAAAAAAAGAAGAAAAGGAAAACCAGAAAAAAGAGGATCTTGTGCTCACTGCCCTCCATCTTGGCTTGGCCGAACCACCACCTTCACTACCGCCTCCATTAGAGAACACCACAGCAAGGAAAACACTCCTCATGGGCAGCACACCATTACTGGACGAACCTCAATACTAACTGGCCCGATCCCAATCCCACTCTCCGGTGCGTTCCATAGTCAATTTCCCTCTCTAGATCTTAACTTTCTCTCTCTAGAATTTTGCACCCTCTCCCTCTAACTTTAGTTTTCTCTCTCTAAAAATTTCTCTAGTTAAGTTTTAATGTTTTTAGTAGTTAGTTTTTTTCAAGCATTGTAATGGACGTACCTTTGATTATTTTAATTAATAAAGTGGTCTCTTTTAAATGCAATCGTTTACCATTCCTTATGCTTTTATTAAGTGGTAATTTCTCTCTCTAAAATCACTAAACATGTTTTAAATCCGATTCCTTAATCACCATTCTGATCCTGCAATCCTTTATTTTTAGTAATTTTTGAGCAAAATCTGTCATTTCATGTTCTAATTTGCGCAACTAATCTTGAGTGCGGATCGACATCCGACACGAATCCCTATACAAGAATTACCATTTTTGCAGGAATTAAATCGGAAAAGATACAAATTGTATTGGAATTAGGGTTTTCGTAACCAACGACGAGGAAAAAGCCTACTTTCACAGTATGCATGTATTAATTTGCAAAAATTAGCCATTACAATGTCATGTGTACAATGGAATCATGTTAAATATATATATTGATAAATACTGGATGAGTCATTCAAAAAGGGGAAAAATACCACAAACCGAGCGACAAAGGGATCTCAAGACGAGATACCTTAAAACAACTGGAGGCCCATCGAACAGGGTTAGGCCCCTTTAGGAGGTCCTCCCATCTAAAAATGAATGCATCATGTACATACAGCATTATGAAATAATCGGTCAACTTGCAAGACCAGCTAATGCACAATTGGGTGTGGACCCACCAAAATCTAAATTAGCATGTACATTTACAACTTGGGTCTAGCCCATGCACAAGACGAACCCTAAACCCACTACAAGAACCCATTGGGTTCAGCATATGCATGGCCGTTAAATCCTTATTAATGTGTGTGGTTGACTGTTTTGTCCATGTGGACCAAACTAATCCACTACCAAATGGCGTCACGTCCCTTTAGTGGAACTCCATTGATTCGGCCCATGCATATGGCCGGAACACTTCGTGGTGATTTCATGCCCATATGGTTTGGAAAAAAAATCTAGATTTTAACTCATTTTAAAGTGTATTTAATAAACAAAATCAATCAACGAAACATGCTACTATCACCGGTTCAATATTTATGATGAAGATTCGGCTATATGAGACTTAACTCAATTCACTCAACGAGCCAAAAGGTTTTATTCCAAAGGACCAAGCAATGGGGTCCAAAAGGCCTCAATAGTTGGGCTGGCCCATGCGGCTAGAAAAGAAAGAAAGAAAAACACGTCCTTCATCTCTTCTAATTTCCATTTGGTTTGATGCACTAGCAACAATCCCTAACCACCGCCAAACTTCAAACCCCATGCCCCTCTTCAATAATCGACCGGCCACCCTCCTTGCCAATGTCCGACGTAGTTGATGGCGGCTAGGACATCTCCGGTGACATCAAATAATGATGTCGGCGACTCCCATGGTGAGACCGAATTCTCAAATCCCATCGAAGAGGGTTTTCAACATATTTACACTAAAAAAAAACTAATTTTCTCCATGTTATCTTCCATATATAAACCCAAAATCCAAATCATATTTATGCTTTCTGTTAACAAACATCATCTCAAAGTCTTCATTTGATAAAAAAAAATTCTTACCATCTATTTTGAATATTGTTATTGCTATACCAAAACAAAATTAATCCGTGAATGGTTCCTTGACCATTGGCTTTACAACCAAAACAAAACTTTTTTTTAAAAATAACATACATTCTGAAAAGTCTCGGTTGTCAAATCCGAGGAATACTTAGTTCTTCGGTAATATATATATATATATCGTTGTGCCTCGAATCCCTTGAAAACTGAAGTGTCAAAGATCAAATGGACTTCGACAAAACAAATCAAAGAAGGATTAAAGTTGAAGAAAAATCAACCCAAGTGTTAAAGATCAACTGAAGACAAAGTCAAGTGATCAAGCTCAACTAAAGACAAAGTCAAAAGCTCAAGTACGTTCTCACTCAACAAACGTTCAACTATGAAGAAGCTCGTGTTGTGGTTACTTACGTAAATTTAAGGGTACACCGTGTGTTGCCAATGGATCTTGATTTACCCTAGATGGTTCAGTGTTAGTTAGGAATCGTGTGTGTGTCGAGAAGAGGAATTCTAAAAAACTTTGGAAATGTTTGGTTAAGGACAAAGTGGTCCGGCCGACGGGCCTTTATGAGCGGGCGACCGAAGGTCTGGTCGACCGGCCAAAAGGGTCCGATCGACCCTAACTCTCGGGTTTAGAATTTTGGTGTGTAAACCTGAGCGGGCGACTGACTAAAGGCTCGGTCGACCGGCCAATAGTGCGGTCGACCCTGTCCGTTTTGGATCTCGTTTGACAAAATCTCTTATGCGATAATAAGCGCATTTTGGCCCTTCAAACGGCTATATTCGGTACGGTTCTATTGATGGGAGGCATGCTTATAAATAAGATCCCTCTTCCTTCATTAGACTCAACTCAATCAAAAGATCTCTATACTACATTCTTTGATTATCATTGTTTGAGTCAAGAGATCTGAAATTTATGAGAGCTTCACTAGAGCAAAGCTGAGTATTCGTTGTGAAGGCTTTAAGTGTTTGGAAGAGACTATTTGGTATTATTATTCTGCAAGCATCTTCTTTTAAGAAGATGATTACTCTTGGCAGAGTGTCTCTTGGGCGAATTCTTCTCCAAACGATTTTTCATTCGATTGTATTCATCGAGAGGTAAGTGTTTCTATGATCCAATATCTTTTTGATAGAATTCAAAATTTATACTATGTATTTTGTGATTGGTGGATGAGTGGGGACTCATCTAACTGAGTTGTGGATTGTAGATCCATGAGAAAAGAATTTCTCTAAATAGACTACTGGCCTAAGCTGACTCTCTAGGTGAGCGAGAAGCGATTCTCGTTTGATTGAGACGTAATCTTAGTTAGTTGATTATTTATTTCAATTGGAAATATTGTAATGCATGATTGAAATAATATAATACTACTCGTGGTGAGTATTGCACAGTGGACGTTGGTGCGGAATCACCGAACCACTATAAATCTGAGTCTCGTGTGATTGTAAATGTTTGCATATTTGTTTCTCAGGTTTTACCATATCTATGTTCTGTAGATGATTCATATTTTAATTGCTTGATCATTTTCTGCCTTGTATGATCAATAATTTTTTAATCCATAAAGAATTCGCAGAGGAATTAAAAATTGTCCTCTTCACCCCCCCCCCTCCCCCTCCCCCTCTAGGATTTAACTTGGTAATTAAAAAGAAATTTCACATTCAAATCCAAGAGATCCTATGTACAACACTCAATATCAAGAAACACGTACAGGATACTTATTAATATAGTTTCTTCTTTTTCTCTTATTTATCCTCAACACAAATAGTCAGATTTGCATCATTAAATACGTAACAAAAAAAAAAGTCATTGAATGACATGTTTTGGTATGACATATACATGTTTGGTTAACAATCTATCAAACCTAACCATATAAATACATCAACCCTTGTATGCAAAAGACAAGACCCGTATGCAACAAAACAATATTGTGTGGGGCAGTCATCATCTTATGTAAAGGAAATCACTCTACATGTGCAATCAAGTTGACTTCAAGTCTAGAGAAACAATAGTATAGATACACAATCTAAGTAATAACAAAACCTTTAGATCTAGTAATCGACACTTCTTGAACATAGATCAATAATTATCTTTACAAATCCATGACTTTTAAAATAATATCTTAGAATCAAAATCAACCATTTGATCTTGATTTCGATAAAGGATGGAGATTCGAGCCATAGCTCTGATATCACTGTAGGGATTTTCCATTCAACGATATAAGATGAAGGACTAGAACTCCAATCACTTGATCAAAAATCGTATGACCAAATCATCCAAATAAAGGGAAAGAACTGAGTCACATACTTTTATCTGTGGATGATCGCTGTATGCATAATCAAACAGTGGATCTCTTGTTTAGTGCGATTGGTCTCTAATGGAGTTTGTGGGCCTCTTCTCTCTCTTTGCTTTACCTAATGATGGGGCTGGAATGCACAAGCTAGTGTGAGGAACATCTCCTCCTATAGTGTACATATATACACCGTTGATTTCCCACATTAGAAGCCTTCCCATCATGGTAACTAAGGTAGGACGGGATTGCACTTTCCTTATTTGTTTAGGTAACCAACGTACCTAAATAGCAATTATTTTTGGACACCTGTAAACCATAGATTATATTATCAATGAGAGTTTATTTTCTATTCTCAATAGGTCTCCTAAATTGGCAACATTGGACCAGTTTGTGAAAACCGTATAAGATGTGCCATATTTAAATAAAAGTTTACAAGCAGCACTTGTGTTAGAAAAAGTCAATTGCCTCGACGTCATAACTACCATGGAATCGGGTATCAGTAGTAACAATGCTCTATGAAGAATACTCGCATGGGATTATAATAAGTTTTTGTACAAATCCAATGGGTTTTATAGGGGGAATTTGGTTACAGTGAAAACTATCATGTCTTTGTGCATGCCACATCTCGATTAAAGAGAATGATTCATGCAGTTATAGAAGCTCCACAAGTAGATCAATCTTGGACTCTCTATGTTGTTTGTAGCCACTACAACCCATCAACATTTGTTCGAAGAACTCAAACGATATCTTAGGCTCAATCTTAAGGTTGAGTGGTCATGGGAGATCTTAACAATGTAACTCAGTCAACTGAATGCATGAGCGGCAAACCTACTCGTATCACCTATTCAATCTTTGCTATCAACATTGCTCAACCCTTACCAGGGGAATCTAGCCAAGTTGGATTTCGTTGATGAAATTTTCAACTTTTAGTTGTGTTGGATCAAGTTTGGGTTAGGTTAACTTCTTGATCTCTGCTTGAATTCGGTGTGAACATATGCTGCTAATCTTGCCTAGCCTAGTGACGGACTTAAAAAATTTTAAGCCTAAGCCTAGGACATGTCGGACCTTTAGATTTAAATTTGGCCCATGCTTCTTTTTACTAAAAGCCAAACCCGAGCCAGCCCAGCCATTTTCCATTAATACAGCTCAAGCCCAACCTATATTAGGCTGGCTAAAGTCCTACTGGGTCAGCTCGGTCTATTAACATTCGTAAATAGACTTGTAGCGCATGAGCTCAAGTGTAGTGTCATGATACACTTATCGCAAGATAAGGGGAAAACAAATTTTTGACCGCACTTATAACTTTATCCACAATAATTGTCCAATCTTTTGGGGTAATGTATGCTAAAAAGTAGGGTTGCAAATGGGTCGGATTGGGCTCGGCTGAAGCCCAAAATAAACCTGAAACCCTAGGAGCATGAACCAGGCCTAACTTGACGAAACTGGGCCTTCAAAATTTCGGACCAGGACCAACCTAGGGATAGATACAATGGCCTAGGCCCAGCCCTGCTGGCACTTTAGACAGCTCGGGGCGGGTCCTTGGCGAGCTTTAACCCAGTCCAACTCCAATTTTGCCCATACTTCTCTAAAAAAGGTTGGTAAATAGGAATGTTACAAGTATGTATAAACGTCTAAGTAGATGTATTACTTGTTAATAAACCTACTAAGAACAATAAAACTCATAAACATAATATGTTTAACATGTGGGTAGTTGGTTGGGTTGCCCCAGACTGTAGTCTAAGGGCCCGTCGGGCCATCCAAACCAGCCCGTCTGCCCAATAACCAATCAGGCCGAATTTAGGCCCATAGACTGACCCACGGGCTGACTTTCTTATCCCAATCCTAGATGGGCGTTAAAGCCCGGCAGCCCGGTCCGTTCCATATTCCAAACAAGCCAAACAGCTAAGGAACTGGCTCAGAGCCTCAGCCCCTTTTTGCAATCCTACTCGAAAGATACACCATCTCATTATTCCAAACTAGCCAAACAGCAGACGAACTCTTATCCTGGATTAAGTCCATCCAGGATGGAACTATCTGTACATCCACTCGCCATACTTTTAATTGGTACTCCTTAAGTAATTTCTGTCGGTTGGATGAGCTGAAATTATTAATCAACGCCATCCAACGGGCACAAACCATCCAAGTACCCTAATAGGAAAGGTAAACTGGGGAGGCTCTCGGTTCTCCTCCTCTCGTGGGTTTGAAGCCTTGAAGTTACTCCAGCCCTATGCGACAGAAGTAGAACTCTCTCTCTAAAACATGGCTTCTGGCGGTGTCGTTGAAGTGGAGAGAGCGTTTATCGGAGCTGGATGTAACAGAATCGTCAACAACGTCTCGTGGGGCGCCTCTGGTTTAGTCGCTTTTGGAGCCCAAAACGCAGTCGCTATTTTCTGCCCCAAGGTCAGTTTTTTATTTTTTTTAGTTTCCTGTTTAAACTCCCTGAAAGATTTTGAAAAAAATGGACTACTGTATTTGATAGATTGAGATTCTCTATTGTTTTGCAGACAGCACAGATTTCAACGACGCTTCCTGGACACAAGGCAGTTGTGAACTGCACCCAATGGCTTCCAAGCACTAAGGATACATTCAAAGGTAATTTGGGTTCCACTGTGGTAAAATTGAAAACTCTGAATCATCTTAAAAAAATGTTTTTTATTGCTCTGAATTTACTGTTTATCGTTCAATTTGCCAAACTACTGTATCTCTTAAGGTAATTACCAAGATAGCCGGGAGGCCCGGGACACTGTTAAAACAAATGATTTTTTGTTGCATTAGTGATTGTAAATTTGTGTTAGGATCCTAATGGTTAAGACTTAAGCTTTACGCACCTCAATCGCCCAGGTACTTTTGGTGTATCGGTTTGGGTCTTAACATTTGGTATCAGAGCCAACCCCACGTCCCGGGTTTGAGTCATTGAAGGGGCACCCTGTGAAAAAAGAGGCCATAGTGAAAGCTGCCATTTGGAAGCCACAGAGTAGGCCGCTCAGGACATTGGCTGCAGGAACGTGGTGGTATGTTAGGATCCTAATGGTTAAGACCTAAGCTTTACCCTCTGTCACCTGCTTTTGGCGTATTAGTTTGGGTCTTAACAATTTGCAGTACTTTCTGGTCAATAAAGGAAATCCAAATTGGAGGTATATAAACACTCTCTTTTTAAGGAAAATAAACAAACCAAGTTCATATATCGAACTGTGACTGGTAATAGATGACATTATCTAATTGGGTTATCAGATATGAGTCATTCTTGTCAATTGGGTTTTAAGTTCCTTACTGATGAATTTCGTTATTTGTTTCGCAGTTCAACAGTTAGAGAGTCATTTTCTACTTTCGGGGGATGCTGATGGTGTCATCATTGTATGGGAATTGTCGCTTAAAGATGGAAAGGTACTCTATGATTGATCCATTTAGTTGCACTATACGTTGAGAATCCATTTTTTCTGACAGTCAATTATTTATTTTGAAATTGGTTGACTGATATTGTGGTGACCGTTCTAATCTTCCATGCTTTTCACTTAGTTCCGTTTTGCTTATTTTCACAGTGGAGGCATGTGTTACAAGTACCACAACAACACAAGAAAGGTGTTACGTGCATTAGTGGTATTATGGTTTCTCAAACTGTTGCAATATTTGCTTCTACCTCTTCTGATGGCACTGTTAATGTATGGGAAATGGTCCTTCCATCCAATGTTGGTGGTAAGTCAAATGCTTCATAGTATGTTTAATATTTCCTTGCAGATCATGCCTGTTATCTATGTTGCATTTATTTTTCTAAACAGGTTCCACATGACGGATTCTGACACTCCACAGCTTCCAGTGTGACACTTACAGATTGTTTTTTTTCTTCTTTCCTTACTGCAATCTATTAATTAAACTTACCACTGGGGGCGGGTCGGGCGGCGGCCTCCGGTTGACTCCGCCACTGGTTCCAGTAGCCAAGATACCTTCTATCAGGAGAGCCCCCTAAGGTCCAAGAGAAGATTTTTTTCTTTATTTTTATGGATCAGCACCATCCACATTTCTTGTTGAAAAATGGATGATTGGTCTCCCACAAGATAAGGATAGAAAGATTTGTCCGAGAAAACACTATCATGCTTCCACCTCTTAATATTTCTTACTTGTTTGGGCTAGTTTAGTCTTTTTATTCGTCATTACACCACCTCGTCCATATGCCCTATTTCATTCTACTAGCAGGGAGCTTACTTAATTTCTATGTTGCATGGATTCTTCTTAACGGGTGAAGTACCACCCTTGTCGGAGTCCGACATGATACGGATTCTGGTGAGACTTCTAAATTCCCTTCTATTCTTATTTCCTTGCTTGTAAGATTCTAATTAACATTTTCATTGGTTACGAGTTCCACATTTGAAAAGAGAAGTTTTCTATGCAACAGATATAACATTATATATATATATATATATATATGAGTCTGAGACCCAGCCTTCAATCTCTTTCCTATTTATTGCAGATGGGAGACTTTCATTTGTTAAGGGAAGGATCATTGGCACACTGCAAAAGGGAAGGATGAAGGTCCTTGATTTGTCCGATTTAATGATTTTGTGCCTAGACAATCCCTATGAACTCCACTGTTAAGTTTTTAGCCTAGTAAACTATGCAGAAACTGAATGGGGTAATAAACTCACCGACTCAGTCTAGCTAACAAAAAAACCACATTTATAAGCACATTCAGAGATATATGCAGGAAACATGCATCACTAAGATAACATTGTAGCAAAGGAGACGATTTACTTAAATAAAGCGGAAATAGGTACAACCGAGTACATAACATAATGACTAAAAAATGGTCTTTTCAGGCCCAAATACCAATGTGGCATTGCCAGTTGCAAGTGAGGAAGTTCCTTTTCAAAATACAAGTTATGGAACATATGAATCATATGATAAATATCGAAGTTGTGAAAAGTGGAAACATAACAAAGGAATTACATGCAGAAGGATGAGAAGAAAGGTACATGTCACTCAACAATGACCGACCACCAGATCCTTCTTCAGATTTAATTAATGGCAGCAAATTTTGATACAAGAATCTGTCTACTAATGTTGGAGTGCAGAATGTAACTGTAACATTATAGTTGAGTAGGTTGACATTTTCATTTTGTTACACGTGAGATTTCTATTGCCCTATGTAACAAGGACATGGCACTTTTAGGGTTCTATGCCATGTTGGACACGTCAACACACATACACGCCTGTCGACACCTCTCAGCACACATCCTGACACGTACTACAATGCCACCCTTTATTTTAATAATATTTTATCATATAAATGATTTCTGAAAGAGGCTTGGTGTGCTCCATCCTCCATACAATACTGTGTTAAGTTGTTAAACACAACTTGTTTGATAGTCTTCGCTCTTATATTTATTATGTTGTTGGATAGCTCTACGACATATAAATGTTTTCTTTTACTTTTCATATATTTCTTTCCTTATTTTTATTAAATAAAACTAAAATATAATATTATAATACGCACGTGTCTGTCTGTGGGGCTTCTTCAAGGCGCCGTGTCAGACACCTTCCTCTGTGTCGGACACTGACACGTGTCCATGTCATTGTTACGTAGCTTTTGCCTATACTTTCTTTTGAGGTTCTGTTGTCCATGTCATTATCCTCACTAGGATATTGATCTTCAACATTATCCATTTTTAATAGGTAAGCAGGGAATGAACATGAATCCTCATGGTTGCCTGTATAAGATCAGCTAGTTGAGCTATAGGTTCAATCCCATCTTTGACATGCTATTTGTGGGTGGTTTGATATGGCTGTTAATATATATTCTTCTCCTTGGTTTGGATTTGTGCATTTCTATGTTCTCTGCGAATGTGCATGCTGAATGGATTGTTCGCATTTCCTTCATAATCCAATATGACTGAACATTCTGTATATTGATGCCGCTAATCTTTGATGTGGTTATTGTAGGTGACTGTAAATTTTCATATCTGGAATCTCTCTTTGTGGGTTCAAAACCCATGGTTGCTCTTTCGTTGGCAGAGTTGCCAGGGAATACCGGGGGTATAGTCTTAGCAATGGGGGGCTTAGACAACAAGGTTCATCTTTATTGTGGGGAAAGGACCGGGAAGGTTTGTAACCTTAGCTACATCTATCTTTTCCATACCTTGCATGTCATATTTTCTGTGGTTTGAATATATATATTTTTTTCTTGGTCCAGTTTTTTCATGCTTGTGAGTTGAAAGGGCACACAGACTGGATCCGAAGTTTGGATTTTTCGTTACCTATTTGCACTAATGGGGAAAAAAATAGCCTTCTCCTCGTAAGTTCGTCTCAGGACAGAAGCATACGCATATGGAAGATGGCCTTGCATAGTTCTGCAGCTAATTCTTACATCCCATACAGGAAAGCAGGAATAGGCTTGGCATCTTATATTGAAGGTCCTGTATTCGTGGCTGGTTCTTCCTCCTATCAGATTTCTCTGGAATCTCTGCTTATTGGACATGAGGATTGGGTATATTCGGTGCAGTGGCAACCTCCTTCAAGTTCTTCCGCAGAGGGGAATGGTTTTTATCAACCTCAAAGCATCTTATCTGCATCTATGGACAAGACAATGATGATCTGGCAACCTGAAAGGACCACTGGTATCTGGATGAATGTGGTTACTGTTGGCGAACTAAGCCATTGTGCTTTAGGGTTTTATGGTGGCCATTGGAGCCCAGGTGGAGATTCAATTCTAGCTCATGGATATGGTGGTTCTTTCCACCTCTGGAAAAATGTTGGTGTTAACTTTGATAATTGGCAGCCTCAAAAAGTTCCATCTGGCCACTATGCAGCGGTAACAGATATTGCATGGGCCCGCTATGGAGAATATATGCTGTCAGTCAGTCATGACCAGGTCGTATTTTATTATTTATATTATGAAGTTTCAAGAACATGTTTTCCTTGTCTTTGAAGTGTTTCTGTTTTGGGTGCCAGGGTTTGGTGAATGCCCAGAGAACATCTTGGAAATGGTTCTGTAGATATGACAATTATTGAGGAACATTCCAAGGGTGACTAAAACCCTCGGAGAAATTTAAGAAAAGATAAAAGAAAACCGTTTGGTAATCGATATTTGGTTACGATTCGACTTCTTAATGATTGTGTGGAGTTTATCTGTAATTTTGCATTCACTATTACGCCATTTATTTTGAGAATATCATAAACTTATAGATACATTAGTAGTGATGCTTGTGTTGTAGTGTTCTTGATGTTTAGATGTGATATTCGTGGTAGTTGAAAGTAAGGTTTTTCCGCGTCGTTGGTTACGGAAACCCTAAAGTTCAACAATATTTGTAATTATCTGAATCTTGTTCACTCAAATCCTGCAAAAATCACAGGGTTGTACAGTGGCTCGTGTCGGGTATCGTCCGCACTCGGGGTTAGGGCAAATAAAGAACAAATTAACGAAAATCTGCTAAAAATGATGGAAGGGTGAGAATAGTGGAAATTGAGATTAAAACAATGATTTTTGATGGAGAATTTTCAATTAAATAAAATTAACTAGATCAAATGACAGAATTGAATTAACATGAAATGACATTAAAATATTTAATTAAAATCCTTACAAAACTGTGGGAATTAATCCGAATAAAAAAAAAAAAAAAAACTGACTACAAAGCATGAAAAGTAGAGAGAGAAAGTACTACTAGAAAGAGAGAGGATATTGTAGAAAGAGAAAGTAAGAAATAAGAGAGAGAAAATGAGGAAAGAGAGAGAAAACTGGAGAGACTTACCGGGATCGGCCAAGTGGTGGCCTCGGTGATGGACATCTCACTATTGTTGCAAGCTACCAAAATTCAAGATTCACCATTTCCTCCAAAAACGTGGTGAAGAATGAAGGATGGGGCTGGATCTTTGCAAGAGTGGGAGGCTTAGTTGCACGTGGAGGAGAACCAGTGGGTTCTAGTGGTAGGAGAAGGGCAGCACGCTTGAGATATCCATCCAAAGCCGAGGATCGTTCAAGATGGGTAGGGCAGCAGTCATTCAAGGGAATAGAAGCCGGTGGCGGTGTGAAGTGCACCAGCAACTTGATAGTTGCAGGTGCTGTGGAGGCGTGGATCGTGGAGATAATGGTGAGGTAGATGTAAGTGGCTAAGGCGGAAACAGCTGTGGGGTTGCTGCTGCAACAAAGCAGCAGGCGTTAATGGATGTTGCCGAAGTTGCAACCTGCAACTCCGGTGATCTTAAAATTTTTTTTTTTTTTTGCTTGGCTGAACCACAGTTTCTCACAGTAGTGGAGAGCGTGAAGAGGAGAAGGGCAGCGTAGTTGTACGGCTAGAGGAGGAGGAGAACGCCGGTGCTGTGGTGTTGCAGACGGTGGAAGAAGACAGTAGTGCTCCGGTGGTGGCGGTATTGGAAGAAGGAGAAGCAGGCGATCACACCAGCAGCAAAGAAGCGCTGGTTCTCTGATAAAAGAGACGTGGAGGAGCAGACCAAGGTGGTTGAGCAGGGCAGCAGCGTGAAAGAGTGGAACGGCTGGTGGAGAGGGCGGATGGAGCTGCTGGATGTGGGTCACCGGTGATAATGGTGCTCGCCGGAGTTGCAGGTTGCAACTCCGGTGATCTTGAAAGTATATATATTTTTTTTTCTTTTTTTTTGGGACCGTTGAATGCAAGGGGAGAGGATGGACTGCTGGGGCGATGGTGCAGCAGCAAAGGGAGATCTCCTTGGGGGCGGTGATGGTGAGAATGTTTTGTGGGAGATGGGGAGAAGAGGAGAGAAGAGAGCTGTTGTGGAACAAAGTGGGAGAAGTGGAATCCGGGAAAGAGATTGTGGGAGGAGAGAATGGAGGAGCCGAAAATGTGGAGAGAAGAAGAGAATATATATGGGGTGGCTAGGGTTTTTTTTCATGAGGTTTCTCCTCCTCTTTTTAAGAACGTGGGGTAGATACCAATTATATGAGCGCCCTCTTCTCCTTTCTAAATAAGTTACCTCCCTTTTCCTTTAACCGTTGTTGTCCCTCCATTTGGAAAGTCATCTTCCCATACCCGTTTGACTACCACTTGCCTTATTTTAAAAACCATCAAGCCAATAGTTGTCCATAACCAGCATCTTTGTCTATGATCTTAGTAAAAAATGGTCCAGCAACATTATTGAATACCTTTGCTTTGTAAATGTTTTATTTTCTTAGATTTTCAAAACCAAAGTTTTCAAATGTCATTCTTTCAATTCTTTTATTTCCAAAATTTACTTTTCAAAGGACTTCCCACAAAATAGCAATCTTTGGAAGAATCACCTTCTTTTCACTTTTGAATTCTTCCCTTTTGTGATAAAATCTTTTATTTTGAAAATGTCAACCTTGTGAAACAACTATTCCATTTTTGTAAAACCATATTTTTGCCGAGCAAGACTTTTGGCTCACGATCTGGTGGTCCACTAGATGAGTGAGGGATCTACATGCAAGGATGGGATGGTTAGATCGGGTGTTGATCGGATGGTGGGAATTATGATCAGATGGTTGATTGAATGATTTGATGGTAGGATGATCATGCAGTGGAATGGCCAATGTGGGCCATAGGATAGAGTGAATGGGAAGGGAGAGAGGATTGAATGGTTGATATAGAGAGTAGAAAGAGAATGAGAATCTAGCAAGAGGGGAGAGACAATATTATAAAATTAAGGAAAAAATGCTAGTAGAGGGTCTTGAACCATGGTCTTTGACTTGGTCTTCTGCATGCTTTACCAACTGAGCGAGTCCTCATCTTGTGTTAGTTGATAAGCTTTAATGCCTTTATTCTCTTCTCTCAGGGCTCGATTCTTTCTCTCTCTCTCTTGGTCTTCTCTTAGGCTCTTTCGTCTCTTGGCTTATATCTTCTCATCCTCAGCCTGTTGGCTCTTGAGTTTTGGTCCTCTTATTTAGCCCATATTTGGCCCATATCTTCTAGTCATAGCATGTGGGCTCTTTAAGCTTTGATAATGGGCTTTCCTGATCGATGTGGGCTCGCAAGTTTCGAGAATTGTCCCATCGGGGTTTCCTGCGACAGAAGAAGCGCGTAATGAGACTCTATCAGAATGACTTCATGTCTAGACTTCCGAAAATGTGTTTAATGCATGCAAATATATCATTTCGTCCAGAAAAGTGTGTTCTACGCAACACAAGAGACTCTTACGTAGAAAAGTAGATAAATAGAGCATTTTAACGTAGGAGAATGCAATAACGCTAAAAGGATAATTACTTAAAATAAGCACTTTTGAGCGAATATCAGTAGTTGAAAGAGTCCATATTAAAAGTGTGTGCCCATGAGTAAACAAGGTTCTTAGTTTTAGGAGAGAATGAAATGGATCACCTACAAGAAGGATTCGGAAAAAAGCATTCCTGAAGGCACTCTTAGAGATATTTAAAATGTGCCTGATTGATACTTTTACCAAAAGTTATCTTTTCCGTGTTTCACGTGGACTTTCTATATAAAGTGTATATTTAATGTTTTCATTCATTGTCTACGTCTTATCCGAAGTCCCAACTATTTGGGGTTGGAAACATGAATCTTATTTTGCGATTTGTCTTATCCCAACTATGTGGGATCAGCAACATGAATCCTATTTTGCCACTCTATTATATTTAGTGCTACATCTTCTGTCAAGGTATATGTCATAAAATATTTTCTTGCCATCTCAATCCACATCATTTTGGCCTTCCTCAATGCCCTAGCATGAGTCAAAATCAATGAATTTGGATTCATGCAAAGAGATTTGACATGCTTCACCGGCTGTCAATTGATAAAGCAACGTAAATTAAGGGAAATCTTTTAGTTATGAAGGGTACTTAATTTTGGGAGAAAATAACATGGACCACATATGAAATGGATTTAGCAAAGCATTCCTTAGGACTTATGAAAGCAGTTTATAGTGATAGCTTTACCGATGGTTTATTTTGTCAGTATGTCATGGTGTTATTTTCATACCTTTTTGAACCCAAGGGCTTTCATGTTTCTGTTTGTGCTCAAGTATTGATGCAGGACGAACTGTGATGGCTTCAAACTAAAGGCTGAGATTAACAGAAAATTATTAAGAACAATGAAAATAACAAATTTCCATACTAATCACACCCAAATAATCAGATTAAGCAAATAAATTTATTAAAATCCAATGCCTTCACACAATCCTACAATATTAGACTTGTTGCTTTAACGGCGAAGATCTAATGGAAGATGGAACTTCCAACAAGCTTAGGGAAACGGTTAAGAGATGAAGCAAATCCAAAATAGCTTCATTTTCCAAGAGATTATAAGTTCTTTGAAGTTCATGAAGGTTTCTGGCAAGTTTCGAGGCTTTTTGACAAGTATCAGATTTTAGCGGGTTTTGGAAGAAAAATGAGAACTGTGGAAAATTAGGGTTTATGATGGGGTTAGGGATTCCTATGGTTACCATAAGGACTTGGAAGTGTCTGGGGGTTGAGGTAAGGGTTTTGGGAGGGTTTAGAGTGCCGTAGGAAGAACTAGTGTAAGGAAGTTACTATTTACGCCACGCGGTACTATTCACACAACACTATTTACTGTATTGTTCAATGGTTAGGGTTTAGAGATGGAAGAGATATGGTTGAGTTTTCTAGGTCAAATTTGATCCAAAGAAAAGGAAAATAAAGAAAACAAAGATGGAGAAAGATAAGAGAATAAGAGAGGAGATAGAGATAGAAGAAGTTATCTTTGGATTCGCACCGAGTAGCTTGGATTCACACCAAGAAAGCTTGGATTTTCACCAAGGAAGAAGATATCACTCCACAAGAGAATTCTCAATAGCAAAATTCAATATATTTCATCATTAATTAAAAATTACAACTAAAAGAGTTTATATAATAAGTCAAAATATCTTAATCTAATCTTAGCTATCCATCTAATCTAATGGCTATAAAAAAAACAACTTAAAACAACTAACCAAAATTACAATGAGTCTCTTAAGTTTGGACTAATTGCAAAGACAACCAAAACTTTAATAAACATCAAAATAAGCCTAGAAAACAAATAAAAACTCTTCAAAAATTCCCTACGTAGCCCACATGCATCTTTCTAATGTGGAGTCTTCATGATGCACATGCATGTGAGGTCTTCAAAATCTTTTTCCTTGTCTTCCACTGGTAGAACCCATGTGATGCTTTGACGTTCGCATCCAGTGTGCTTTTAAAATGCTAAGTATTATCAGCATCATTTCAGTGGAAACATATTTCTTACACCAATTTCCCCTATTCCCCTTTTTGTACCCACCCTATGTTTTCTTGATATTTCCGAAGTGTTACCTCGGTCCCCATTAAGATGGCGATCCTTGATCTGACTTGGGCAACCAACCCACTCTTTCTTTCGTCTGGGTTGAGGTTGAGGCCAGAAGTGCCATGATGATGAAATCAACATGACTGGAGAAATAGCCGAGCAGTCCGCCGAACCTGACCCAATTTGTCTGTTTTTTCCAGGTTTAAGATGGGGTTTCTGACTTGTGGGTTGGGTCAGGCTTACCCATTTCAACTCGGTTTGGCTTTGGGTCGGCCATAGGTGTCATCTTGGACTTTACCTGACCCATTGCTACCCTAGTTCCCATGCATGTGCTCTTTTGACTCTTATGGGAAGTCATCTCATGCTTTTTTTTTGTTCAGCTGTACATGGGAAGTAGTAGTTAATGAATTCTCCCCTCAATGGGGAGAGTACAACTTGTTAAATCCCTTATCATGAGTTTCCTAATCTATAGTTTTTCAATATGCCAATGGCCAGCAGCTTTGATTGGTCAGTTGGAAATTTGGATTAGGAATTTTATTTGTTCAGGAGATCCAGACCAAAAAAACTTGTAACTGTCTCTTGGGACAAAATGTGATTGCCTACAGATGAGGGTGGGGTCTTCGTATTAGAGGCTTAAGCTTTAAATAAAGAAGCCATGGCCTGGGACTTTGTCTCAGAGATGAATTTATGAATAAAATGAATGTGCCAATATCTTTTTTGATTAGTATAGAATTCAATATAAGTCAAAAAGCAAACTGTTACAATCTAACCAGTTCAAGTGGTTGAGATGACCTACTCAATACTGGAGAAAACCAAGAAAACAACCGCAAAAACAAACAAAAAGAACTCCGATTATGCACCTCTAGAGCATAATATGTCCCATCAAAAAACAAAATCTTCGAAGAAGAGCCCTCGGCATTCTCCATGAGCCTTTGACCATAGATACATCATCATCTTTATGTTTAGAATTATCGATGTCAAATTCTCACTCTTTCCTTAAAAAATTCTCTGATTTCTTTCTCTCCAAATGCCCCATGCAATTGCGAATGGGAGCATCCACCATAGCATTTGCCCTCTAGATGAGAAAGCAAGTGCATGTCAGCCATATTGCGAATGTGCCAATATCTTACTACAGTTGTTCTTCAGTTTGGCCTGGTATCAGAGTTGTTCTTGCTACCGTGCTTGCTCAAGTCAAGTGGATTATGGGCGATGGCAAATCGTCCAGCTTTTGGGTAGATTACTGGCTGAATGAGAAGATTTCAGTCATGCTGAATATCCATCCCTCTTTTGTGCAAGAACTTAAGAGCTAGAGTTGCTGGTTTTATTGATAATGGTAAGTGGTACATCCCTAATTCCCTCCAGCAATATGCTTCTCAGATTTGCAATGAAATAAATACAGTTGATCTCCCATCGTAACCTCAGAAGGATCAATTGGTTTGGAAAATGCTAGCTTTTGGCAACCTCACTTTTAAAGATTCCTATAATGATGGTCGGAAAAAACTCCAACTCTTTATTGGGGCAAGGCTATTTGGGTTAGATTTATTCCTTCACAAAGATCTATGCTGGTTTGGAGACTTATCTATGGCCATATTCCTACAGTCGCAAAGAAGTTTCCCCATTGTTTCTTATTGTTGCTTATGTTCTACCCCTTCTTGCTCGGAATCAATACAACATTAGTTTATGGAATGTTAGTATTCAGGACATGTCTGGTTATGGACTAGTAGTGTTTTTAGTAGAATTTCTCTAATATTTATACGGTGCATGATATGGTTAAAGCAGTGGTGAAGCATAATTTTTTAGTGATCAAGTTGGCAACTTGTGGCTCTCAGCTATTATCTTAGCGTTCTGGGGTATATGGAAGGCTAGAAACTCTGTTCGGTTTGAGGGAATTCAAATTCCTATTGATAGAACCATTCGTAAGGTTGGATTATTGTGTCTGATAAAGTTTCTAATGGTCGCATGAACAATATTGTTTTTGATTCGACTCTGGTAAGGTTGATTGGGATGAGAGGAAGGCCTAGGGGTGCTCCTACTATTATAGAAGCTCGTTGGACTCTTCCTCCAAAGTTGTGGGTCAAGTTTGATATAGATGGTGTGTCAAGGGGTAACCCAGGTCCTTCTGGATGCGGGTGTATTTTCAGAAATGATTCAGGCTCTGTCCTAGGAGCTTTTGGCTTTAGTTTGGGTTATGCAATGGCCTTCTTTGCTGACAATACAGTAAAGTCATGTCAAATCCCTAGCAGCTGTTAATATTGCTAGGGATTGTGGATGGAGAACTCTTTGGATTGAGTTGGATTCAAAATTGGTAGTCAATCTGGTTAATTCCAAATCATAGATGTGTCTTGGGTAATTCGTACATGTTGGATCAAATGTTTACACTAGATTAGCCAAATTCAATGCAGAGTATCTCATGTTTTCAGGGAAGGAGACTCAACAGCTGTCAAAATTGCCAATTGAGATATCCTCCTTGTTTTTGACATTACTTGGCTGCTTTCAATGCCAACTTTGTATAGAACGAAGTTGTGTATGATTCAAATAGTTTACCTTTGTATAGGTTTCTTTAGTGCAATTGCTACTCGGTTTTCTTTCTTAGTTCTATGGAATAAATGATATTCTTTATTTTGGTTGGAGGGATGTCCATTGAATTGCTTCCGGATAAGTAGTGAATCTAAGTAGAGGTGGGCATCGACTATTCTGAGCCTTTCTCCCTTGTGGCTAAGTTGAATTATGTTCAATTGATCATATCCTTGGTAGCTAATATGTCTTGGCTGCTGTTACAGTTAGATGTGAAAAACGTTTTTTTGCATAATGAGCTATTCTTGTTTTTTTTTTTTTTGAAAGTCATAGTGACCTGTTATGTGGAGGGTGTATATGGAGTAATCTCCTGGTTTTGTTGCTCAGAGGGAGTCAGCTAAGGTGTGTAGGTTGAAGAAGTCCAATTATGGGCTCAAACAATCGCTAAGAGCCTATGTTGATAAGTTTAGCCAAGTTGTGGTTGCTCAAGGGATGAGCAGGAGTTAGGTAGACCATTCCATATTCTTCAGACGAGGGGTGAGTGGTATTGTTATTCTCGAGGTTCATGTGGATTACATTGTTGTCACGGGCATTGATATAAAGGGCATTGAGGTTATGAAGAGTCATCTTTGGAAGTATTTCCACACCAAGGATTTGGGTTAGCTTCGTTATTTCTTAGGCATTGAGGTCATGAGATCCAGTGGGTACAACTTGTTGCAAAGGAAGTATGTTACAGATCTTCTGACAAAGACATGACTATTAGGATCTAAGGCAATTGACACACCTATGGATCCGAATCATGAGTTGATTGTTGATCAGGGAGAGTTCTTAGGTGATCTTGGAGGATATCAGAGATTGGTTGGGAAACTTATCTACTTGACAATCACACATCTTGACATCTCTTATGCCGTTAGTGTCGTCAGTCACTTCATGCAGTCCCTTAACAGTTCTGCATATGAAAGCCGTAGTAAGATTCTCAAGTATTTAAAAGGAGCTCTTGGACGTGGTATTCTATATGAACAATGGTCACCTGAATGTTGAGGGGTATACAGATGTAGACTGGGCTGTTTCTCCTTCAAATAGGAGATTTACTACAGTGTATTGTACATTTGTGGGTGGAAATCTGGTAACTTGAAAAAGTAAGAAACAAAGTGTTGTTGCCAGGTCTAGTGTTGAAGTGGAGTATCGTGTTATGGCTTACCACTTGTGAGCTCATGTGGTTGAAGAGCCTGTTGCGTGAGTTCAGAGTGCCACTAGAAGAGTCTGTTAAACTCTATTATGATAATTAGGCCGCCATTCACATAGCTAGTAATCCCGAATTTCACGAATGAACAAAGCATATAGAAGTTGATTGCCATTTCATTCGGGAGAAGATGTCAAGTAATGAGATTTCTACATCGTATGTATCATCTCAAAATCAGCTTGTTGACATCTTCACCAAGGCATTGGACAGGAGCACTACGAGCAAGATTTGTTTCAAGCTGGGTATGCATGACATCTATGCTTTAGATTGAGGGGAGTGTTGGTCTACGTGTTTGGTGTAGATGTGCTTGTAGGGGTATTTCTATCCTTTCCTATTTATTTTGTATTTTCTTATTATTGGTCCCTGGGAGGGCATACTTGAAATTTATGTGTCAGACTAAAGTGAAGATAATTATTTTGGGAGTGATCGTGCACTCTTAACGAAGTGCACTCTCTCTCCCCTCTTTCTCTTGTCATCTTTTCACTTCTTCTTTCTCTTCTCCTCTGCTTCACTTCTCTTTTCCTAATTTTTCTCTTTTGTTGTTGGTATGCTAAAACCCTAGATAAATCTACATGAACATACATTGACATACAATGTTTCTTTAAGAAGTTAGTTTTATTAGACCTAGAAAGTTTCTAGAAGGTCACTTGGTTTAGGGAAGTCTTTAATATAGTTCTATTGTTACTACGAGAAATCTTTGAAGGTTTGTAATAGAGTTTTACATGTAATAGGAAAGTAGTTAGTTTAGTAGTTGAGTTGAGTGTCTATTTGAAGAGTTAATGAACAGCATCGTGAACAGTGTTTTGTCTTGGTTCATGTTATTGTTAATTTCTAGAAGAGTTTTGAGATTAATATTCAATGCTGTTTTTCGTAACAGCAACTACTCTTCTTGTTTCTCTGCAATTTTTGAGCTTTATTTTGTGAAATGAAGTGCTGTCTGGCAACTATACAGCAATCTTTTGAAGCTTGGGGGCCTGTCCTACTCCAGTTGGCATATGGAAAGTTGGAAACTGCACAGTAAGAAAAGTAAAACAAGTGAAGAGTTTGTAAAGGGAAATCACTGCACAGTTCTTTCTCAAACACCCCTCAAGTGGAACAGTTGAGATATTTCACTTTTTTTTAATAAAAACAGAGAGTTTATATATGTTCCATCCAGTAAATATTGTCAAGTTCTAGAGGTGGATATCTACAGAATTTAGTACGTAGTATGTTTGAGTTTGTTGCTTTACTTTATAGGACCTTATTAACTTCAGATTCTTAAACAAATTGCAGACTACTCGTATTTTCGCTCCATGGAAAAATGAAGTATGCCTCACTAATGGGTATTCTTGGCACGAAATAGCTCGTCCTCAAGTTCATGGTCATGATATTAACTGTGTCACAATCATTCAAGGAAAGGGGAACCACCGGTTTGTCAGTGGAGCAGATGAGAAAGTTGCCAGAGTGTTTGAAGCTCCTTTATCATTTTTGAAGACACTGAATTATGCCACTTCTCAGAAATCTAGTGTACCTGAAGATCTTCAACAAGACATTCAGATTTTGGGTGCAAATATGTCAGCACTTGGTCTATCACAGAAGCCTATTTATGTTCAGGGTGGGCTTGAGTTCTCTCTCTCTCTGTGTGCTCTCTGTTGTGTGCTTTTATGTTACATTTGTTCTATGACTTGAGTAACCAAAGGTTATACATCGTTTCAACTTGAATATTCGTATGTTGCAAAAAGCACATTTATCTTCGTACTTGTATGTAAACCTCAGAGAAGATTACTGAAGTCCAGAAAGCTAATCCTCATTTATTACAGAATAACTTTACCAAGGAATCTAGCACGATGACGAGTGCTAGCCAAGTGGTTGAAGGTTCTGTTTCATGTGCTTGAATCTAAATGTTATGGTTTTATTGACATTTCCCGTGTATTCTCATATTTATATTTATCAAATAAGCATTAGAATTTAAGAAAAAAGCTGCTAAGGTTCATTATTATTTTAACTACAATCGAGACCATGGCTTTTCAAGTTATGTGTTTAACCCCATTCTGCCTCCTTGAAATTTTGTTCCAAAAGCTAGAGGAGAAAGAAAAAAAACTGCTCTTCCTGCAGTTGTCTTTCTTTCACATGTTCTAACTTCTAAGTATGAGATAGGGCTGATGAAAAAATGTACTTCCATAGTTATTAAATTTTCATAATTATCATGTGCTTATTCTATTTTTGTCTTATTTTCTTAACTTTTCAAACTTGATGAAGTTTGTTTTTGTTCCAGCTTACCTATCAAGAAAAAAAGAAATGAAAAGAAAATTCTATTTTATATGCTATTATATCATTCCTTATTTTATATCATCCCTTTAAATGGCCTTACAATAATATATGCCTTTCCTTGTCTACTCTCTCTGCCTTGTAGGAATGCTATGTTCCCCTCCCACGATTGGGTCTGAACCTGTGATTGCATTTATGCTTGAGTATCATGTTGCTCTAGGTGGATGAAGAACAACATTTTTGTTAATTCTTGAATACATAAATATGCATTAGTGGTTACCATCTGTTGCTGACCCATTTAGGAAATCTGTCTTAAACAAAATTTATGGCACCTAAACTTGATGCTTGCCATCGTTGGAAATGCTGGATCAAACAAGATTTCATTACCAATATGCTCATTTACTTTGCGATGTTCATTCCAAGTAGTTTTTATGTTGCGTTCATTTTCCATGCAGTTTTGATGTCAATGATATAACATCACTTGATTCTGTTTTGTTGCAAATTTTTCTATTTTCATAGGACTGTCCTCATACTACTTGGTTTGTGAAAGATCTAAGTTTCTTAGGTAATTCTCTGTAGATGTGTTAGTGTTTAGTAAATTAAGTCTGATAGAATGGACTACTTGATTACGCAGCTGCAAACGAGGCCCCAGAGAAATTTGGCAATGATGCTTTGGATACACTAGAAACTATTCCAGATGCAGTTCCAATTGTTTTGACTGAGCCGCCTATTGAGGAACAACTGGCATGGCATACATTGTGGCCGGAATCGCACAAGCTTTATGGTCACGGGAATGAGCTATTTTCTTTATGCTGTGACCATGGAGGGAAGCTTGTTGCATCATCATGTAAGGTATAGATTTTGTTCTTACTGTGCCTGCAGTTTTATTTCTTCAATTTTGAGACAGCGTAACATCTTCATAATTAATGACCTTGCATCACATATATTTCCTTATGCTGAGTACCATAAAGCTTACGTCAGTTTGATATCCATATGGTTTAGCTTTTAAATGGAACCTTCATTTAGGGCTGCAAAAAAGTTAGATCTACAAACAGCTCGCTCTCCTTTCTGTTGTACTTCCCGTCACGAGTTCTTTCTGGGCGGCATAAGCAACATACAAGCATTGATATGCCGTATTTTGCCATCTTGACATAGATGACTTGAACGTATTACATCTTGATGTACCCGTACATCTATAGTACGCTTCCATAAGAAAGAGGGGTGGATGAGTGTAAAGTGATCTAACTGTCAAGATCCCATCCTGGCTCCATTGTCAAACCCTCTCATCTACTCCACTGGTAGGTAACTCAGCTCAAGGATAGAGAAGCTCAAGAAGGGAGGGGACTCATGACTAGAGATCTTAAGGAAGCTAGGACTCTTAAAGAAGTACACCCTCAGTCCTCTGTCATAGCACTCAACAATTAATATTTTTTGCACGTAGCTATACTAAGTGCGAAATGCATTTTTTAGAGGGGGAAGTTACCGCACCAAACATCCTCTCAAATTTTGTCTCTATTCTCTACTACCATTCCCCATACCTAATCCCCAAAATCAAAGCATCAAACAGCGACCCAATAGCTCTCCATACCTAAATCCCATGAGACACCCTCTTACAAACCCACCCCAAGACATTATGTCCATATTTACAAGCAATAACCATTCTCACAACTTGGATTCATCCTCCCCGAATTGCAAACACCACTTGCCCAACACTAATGAGTACAATTCTACCACTGTAAGAAATACATATTTTCTTTTACAAAGCAAGCTTCCTTTCAAATCTCGCTACAACTAGGTCCCTAACCGCCTTTCAACCTGCACCTCTTAAGTTCTCCACATCTTCCTTGCCAGTAATTTCACTCTTCAAAATGTTAATACGGGGAGTTGAAACTGCTTTAAAACAGCAGAGGATAAATATTAAGACTTGAGATAAGGTAGCCAAGCGAACCACCACTGTGTTTTTTACAAATTGGAGGTAGGATATGATGGAACTACAACATAGATCCAGATGCCTTTGATAAGACATTCTTGCTCCAATCATGGGATTATCTACTACGAGCTTTTGTCAGTAGGATGAACAAGAGGGGTGAGATTGGGTTCCCTTGTCTTGGGGATCTAGTGCTTCTAAAAGAAACTGAAAGGGGAGCCATTCACAAGAACCGAGAGCATAGAAGTAGAGATGCAAGCATCGATCCATGTTTCGCAAATTCAATCAAAGCCTATTCTTCCCAACAAATAATTAAGGAAGCTCTATTCAATGTGGTCATTTGCTTCTTCATGTCTATTTTACAAACTTAGCCTGGCATCTGATTGCTCACTTTAGAGTCCAAGCATTCATTAGCTATCAAAAGCCATCGAGAATTTGATCCCCTTTTACAAAGGCTCCTTAGAATGGGGAAATAATGGATCTGATAACCTCCTTGCTTAGTAGCAAGGACTTGAGATAATATTTACTTAGCCACTCCCAACAAGACTAATGGGGTAGAAATCTTTAAGCTCTTGCACTACTTTCTCAGGAATGAGGCAAATGAAGGAAGACTTGAAGGCCTTCTTAATATAGGCTTACGAAACTTGCCATCATCTTGTGCAGTCTTCCTTGATCAATCCCCAACAAGCCTTAAAGAAAGCTATGGAGAAGCTTTTGGGGATGGGGCTCTATCACCATTTAGCTTCGTAATGGCTGCCAAAACCTCATCTTTGGAAAATTCTTTCTTAAGCTATTCGGATTGAATTATGTGATATTGAGTCAAACTCCAAGCCATCAAGACTCGGGCGCAATAACATGACCGAAGAATAAAGTCGTTTATAAAAGTCCATACTTTCATTTCTTGTGGGCTTGTCATCTTCCAACAGACCATTCTTTTTGAGGTGATATATGATATTGCCCTTTCTTGTAGAGTTGGTGATGCTGGGAAAAAACTCGTGTTTTTAGCCCCTTTCAACCATCTAACTCTAGATTTTTGTTCCTTATCTCCATTGTTAAGGTAACACAATACTTGTTCTTGAGATGAATTCTTTTAGCTTTCTCCCCCACATAAAGAGCTAATTCTTTTGGTCTGCCAACTTGCCAATCACTTCTTTATTTTACCTCTTTGATAATTTTTTTAGTGCTTTCAATTTGTGCCACCCTACCTTATCTTAAAAATGGTTTTTCACCACTCGTTCACCAGTCGACAAAGAGAAATTTGAAATACATTTGAAAATTGCTACTCCCAAATTCCCAATCTGCAAAACAAGAATCTTTCCAGACGACTCATGGAAGGGTCCTTGTGATTATTTGATTAAGTGAAACGTGCTCCTCCCATGAGAGTAACGTTGGTAAGTTACATTTTGTACAAAGTCAGAGAAACACCTCATGCTAGAAGTGTAACTTGCTGCCAACTTTCTTCTCAAAGAAAAATCTTAATACACTGAAGTCACCTCCCACACATGATAAAATTTGGTACGTATCAAAACATCAACTAGCTCATTCTGAAACTCCTCCCTTTGTTTCGGGCATAGGACCTTACACCCCAGTTAAACACCACTATTTGTTTGCCTTACTCTTGAACCAAATTGAAATCGGGAATTCCTTCTCATCCTTAATACTAAACCATCTACTGATTCCAAATAATCAAGATACCATCAGTTATGACAACAGCTTCAAGGTGGCACTGACCCTAGCTTATCAAAGGTCCAAAGCGAATTGACCGCGTTCTCATTAATCTCCCACAATTTAGTCTCCTGTGTTAGCAAGATGTCAAGCGTCTTCTTTCTCACCAACTCATTCACCGCCAGTCTCCTATCCCCAATTCAAACAAGAAAGCGAATCATTTCCATCCTAATCTTGATGGGGTGCACTTTGATCAAATTTCTACAAGGACCGAGATTGGTTGGAAAGATTGATAGAGGAAATCTTTAGTGTGTTGGCCAAGATGAGTGGAGATCGAACTCTAGGTATGGATGGTTTTATATTGCCTTTAATAAGAGGTGTTGGATTTAGTCAAGGTGGATTTTATGAATTGAGCTATGGAATTTTATAAAAACTCACCTCTTACGAGGAGTTTCAACATACATTTCATAACATTAATTCCAAAGAATTCATAATATCCGTCTTATACAATTTAATATCTCCTTATGAAAGCGCTTCTATGCAAGGTGGACAAATTCCCGATGGGGCGTTCATCTCTAAGAAATGCATGGGCCGGGCTTTTTTGTGGAAAATAGACTAGTGCCAATGGCTAATCAAAGCCCGGCCCGTGGATCCTGTGACCCGTGGACCCCAAGCATTCTATTTTCCTAGCCCCTTCAATGGAAGTGACCAATCATCTCTGTGGACTATTATCGGTGGAAGTGGGAGTTGGTAGAGTGGAATTCTCTAGATGGTCTCCCGATGTAAACTCAGTGGATGCTGCGTCTGCGGGTGGACCGTCATGGATCGCTATCAGTGGCCTACCTTTTCATTTTTGGACTCACGACATTTTCAAGATGATAGGCGACATGGTGGGGGCTATGTCAATACGGCAACAGATACAGTGGAACTGTTAGACCTTAGTAAGGCTCTGCTGTGTGAATGCAGGAGCTCTGGACATCCCCAAAGCGATTTCTATCCTGGACAGAGGGCGGAAACTGACCATTTGCATACAGACGACGGAGCCCCCTCCTCCAGGAGGCACCTCTAGACCCACTTTGGACTTTACAAAGAGGCCTCGCCTGTCTCAGGTGGCGGCGTTTCAGGGCCAGGAGCAACGCTGGACTCAAGCGGCCCATGTTAGCTACTCGGCGCAGGTTAGCACTCTCGAGAACTCTCGTTTGGAAGGAGCACCTGTAGGTCTCGTACGGGAAGGTGCTACGTGTTTGGACGACGGAGAAGCTCCAGCCATCGAGCGGGGCCGTACTAAAGGGGAGCAACTAATTGGGGGTTTTCAAATGAGACCCAGGAAGTGCAGAGCGAGACGCAAGTATAGGGTTCGCGGACATAAGACATACGTGTCTACGGATGTGGAATATTCCCCTACGGCCATCCAAATCGATTCTACGGGGCCTAGCGCTCTGGAGGTGGGCCCAGAATCGATTGAGGTGGGCCACGGAGTGGGCTTGGCCCAAGATCATAACCTCTTAGAGTCGCAAGAAGCCCCGAACGCTTCATCCCAGCAGGAGTTCGACCCAGACTTCTTGGGTGGGCCATCTTATTGCAATAACACAGGGCCCACTCATAGGAGACCCTTTTCTCTAGGGTTTTCTCAGACCCCCGATCAGTATCACGTTGAAAGCAATTCATTCCTTCCTCGCAGGCCAGAGGAATCTCTCTTCTAAGGAACCTTGTCACAAAAATCTCCGATTTTTTAAAAAATTCTCCAAAATTCTCCGATTTTTTGACTTCACGAATCAATCGCCGATTAATCGGCAAAATCGGTAAAATCTCCGATTAATTAAAAAAATTGGCGATTAATCAGGGATTTTGTCGAATTTTGCCGATTAATCGGCTGAGATCCATTTTTTCCCCTTTTGATTTCGATTTTGCTAATTTTGGAATTATGAATGATATATCATGCTTGTAAGTTATGACTTGTTACTATGGAATTATAGATGTGGTTTTCATCATATAAATGTGTTTTGTTAAAAACAACATTTCTTACTTGAAAAATGTCATGATATATTTTCTATTTTTGTCGATTTCTACCGATTTTTACCGAATTTATCCGAATTTTTCTGACTGGACCCCTTGCCGATTTATTGCCGACTCCCGATTTTGTGACTGTGCTAAGGAAGACGCCATGACAGAGGGGCTCCCTTATCGGACCGAGGGGGGGGGGGTGGGGGCAGCGCGAAACTCGCAGGCGGACATTCTCCCTGTTGATGCAGCCAGAGCTTAGGGGAGATTAGCGAGGCGAAAAGGAATTCATCATCTAGGAGAGAAGTGGCCATACGTCCCCTCAAAGATGTTTTTAGCAAACTATTCAGGGACCTCCACATCGGCGTCCCCAAGTCTAAGGCACCGGAGAACAATACACATCTTCAAGGTTCAGAGTTGGAGGATAGGAATAGTAGCCCTCGGGTCTCGTCAGCGATGCCTAGCGTAACCCTTAAGAAGGATAGTCTCGTTTTTCGGTTCTCAAATAGGTCTCTGGCTCTATCGATTGCTTCTCCACAACATCCGGTTTCCTCGATCTTCATCCTGTCTTTGAGCTCTTCTCTGGGTATATCGTTCAATAGGTTTGGGACTGAGGCAGAGCAGTTTCTGGTTACTCTAGCCAGTAAGGGGCTTAATGCGAACCCTCCAGTTAGGCAGAGCACGGAGGTCATGTCCCTCCCTGAGTCAGGCAGAGTTGCACTCATGGAGGACATAGAGGACCCTCTCCTGGGAACTGAGACTTGCCCGCACCCTACGAGTTCTGAGGATCAGGAGGCCATTTCCCTGGATTCCATTATAGGGGATTCTTTGTTCGAGAGGGTGAACTCGGATTTGGCAATAGAACCCTTGGTTTCCTAAGACCAGAAGGGAATTTCATAGATTTGGTATTAGCGAGGTTGGGGCAAACAACCTGTTGGTTTCGAGAAGCCGCAGGGGTACCCATGTGAGTCATTGATGACTTGTTTGGTTTTTGTACAGGGTTTCCTTTCTTTTGTGTGTCTATGCCAAAGAATATCTCGTGGAACGTCAGAGGCCTTGGGGACCCATCCAAAAGAGCTTCTGTCAAGAAGGTGATCAGGGAGAGTGGAGCCAGAATAGTCTTTCTTCAAGAGACTAAGATGACCGACCTCACCACTGGGTTAGTAGATAGTCTGTGGGGTATCAAGAACTGTGGTTGGTGTGCCTTACCAGCCATTGGGACCTCAGGTGGGATCCTTATCTTGTGGGATATGGAGGAAGTTGAAGTCTGTGATGATTTGGTAGGAGCTTTTTCTGTTTCTATCAGGTGTAGATCAGTGGAGGATAGTTTCAGTTGGATCCTCACTAGCGTTTATGGCCCTACGGAAACCGGTCTTCGTGATCAATTTTGGGAAGAATTGGGAGACATAGCGGGTTATTGGGATGACTTACCTTGGTGTATCGGGGGAGACTTTAATGTCATCCGATATACGCGTGAAAAGAGAGGGGGATGCAGATACAACAAGAATATGAGGCGTTTTGAGGAGTTTATCCAAGCATTCGGGTTGATGGACCTCCCATTGAAAGGTAGAGCGTACACTTGGTCTAACAATCAATCTCATCCAATCTGTGCCGGTTGGATAGATTCCTAATCTCGGGATCTTGGGATGAGCATTTCCCTTTAGCTATGCAACGCCTCCTACCTAGGCCGACTTCAGATCACGCACCCGTCTTGTTGGAGAAGGGGGGGCAGTCGTCCAAGCCTAAACCATTCAGATTCGAGAACATGTGGTTGTTGCAACCTAACTTTATCGATACAGTGAGAGGATGGTGGTCGTCCTTTTCCTTCCAAGGTAGACATGGAGTGGTGCTCCATAAGAAGCTGCAAGCTTTGAAAAAAGAGCTGGTTAGATGGAATCGTGAAGTGGTAGGCAGTATTGATGTTAAAATGAAAGTTATCCTGTTCAAGATCGATGCCATTGACTGAAGGGAGGAAGAGGCCGAGTTAACAGAAGCAGAGAGGTGCAGAAGAACCGAGCTCAAAGGCACCTATCAGTCCTTTGTCGTGATGGAAGAAGTTAGTTGGCGTCAAAAATCTAGAATGAGATGGCTCAAGGAAGGGGACGGGAACACCAAATTTTTTCATAGAATGACCAATGCTCGCAGAAAGACCAATCACATCTCCAGGATCGAGATAGACAATGCGGTTTATGAGGAGTCTCTCAGAAGGGGGGTGGTGGACTTTTACTCCAGCCTATACACAGAGACGCCCAACCGCAGACCTGAGCTGGATGGGCTGACCATGGTTCAAAGTATCGGACGAAACCGATACGTATTGCCCGAAACGTATCGGTTTCGGTCAAGGACAAGGCAAAATACTATTACGTATCACGAATCACACGGTTTCGGTACTTATCGTTGGTTTTGGGCGTAGTTTCGCCCGTACCGAAAGTATCGGCCGAAACGTAACAGTATGAAATGGGAATAAACGATCCCATCTCAATGCTTTTTAGCATGGTTGTCTGCAGAAAACCAATAATTCACGCACGGGCGGCACGGCCATAATTCACGGGCAATAATTCACCCAAATCAAAGAAAAAAAGCATAAATAGGGCCATAGGGGGGAGGATGAGAGAGAGAAAGACCGACTGAGAGAGAGAGAGGAGAGGGTACCCTTGTTGTGCGGCTTGTGCCTCCAAGGTGCCTCGCGCCATCTCGCCTCACTGCGCCGCCATGCCTCGCCTCCAGCCCCGCCGCCTTGACTCACCGGTGAGTGGTTTTTTTTTTTTTCTTCGTTGTGTTACAGTGAGAGAGGCGGCCTCTTTCTGTTTTCCCATTTTGAGTTAAAACCCTAAGAGAAAGGTTGTGAGAAGGGTTATGGTGTAACATGATGTACCTAAGATGGGTGAGTGAGTCTATATTTGCCACTCACTGCTGCCATCTGGGCTCACTGGCCACATGGATGTTTAGCTGTTTGTTTTAGTACAAAAAATGCATGTTGAATCCAACGGCTAAAAAGCCTTCAATTAGTTGGAATTAGCATTCTAATAACGTGGTTTTTTACTGTTGATTTTGAGATTTTTTTTAAGATGCTAAAATATAACAATTATAAATGACCGATCAAGCTGATCTTTGGTATGTAGGTCCACCAAGAGGTGGTTCAAACATCCGTAAGGTCAGTAGGCCATAAACTAAGCTCCAAATGGCATTTTTGGGAGGGAGAAACTTCAAAATTTGAAGGCCCTGGAGACAAAACATACTGATTTTTTTTATGAGCCCAAATTTCATGTCTCCAGGAAACTTCAAAGTTTGAGTAAAACTTTTATGACAGGGTATAATATGTGTCATGTGGCACTCTTAGACGACTCTGACCATATGGATGCTTTTCCAATCTCTAGGTGGGCCTACAAACAAAAAAACAGCTTGATTAGTGATTTCAAACCTTTGAATCTTTGTACATCAAATAATGGTCAATAATGCTAAAATTTCCACGGTTAAAATCAACCCATGAAGATAACTCCAATCCAACATCTAGAAATCACTAATAGGGCTGATTTTTGGTTTGTAGTTCCACCTAGGGATTGGACAAACATCCATATGGTCGGAGTCCTCTAAGAGTGTGCCATGTGGCTTATATTATGCCCTGTCATTGGCCTTCATGATATGGCCCTGTCATCAAAGTTTCTCTTTGAAGTCCCCCTCCACAATGCCGGACACATCTAGTATGCAACTGTTTACATACTTAAAAGTATGCAAACATTGTATCCACCATTAAATGCTCCTTGAAAAACATGTTTTTAATTTAAAAAATATTTTTTAAAAAAACGTTGAAATAACACAATTTTCAAGGGACATCCAACCGTACTGACAATGTTTACATACTTTTGAGTCTGTAAACAGTTGCATGCTAGATTTGTCCCACAATGCCATGTCTAAGTACTCTTTATGGAGTAAAACTTGTGTCAAAAGATATTTTGACGAAAGCCAGTCACAGCACTCAATACGAGCCACGTGGCACATGATCAGAGGACGATGACCGTATGGATGTTTGGCCAGTCCCTCGGTAGACTGGCACACTAACAATCAGCCCGATTAGTGATTTCTAGCCGATTCGATTGAAGTTATTTTCATGGGCTAATTTTAACGGTAGGAATTTGAGCATTATTTGGATGCAAAATCTAAAGGTTGTAAATCACGAATCAGGCTGATTTTTGGTTTGTACGTCCACCAAGGGACTGGCCAAACATCAATACGGTCATTACCCTCTGATCATGTTCCACGTGGCTCTTATTGAGTTCTGTGACCGGCTTCCGTCACAACATCTTGTGACACAAGTTTTACTCCTCTTTATTAGAGGACGATGACCGTATGGATGTTTGGCCAGTCCCTCGGTAGACCGGCACACAAACAATCAGCCTGATCAGTGATTTCTAGCCGATTCGATTGAAGTTATTTTCATGGGCTAATTTTAACGGTAGGAATTTGAGCATTATTTGGATGCAAAATCTAAAGGTTGTAAATCACGAATCAGGCTGATTTTTGGTTTGTACGTCCACCAAGGGACTGGCCAAACATCAATACGGTCATTACCCTCTGATTGTGTTCCACGTGGCTCTTATTGAGTGCTGTGACCAGCTTCCGTCACAACATCTTGTGACACAAGTTTTACTCCTCTTTATGGCTCGTATTGAGTGCTGTGACGGAGTCCATCTAGTATGCAACTGTATGCAAACAGTGTATCCATCTTTGAATGCTCCTTGACACTGTTTGCAGACTTAAATAGATTTGTCCGCTGTGACCATTAGATTTTAACACTTTTTAGCACTTATTAATACGTTCTTATAGCCATTGAATGCAACCATTTTTTGAGTACTAAAGCCAACGGCTAAAAATCATTAAACAAGCTGATTTTTTGTATGAATGGTGATTTTTAGCCGTTAGATTTAACACTCTATTATTTATTTTACTTGATTTTGATCAACTAGCTAGAATTAAATTCATTAAAACATTATTCGATGCAAGCATGCACCTTGGTACATAATTAGGAATCAATGCTACATTGCTACCTGCTCCAAGATTTATTAGGAATCAATGCCACCTGTTTGATGATACGTGCATACGTGCTGCCTATAAATATGTTATGCATTTGTTGACATTGTTGTGGCATGTTGTTATTTTGTGTGCTATCTAAATGTAACATGTAATAGGTCGTTTTGAAAAAACAATATTAATTTAAAATGTATAATAATAAGTTTTTGAATTAACATGGTTAAATAGGGGCACGAGATATGCCTAGGACACGAGATATCGCTTGGGATCATTGCACACCAATTGGAACAAATAAACGACATGTAAAATGCATATATTGTCAAAAGAAAGTGCACGGTGGAGTCACAAGAATGAAGGAACATTTGACCGGAAAACCCGGTGAAGTTACTTCATGTCCCTCGGTACCTAGAACGGTTGCTGAGACAGTGAAGAAGTACGTGTTAGCAGCACAAAAGGCAAAGGCTGCTCAGAAGAGAAGGAATGAGGAGATATGTGCAAGTTTAAACGACCCAGATGTAAGAGGCAGTGGGAGAGAATCAGATGATGATACTCAATCTGATGAAAATATGTCTTGGCGTGAGAAGCAAGAATTCATACTAGCACAACGTAGCAGCAGACAAACACATTTGTTTGAGGAACAGAGGAGACATTCAGTGTCTGGGCCTCCGAGTCAAGGTATGGGAGGGTCTTCTTTCCTTGCTGGGGCTGGAACCTCATCTGCTAAAGGAGGATTCCGCCGCACTTTTAGTGTTCGAGAAGCTGAAGAGGATATAAGCAGGGCACATAAGGAGAAGGAGAGTGCAACTGCTCATAGCAGGGGACTAGATTCATTTTTATATAGATCAAAGTCTGTTACATAGAAAAAATTGAAGGAGGTTTGGGGTGGGAAGAAGCTTATGGGTAAGGTGGGAAGAGTCATCACAAAATGGTTTGTATTTAATTCCATTCCCTTCAATGCGGCGAAGAGCCCATATTATCAGACGATGATCGACACTATTGCAGAGGCAGGGCCTGGAATTAGAGGACCCACTCTTTTTCAAATTAGTGGAAAATATTTAAATGAAGAGGTATCTGAGCTGCAAGACTACATCAATACATTGAAGGTGAAGTGGGGCGTGCATGGTTGCACCATTATGTGCGATGGATGGTCTTCGAAGACCAGAAAATCGATTATAAATTTTATGGTGTACTGTGATCGAGATATGATTTTTCATAAATCGGTCGACATGTCTACTAGGGACAAGACATCCGAGTATTTGTTTGAGTTAATGGATGCTGTGGTAGAGGAGGTTGGTGAGCAAAATGTTATCCAAATCATCACTGACAATGCGCAAAATTTTAAAGCTGCAGGGAAATTGTTGATGAGGAAAAGGAAACATTTGTTTTGGTCCCCATGTGCAGCTCATTGCATTGACCTCATGTTAGAGGAGATTGGGAAGACGAAGTCGATCTCTTCGACGATTAAGAAAGCAAGGAAGATCACAGGCTTCATCTATAATAGTGCAAAGGCTGTCAATTTGATGAGGCAATATACTCAAGATAGGGACCTATTGAGACCCGGCATCACACGATTTGCGACTGAGTTTATCGCATTACAGAGTCTCATGCGTCATCAGGTTCTACTACGTAATCTCTTCTTATCGGAGGAATGGAAGGCTTTTATAGCAGGGTATAGGAGGGACAGAGAAAAGAAAGAACTTGCAGATACAGTGTCTAATTATGTATTGACGTCAGAGTTTTGGACGAAGGCGGAAGAAACATGTAGAGCATTTGAGCCTCTTGTCAAAGTGTTAAAGTTGGTAGATCAAGATAAAAAACCAACTTTAGGCTTTATATATGAGGCAATGGATAGAGCAAAGTTGGCAATCCAAGCCGGATGTCGCCATTACAAGAAGTATTGGGACATCATTGATAAGAGATGGGAAGGCCAGCTACATCATCCTCTGCATGCAGCAGGTAAATTATTTCTTATGTAGATTATACGTTCTTAAATTATTATTTTATTACTTGATAGTGTATATTTTAATTCACCTTTTATGTGAAAATAGCATACTTCTTGAACCCTGCCTTCCAATACAACAACATTTCAAATCACGAAGAGATCAAAGGTCTACACGAAGTGATTAAGAGATTAGAGCCATTAATGGATAAACAAGGGCAAGCAATAAACGAAGTATGTATCCATGCTTTGTATAATGTTAAAAGATATATTGTGATAATATGCTTTTAACTTTTTTTATACACTTGAATGTAGATAAAATTATTTGCAAAGGCAAGAGGAAAATTTGGCGAAGCCCTTACAAAGCATCAGCGCAAATCTGATATGCCTGGTATGTGCACAAGGCAATTGTGCAATAGTATCATCTTATTACTAAAAACTAATGCAGCTTACTCTCAATTTGTAAGCGAGTGGTGGTCAAATTATGGGTCGTCTGCACCACATTTAAAATCAATTGCAGTCAAGATTTTGAGTCAAACATGCTCCTCATCAGGTTGTGAGAGGAATTGGAGCACATTTGCTTTTATCCATACGAGGGCTCGTAATCGTTTATCGATGAAGCGATTAGAGCAATTAGTGTATGTGCACTACAATATGAGGCTGCGAGTTCGTAATTTAATGGATAAGAGGGAAGATGACGATTACTATAATCCCATTGATTTGGATTATATCTTTGAAGCGGATGACGTCTTAGACCCTTGGATGCGCAAGAAGGACATGCCTACACTGGACATTGAAGATTTATCGTGGTTAGATGAACCGCTTAATAGAGGAGATGATCCCGATCATGGTGGTAGTGATGAGGTGGGAGTGATGATGGTGCTGGTGCTGGTGTTGTTGCTGGTGCTGGTATTGCTTATGGTGGGAGTGCTGGTGGGAGTGCTAGTGGGAGTGGGGGTGCTGGAGGTGGTGATGGAGGGGCTTAGGAGGAGGGTCTGCTTGGGGATACACACCCTGCCGATGATTTCATTACCACGCAAGACTCTAATCATGGCATTAGAGAATGGCGTAGGAGATTGGCGATGTTAACTACATATCCGAGTGATGATGAGCCAAATACCCAATATCGACATGGACATGGACATGGAGATGTCGACTTGGTTGAGCAGGTGCAACAGATGTCATTTGATGATCATCCGAGTTGGAATACTCACAAGCGAGGTTTTGGAGATTATCCGAGTCACGTTCCTCATGGATATGATCAGCCTCCTTATGGATATGCTCGGCCTCCACCATACGGATATGACGATCAGCCTCAGCCTTTTTCTTATGATCAGGGAGGAGAGTTCAGTTCTAATCAGAGTTAGACTCCTTATGGATATGCTCAACCTCCACCATACGGATATTACGATCAGCCTCAGCCTTTTTCTTTTGATCAGGGGGGAGAGTCCAGTTCCAATCAGAGTCAGACTTGTACAAATGACTATGACTCATCTGCAGAGCAATATGGCTTATTCTACCCATACCATTACCAATATGGGCAGTAGATTGTATGCCATGAGACTTAGGATTGTGTTTGTGTGATTGTAAACTTGCTTTTCAACTTTGAATGATGATTGCTTAGTTCAACTATTTAAGTGTGCGATTGTATGGCATTTGATTTGTAGATAATGCATCGTAGACATGGTGGCACTCAAATTAAACATTATGTTATGATTATTTAATTATGTTATTTTGATCATAAATTAAACATTCGGTCCAACCCGATAACACTGTAAATCAATTATTTTGATCATAAATTAGTTGTTTAATATAATTTATTTAAAATTTTCTTGCATTTATAAGTTTCTTATTTTTTTCTAATTTTCTAGCATTTTTTCAAAATTTTTTGAAGCCTCTAGAATTGGTTTCGTTCGTTTCGTTTCGGTTTCACGAAGTTTCGTCCGATACCGAACGATACTTCCGATACGTTTCGTTATTGCCAATGAACGATACCGAAACGATACCGTGTACTTTGAACCATGGGGCTGACGTTTGATCGAATCTCTGTTAACCAAGCTTTATGGCTAGAGAGACCTTTGGAAAGTGAGGAGATTCTCTCGGCCGTCAAAGAGTTGGATGGAGACAAGGCCCCGGGCCCAGATGGCTACTCTATTGAATTCTTCAGTCATTGCTGGGAGGTAGTGGGAGGGGATTTCATGGCGGCAATTGAGGAGTTCCATAAAGAATGCTTCCTCGACATCGGGTCCAACAACACTTTTCTCGTCCTCATCCCCAAACGCCAAGAAGCAGTGGACTTAGCCGACTTCAGACCCATCAGTTTGGTGGGCAGTTTTTATAAAATCTTGGCCAAGGCCCTGGCCTCCAGACTCAGGGCTGTTCTCCCCGGGGTGATCTCCCCTTCGCAGGGCGCATTCATTCAAGGTAGGCAAATATTGGACGGGGTCCTGGTGGCTAACGAATGAGACGCGAGGTTGAGATCAAAAGTTCTAGGAATTGTTTGCAAAATTGATTTTGAGAAAGCCTACGACCACGTTTGCTGAGATTTCCTTGATCACATGCTTCAGATGATGGGGTTCGGCCAGACTTGGAGGAGGTAGATCCACAGGTGCATCTCCACGGCCTCTTTTTCGATCTTAGTCAACGGGTCTCCTGCAAGTCATTTCAGGAGCTTGAGAGGCCTGAGACAAGGGGATCCCCTCTCCCCTCTTCTATTCATTATCGTAGGAGAAGCCCGAAGTAGGTTGGTTGACAAAGCCGTAACAGAGAGTCTTCTAGCCGGATTCCAGCCAGGTGCTTATGGTCCAACCATATCCCACCTTCAGTTCGCAGACGACACATTGATTTTGATGGGGGCCACACAGGATCAATGCATGAACTTAAGAGGAATCTTGGTTTGTTTTGATGCGGTATCAGGGTTGAAGGTAAACTTCTCCAAAAGCAAGTTGCTCCCGGTTGGAGAAGTAGGTAACGCTTCAGGTCGTGCTTCCACTTTGGGTGTCCCAATTGGCTCCTTTCCGGCCACGTACCTTGGTTTCCCTCTTGGAGCCCCTAGCAGATCGTCTAGGATTTGGGACCCGGTTATAGTGTGCTGTGAGAGGAGACTAGTCGTGTGGAAAGCGGAATGCCTTTCCAAAGGGGGCAGACTGGTTCTATTGAAAAGCACCCTCTCTAATCTTCCCACGTATTTCCTTTCCGTGTTCCCAATTCCAGCAGGAGTTGTTAGGAAATTGGAGATCATGTTTCGGCATTTTCTCTGGTTCGGCAAAGGTGATAGGAAAGGGTACCCGCTGGTCGATTGGAGGATCGTGTGTTCCCCTAAAAAAGGAGGCCTAGGGGTTAAGAACATCCGTATTATGAACCAAGCATTGCTAGGGAAATGGCTTTGGCGATTCACTGTGGAACTGGATAGCTTATGGAGACAAGTCATAGTAGCTAGACACGGCATAGAGCCCACGGGATGGTTTGGCAAGGCTGTTGGAACCCCTTATGATTGTGGAGTGTGGAGAGGTATCCTGAAGATAACCCCTCTCTTGACCAAGGCCATTCGATTTAAAGTAGGAGCGGGCGACAAAGTTCGGTTTTGGTGGGACGTTTGGTGTGGGGATAAGGCCCTCAAGGAAGTATTTCCCATCCTCTTCTCTATTTCGTCCAAACAGGCTGGTTTAGTGCATAGTATTGTGGAAGGGGAAGGCAACGAAGCTTCTTGGGACTTCGGGTTCAAGCGTAACTTGGACGACTGGAAAATTCCCTTGGTACCAGATCTCCTTCTCCTGTTGGCAGGCGTCCGGGTGGATAGAGATAGGGAGGACGCCATCTGTTGGATGGGCAGCAAGGATGGCCTTTTCTCCGTCCGCTTTTTCTATGCGTGGCTAGACAGGGCTTGGAGAGCCTCCCTAGCGAATGCCCGCATTTTTAGGTATGCCGCTCACCCCTCAAAGATTTGGGGCTCGAGGATTCCTTCAAAAGTGGCGTTTTTTGTATGTTGCGCCTCTTTGGGGAAAATCCTCACGATCGATAACTTGATCAAAAGGAAGTGGGTTATGGCTAATTATTGCGTTATGTGCAAAGTTGAGGGAGAGTCAGTGAATCACCTTTTGCTTCATTGTAAGGTTGCGTGGGAGATATGGTGTATCTTCCTCAACTCCCTAGGGATCTCTTGGATTCGAGCCGAGTCTATCAAGGAGACTATGCATAGCTGGACGAATCCCCGTCTTCCTCCTTGCAGCCAAAGATTGTGGAGTATCTTGCCTTTTGTGATATGGTGGGGATTGTGGAAGGAAAGAAACAACAGGGTTTTCGAGAATAAGGAAGCCACTATTTTCGATATCTTGCTCTCCATCAAATCCTTTATCTAACTTTGGTCCAAGATGTTCGAGGAGTGCAAAGGAATTGCCTTTGAGGATATGGTTTTCCGTTGGGACTCCATCTTATTTAGAAGCCCATAGTCGCCTCTCTTTGTTCTTGTTTTTGCTTTTGTTTTTGGTTCCTGTTTTTGGTGGCCTTCTCGTCCTCCTCTCTTTTCTTGTAGTCTTTTCCCCTTTTAATATATTTTACCTTGTCAAAAAAAGGAAAAAATTACCGTTTGGTGGAGTGGAAGGCCTGTTCTCTTGAGGTACTGGTTTTGGGTCTTAGACCTTTGAGATTGATTAATGAAACATTGTCAAGGAAGTGGTTGTGGAGATTTGGGGAAGAAATTACTTGTGGAGAAGAGTGATTATAAATATGGAAACAGAATTCTACATTGGGATTCTAATGAAGTTTACTGAATTTATGGGGTTAGTGTGTGGAAATGCATCCCCAATGTTTTTGAAGTGTTCGCTAAGGGAATTAAATTCAATGTTAGGCAAGGGAATAGAACTAGATTTTGGGAGGATTTCTGGTCTGATGGTGAGCCGTTGGGTTGATCTTTTTGTAGGTATTATGAGCTAGCAGATCAAAGAGGTATGCTCATAAGTGATTGTGTGGACAAGGTTGGAGATAGCATGTCTTCGATTTCCATTTTCGAAATTCTGAATGATTGGGGATTGGATCAATTCGCCACCTTTCTAGGGTGACTTGGTGAAGTTCCGATTAGGTTGAATGAAGAAGATAAGCTTATATGGAGATGGAATTCAAAGGGGTCTTTTCAGTGCGATCCTTTTCTTTCGCTGTGTAAGACAACCCATTGCTTTACTTCTGTTCAAGCTAATTTTTCATACTTTTGTTCCTACCAAGGTGGCTTTTTTCATGTGGAAAATTGCTTTTGACAAGATACTAATGATGGATCACTTGATTAGTAGGAAACATATTATACCCAACATGTGCTTCCTTTGCAAGGCTTCTGGTGAATTGGAACAAATTTCTAGACATGTTTGGAGTCTGGTGGGCTTTTCCAAGGGTTGCTTGTTAGACGATTTGGATGTTTGGATGTTATCAGGGCAACAGTATCGAGAACAATCTCGGAGTTATATTCGATATAGGATCAAATTTTGGGAGGATACATGGTGCGGAGATTATTCCTTTTGTGGATTTTCCGGAGTTATATTTGATATTTGAGCGGAAGAACTGGTCTTTTCAGGATTTTGCCCAGAGGGAAGGGGAGGAAATGGGGTGGAATTTTGGATTCAGGAGGAATCTTAATGATTGGGAAATTGAACCTTTCTCTAGATTGATTTTCCGACTACAAGATACTCATCTTCGTCCCTTGGTCTAGGATAGAAGGGTTTCGATCTGGAATAATGGAGGCACATTCACGGTTCGGTCATTGTACGAGGAGTTCCTCAGATCAGACGGTTCCTGTTTTCCTGCTTCGTTGATTTGGAGTTCTAAAGTTCCGACTAAGGTAGCGTTCTTTGCTTGGAAGGTTTCTCTGGACAAGATCCTGACTGTGGATCATCTCATTTCTAGAGGGTTTGTCATTATTGATTACTGCTAGATATGCATAGTGGGGAATTTGTAAATCATCTCTTGCTACATTGTGATGTGGTTAGGGAGGTTTGGTTTTCGTTTCTCTCAGAGTTCGGGATGAGTTGGGTGATCCCGAGTCTCTTGTGGCTCTCTTCCTCAGTTGGCATTCTAATGCTTTTTCGTACAGGGTGCATTTTATGGAGGATGCTTCCTTTTGCGCTTATTTGGGGTCTCTAGAGGGAGAAGAATCAACGTGTTTTTGAAGGCAAGAGCAAAGACTTGAATTCGATCATCCTCAACATCAGGGGGTTGATGTTTTTATGGTCCAAGGTGTTTTTGGAATGTAGAAGTCTATTTTTTGAAGACTTTGTTTTTCGGTGGGGGACCTTTTGTGTATTGGGGACGGTAGTTAGTTGGTTGCCTTCCTTTGTTTGGTTTTCCCTTGTTTAGCCATAGCTTTTTGTAGGTCATCTCGACCTCTTTAGCTATGCTTTCTGTTTGTTTTGATTTTGGTCTTTAATAAAGCTCATACTTTATCGGGAAAAAAAACAAGTGCATTTTCAACGAGAAGGATGATTCATTAGAAGGGGTGGTCAAGAAGATTATTGCTTTAATTACGCATTGGTCTATCATCCTTAAAAATAATTTGTTAGGAAACTAGGGTTTGCAAAAGAAAAAGAGAATTGGGGAGAAAGAGAGAAAAATCATCTCTCCATATTTATTGCATTAACACTCCCTCTCATGGTGGAGCATATAGCTTGGAACATAGAAACTCACTCCTTACACGACCTAATGCCTTGGTAAATAAATCAGCCAGTTGATATTGACTTTACATAAAGAGTACGTATCATTGTTCTGAATTTTCTCCCTGAAAATCAACTTTAATGTGTTTGGTGCTTTCATGATAGACATGATTTTATGCAATATGAACTGTGGCTTGATTATCACAGAATAGAGGAACATGTAGATCGATTGTAAACCCAATCTCCTGAAGAAGATTCCTCAACCACGTCAACTTATAGGTTGTATTTGTCGTAGCTCGATACTTTGTTTTAGCTCTCAACCGAACCACTACACTTTGTTTCTTACTTTGCAAAGAGACCAAGTTCCCACCTAGAAAAGTACAATACCCTGTGGTGGATCTTCTATCAGAGGATGAACTAGCTCAATCAACATCCGCATACCCCTCAATACGTATATGACTAGCGAACCTGTATAATAAGCCACGACTAGGTGCTCCCTTGAGATAATTTAAAACACGAATCAGGGCTTCCCAATGTGGAACAAGAGGCTTTTGCATGAACTAACTTACACACTCACAGCCAATGAAATGTACAGTCTAGTAATAGTGAGGTAATTAAGTTTACCAACTTATCTCTGAGACCTTTCCGGATTATTGAATAAATCTCTCGGATCAACTGCAAGTTTCAAATTAGGATACATCGGAGTATCCACTGGTTTAGCACCCAATAAACTAGTCTCCTTTAGTAAATCCAATACATACATTGTGAAAGATTGATCCCAGCCATGGACCTTGCAACTTCAATCCCTTGAAAATATCTTAGTTGTCCAAGATCTCTAGTGTGGAAGTGATCGTGGAGGAACTATTTCAAATCTGCTATTCCCTTGGCAACACTTTTTGTAACAACAATATCAACTAGAGCAATTGCTTCATTACCAATGAAGCCCATTGCTTCATTATCAGGAAATGCTTGAAGCCCATTGCTACCTTACCAATGAAGCCCATTGGCTGTCTGTTAAGCCCACTAGAAGTGGAGTTGGATCCAGTAGGATTATTACTGCTAATCTCCTTGCCTTTCCTTGAAGTTCCAATTGGGTCTGCTGCTTCTTTGGTCGTCACATAAGACCCTTTCTCTAATTTTTAAAGCACAAAAGGAAACATGTTTATTGTTGGGATTCTACTTTTAAACGGATTTGGGTAGAAGGCATAGGATCAGTGTGGTGGACCAAAGGACCAACTATAGGCCTGCCACGTTGCCCTTGAAAACTGGTAAAACGATGGAGGATTCAAAAGGTTTTTGTAGATCGGTCCAAACCCCACCTAACCACGCTACTTGGTTGCTAGAGATTGAGGAAGGGTGTGCCACATCAACTGCACTCCAACCCTGATTCTGACGCTAGGCCATGTCATAATAGTCTTTATTATAACCCTAAGGTGCCATTGGAGATTCCATTACTCGGTACCATGAGTGCATTATCATTTTGAATGCTGTTTCCATGTTTCATAATTTGAATATTTAATATAAAACCCATAGTCATGCTGTTTCCATCTAGTAATCATGCTATATCGTTGCTTACTGCTTTTACATCACCAAACTTGCAGGCCCAATCAGCAATGGTGGCAGAAATATGGCTTTGGCAAGTGGGGTCATGGAAGGCAGTTGGTCGCTTGCAGTCTCACAGCTTAACAGTGACACAGATGGAATTCTCTCATGATGACTCTTTCCTTTTGGCTATCTCAAGAGATCGCCAGTTTTCCGTGTTCTCAATCAAAAGAACAGGTATTAAATTTATCCCAGTTCAATAACTGTGCCCTTCAATGATTTGATTGCTGTCTGTTGGTGGTTAGTGGTTTGCTTATGGCACGTCTGTTACTTCTGGTACCGTGAAGGTGTCTGCATTTTAATGGTCAGTCCAGGCAACCTACAAATTAGTGCATAAATAATTAAAAGACTTCTGGTTTTAATGCATAGCAGAAAAATCTGAAAAAGATTAACGCGCCTTTACAAGAGGGAATTGTTTTTACACTCCACTTTATCTACAGTTCCAATATTTGTAACATTTTTTTGATAAAATTTCCCTCACTTGAAAAATCCAAAAAATATAAAAAATAATTTTAGACATTTCAAAAGAAGAAAGCGTTTTACAAGGCTATTTTTGTCCATTGATAATGTTAAAACAAAAAAGTATTGGTGATGTGCTACGGAGGACGTGTTCCAGTTGTTGGAGTCTTGAAGATGATGGAATCACACCACATGGAGGAACCACATTTTCCAAAACTTAGATGCCAAACCCAAAGTAAGCGAACTTTTCTTCAAGCTCAAGCCGCCGTCTGTGGGGTTCTTCCCCTTGCATCTTATTTATAAACTTTGTAAATAGAAAATTCCTAATAAAATAGAAAATAAATAAATATTACTTTTGTGAGGTCCACCCATTGATAGTTTATGGGCCTTGGGATTATCTTGGGTCCACATCTATAAACCCTCAGGTCCATGGTCCTCCGGGCTGAATCAGTTTTGGGAGTGAAGCAACGAAGGGAGTGGAAAAAGCACTCCCCTTATGAAATAGAAAGTTATCCAATTTGCATTCATGGGTTAAGGGAAAAATCATCTTTGCCCTTTCTATTGGTCACCCCACAGGAGTGAGCCTAGTGCTGCATAATGAGAGATTTAACTCAATTACAAAGCTTCTGACTTGCCTGTTCTGAATTCCTAGGGGTGGACGAAGTCAGTTATCAGCTTGTTGCAAGGCAGGAGGCACATAAAAGAATAATATGGGCATGTTCATGGAACCCATTTGGCCATGAATTTGCGACAGGTTCAAGAGACAAGACTCTGAAGATCTGGGGTATAGGGGAGGGATCTTCAGTTAAGCAGCTCTTGACTTTGCCACAGTTCAACAGTAGCGTCACTGCTCTATCCTGGGCTGGCCGCGGTAGTTCAAGCAGTGATGGGTTTCTTGCAGTTGGAATGGAGAGTGGACTCATTGAACTGTGGGTTCTTTCTGGCAGAAGAATTAATAGCAGTGGTGTGGCACTGCCAGATTTCAGTGCGGCTCTTGTGGTACGGCTTGATACTTTCATGTGCCATGTTTCTACAGTTCACCGCTTGGCATGGAGGAACTCAGAGAAGACTGGAGATTGCAAGACCATGCAACTTGCCTCTTGTGGAGCTGATCATTGCGTGAGAGTGTTTGAGATAAATTTTGATTAATGTAATATAATTACATCTCATAGTTGTTTGTGTATTAATTTAGATTTGATCTTCATCATCATTTGCCCTTTCCAGATTGTTAGGGTGTTCAAGTGAATTTCAAGTTTTGACCATCAAATGGAAAATCGAAATAGTCAATAGATAGTTCAAATCAACGCTGAAAGATTTATAGTTTAGATTGTTAGGTTCAAGTGAATTTCAGGCCATGTCCAATCCAAGACGGGCCTAAGATCTGAATGGTTTTGCATGTCACTACAATTTCACCCTACAGAATTGTAAGGCGCTGTTAATACCAAATTACCAATTGAGAATCATCTTTGTAATTATGGGATGTAAAACTGCGGGTTGCCCTAAAAATCATATGCCCGGGCCTGGCTTGGGCTAGGTTGGCGAGCCAGGCTGCAGGGTAAATAGGGTCATTTTCACCCCTTATACCATTATATGGCTGTTTTGTGTGTATGTGGGGGCTTGGCTGGCTGAGCAGGCTGTTAAGGGGGTTTTACAGGCTGGGGTGAGCGGCCCAGCCCAACCCATGAAGCACCCTTAACGGGCCAGGCTGCGGGCTGACAGGCGGAATTTACATCTCTATTAGTAAAACAAATCTCTCTTTGTTATACTGCCAGCCTGAGGATAGGTTTAGATACTGCTGTTAATACCAATTGAGAATCGTCTTTATAATCCTAGAGGCAGGTTATAATTATAATAGAGGCAGTGTTAGTATCCTCATGACACTATAGCATGTCATCCCATATGTTCAAACCTTAAACATCATCAATGGTCTAAACATATGGGACGACGTGCTACCCACTTAAGAGGCGAGTGCCGGGTTTTTGCCATGTCATCATAAGGACGATATTAACAGTATTCTTCTAAGAGTCCAACATGATGAATTCGATCTGAACACGTCCATAATGCACCCTGAAACATGATCACTCCAATAATGATAGAAAACGCGATAAAATGGCTAAATATTTGAAAATGGAAGAGAGGGGAGCTTGGCCGGCTGTGCGACCCATTAAGGGGGTTTCGTAGCTGGCCCATGAAATCCCCTTAATGGGCTAAGCCGACCAGCAACCTGGGCCAAGCTAAGAAAAGTGGGCTGGGCATGGGCCGGAAGGACAAATTTACCCCACTATCTGTAATACAAATCTCTCTCTCTATTATGCTATCAGCCTAAGGAGGTAGGTTTAGATATTGCTGTTAATCTATCCATCAAGTTAAGAGACTTATTTTCTTCCAAGGAGTAGATTTGGAATTAAGGTAAGGAATTACAAATATGAAAATAAGGGTTTTCCGTTCTTAAAATTTGTGAAAAATGTTGACTAATCCTTAGTATGAGATTATCGAAAAAGTGGTCCAAATGGTCATCAAATTAGACTACTTAAAAAACCTATGATCACTTGGACTGGATATTTGTTGAAAAAAATACAGGCACGATTTAATAGACAATGGACTTGGCTTTTATTTGACATCCTTCTCTCCATCTTGATCAATTGGGTAGCCCACTATCACCTTCAAGCCTTCGGGTGGACTTCGTCAGGGCAACCCCCTGACCTCGACCTAATGCGAGAGTACTCCAATGGGCAGTTGCGTTTAACTCCGACCACACTTCCATGTCATGGTGGATAACTCCTTCAATCAAGCTTCCTGTTTGTTTGATCTCCAATGAAAGATGGTTTGGGGCCAGATTTTGGTTCTGTCTGTGTTCTGCAGCATTTGGTGGTGGTGAAGGAAGATTTCAGGGCCATTGGTAAAAGGCCCCCTTGATTGATTGTTGATTAAACTTGGATGGTTTACAGACTTGTGTTCTCAACATAAAGTGGAGACAAGTCCCGCTGTTCACACGTGGCAGCATCTACGTGTTTCAACAGCTCACCCTCTCTCCATGTGGCAAGTTTCAACCCAATAGTCTGCCACCATGTGGCGAAAAGAAAACCTGCACCTTATGGCTCTACATCTGGGAAGAAAGTCCAGCATGCTGAGACAATCTAGAATGTGAAGTCCTATTATGTACTTGCAAGAAATTAACTGAATTCATCTAGTTGTTTGAATTATCAACTTTTGACAAAATTTTCTTGAAAAAAAGTCCCCGAGTAAGGTAGAGGGTGAGATAAATTTTCCAGGCCGTAAATACATCAATCACTGGCATAACTATATACATGATGCACAAGCAGGGGGTGGGATTCAGCACGCATTCTACTTGGGAGATCCCTAGCAAAAAAATTAATCAATCAACTGATCATATCAACCTAATCTATCACATTGTTTTGGATGGTCAATAAAATAGAGCTAACATACAGAAAAAGTCTACCTCCAATGGCTAACATTCGTTCAATTGGGTCGATTTTTAACCAATGTTCTAAAAACAAACCGGTGGGCTGGCCGGTTCGTCAGTTTGACTGGTTAGTCAGAAAGATGGGCCCTTTTTAAAAAAAAAGTATATAAGTTAAAAAAAAAGTTCTGGGTCAGTGCTGATCCGGACCATTTTGGGGACGGTTCACTGGTTTTCCAGATCAACCGACTGGGCTTCAGAACGCTGTTAATACCTCTTAATTTGACCCATAGAATCGTGGATCCTGCACCATGTCAAGGTGTACATTCAGTCCACAGACCATAGTCACATTAGATTAAGTCTCAGATCATAGACTATTTTGTATTATAAACCCAAAATGGAAGGGAGAGAACAACGGCCATTGTCTCATGAACTACAGGTCATGGTATATAAACCTCAGCATTCTGGGCCGAAAAGCAACCCATGGTCAACCTCAGTATTCAATGATTGCCTACTGGGCCGAGAACAAGAGTAGACCGTAATATTGAACAAGAGTAGGAATTTAGATTTTCCCATATGTAAGTATTATGACACTTGTATGCATGATTGTATTGACTCAACTTCTATGGCACATCTGAATTCGGAAAAAAGATGTCTTTGATTTGAGTATAGAGGAACGTGTATAGAATAAGCAAATGTTTTGCGAGGATAGCTCAAGAGAAACATGTATACCTTTTACAAATTTTTTTCACTTCCCCTTGGCTGTTGATAACTTGACAAGTGAAAGAATGTGTTGAGCAATCTCTGCCGAGGCATTGGGTCGGGCAGCCTTCATAGACTTCTCGCACATCTCCGCCATTTCACTTGCATCCCCTGTCAGACAGACAACAATATGAGAGATGCCAGAATCCACCAAAATTTTGTTATGAAGTTGAGGTTTAATCCTTCAACCAGCTTTATGCCTTACCATGACCCCATTTTAGGAACATTTCTTTGCAAGGGAGATGTTAAGATACAATGCCACGCTAAGCAAATGAAAGAAGTTTGGCTTTCTTTTACATGTATGTGACGTTATTTTATTTTTATAATAATTTCTCTTCAAGAATACCAAATGCATACAAATTAATGGATCCAAGATTTCAGTGGTGTTTAAAAGCTTGTTATGAAAGAACATCTGGTAAAGACCAAATGCCGCACGGTCACTTGCCAAATAGAAAAATGACAGTAGCAATTACAGAATGTATGTATCGTCTAGATTCTAGTTGTATTCACAATCAATCACCTGATCCATAGAGGTCATTTAGCACTTACTGTGTGCAAAAATGAGGAAAGAGATCACTTATTTATCCACTGTAATTTCGCTAGAGACGTTTGGGACTACTTTCTGAACCATTTTTTTAAATGGAATGGGTGATTTCTAAAGATTTTGTGGAACTTATCCTGGGCTGGTCTTCTGGCCCTTATTGGAGTGAGAGGCAAAATACTATGAAGAATCCTCTCGTATGCAATAAGCTGGGGAATGTGGAAAGAACGTAACAAAAGAATCTTCAAAAACTTATCTTGCCATCCAATTGAAGTGTGCAACGTGATCTTGGTGGTACCTAGTGGTGAAGCAGTTTAAGAGAGTTACAATGACAGATTTAGTGGCAAATTGGCAACCAATTTTTTACAGCGGAGCTGTCAAGGAGAAGGTTCATTCCTGGAAGAAGGCATCTGAAGGTTGAATAAAACTTAACTTTGACGGCAGTCCCTTAGGGGCTCCTGGTTTGGCAGGTATAGGGTTTTTCCATAACAATAGGCAGATATCATTAAATCCTTTTCTGGACCTATTGGGAAGTCAGATTCAAATGAAGTAGAAATCATAGCCATTTTTCAAGGTATGATAGTTTTTAAAGATAAATTAGCCCTTTGATAGTAGAAGGTGACTATGCAAATGCCATAAAGTGAGTGACAGGCGAAGACCATTATCCTTGGAGATTGGCAAAATATTATGGAACACAATAGGGAATTGGTCAGAGGAAAAATAATAATAATATCCCATACCCATCAGTGTGCATATGACATGGTGGATTCTCTAGATAAAGCTGGTGTACATAGAAATAAGTTATACCTTGGAGAAGCGCTTCCTTAATCCTGTATTTTTTTAAAAATTCTTGTATATAGGAAACTCTCTTCAATCATCCCGACATTTTTTCACATATATATGAGTCATGATCGGGGGACAAAAATGTTGACAAAAAATTGACAACAATTTTAGCTAACCCACATGGAAGATGAATCAATGGCTGATTTTTGGTGAGGATGATCTCCTCATCATATAGATCAACCCTACAAAAATCAGCCCATTCTGAAATTTCCAACACCACGAAATGTGGTTTTCAAGTTAATGGTAAAAATAAATGGTGCATAATTCTTCAACTTGTAAACCAGGCTATGAATATCGGACTGGTTTGAATTTTTGTGAGGTGATCTCCTCACCATAGAGACCATCCTCACAAAAAATCATCCCACGCCAATTTTTTGTTGTCAAGTCCCTGATCCTAGCCCCATATATATAGGTGAATGGTTTTGGGTGCTCTTGGGGTAATTATTATTTTTTTTTAGAATTTTGATTTCCATAGATAGGTGAAAGATGGTGAACAGATTTAGTAGGCGAAAGATTTTGACCATCGAATCCAAGACTTCTGGGTTTGAACTCACAGATAAGATGTGATAAAGCTCACAGAGAGAGGGCAGGGTTTCTCTAATGTGATGTTACTGGTGAAGGAAATAGCTTCTTGGCTGGTCGAGGTAGTGGTTGATGATGTATGAGGAGGTGGAGAGGGTTGATGGAGTGACTTTCATAGCAGGAGGACAATGAAGGATTAAAAATCAGTATGCATCAGAAAACCCCTCTTTTGGAGCTTGAAGGTTGCCTGTCGTGTGTCACTCACTGTTTGATAACTCTCACTGGGTGGAAACAACAATGGTTCTGAGGAGTTATCAATAGTAAAAAAATCCCAACTTGTTAAATCCCATTTGGTGCTGGTATACAGGCAGGGGTGAAAGGAGGCATAAAGATGAGCTCAGCATATGAGGATTAACACTGATGACAGTGATGAAGCTTGTATAAATTTAGTTGACTATGATGCATCTCCAAATAGTACCTTAGTTGCACAAAGCAAGAGCGGGTGTAGGAGCGAATATGGGAGCATGAGCAAGGAAGATATAAGGATTCTTGCGGTTCTGGAGAACCAGGAACATAGAGCTTTCCCTCCTTTTCCGCTCGTTTCTTTGGTCTTAAGAATGCTGGTTTTAAGAATGAGTGATTGCCCTTCTCCGACCCTTATTGCCCAACCCCTAATGCGTTCCACTTATTGGTCGGTCCGTGACCCTTGGATGCTGAAGGCGTCCTTGGGGTGTTCTCGTAGTTTCTACGGGGTGGAGACGATGGGGTCGGTCCATGGATTTTCCTTCCTTCTGTCGTATTTTGCTCAAATGATTGAAGTGAGATAGTGCATCAAGTTGTTCGCAAGGGCCAACTTGATCCTCTTCCTCAGGGATCCCAGATGAGGAAACCCTAGGAGAGCCGCCGACTCCAACTACCGTCCAAATATATAAAACATTTTTTACAACAATTTTGGCATACCCACATGGAAGATGAATCAATGGCTAATTTTTGATGAGGATGATCTCCTCATCATATAGATCACCCCTACAAAAAATCAGCCCATTCTGAAATTTCTAACCCCATCAAGTGTGGTCTTAAGTTAACAGTAGAAATAGACAGTCCATAATTCTTCAACTTCTAAACCAGTCTACGAATGTCAGAATGATTTGAATTTTTGTGAGGATGATCTCCTCACCATAGAGATCATCCTCGCCAAAAATCATCCAATTCCATAACTTATAATTTATATATTGACCCGCGCTAATTTTTTGTTGGAAAAATGTTGTCAAAATTGTTGTCCTCTGATCTTGACCCATATAAATTTCGGTTTCGAGGTTTATTTCGACCAGCCCGGCAATGTGAATATTTCGACCAGTGTGGAAATAATATATATTTCGTGGAAATGATGCATATAATGCGGAAATGATGGAAATATTGTAGAGATTTTTGTAAAAAATTTTAGAAGTGACAAAACAAGCATAAAAACCTCGTAAGCGCTATCAAACCATAATATACAACCATATGTGTAGAAATGAATGACCATAGCGATCTGTAATATGTTGAGGCAGGTATTTGATAGTCAATCAATGTATTATTTAATAGATAACTATTATTTAATTACTAATCATAAAAAGGTCATAAATCAAGGTATTAATGAATCCTTATTCACTAACATTGTCAACTGATTGAAATTTACTGTTCACGCGAAATATTTCGACATGTATAGAAACATTTCGTGAAATTTAACATTTATATATATATATTCTTTCCTGTCGATAACCTAGAAAATGGAAATATTTCGATAATTTCACGAAATTTTATATATATATATATATATATATATATATTAAAGATAATGAAATTATCTTAGAAGGGTATACCTCATCATCATCATCATAAGCCTTATCAAACGATATGGGATCGGTGGCACGAATCCTGTTCCTCCATTCAATGGATCAGGATTCATGGTATGATTTGGCAAAGTTTTACACAAGCTGCCAACCTAACATAACCCTCCATCTAAGCTTGGGATCAGCGATGCAGTGTAAAGCACTACGCCGACAGAGTTTAAAAAGATATACATATACATATTAATTGACACGTCCAAATAATATGATAAAATTAGTGACTAATAAATTATATTTTTGAAATTTACAATGTTATTTTTGTTGTAGAACATCATAACTTCTTAAGTTCTTCACAACATAAGAGAACCATTAACTTCAGTTTCCAAAATTTCCAATCAAATACTTGTTAGCAAAGCAAGAGTCAATCTCAAATAAGTTCGGATTTTTGTCAACTTAGAACCATGAGTCTGAAGAGCTCTCGAGTCCAAAGCGTGGAAGCGTGATTGTAGAGTGGGAGTGTCATTCCACAGGGATTTTCTACAACTAAGAACAATACAGACTAGGCGTTAAGGACAAGTGAGGATGGTAGATCTGGGGAGGTCAGAAGGTGCGGCGGCATACCATACTTATAGCCAAAGGATTGAATAATTGTTTCTCAGAACATTCGTCCTCATCGGGCTCAAAGTTAGGGTCACGTTTGAAAAGGGGAAGGAAGCTAGAAGAGGGTATGCAAGCAGAGGCTGGTTATAAGTCCGACTTGGAATTAGTGGGGAAAGATGGGGAGGAAGGTGGAGGGAATAGTGGAGAGTCACAGGTAGGTATAATAGGTGAGGATGTTTAAGAATGTCTTTCAACATATTTCTGGGGGTATCCTATGACAAATACCTAATTTCTACCATAAAACAGAGAAATGCAGGGAACTTAGCAAATGGGGAGGGAGTCACGCCCAACCAAAGAAGGGGACAAGGAAGGATAAGTCTAACAAGAAGAAAGTTTCAAGAGAAGAATAGAATCTTCAGTGTGGGATAAATTTCCATAACAAATGGGGTGATCAGGGAGATCATTGTAGCCGGAAGGTAAGGTGAGCAAAAGTTATATTATGAAGATTTATCTTATTTCTTGGAATGTTTGTGGGCTAAGGTCATCAGATAGGAGGCTTATTGTGAAGGCCCTATTGAGAAAGTACAAAGTTGATATTGTGATTCTTCAGGAAACGAAGTTGAAACGGGTTGATGAGTTGGTGGTGAGAGATATTTGGGAAGGTAGAGAATTTGGATGGACTCATCTATCAGCCATGGGTATGAGACAAGACTCTTATGTTGGTCAATTCTCAACCTTAAACCTGTTTAAAAATCAAGGAGAAGATCTTATTTGGGCTCTTTCGGACGTGTATGGTCCAGCAGATAAGAAGCTTGTTGATTTATTGGGGGAGGAACTAGATGGTGTTATTAGCAAATGGGGGTGGGGGTTGGGGGTTGGTGCTTGGGAGTTGACTCAATGTGATTCGTTTTTCCTATGAGAAGAAAGGAGGGGAGTAGGATTACTTTGGGTACGGAAAGTTTTGAAAGTTTGTCAATAGGAATGCCTAAATCGACTTACCCTTGGGAGGGGTGACATACACTTGGTCAACTAACAAAATTCATCCATGTGTAAGCTTGATAAATTCTTAGTCTCCGCATCTTGGGATGCTCATTATTCAAACGTGTCTCAGGTAACTATTCCTAAACCAGCTTCAAACCACACACCAATACTTTTGGATAGTGATGGTATAAGAACATTTTCGCTCCAGTTAAAGTTTGAAACATGTGGTTGGAGATTCCAGAGTTTGTGGACTTGTGGAAATCATTCTCGTTTAAAGGTAAGCCTTGATTTGGTTTTGGGAAGAAATTGAAAGTGTTGAAGGCAAAAAAAAGAAGTGGAGTATGGAGGTGTTTGGAAAGGTGAAGAAAAAGAACAGAGTACTAGAGGAAATAACAGGTTACGACGGATCGTAAGAAATTAGTAGATTTTCCGATGATGATTTGCTAAAGAGAAGCGTAACAAAAGATCTCTATAGCTAGAATGGAGGAAATTAGCTGAGAGCCTGAGAGAAGGGTTGAGAGTTCAATGGCTAAAAAGGCGACAAGAACACAAAAGATTTTCATAGAATAGCCAATGCGAGGAGGGTAAATACGATAGCTCGATTGAAGGTGGGGAAAGAGGTGATTGAGGAAGAAAAGAAAATTCAAGAGACCTTTATGGGTACTACTTCGATTTGCTACGAGGAATCTAGTCGGTTTAGGCCCAAGTTGGAGGGGTTGCATTTTGATGGAATTTCAAAATCTAGAGACATGTTAGAAATACCTTTTAAGAGGATGATATCCTTAAGGCAGTGGCTGAATTGAGTGGAGATAAAGCTTCGAGTCCTGACGACTACTCCATTGCCTTTTACAAGAAATGTTCAAAGACCATCAAGAACGACTTCATGAGGGTGATAGTGGAATTCTAGAGAACAAGTCTTTTGCAAGAAGGCTTAATGCTACCTTTATTGCATTGATTCCAAAGAAAGGTGCAATGGAAGTTAAAGACTTCATACCAATAAGTTTAAAGGGAAAGTGTACAAGATTTTGGCCAAGGTTCTAGCAATTCGTTTGAGATCAGTTATAGATGACATCATTTCTCTGTTCCAAGGGGCTTTCGTTAGGGGAGGCAAATCCTTGACAGGGCACTAATAGCAAATGAATACATTGATTTAAGGCTTAGAAATGAAGAGGCGTCGATTTTATGCAAAATAGACATGGAGAACGAAAATGATCACCTCATTGGAGTGTTTTTACATATATCATGAGAAGGATGGCTTTTGGTATTAAGTGGAGAAGATGTGTGAAGGTGTGTATTTCCACAATTTCTTTTTAGTCCTAATGAATGGAAATTCGACAAGCTTTTCCAGAGTTCTAGGTGCATATGACTAAGAGATCCTTTGTCATCACTATTGTTTATATTGGCGGCTGAAGTCCTTAGTTGCTTGATGCAAAGGGCAGAGCAAGGTGGCATTGTGGAAGGCTTCAAATTAGGGGGAGAATGTCCAGCTATTACTCATTTGCAGTTTACTAATGATTCCATATCTTTTTGTAAAGATTCGCATATCCAATTCTGATACCTCGGGTGTATCCTCTTATGCTTTGAAGTAGTCTCGAGATTGAAGGTCAATTTCTCAAAGAGCGAAGTCTTCGCAATGGGAGATGTGGGAACATTGGGGAGATGGCATCTGCTCTGAATTGCAAGACATGTCTTTTTTCTCACAACTTATCTTGGCCTACCCTTAGGTGCAAACTACATATCTCCAAGTTTATGGGGACCTATAGGTGGAGCAATGAGAGGAGACTGCCTTCGAGGAAGAAAGGCGACCTCTCCAAAGCACCCTATCCAATCTTCCCACCTATTTTCTCTCCGTAGTCTATTCCTACTTCTATTGCATCTAGACTTGAGAAATTAGAGAGAGGTTGGGTAAATACGATACTAGAAATTGTGGTTGTGATACCAATGTTGAGCTATCAAGTTATGGAATTAGTGTGTGGAAAGGGATTTGTAAAGTTTTCAAACACTTTACTAAAAACATCAAGTTTAAGCTTGGCTCCACAAACAGAATCAGATTTTGGAAGGACTTGTGGTGTGAGATACTAGTATACTACTTTATGTATGTCTTTCCCACACTTATATGAGAGGGTAGGACACAAAGGGATTCAAGTCTCGGACTGCTGGAGATAAGGGAAGAAAGAGCTTCTTGGAACATTTGGCTTAAAAGCAATTTAAACGTTTGGGAAATGGACCACCATATGGATTTAATGGGTTAGCTGAAGAAACCCCCCTTTTCATAAATGGAGAGGACAAGGGCATTTGGAAAGTGAACCCGAAAGGTTCGCTCTTTCGCATCGGCTTTATTGGGTTGTCAGGTCTCATTTTTTCCTCTCAAATTAGTTTGGAAGTCTCCAATTCCTACAAAGGTAGCTTTTTCATGCAGACGACCTCTTTGGATAAGATTCTTTTTTTTTTTTTGACAAGTCTCTTTGGAAAAGATTCTTACGGTTGATCACTTGATTGCAGAGAATTAATGTAGTACCCTCATCACCTACAGAGCATGCCAAAAAGAAGGAAGTGCAGAGTTTTTAGTGAAGAGTCAACAATGGAATGAACAAGAGAAAAGTGTTCACAATATTTGAGGGTGAGCTTTTTCAAACCCTGACGTTTTAAGCCAAGAGCATCCCCAGCCAACTTCAGCAAAGGGGTTTTCATTTGGGTGTATAAATCCATGGTGCACCACTGCTGTACCATATCAGCCAACCATAAAGGAACCATTTGGGGCCTAGGAAGAGTATGTAGATGAGGATGTCCAGGCGTGGTTTCAGCTAATTCCAAAAGAAGTGCGATAGGTTTAGATATTCTTTATTTGAATTAGAAGGGTAGTTTTAGCAAACCTTTTCTTATTGCTAAAGTAAAGATGTTGTGTAATCTATCAATAGGGATGCGTAGACTTGAAGATATGTTTTATCTTCGAGAATTTGAGTTAAGAAGAGAGTTTTCTTGGTCATGATCTTGCACCCTCCTTTCAGGCTTTCCTTCAGCTTATTTCTTTCCCATTAGAGGTTTAGTATTTGCTGTTTTCTCAGACTAGCACCTTCTTTCCATCCAGGTGTTCACCAGCGTTTAACATACACAACATAAACACGCCGAGTCAAGGTTTATTTTGGAAAAGTGGTAGTTACCACTTTGATTTAACAATCAAAGTATGATGAGTCCTCACTGTACTAGTCAGTTGTTTCTGATAAGAATTAATCAATACTAGTTAAAAGTGTTATATTGTGATTACTAATATAACAACATTTTCCGATTCCATCATAATAATCAGTTGTTTAGATTATGATTAAAATCTTTTGTTTTTAAAACATTAATATTTTCTTACACATTAATAATCTATTTTTTGGATCAGATGATAACCACATAATCTAAACAATACGAATGTATTTATTTGAATCTTGCACTCATGCATTGTTTTCTAGAATTTTGAATGAAGCTTAAATCAATTTACAATACGATTGAAATGTACAATGGAAATATAGTAATTTTACATGCACAACACAAAAGCTCTTGTCCTTATGGCCAACTACAAAACAGTTTGTAGCGTCCAATTATTTGTTAAACTTTTGGAAATTAAGATAATTCTAAATATTACTATACATTATTTTAAAGTTTTGTAATACATACAAAGCTTATTTTTCTAGAGTTCAAAAAGTTTTAAGATAAACATGGGTCTTGAGAAATTACTTCAGGTTCAGGGTTATGTCGGTTTATCCAAGAATTCCTTTTACGGAGAAGTTAAAAAATATCTGCCCTATTACGATGGTAGGAGACAATAACATAATGCATGAGCCAAAGGTTAGGGCCTGAAAGGGGGTGGAGGAAAAGAAATGGATTTGCAGTGGTATTTGACTATGAGTAGGAGGCAGGAGCAAATGAAACCATCAAAATTGGGTTAAAACTAAAAGGTGATTTTCAATTCCACACATACTTTCTTTTGAAAACTCTTACCATAATGTGGGGTTAGTCAAGAAAACTAAACCGAACTACAAAAAACTACTCAAGTTGTTCGAGTTTAACAAAATGATGGGAGTTAATAAAGTGCAACTTTCAGATTTCACATACCTAAGGTATCTTCAATTGCAATTCCAAGAGTAGTTGAATCAAGTTCATCTTCTGTTATAACTTTTGAACCTGCTAAGTCTGCCATCATAGAAGCATTTTTCATTTGATGTCCTTCAGCAACATTTGGTGATGGAATCTACAATGTTGACGAGAAAACAGATCATTCCATTAAGTACTACAATGAACCCAATTATGGATATAGAAGATAACCTTAAGTTCAGGAAAAGAGCAGGCAATGTAAGATTTCAGCATGCAGTGGTCATACCATCTAATCCAATACAAAAATAGACAAAAAGAATGTCTGGTTGTATCAGTATAATTATATTAGATGTGAATCTCATAACGAGTCTAGTTATTAAAGCTCATTTTTAACTAATTTGGGCTTTCTAAAAATTCTAGACTCTAAACAAAGTTGCAAATATAAATAAAAGGGCAAATACATATTAACATGGCTATTCTTACTAATAAAATGACTAATGGATGTGGGGCCCACATGTAAAAAATCAGTAATTTTTAAAACTTCTAACCCTATCAAATACGGATCTAAATTTAACGGTGAAAATGGATGGTCCAAAGTTTTTCAATTTGCAATCTACTTTTCACAAGGCTGCAAATGTTGGAATGTGCTGATTTTTTGTGTGGTTGATATCCATGTTGAGAAGAATATCATCACCAAAAATTAGCCATTCACTCATCTGCATGTGGGCCCCATGTCCATTAGTCATTCTATTAGTAAGAATAGCATGAGTGATTCTATCCCAGCCCATATATATATATATATATATTTGGGCCCATTTTAAAGCCACACATTAATATTCATCAAGTTAGCTGGATAGTAATATGCTTGAAACACTCACACATATAACATGTATAATCAACCAATAGTCAAAACAACTTACTTATGAGGTCATCACACTCCACATCCATGATTCCAAATATGGACATTTAGGAGCAAAACATTTCGATACATGTTGTGTCATCATATTTCCAATACAAAAGGTCACTGGAGGACATATTTATGTATTGCCATATCAGCAATGTTTCATTTTGTTACAAAATGTTTCAGTAGAAACATTAAGAAACAAGCTTTAATCTGATTTTGGGAAAAACCATATTTTCGCTCATGAGAATATGCAGCAGCCCTAACAAAATCTGCTATATTAGAGTCTTAATAGAGGTGTGGCAGACTTTCTTCAGCTAATTTGGTATTCAGTTTGTGATGCCTCCTCACATATTAGGTTTCTTCCATGGATGCTCGATGACTCTTTTCTTGGGAGAGGGAGGATCCTTTGGCGCATTCTCCCCTTTGCCATCATGCAGGCTTTATGGAAAGAAAGGAACTCAAGGGTCTTTGAGGGAAAGAAATAGGGGCTCAAGAGGTGGTCCTGAAAGTAAAAGTCTTCCTTTATCTTTGGATTTCCTTTTTTCCCGACTTTAGGTGTTATTTTGATAATTTTGCATTCAGATGGGACGATATGTTAGGCCTTTCTCCTTCCTAAGGAAGTTAGGTCTGAGCTGTATGTAGATTCTCCAAGGGACTTCCCTATTTATATGAGTCACTTTTACTTATCAAATATATATCTATCCAAAAAGAAATATAATTTTAGAACAATAAGAAAATACCATAGAACATATTCTTTTTATAAATTTAAAATAATAAGGAAAAACCATATAACATACTTAATTTAGACTTTTTTGGCCAATGAATTTTTTTTTTTGATTAGTATAATCTTTATCGAAAACAGAGCTTCAGTACAAAAGCCTGAGCTTGAGAGGACGAGGAGGCATTTTCATGTTTATGTCGATTGCATGACTATTGAAATGTGTAAAGATTGTAAATCGGACTCTTGGGACTCTTAGATATCTATGTCAGTATGTACAAAACGTTATTTAACTTTTTTTTAAATTTCCAGATAGTTATTCAAGATAGTATAATGAGTTTTGAGTATGCTTTCATGCCTGTCAATGCATGTATGTTTCCAACAATGTAGTCAAAATCACTAGGCGAGTAGGGTGCCTAAATGCCTAGGCACTAAGTTATTAATTTGTATCATAAAATTTATGAAAAACAAATAATTCTGTAAGAAAGAAAAAACAAAAGTAATAACGGCATAACGTACATGCAATACCAAAAATAATACTAAAAATAAAAGAGCAAAGCTGACCACTGAGTATTAAGGAACTCTATGCTAAATAAACACAAAAAACAAATAGTTTAGTGGCTTACTCCCACGTGCAATAATTCAAAGCCAACAAACAACTTTCAATATAGGTCAAACTCTCAAAGATCCCATCAAACAGGATAACAGCTTTTATTTTGAGAAAATCATCATCATCATAAGCCTTTGAGAAAGAAAGAAAGAGACAAGCAAGCAAACAAACAAACAAAAAAGCAAGGAAGAAAGAGGAAGAAAGAAGAAGGAAGAAGAATGAAGCGGAAGGAGAAAAAAAAAAGAGAAGTGGGAAGAAGAAGGAAGAGGATGAAGAAGACAAAGGAAGAAGAAAGAAAAGAACGAAAAGGAGATGAAGATAATATAGGGTACTTCGTTTGCTTCAACCGTTACCCTTGGTTGCTGCCTTGTTCTCCCATTCTCTCTATGAAGCATGGACACTGGAGAAGAAAGAGAGCCTCTCTAGGGTTTGAGACTTGAGAGAGTGACCAAAAAGAAGAAGAAAAAAGAAAAGAAAACCAACCACTACGTAGTCTTTCTTATTGGATAATAGATAAGAGTATACAATAATATACATGTCATGAACACACTTATATATGTCCTAGACCTAAAACATATGTTAGTTACATAAAATATGGTTAAGTTGCTTATTTCACCACTTTAATGCCTAGCACCTCAGCACCTGGGCAACCACTTTTGTCCTAGCACCTGTCTAGGCCCTATTTCAGATGATAGCTGACTAGGCGAAGGGTCCCCTAGGTGAAGCTTTGACTACATTGGATTCCATAGTGTTTCCAATGTCTCCTACTTCCTATGATTCCTCAGTACGTGTCATTATTTGAGGGACCAAGACGTAGTTTGCTAATGACATTTTAAACCCTGTCCATATGTTGCACCAAAGAGTCAACCGTACCTGAAATAAACTTATAGTTTTCTTTTATAAGTAAACTCAAACCTAATCATAATATTATGAATGATGAGCGCACCATATTGACAGCCACATGCATCCATAACACTGGCAACAAGTTTCAACCAAAGGATGAGCACATTATTAAAAAATGCAACTATGTCTTTCCTTCCAAATGGTCCAGCAAAGGGCAAAGGAAAGCAAACTACAAAGGACACTACCCTGAGAACTGAAAGCATCAGTAGACCATCTAGCAAAGAGCTCCAAAACAGATCTAGGGATAGTCCAGAAGACCCCAAAGAGGTTAAAGAACACACACCAAACCTCAAAGAGCTCTTCTCGTTACGCTTTCAGTCACCAAGTTGCACAGTTATCCACTTATTCCTTGGTGAAACACACACAAATTTATGTTTATTCCATTAGTTCTAGAACTCATCATTCGGCTTAAAGCTTTTTAGGTGTTCTATTTTAGATTGTTCTTAACCTCAAGTCTATTTTTCCTTCCTTACTATTTTGATATTTTACATCCCAGAAGGGCATTTAAGTTGTCATCATCATTCACCTCCTGCACATTATATTTTTTACATCGGTATCATTCCTATGAGAATTATCAAATAATTGCATATTTTATATTTGTATATACTTAGACTATCCGAATTTCCACATACCACTCGAGTTTCTTTCTCTCCTAGATAAGTTCAAATGTGATCAGACTCATCAGAAAATAGTTCAAAGACTTCAAAATTCTCATTCTTGATGTGTACATCTGGCATAGTGTCTGATACTGAACCAATATATTCCCATCGAATGCCCTCAAATTAGAAATAGCCTATTCTATCCAATTTTTTTACATTGCACTTATTCTCATTGCGTGCATGATTCATACTGTCCCTTATTTTATTACTAACATTATGACTATAGGTGTTTTCTCATGCTTAAGAAGTAAAACACTTGTGATCTGACAGTCCAACTACCAGAATAGAAGGTTTCCCAGTGGCTAAGATCTCAGAGCAAGTCATTGCACCAGCTCTAGAAACGACGAGGTCTGCAGCTGCATATGCCAAATCCATTGTATGCAAGAACCTTCAAAATTTCAAAGTAAATTCAGATATTTCCAAGGAAAAAAATATGTGTCAATACTATAAAATGCTAAAGATAAGCGTCAGATAATAATAACCATTAGCAAACCCACAAAATAGTGACGCAACAATTCAACAATAATTTAATAGCCCTTCCGAAGTTAAGATAAGCTTCAAGAGAACTATAGGTCATTTTAAGTCTTCAAGAAAATTTTTGTCCTAGCAGTTATAAAAAGGAGTTCTGAAAGATAATGAACAGATAACAGATAGATCAACAAAATAAATTACCATCTCTTTAAATCTAATGAGAACATAAACAAAATAAAAATATATGACAAAAGGAAAATAACCAGAAGCCCAAGGGGATTAGAGCTGATTACATGTGCCACACACCCAAGGACAGTTCAAATACAACAACCTTATCAGCTTAAAAAAACAGAGTCCCTAAGCCACTGAAACCCCACTAACTCTATAAGATCGACAATATTTGCTAGGACGGCTAAGAAGCGGTACTTAATGACTTGTGAAATATTATGCTAGAAAACAACCACAAAAAAATCTTTATAAAGTGTTTTGTTCCATGAGTACCCTAGTGAGAGGAAGGATGCATTATATGCTTAACAATTGACAACCTAGGATGCTCGGATACAGATATGGATATGGACGCAGGAAGCGGGGATATGACTAGAAATTTTCCAAAATCAAATCAAAGACACATATGGATGTGGGGATTCTACACATTTCCTAAAATTTAGGGCATGTACTTTCACATATAATATTATAAAGGGTACACACACAGAGATAGACAAATGTTGCATAAACATACAATAAAAAAGTGTATGGTAATCAAATAAGTACCATAAAATATTTTATTTTGTATTACTTTGAAATTAATACTGTAGGAATATTGATTTAAATCAATGTTAATGTTAATGCACTATTTTTTGTGATTTTGTTATAAATAAATACATGAAGTATCCTACCAGTTTCCGTGTCATATCCTGTGGATACTGGTACTTTGGTCATATACAAGTATCTGGGCATTATAGTTGACAACCACATATGAGTACTTGGGAAATACTTGAAAGTTCTTATGAAGAGCAAATATATTTGGTTTAGTTAAAAAACTAAATGCAATCAGGAGCAGCTCTTGAACATATCTAATTCATATATAGTACTATCTTTCATAACCAATATTCTTGGACCTAACTTATATTGATTTTGAAAGGATATCTGTTTTGTAGTTAATTCTCATTTTCCTCCCTCCACATTAACTCTTCTTAGAAAAAGACAAAACCCTAATTCACTTCATCAAGTCCAAATTGAAGTTCCAAGCTCAACTAATAAAGGAACAAATGGAAAAAGAAAAGTAAAAGAAAAACCATTCTTGACTATTTTGGGTAGTATTAGGAATATTTTGACTGTGTGTTTTACATGTTCACCTTATCTTAGTGTAGCATGCATTGAAATTTTTAGTTGAAGTTCCTCTCCTTTTTACATTAATAAATCTACTGTATTTATCAAAGGAGAGAAAAATACCTTTCAAAATAGATACTCAATAGGTTTTCTTAGATTTCATTATCCATAATGGAATTTGAAAGGTTATCAGTTTTGTCTACAAGAACAAACATGGTGAGCAAGTTTTTTATTTGATTTGAGAGGGTATATGTTTTAACAGGATTTGTTTTAAAAAGTATCACGCCATTTCATATACATAACAATATTATTAGTGGTATTTGCTTAGTTATACAATAAAGATGTTATCTTAGGGCAAAATTTTATAATACACTAGATTGTGAAAACTCCAAACTACAGATATTTTAGAGATTAAGTGTGATATTATCTATTCCTAAAAAATTTAGTACTTATTTGATGGAGCTCAAACATTTATCAAAGATCCTGGACACGGGTTATCTATTCCTAAAAAATTTAGTACTTATTTGATGGAGCTCAAACATTTATCAAAGATCCTGGACACGGGTTCTCCATTTAAATTTGATGTCAAGACTTAAATTATAAGAATTTAAGATTCTAAAACGAAATTTCACATGCCTAAACTGATTTCATCCCTCAACATATGAAACTTGATCTAACTCAAATATGAAGCAAAAGAAGCGTCCAACAGCTGAGTTGGTTGTTAGCGGATGGTGTGTTCCCGCACACGTGTTGTGTTGGCCCGATGACCGGTTGGTATACATAGTTGTTTCGCCTTTCCCCAATAGGTCGATCTTTTGGGGTAAATGGTTGTTTAACATGGTATCAGAGCCTTAAGGTCTGGGGGTTCAAGTCTCCAGCGGAGTGTATTCCCGCTGAGGGGGCGTGTTAGCAAATGGTGTGTTCCCGCGCAGGTGTTGTGTTGGCCTGATGACCCATTGGTATACATAGTTGTTTCGCCTTTCCCCAATAGGTCGATATTTTGGGGTAAATGGTTGTTTAACATTGGTCAGGCTGTGGGGGGTTGTACCCACAAACATGGGATCGAGTCTTTGGGAGGTAATAATAATTCTCAAAGACTTGGGTTCGGTCCCGTTCTTACCTTAGGGGGGTTTAGAGGTTAGGGGGGAATAATAAATGTTTACCTATCAAAAAAAAAAAAAATGAAGCAAAGTCAATTGCTCACATGCTAGTCAACACATTCTAAAAGAGAAAAATGTGAACGAATAAATGGTGTACAAGTTACCTCTCTCTTTAAGGCAAGAAACTTATAAAATGTTGTCAGAATCAAAATGCATTGTAAAATTGTAAGGAGTGGGATTCAAATCGAACCAGGATTCAAATCATTGGATATAAATTTATAAAAAAATTCTTTATAAGTTAAAAAATATGAAATAATATAATAGATATAATATGCCACACTCATATAATGAAAAGGTTTTGAACAACACTTTCTGATAAATATAAAACAATTTACTTGGCTATCCCAATATGTACTATAGAGACATTGTTCCAATACCATAATTATACGAAGAAAAAAAAGGATCTTTCCACTGAAAGAAAAGTCAAAACAAAGGTATTAAATTTCGACGTCAAGGTATATTTTGACATCAAGAGAAAGGGAAATTTTGAAAAAATTGTATTTAGGGAAATAATGGAAATACTAGGTAAACTTTTATTGAAACTTTAGGAAATGATAAAACAAGCATGAAAAGACATGTATAAGCCGTCAAACTATAATAAACAACCATATGGAGTGTGGAAATGAATGTTCATAGCGTTTTATCACATGTTAATGGTATTTGAAAGTCCAATAGTAAAAAGGCTACTGAAATTACACATAAAAATGGTTATAATCACTACATCATGTGACTAAATTCTGGAGCTATGCACTCATTTGCAATCAGGACACCGTTTAAAATTTGCCTCCTATGCATAAAAGTCCTTTGGGAAGAGAAAATGATTACCCCAAAACTCCTCTAAGTCTAGAAGGAAGAATGTTGGAAATAATCTTGCACACACTTCCACATTAATGAAATCGGTCGTAGTCTTTAAGCTCTTTCGCTCATTTCTTCAAAACTAGTATAATAAACGTGAAGTTGGAACTTCTTTCCAAGAAAGCTTGATTGTGAAACTCCTCCATTTTCATGAAGTCACCCTAATTATCTCCCAAAAATTCTTAAAGAAAGCTCAGGAAAAATATCCAACCCTAGGGCAAGATCTCCGTTTAGCTCTTTAATATACAGGTGAATGGACATGTCTACGTTTCGGGTTCTTGAAGGTGTCGTGTTAGACACCTCATAGTTGTATCGGACACCGACATGTGTGTTCGTATCATTGTTACGTAGAAGAAGAAAAAAATAAAAAAAAGCTAAAAAGTAACCAATGTTCATAGTAGAACTACGTTAAAATGATGTTATGTCTATGTGGAAAGAAATAGCAAGAAACATGTTATGAATTTGTTTATTTTATAAAAAGCAGACACTGCTTTTATTTTTGGTAGTGTTTAATGTTTAGGTAACATTAAAAACACAAACATAAGAGTCACTGTTTTTAACTGAAAATGTGCCTCATGTTTTACTTCAAATCGTAAAATTTGAGAGAATCGTAAGGTTCGAATCGTGAATCTTACTCATATTTTAAGATTCACACAAAAATCATTGGAATTTTATCTAAACAGATTCAGACATAAGACTCAAATCATTTGGGTTTAGATTTCATCTGAATTGTATGATTCAAATAGTAAATCATAGGAATTTAATAACACTACTCTTATAAAGTAGTTCAAAAAAATAATAAAATAGTTCAAGAGCTATGCCTACTTATAAATAGGAGAAGTGATCTTTTTATGTATCGATGAATTCAAAATTTTCATATATTCAAAATGTGGTCTATCTTTGGGTTGATTGCAAAATATCTCTTACAATTGCTTTCTTTTGAGGGTGGAGAAGGACTTTACCCTTAAATCCTTAAGGAAGTTATAAAACCCAACGCACTCTACACCAATGAATTCCACTCTGATCTTTGATCTTAAAGCAGTAGTGCAATTCTTTAGGTAGGTCCTTTACCCTATGTTGGCCAGGTATGGGTATGTGTCAAAGTGTCTAACTTGCTCAACCCCCAAGTTTTGGAGTTCTTGGACACGACTAGATTGGTAATATCTTAATATTTTTAATACAATAACATTTTTATTGTTTAACTTTGATTATGTCTTTAATATTTTATTTTAATTATAATTCAATCGTAAAGTTGAATAATGAATCATACAAGTCGTATGAACTAATTAGCTTTTAGGTTGGGTTGTAAATTATAACTGTAAGTGTGGATAAATGTTATCATTTTTCTTTGTTTATACACAAGCTTAGCACTTTACTCTCTTTTCTCACTCAAAGCCTTAAGTTCTTCTTCTTCTCTTGCCACATATGGTATGTGTCTGACTCATTAGTACCCAAAATAGAAAAAATAAGCTTGGAAAATCGGACAAGTATTTGATTGATTCGACACGAATCCTGTACCCATACCCATGATGTGTCGTGTCGGGTTGACACTTGTATGGTGGGGTAGCCTTTACCCTCAATCCCATAAAAAAAAATTGTTTATTGACCTTCACACGAAGATTCATTCCTCACCCCTTCCTGTTTTTAGTTCCTCTTGATAATCATTAAAAGTCTTCCTGATTTTCTGAAAAAAGCTTAGCCAAACCATCTAACAAACTTATTAGCCTTCTCATAGGCCTGATCAAACATCTCATGGATTCACTTTTCAAAGAGGATAGACTTCCAATGATGAAATCACTCCAATAAGTAGATGTCACAAAAAGCAATAACTTGCCTTCTCGGCATGTTTAGTTAGTGCAGTCAGAAGGGCCTAAATAACTAAACCACAACATTTACATTGAGAATGATTGCAAGCCAGTTCACGATCTACTCAAAATAGATGATTGTCATATGTGAGGCACATGGAACTATGAAAAGCCATGCATATCAATTTTTGCATGCTGGATAGTTGTAGGGAATGATTTATAGGGTTGTATGCTTTTGTGGTGGATTTGAAGTTGTATCCTGGTATACAAACAGATAAACCTATGTAACATTAATTATGATAAGCTTTAGTCAATAAACTGGTACTACTAGCTTAAGGACCCCTCTGGTCTATGTGCTCCAAGTGTTACTCACATTGACAGTGTCATGTTCCCTGTTGTATTTTGCCTGTCAATAACTGGGTTTAAGTACTCTATGATAGAAATATCAAGAATTTATACCATATATTCTTTTATCAACTATTGCATTTTATAAGAGTATTTATAACTATCATATTTATCAGTACTCTAAATAGAGTTGAATGACAAAATAGGATTCATGTCTTTTATTATAGTTTCATTCTCAATTAACTATTGTATGTTCCGGGGTAATTGATGTAATTGGGTATCTAATACAACATGAATAGTTGTCTTTCAGTTTGGTTGAGTGAGAGGATACAATCATCACCACAGTTCAAATTTACAACCATAATCAAATGAAAAATGTATGACATATTGAAGCAAAGTAAGGAGGAAAGAAAACTCACGGCGCCAATACCAAATGGGGATGATTCTTAACAAGGCTCTCCATCTCATTGAACGCCTCCACCCCCGTCTGCCAAATGATAAACATGTTCTTGTGCTCCAACAGCATCTGATAATATATGTTCAGTATTGCAATATTAATAGTATTGGCACCCAATGAACCCCCAAGAACCAGCACAACCTTCGACTCAGAATCCCAAGTCTTCGACGCCCTAGGGAAGAAATGCACCCTAGCAACCGCCTTCGACACATACCGCCTCAAAGATAATCTAATAGGATTCCCACTCACAATACACTTCTTCTTTGGAAAATACTTCACTGACGAAGGAAAAGCAACAAAAATCAAATCGGCAAAAAGCGAAAGAACCCAATTTGCAATCCCCGGCATAGAATTCTGCTCTTGAATCACGAGTTTTAAGCCTCTTAGGGCAGCAGAGAGGCAGATTGGAGCGGATACATAACCGCCAGTTCCGACGACGATCTGTGGGTCGAAATCGGTCAATTTCTTCCAGCTCTCGATCATAGATTTGATCAAAAGGTACGGGAATAAAAGATTTACGGGAGAAATTAAGGGACGAGCTAAGGGGAAGGCGGGGACGGAGTCGAAATCGTATCCAGCAGAAGGAACCGAAGTGCTCTCCATGCCATTTTTGGTTCCAACGAAGAGAATTTGAATACTGGGGTTCATGATCTTGAGCTCATCAGCAATGGCGACGGCAGGGTAGATGTGACCGCCGGTCCCACCAGCTGCGAACATGATCCGTAGATCATTGCTGGCTCTAGTAGAGGAAGAACGATTTTCATCCGTCCGATCTAGGTCTAAGCAGCAGAAGATCTTGCGATCCCTGAAACGAAAACAGAGACATCAAACAAGAAAGAGGGAGAAAGAGAGGGAGAGAGAAAATTGGAGAAGAGAGAAGTGGGAATACCTGCCTTGGAGTTGTTGAAATGTGGAGAGAGGGGTATGTTTGTAATTTGGAGAAGTTGGAAGTAGGTGAGAGATGAGTGATGGAAGCCATTAAAGCTTGAGCTCTGCTTCAGGAAATGGAGCATTTGTGAGTTTCGGAGTTCAGAGTCTTCAGTCTTCGAAGTGAGCACTGAGAACCTGACAGAAATTAGAAACAGAGTTTTGAAAAAATTGGTCCTCTTGTCGTCTATTTTAAGTAATTTTTTAATACAAAGCTTTGCGCAGGGTACCGTTGTGGATTATCAAAGTTCATGTCCCCTCACTCATCTTGCCGTCTAAGTATGAGCCAGGACCGTTGGGACACACGTGTAAAACTTTGCTGACCGACAACAATATGAGCCATGTGGCATTTCTTAGCGATTTCTGGCCGTTTGGATGTTTGGCCTACCTAGTTGGACATCGGATCAAAAATTAGCTTGATTAGTGATTTCTAAGCATTGGATTGGAGTTGTTTTCATGGGTTGATTTATAACCGTGGAATTTGAGCATTGGATTATTTGGGATACAAAGATCAAAAAGTTTGAAATCATTAATAAGGCTGCTTTTTGGTTTGTAGGTCTACCTAGGATTGGACAAACATCCATACCATCAGCATCCTCTAAGAGTGCGCCAGGTGGCTTATATTGTGGTCGATCAAAAACTTTGCTGACGGGTGTTGGTGAAAGACTTTGTTGACGGATGTTGGTCAGCAAAGATCTACTCTTGGACCCACCAATCTGCTGGCCAACGTAGGAAGAACCTGATGGGACCGTAACTGGGTTGAATGTGAAGACTAGAACTTTGCAGAACACTGACCTTATGGATGTTTGACCCATCCCTAGTTGGACTTCATAACAAAAATAAGCTTGATTAGTGATTTCAAACCTTTCGATCTTTGTAACCCAAATAATGCTCAAATCCAACGATTAAAAATCAACCCATGAAAACAACTCCAATCGAAAACTTAGAAATCACTAATCAGCCTGATTTTCCGTATGTAAGTCCACCTAGGGATGATCCAAACATCCATACGGCCAGTAGTCTCTAAGAGTGTGCCATGTGTCTCATTCTATATTTATATGGTCCGCCATCCGTCAGCAAGTTCTCATGGAATGTGAGCGATGAGTGAGGAAGTTTTTATTTTTAGGGTATGTTTGACGGGTCCAAGGTAACCCCTTTTTTGACCCCCATCTTGGTGTACCCACATAGAAGATTAATCAATGGCTAATTTTTGGTGGGGATGATCTCCTCGTCATATAGATCACCCCAACAAAAAAATCAGCCCATTCCGAAATTTCTAACCCCATCAAATGTGGTTTAAGTTCCACGGTAAAAATCGAGGGTCCATAATTCTTCAGCTCCTAAACCAGTCTATGAATATCAGAATGATTTGAATTTTTGTGAGGAGATCATCCTCACCAAAAATCAGCCATTGATTCATCTTCTATGTGGGAACGCCAAGATGGGGGTCAAAAAAGGGGGTAAAAAATGCCCGACCATTTTTGACATACCCCCATGTTATCTTTGAAATTTGACATTCCCCGCATAATTTGAAAAAGCAGACATACCCGATGAGCCGTTCGACTGTCGGTCATTGACTCATATTTGACTAACCAAACACATGTGGTTTTGGGATAAAACCCCAAATAAAATGGTCGTGGTTGATTTCTCAACTTGGATGAATGGCTTAATCTTTAGTGCGTGTTGGGTTGTAAACAACTTTATAGAGGTACAATTTATATGTGTTCATGACTGTATGGTGTTCATTTATTGATCATATATATGTATCTGAAGTGTCAGGACCTACTGAGTTGAATCCCAATGTACGAGAGCACGCGTGCACAAAGAGGAAAAGATAAAAATAGGAACCATTTATCGTTCCAACCTGCAAGAATCTTGAAAGTTGGATAACCATGTCGTATCCCTTCTAATAATACTCTCTTCATTTGCTATTAAGTTGTTGTTGATGGTATGTGGATAATCTGCCTGAAGTTAGGGCACCCATTCATGGGGTTCAATGGTAACTATATAGTTCTATATTTCTAAGGGCTGCAACTTGGGTGGGTTAGGTCGGGTTGGGTTGAAGGTCAACCCTACCCCAACCCAACCTTAAAGGCTGTGAACCCTAACCCAACCCAACCTAACCCAACCCAAGGTCGGGCCTAGATTTTCCAACCCTAAGCCAACTCTATCGGGTTGGTCAATTTCTTAATTTTTTTTATTAGGTGGAAAGATTGCTAAATTTTTTTTATATTAAAATAATTTATTGGTCAATACAATAACCGTTATGCTAACCATTAAGAGTCCATCTAGAGCTACATCCACTTCTTACACTTGAGGTTGGGGCCCACATGGAGATCATATTGGACAATCCAATCATCTATTGAGTTGTCCTTGCCAAGATGATCATGGTTGCCAAAAATCGGTTCACTTCGACATTGCTAACCATATAAAAAATTGACCAAAAATAATGGTTTAATTGGATGGTCTGGATTTTTAAAATTAAAGTTATATTTTCATGAGGTTAAGAATGCCAAAATGTCCTGATTTTTTGTGAGAAGGGTAACCATAGTATGACAAACTCATTGTGCAGTTGGATTGTCCAACATGATCTCCATGTGGACCCTACCACAGGATGTAAGAAGTGGATGTATGAAATGGGAGAAGCTCTAGACGAACTCAACCATTAAATAATAGCTTCATTTCCAATACTTCATGAAAAAAATATGATATTTTCATGACAAGGGAGAAATTCATTAACTAAAATGCATGATAAAAGTTATTAAAGAAATAACAAAAAATAATCGTCAAAGAAAACATAATATTTTTAATATCAACCGATCACATAAAATGCCAAAATGTAGTTTTAAAGACATTTTGTAATCTCACATAAGGGTTGTAGTTTGCTGAGGACAAACATCAACACACATCCATATATGTAGTGTGGATGTTTGTCGGTATACCAATACATATATGTAGTTTGTATGTCGGGCTCGGGTTGGGCCGAGCCTCAACCCTAGCCCAACCCAATTTGATCGGGTTACAAAAAATCCGGCCCGAGCCCAACCCAAGTTCTGAAAGGGCTAACCCAACCCAACCCTAATGTCGAGTTCAACCCGCCCAAGTTACAGCCCTAATATTTTTTCTTATCGAAGTTGAAGCATCCATTGTTTTTTTTTCCAATCTTAAGAGGTTTTATATATTACTGTTTGCAGGAGAACTGATATACCCGGCTCATCAAGTGCTATGTGTCACTTCACCAATGCCTGTGTCTGGTCAATGTCCCAATACATGTAACATCATTAATGGAGACTATATGGACGGAAGATGCAACCATGGTCATGAGTCATGTCTGCATTAAATGTGAGCCCTGATCATGGACTGGCTCTAGGTTCAAACTGATTTGGGGTTGGGGTTTTATCTTAAATCCACATGTATTTGGTTCCAAAGTTGAAGAAAGGGACATTTTTATCTTTTTAGTAAAATAAAAAAATGGTTAGTCAGTATAAGTCAATGACAGTCTTAGATGGGGGTATGTCAGTTTTTTCAAATTGCGAAGGTATGTCAAATTTTAAAGATAATATTGGGTATGTCAAAAATTCCCTTATTTTTATGCACGAGTGCTCTATGGTGGGCCACCATGCCTCTAGGAGGGAATATACGTACACGACTCTTCTTTTGCCACGGCATCGTTGGAAAGGAGGTTCTTTACAATGTGTAGTCGTTTTTAGTCAAAGTCATCGAGACAAAGACCGGAAGTAGGGAGTTGACGGGTGCCCAATTACCCAGTTACTAGAAGTGTCTGAAGTCCGAAACCAGTTGTTTGGGTTCTATGAGCTTTTGAACCCAGATTAAGAGTGGGTTCCAGTGCCCTGGTACATAAATTTCCTATGGCCTGAATGGGGCTTGATCTGGATATATCTAGGTCCAAATCCGACATTGCATGTATCGACTTGGATTCAGATTCGGATCAGTCTTGTGACCCATAATCTGAACTCGACTTGACCCATATTTACTTTGTAATAATCACGTTAGCATATAAAATTTAAGAAAATATTAACATTTTTCCTGAGACACGTGTCTCATTATTGTGTCCTGTAACAGGAGCCGGTAAAAAAGGCCGGTCCCTGGAGCCCGACCCATAAGCTATACCTGATGCTTTTTGGCCCATCAGCATGATTAATAATCTCTAGCCATTAAATTTTAGTACTTTTTAAGCTTCCATTTTAGTTGTTAGATTCAACTATTTTTTTTCTTCTTTTGAGTAATAAAACCAACGGCTAAAAATCATCAAACAAGCTGATTTTTGGTATGAATGTCTACCAAGGAGTGGGCTAAACATCCATGTGGTCAGTGGGCCCAGATGGCGGCTGGAGTAACAACGTTGTGACAGAAGTTTTACTCGATCAAAGTTGGCTCCAACCTGGTAAGAGCAAAAGTCTCTCATCCTTGACAGACATTGCAAGTGGCCCACTGCTTCATCGATTTGAGACGTTTAATCACCAGGGCACATCTTAGATGCGTGGCAAGTCAAAAGTCAGAGTGATCGGTGGATGCTAAGCATGAGTACTAGTGCATGGTGTATACAGCCTGACCACCTGGCCAAGATTTGCCTGAGTGCTGAGCCTGGGCCTGAGTTTGTCCCAGTCCATTACTAGCCTAAGCCTGGATCAAGAATAGGTATAACAGGCAGGTCCATTTGATTTGGGACGAGACTAAGCTTGTTTTTATTAATAGTTAAGCTCAACCCTGGTCCATTTAATTTTTTGGGCCTTAAAATTAAGTCCAGGCTTGAGATGCCAAACCTAGTGATGCAGCCCAAGCCCAGGCAATAACGAGTCTGGCCTTATGGGTCATCTGGCAAGCCCGGCCCATTAACATGCCCGGCCAATAAATATTAGCGACCAACGTGTAGTTCGGTATTGGTCGCATTCAAGGGTCTCCACGTAGGAATGGACGCACGAGAACGAAAAATTTAGCCTACACGTTTAAGGGAATTTTGTCATGTGGGGGCTGCGGGGGCGAATAAAGGTTCACACTTTTTGCGCCACTGATCCATAAATAATTGGCCTACTCCTTGACGGACCTAGACAACAAGGTTTTAAGTGATCCGTTATGAAAACGATCTCGTAACGTTGCCGTTATGACCATTATAACGGGTCACGTAAGTCACCTCTGAATAAAAATGGTCAAAAAATTATTATTTTTAATTTTTTTCAAAAAAAATCCTCGATAACAGAAATAGTTTTTTTTTTTTTTTTCAAAATAAACCATTACAACAGAGATAACGGCTGTTATAACGAATATTTCCTTTTTTGCAGTTTTGGGCGTTGAAATGAGAAAAAACGTAACTGGATAAGGGCGCCCGTTTTTTAAACCATGCTACAGCAATCAGCCTGATTGGTGATTTCTAGCTGTTCGATTCAAGTATTTTTTTTTTTCAGATCGGATGGCTAGAGATCACTAACCAAGCTGATTGTTGGTGTGCAGGTCCACGATGGATGGACGTGGACCAATCATTCATGGTTAGCGGGAGCAAAAGAGTGCCACGTGGTACATTTTATGCGAACCACAGCCCCATAGGAAAAGTTGCCCTTTATGCCTTTTCAAATTTATGTGGGGCCCACTCTAACTATAGGGGGTGATTCTGAATGCGACAACATCGAATTTGATATTTGTCGCCATCATATATATTTTTCCTGATAGTTCCATTGAAATCAACTTTTATGCAAGGACCAGGTGATAAAAGCTCCTAAACTGCCAAACTTCTATCATCCAAACAATAGATAGACTCCTGAAATGGGGTGGGTCAGACCCAAATACGACCCAATTTGGTGATATTGAATTGCCAATTCCAATTTGCAGTACACCGCAGAGAGATCCCCTAAGCACGAGAGATACAGTGACAGTTTCATAGCCCAAAGATATGTTTTAAAACTCGCCAAGTCGACTCGGGACTCGGTCGACTCGACTCGACTCGACATACAAACTCGAATTTGCATGTTTTACTGGGTTGACTCGGAAACTCGGCTGAGTCGACATGAAACTCAATGTTTTTTTGAATTTCTAAAGTATTTTTTTCTATATTTTATGATTTTTCAAAGTTCTTTTCAAGGTTTATAGGAGGCTGTTTTAACGGTTAAACAGACTGGGGGCGTTACCGTTTAAACGGCCGTTAAAACGGATTGAAACGGCCAGGGGCAAAAATGAAAAAAAAGGAAAAAAATATAATTAAACGGATTTTAACGGGTTTTAACGATTTTAATGGAAAAAATGGCACTGAAATTCAAATTTTGAAATTTGAAAATTAAAAAAAGAAACGGAATTTAACGGAAATTAAATGGATTTTAACGAAATTAAACGGATTTAACGGCCATTTTTTTCACAAATTTTTTCAGAATTAAATGGCTGTTTAAAAGATTTTAACGGCCGTTAAAACAAAAAAATGGCTGTTTTTTTCAAAACCGATAAAATGCGTTTAAACGGTTTTAACGGAAACAGGCTTGGGGCGTTACCGTTTAAACGGCCGTTAAAACTGTTTAAACGACCGTTTTTAAAACCATGGTTCTTTTAATAAATATTATTTTTATATATTTAAATATTTATTAATTTAATGACTCGCTGAGTCGACTCCTGAGTCATCGAGGTGACTCGACCCGATGGACTTCTGAGTGGAGTCCGAATTCCGTTCAAAAGGAATGCCAGAGATTAAGTTGACAACTCCTTGATCAAAAGTTTTTTTATTAGATTTTTTTTAACGGTTAGATTACCCATGTCTGGATGTCAAAACAGTATTTAGGAATTACCAGGTATAGTGGGAAGGTGGGGCCCACAACATTTTGGAAATCATGTGCCCCACAACTGGGGCATTCAATTGATTATATTGGGATTGGATTAAGGTTGATCCAGAACTAGTAATAACCTGAGTTTTCTAAACTCTAATTAGTGTAAATCTTTGTGCATCCCTATGCTTTTAGCACCTAATTTTTTTTTCTTTGAAGGGTATTTTAGTAATTATACAACCTAAGGTTAACTTAGTAATTTTACTTTCAAATACATAAAATACAATAGTTAGGTTAAACTTAATAACTCCAAATTTGGAAGACTTTTGAGTAATTCCTCCTCAGAAGAGTATTTTTGTAAGGGTCCGACTCTAGGGACCCCCATTTTGGCGTACCCTCATAGAAGATGAATCAATGGCTGAATTTTAGTGAGGATGATCTCTATGGTGAGGAGATCATCCTCACAAAAATTCAAATCATTCTGATATTCATAGACTGGTTTAGAAGTTGAAGAATTATGAACCGTCGATTTTTACAGTGTAACTTGAAAACCACATTTGACGGGGTTAGAAATTTCCGAATGGGCTGATCTTTTGTAGGGGTGATCTATATGGTGAGGAGATCATCCTCACCAAAAATCAGCCATCAATTCATCTTCTATGTAGGTACGCCAAAATGGGGGTCCTTGGAGTCCGACCCTTTTTGTAATTAGGGTTCATTTTGACTTGTCCACCTTATTATCTCCCCCCTTATATTTATTTGATCATTGCTATATGACAAAAAGTGGGTTGTAACCTTTTAAAGTTTTTTCAAAAAATTTCAAAATTAGGGGTATTTCTATCTTTTAAATATTCAAATAATAAAGACTAATATACTTTTTTTAAAAACTTTTTTTTTAACTATTTTCAAGGTAATTATGAAAATACTAATATACTCTTGACCCCTTTTTTAGTCAAATTTGACTGATGCAACCTTGGTCACAACGGTACACCCAACATGGCAGCTCAAATCCACCTCTTTTGAGAGGTCGTGGGGTCAATCCCACACAGGCAGGTTTCCTCCTTTATGCAGTGTGCCAAGAGTAGAAATCTCCTTTACCGGCTTGACAGGTCAGGTTTCACCTGACTTCATCCGTGGGGCCCTCCCGCGATGGTAAAAAAAAAAAAGCCTTGGTCATAACAATAACATTAAAGAACCGTTGTACTGTTATAACAGACCATTTAAAACCTTAATTATTTGTAGGGAGAAAAAAATTGAAAAATAGAGTCGTGATCAGATGGTGCTCTTCCAGCTAACAACCATAGAAGCCTAACATATCATGTTCCCATTGGCGGATTGTGACCTTATTTTAAGGGAATGGATTTTTTTGAGATGTTATGTGAAATTAAAGGGGTCAAATATGGATTATACTGTTCACTGTTCTAAGTTACATCTGGATCCGGTTATACCTAAATCCGACCCTAGTTAGTAAATGCGCTTATTATTCGCGTTTAATATGTGAATTTTTTCATTTTTTTAAGAAAAACGTGGCTGTATAAAATAAAAAATAAAAAATTGTGAATCTTAAGATTAAATGAACAAAACGCATATTATTTACGTTTAATACATGAATTTTGTATTTTTTTAAATAAAAACATTTTAAACGGATGTATAAATGAAAAAGCGGTAAAATTCAGGCTTTTTACGGCTAAAGAATATAATACTTCAACAATGACCGAATTTTTATATCATGAAACAGAATTAAACTCGAACTTTTCCCCTTCTAAATCTTTGTTGTATGTCAAATCTATTTTCTATACTAAAGCTTGATCTTACTGAGGTGGCGCTTTCTCTAATTTTTTAGTTTATCCCAAAAACACCCCTGCACAAAACATCTCTTTTTCTAATCTTGTCACTCTCCATCTCTTTAATTTCTTCATTAATTCTCAAATTCTCTCTCATCTCCAATTAATTCTGAAACGTCTTCTCTCTTTCCAATCCTACGACTCTCCATCTCCTTATTTCATTTATTAATTTTTAAATTTCCAACTGATGCATTAAGAAATTCATGTTGGTTTGTTTCCAAAACCAATGCATTAATTATGATCATTCTCTCTTCCTAAACGACGCATTAAGAAAACCAATGTAGTTTGTTTCCATAATCGATGCATTAAGAAATACATTTTTGTTTATTTCCAAAAACCAATGCATTAATTATGACCATTCTCTCTTCCTAACCGATGCATTAAGAAAACCAATGTAGTTTGTTTCCATAACCGATGCATTACAAAATCTAAAAGTTTTCATACACAAAGGTATTCTGATTTTTAGAATTCCATTTTGGTTGCTTTTTATAACTACATCATTAAGAAATATAATTAAGATTTTCATATGCAAAGATGACCTGCATATGAAAATTCCTGTGCCTTTTTCTCTCCCTGTATCTTAAAATATTAAAATATTTTCTCTTTCTTTCCGTTTTGGTCGATTGATTGTAGTGGGGAATATTAGAGATGAGTTCTATTTTTTAGACAACTCAAATGGTTTTCCGTCAATCTTTTCTTTTTCTCTTCATTAAAAAACATATAGAATTTTTTTTTTCAATTGAATATATTGATTATGTATAATTTTTTAGGGAAAAAATGTATTCTCATATGACTATATTTTTTCAGGTTTATTCAAGCTCTTGAGACTTAAACATTTGATTTTTTGAAACCATAAATAACTAATCTCTGCAATGATCCTCTATCAGCTGCTCAGCGCGACTGCAAAAAGGTAAATATTATGGTAGCCATTCGAAATCTTGATGAAAAAGGTGTGAGAGATCTCCCACTACAAGAAGCAGCTAGCAGCAGGTATGTATAATTTTCTTCTTCTTTATTCATATCTTTTTTCCCAAAGAGAAGTGAGGTCAGACCAAATGCGTGAAAATGGTGCTTGAGGCATGCCCGTCATGTGCTTACGTGCTTTTTTTTTTTTTTTTAATTTGTTTTGAAATACTTCCAAACATTTTTTTTCAACACTTTGCTCGCACACATCTCAATTCTCACCAGTTTGGAAAGAGTTTTTGTAAGAATAAGGGAGGTGATGATGCAAAGCTTTGGCTACATATATACACAGTACTCTATATCTATTTTAGAAGATGGGAGTGTACTACAGTTATATGGAGGAACGAAGATCACCCCATCTTCAAATGGAAATAAAGAGGATAATCAGAGCCATTGATTCAGTCGAAGGCCGAGTTTGCATGGAGCTACTCGATTTATTCGGAGAGCAAGCAATCATTAAATGAGGAAGCCGTCGATGCATGTTTGGTAAGAGAAATGACATGTTAGCCACCACTACACATGTCCCAAAGAAACACGATAAAAAATTTGGTTGGCGTTCTTCGGGTTCCAGCATAAAAATTAACTTGATTTGTGATCTCTATCCATTGAATCTATAATTTAAAAAGAAGAAATCCAATATAAAGATGTCACCAAATAAAAATGCTCGAATCCTACAGCTAGAATTCATGAGTTAACGGGTGACATTTAACTGAATGGTGCCCGAATGCCTAGATAAAAATTGCCATATAAAAAATTTTATCCCCTAGGCGTGGCCCTCGTGAGCAATTTAGAATACGGCAAAAAGTCGATACAGGAAAAATTCGAGTTTTATTCGATTTTGGGTTTAAAATATACAGTCAAATATTCGGTCAAAAATTCACTAAATGGCAAATATGCAGCATACAATTTATACGTGTTTTATATGTTCTACTTTAAAAATTCGAAAACCAAAAATTCACTACATTTTGAAAGAGAATCAATATCTATATAACAAAAGAGGGGTTGTCTCCCCCTCTTATCTGGCTTCATAAAGGATGGCCGATGTCTTATCACACCAAATGGACAGAGGATCTCTGCCACTCACACCTAATTTTGACAAATGCTTTGTCGATGAGTGCCGTAGGCACGGGTCACCTACTAAGATGGGAAGATAACTGAGCTCCCTTATTATATAGACTAGTAGGTGCCCAGTGCCCACGGCACTCCTCAACAAAGCGTTTGTCAAAATTGGGTGTGAGTGGTTGAGATCCACCGTCCATTTTGTGTGATAAGATCTCGGCCATCCTTTATGAAGCCAGATAAGAGGGGGGACAACCGTCCTATTTTGTTATACAGATGGCTTCAATAATGAGTGGCTGAGATCCACTATGCTTCATATCGATGGCTGTGATTAACTCCCACCCGATTTTGACAAACACTTTGTCGGAAAGTGCTGCGGGCACGGGCCACCCATGCATATATCAAGACAACTCAGTTGTATTCTCTTATCTTATTCATCCATCTAATGTGGATGGTTAGTTAAAGAGTGGTTGAGATCAAATCCATCAATCTAATGTGGATGGTTAGATTTCAGCCACTCAATCCGCCTCATTTGACCTCAATTTATTAAAAATTTAAATTTCAACACCGTTATTTTTTGTTATTTTTGTTATTTTCCCATTTCTCCCTCTGTGCGTTACAATCCGTTATAACAGCCGTTATAATGGAAAAAACGGTAACGCCCCAGTCCGTTATACCGTTTGAGTGCGGAAGGCACCCAATTTTTGCAAACGCTTTTGTCGGAAAGTGCCGTGGGCATGGGCCATTTACTATTCTATATAACAAAACGCAATGGTTGCCTCCCTACTTATACCTTCTCTTATAAGCACCAACAAAGAAGGGCCGAGATCTAATCCTCCCCCAAATAGACGGTGGATCTTCGTCACTCACTTGATTTTGGCAAATTCTTTGTCGAGGAGTGCCGATGGCACGGGGCACCCACTAGTAATTAATAATATAACTACCATAGTCCAATGTAATATAGTTACCAAAAATTATCTTTAGCTAGATAAAACATAGGGACGTGTGGTTCAAGCACTTTTTATTTCTCTACTTTAATCCCACATCGGAGAAATAATTGATAGTTAAGGGAGTTTGAGTTGTATAAAAAGAACTAGAATATAATGGGGGAAATATACTTACCTTCGTAGGGTCAATGGGTGATCAAAAAGGTCCATGGCCTAGGTTAACGACATCCATTGCACTTCGGAGGGGCGATTGCTTAAGATCTACTCAAGTGGAGTAACTGAGGGATAGAGAAAAACAACACACATTAAACGTTGTGTTTCTAGGAATAAACAATGGGTATGGTCCATTGGTTTTCTGAGAAGAAACAACAAGTCTAATCCGTCATTTTTTTGGAACGAATTTTTCAAAAAATCATAAAAACGAGTTCAATTCGATTGAGCTTGAAAAAAATCGAATTTTTCTAAATTATTCAAATATTCGGTCGAATAAAACTTTTCTTGAAAAAAACATAAAATTCACGAATTAATCGGATGATCGTGGCCGTCGGTGGGCGCGGAATAAAACTTTGATGACAGTGGCCTGTCATCAAAGCCCGTGAAAGCCAATGAATTATGGGCACGTACACTGAGTGTTTTTCCATGTTCCCTTGTGCTTTTTTTTTTTTGGCTTTTGCAATAAAAAACTAAAAAATTCGTAAAAACACTAAGATGGATACGTTGCAAAAAGCACTCAGGTACGTGCCGATAACTCATTGGTTGTCATGGGCTTTGATGACAGTGGGTTTTGATGACAGCCTATGACAGCCATTGAGTTCTCGGCATGCACTTTGAGTGGTCTTGTAGAGAGCAGTTTTTGCGCGCACCAGTAACAGGGCCGGCTCTACCTTAAGGCCATTTAGGCGGTCCTCTAAGGCCCCTTGGCGAGAGGAGACCCCCAGCCGAGGTTCCACTAACCACATGGATTTTTAGCCCACCCCTTATTGGATATACAAACCAAAATTCAACCTAATTGATTATCTTTAGCCATAGATTTTAGTACTTCTTAGGATATGATTCTAGCTGTTGGATTCAAGAATGTTTTGCGGGTAGTAAATCCAATGGCTAGAAATCATTAATCAAGCTGATTTTTGGTGTGTTTATCTACCAATAGGTGGGCTGAACATCCACGCTGTCATTGCTCCCAAAAAAGATCTATGTAGGGCCACAAGAGTCCTCTGCATCGGGTCCTATGCATCTAAATTTTTTCTTTTATAAAAATATTTTCAATAATGTAGAGTTTAAAATTTTAATTAGTATCATATATATTAATATATTAAGGGTAATTTCAGTCGCACCCTACGAACTATGAGGGCACCCGACCTATTGTAAGCACCCCACCAAAAAAGCTATTATGTTACACAATGTGAGCCACGTGGATTACTCTTGACTCTTGACTCTGACTGTATGGATGTTTTGGCAATCCCTGATTGGAAGTACGAACCAAAAATCAGTCTGATTAGTGATTTCAAACCATTGGATCAATGCTCAAATTCCCAACGGTTAAAATCAACCCATGAAAATAACTCCAATCCAATGCCTAGAAATTACTAATCATGTTGATTTTTGGTTTGTAGGTCCACCTAGGGATTGCCAAAACATCCATACAGTCAGAATTCTCTAAGAAGATGCCACGTGGCTCACATTGTGGGCTGTCATCAGCCTCGATGACATTCCGCTTTCATCATTGTTTTACTCCTGGCATACCATCATGATTGGTATAAGAGTGGTCCAGGCTATTGTTGTCGAGTGGACTGTGGGGTGCTGTATAATAAGTCCGGTGCCCTCACAATTTGTTGGGTGCGACTTCTATTCCCCATATATATTAAATATAAAAAAGACCTTGTACAGAGCTTTAGCCTTACACCTCAACTTGTATCGGGACAACCCTGACCAGTAAGTACAACCATGGTTTTAAAAACGGCCGTTTAAACGGTACCGCCCCAATCCCGTTTCCGTTAAAACGTGTTAAAACCATTTAAACACGTTTTAACGGTTTTGAAAAAAACGGCCGTTAAAATCATTTAAACAGCCGTTTAATTCTGAAAAATTTTGTGAAAAAAAGGCTGTTAAATTCGTTAAAATCCGTTTAATTTCCGTTAAAATCCGTTAAGTTCGGATTTTTTTTTAAAATTTTAAAATTTCAAAATTTGAATTTCAGCGCCATTTTTTTTTCCGTTTTTTTCTATTAAAATCCGTTTAATTCCATTTTTTTTTTTTCATTTTTGCCCCTGGCCGTTTCAATCCGTTTTAACGGCGGTTTAAACGGTAATGCCCCCGGTCCGCTTAACCGTTAAAACAGCCTCCTTTAAACCTTGAGTACAACTACACAACATGGTGTGTGATAGGGACAACGATTTCCAAGAATTATTCTAATCCCAGTCTCATCATTTCTCACGTCTCTGCGTCACTGCCATGTTTATCAAAACAAACACGTCCTCACATTCTCCGAGCTAAAGTTTTTGAGAAAAATTCCTAAATTCGTCTTCAATCAAGTTAAAACAGCGAGGAAGTTAACATTACAGTTAATTCCCCGCTGTTTTGAGGGGTTAGCTAAAAAAAGCTCTCCACCCAGCTAATGTTAGCGAAATTCCTCACATACATGTGCTGGAGATGCTCCAAACAGCCATTATAATGCTAATCCCATTTTTTTGGGCTTGGGCATCTAAACATTACCGTTGCAACGGCGGTTACACGTTACAACCATGGATTAAATATGCACACACTTCAAGGTCTCTAACCTGATCTGTAATTCACTTTTGCCAAAGCAAAATCACCATTGGATACTTGGAATCCACGCCTGAGAGCTTCCGGGAAAATTTTTGTCCAAACATTTAGGTCATCGGAACCTGTTCCTTTGTCCGTTTATAGACCCCCTTTGTCCTACCATGACTAGCAGGCAGCAATAATTTTCATTCCCATTTTTCTTCTTCAAGAACAGACTGCGCTTTGTCCATTACAATGAAAAACATTGGTGTTCAAAGTAAAATGTGTTCTGGTAATAGTAATTATCCTCTAGATTTGGCCGGGTAAATTTAAGGTTTAAACTAAAGAGTACCATTAAAATGGAACCATACGGCACCATTGTGATCCTGATCAGACCTAAAACCACCCCATCTCCCCTCATCAAGTTTCCCCCCCCCCCACACACACAGAACAGTGGGCCCCCAGCACTCTGCTTCCGTTAGACCTGTGGACCATTTGATATACAATGTTACACCTCCCTTTACAAGCTTAAAGATTTTAGAGTACAGTGGTTGTCAGCATGGTATCAGAGCAGGAGGTCTCATAATAGGTCGCGGATTGGAGTCATCCGCAAAATGCTGAAGAGGGGTGTTGTTAGAATGTGTTGTTTGGCTGTGTGGCCAGCACTCCGCCTCTGTTAGACCCCGTGGACCATTTGACATACAGTACTACGCCTAAGCTTTTAGATTAAAGTGGTAGTCTTAACAATAACCAAGCTGCACACACAAATTACTGAAAAAGCAACACCCACAAGATCTTTTGCTGTAAAACTCCCAATAACCCATCTATTCCCCACCACCTTAAAAAAGTTAATTTGAGTCTCTCTTCAACTTTCATAAAACATGAAAAAAAAACACTTAATTCAAAGCTTGCTGTATAATATTTATTCAACAACTGATACATAGACTGACCAACACACAACATTGGAGCATTACTATATGGTGATCTCAGATCAACCTTCATTTCCTGTGTGAAGTAACAAACACAGAAGTATAGAAGAAAAAAAAAGGCCCTGTATGGTTGCTCTTAGGAAAGTTTTCTAGGAACATTTCCTTCCCATGAGTGTCCATAAAAGTTTTCTGAATCAAAACTTTTTCGTCTGCAAACGGTCATCTAGAAACTTTTCTGTGGTCACCATCCATGGCCATTTTCTTTCACTACAAGACTAACAAATCCCAATACTATTAACCAAACACTTACAGAGAGAAGAGAACTCACCAAAGCAAAATTATCCATGTAAGTTTGTGGCCTCACCTCCCTCATACTAAATCCACTCCACCAAAACTGTTTCTCTTGTTGAATTTGACTTATGGGGGTGGTGATTATGAGGTTCTGATGTGCTGCTGCTTACTGTTGTCTGTGGGCAGCTGTGCTGAAGCCTCCGATGCCACCACCGTTGCAGCCGAGCTCATCGTTTGGTATTGGGGAGGCAATGAGGCTGCCAGGGGCTGAGTGTAGTATATCTGTGCACGTGTAGGATCAGGGTATTCATAAACATAATTAGCAGTAGCAGCAACAGACTGAGGTGGGTGATGCATTTGGTATCCCATGTATTGCTGCTGGTGTGGATCCGAAGCCATATTGACCAGCGGTGGAGCTGCTGCAGCAGCTGTTCTAAACATTGTTGCGGCCGATTCAGGTTTAGGCGGAGGAGCAGACCTTGCGAAGACGGGTGCTGAAGATTCTTTGTAGGCTGCAGGAGTATGCATCATGGTAGGATTTGGAGGTGTTTGAGGTCGATTTGGAGGGATAGAAGAAGTGTCAATCAAATTGGCTTGCATAGGCAGGTTGTAAGGTTGGTTCTGCCTAACTGGCAGGAAGTACGCCCCGTCGTGCTGATCGAGTTGATGATGATGTTGCTGCACATACATTGGGTAGTAAGAAGAGATTGGCGGTCCTGTGGCCTGCTGGTGGATGTAATGTGTGCCAGCCTGAATGAATTGGTGGTGTTGTTGTTGTTGTTGTTGTTGTTGTTGTTGTTGTTGTTGTTGTTGTTGTTGCTGTTGCTGTTGCTGTTGCTGTTGCAGTTGCAGTTGCTGCTGCTGTTGATCCAATTGTTGATGTAGCACATACCCAGAATCCTGAACTTGTTGTTGCATCATAATCCGATAGTTGGGATCGGAGATAAACCGCGGATCAACAGGGTTAGCAGAAACCCTGTTGTCTCTGGAAGCAACTGGAGCAACTGGTTCTTGATAAAATACAGGTTTTGCTCGAGAAATCGCATTTGAAATACTATTATCTCTGTAAAAACGAAATAATCCATAAACCCATTTCAGAACCAGGATTTAATTCGAAAAAGAACTAATTAACCTCCTAAAACAAGAAGAATGAATCTGGCTCGAAATTGAAGATACCTTGTGATTCCATCTGGTGATGATGAATCATTTCCGCCACTAGTTTTCTGCTGCAATTGCGGTGGTGGAGGCTGTGGCTGTCTCCGAAACCCGACCGCGACCCCCTGTTCTGATCTCTCATCATCGGAGAAAACCCAATTCGGGTTTTCACCAAGGACAGTAGTAGAATTGATTGTCACAGCCGGTGCCATTGTTGCAGTTGTAATTGTAGTTGGAAGAGGAGGAGGAGACGACAGAACAGCGAAACCCTCGTCTTGCTTCTGCGCCACAGCAGCAGCGCCGAGATTCATCTGTGAAAAATGATCCTCTAACCCTAGCTTTTGATCCTGCAATCGAATCCCACCAGCACCCTCAACATGAACACGAATTGGAGGCAAATTGGACATGGGAGACGACGGAGAAGTAGACCCAAATGACGAAGTAGTCTCCAACATCGGCGAATCGGGCACCGAATGAACATCCTGCCCATGCTTGACGTGTTTGTGGTTATTCCTCAAAGAATCATTTTGCGGTTCAACCTCTGCAGAAGGGTCGACTGGAACCACATCATCAAGACCCAGTAAGCAATTAACGGAATCGGAGTCGTTAGAGCCTCTAGGCAATACTCCAGAACCGTTGAGGGCATCGACGAACCAAGTCTCCGATTTGGAGGAGTCGAGAAGCGATCCAATCGACGAGGCTGAATCGGGCTTCGAGGGGAAGAGAAACAATCGGAGACGAGAGGGCTTGAGAGAAGAAGAAGAAGAATTGCGATCGTACTCTTCGATCATGTTTTCGAGATCTTCGTCGGTGGTGACGGAGATGAGGGAGTCGAGGTCTTCGTTGGGGAGTTGGTATTTGAGGGTGAAAGAGCGGCCGTTGAGGAGGCTGCGGGAGAGGCGGAGGGAAAGGTCAGCAAGAGAGGAGTTTCGGTCCACGACGACGATGCGGGTGTCGCCACCAAGGTAGCAGAGGGACTTGTCGTGGGGGCGGGGGACGATTCGGCCATCATAGCTGCACATCAAGCGCAGTCTAGCGCCCGGGACGGATGGGATGGGTTCGTCCCAGGTATCGGTGTTGCGGGACCGGGGGGACGAGCCGACTGAATCGGCGTACCCGAGCTGGGTGGTGGTTGTGGCGGCGGAGAGTGGCGGTTCCATTGGTGGTGGTGGGGCTGAACCGCTGAGCTCCAAAAGGGGGAAAGAGAGAGAGAGAGAGATGAGATTGGTTTATTGGAGCATGATAAAGCAGCTGTTAGTTTTCTCGTCCGTTACAGTGGGTGATTTGTTTTTTCTTTTTTATATTTTTTATATTTTTTTTATATATTATATTTTTATTTTAATATTCAAAACAAAAAGTTATGGTTGGGCGGGCGTTACCGTCATGTAACTGGTCCACCTATTTGACGCTTGTTATTTTAAAAAAAACACTGAAATAAAAGAAAATAAATATAAATTACAACCATTATAATGTAATTAACAGCATTATAAAAGTTATAATATCTGTTAAATAATGACAATATAATGGTAATTATGGCTAATATTTATTTGCTTTTTTTTTTTTTCCTTTTTAATTCACCAGGTGCTTCACCAAAAAAGAAAAAAAAAATTCATCAGGTGCGCCCATTGGCATCCATCAGATCACAGAGATACCTCGACCAATTGGTGGATCATGCTATCCTTCAAGTCTACAATGTGCATTATGTCAAAAGGGCCGGATTCGGATTGGATTGGGGTTGATCTAGACCGATCCAATAACTTATCGAATCATGGTTCTAGACCCGATCCAATAAGCTAATTGGATCTGATCAAGTTGACCTAAAATAGAGTCGAACTCATCAATAAAGCTGTTAAATTTGAATTAAGAAAAAAATAAAACAAAATTTTTTAAGTAAATTAATTTTATTTATATAATTTATATCCCATTATATATATTTATTATGACTCAAGCTCCGAGGACCCCTTTTTCTGACCCCTCTCACGAGTTGTGTTCTCGGCCGTGGATTTCACGAATCCAACGGTGGTTGAGCTCTAGCAAAAAATAAAAAAAGTGAATGCCAGCACTATCAACCACCGTTGGATTCTCAGAATCCAAAGCCGAGCACACGACTCCTGAGAGGGATCAGAAAAAAGGGGGTCCCCTGAGCCCGACCCACTTATTAATATCGGATTGAATCAAGGTAGATCTAGAACCAATTCGATAACTTATCAGATCATGATTCTTAGGTCCAAACCCGATGTTATCAGATTGGATCGGATCAGATAATCGGAGCAATGAGATGGATCGAAAGCCCTATAGAGTATAGACTATATAATTATTTACAAATATTACACAATTATTATATATATATAAAAATGATGTACACTTGATGCGTCGTGCATGACTCACTAGTCACAACCCTTTTTATTGTTTTTTAATTTTACATTTTTTTTTATAAAATGAAAAAAAAAATAAAGAAAAAGAATAAAAACTTCAAATCTATCTCTATAGTCGTGACTCATGACATCCATGACCAATTCCCATATATTTTCCGAGGATAAAAATAATAAAATATCCGCTCCCAACTATGTGAGTCGCAATCAACTCCATTTTCAATGCCCACTGCATTCACGATTCTAGTCAATGGTGACATCAAGTAACTCTCCTACATTTCTTTTTTCTCTTATAAGAATTATAGACCGAAATAACAGTCGGAACGGGGCGTTTCATCGACCCCGACACCGTTACGTTACGTTATTTTCTCCCAAAATCGGAAAAAAAAAGGGGCTTAGCGTTACGACGTACTAATAAGGCATACAGCACGGTTTAAGAAAACGGTGTGACGGCCAGGGACGGAGTGATGATTTTGTTTTAAGGGGTGCACTAAACTAAAACAAAATTTGAGGGTCATTAAAATTAAAATACGGGTAAAAATTAGAAATAATTTTTTTAAAGAATTTTCAGAGTTAAGGGGGTGGTGGTGTCGGCCGCCGAGCTAGGATTTTCTTCAAGAGTGAATAAAGTGTCAAGTTTTCTAATTATTCTCCCCATTGGGAAACAATTATTTTGAGTTGGCAAGTCATCAATGTTGATGACGTACCCTATTATGGTTCACGTGGCACATTCTTAGAGACCACTAACCATATGGATGTTTGGTTCATCCCTAGGTGGACCCACAGGAAAAAAATTAACCAGCCTGATAAGTGATTTCGCCATTGAATTTGACTCTTTTTAATGGGAATAATTTTAGCCGTTGGATTCAAACATAATTTGGGGTACTTCGATCAAAAGGTTAGAAAACACTAATGAGGTTCATTTTTTGTATATAGGTACATCTAGGGATGAACCAAAAATCCATGCGGTCAGTGGTTGTGGCAAATACTGTGGTTCACCTATGGATGGCCAAACACTGAAGTTGAGGGTGGACAACATATGAGTGTTGCACTGGCTCAAACTGTACACCACCTAGGAATGTGCAAAAATTCAAAGTTGAGGGTGGACCCTCACCCTCTCCTGGCTCCACCACTGGTGGTGGTGGACCCTTCCTGGCTCCGTCCCTGGTACCCCCGTTATATTATTTAGAAAATAACGCTTGAAACCATAAAATATGAGCCACGTGGTGCTACAAACCAAAAATCAGCCAGATTAGTTATTTATACGCGTTGGATAGCGCTTATTTTCATGGGTTGATCTCAACTGTGGGAATTTTAGCAGTATTTCAGGTACAAAGATCCAATGCCTAGAAATCACTAATCAGGCTGATTTTTGGTTACTAGGTCCACATAGGGATTGGACAAACATCCATACGGTCAGAGTCGTCTAAGAGTTTTCCACGTGTCTCACTGTAACCGGAGCCTGTCATTTTACGGTGGTAACTGGGAGCCCGACCCTATAACATAACAGCGTTATTTTGTTCGTTATCCATTAAAATTAAAGCAATAAAGATTAACATTTTTGACATCTTTTGGACTCAGATATGACTGGTGTGACCTGTCAAAACGGCGTTATAACGGACTATTTTAAAACCTTGATGTGCAGTGAATAGGGGCCATCCATTCTATTCAGTAAGTCCGAATCAAGATATCTTCCAAGGGTTAAAAATCAATCCGATCGAATGATTACGACAATTGGGCTTATTCCATTTGAACGATGGAGAAAGAACTAGGAATCGGTGGTCAAAAAGTGTGTGGATGGGATGGGTTTTTGTTATTCGATTTTGTTGATTCGTGATCGATGAGATCTTATAGGTGGGGCCACTGAATAATGGGTTCATCAACTTGCAAGTGGGCCCTTCATAGTTAGACATTTTAATTTATAATATTAAGATCTATAAAGACTTTGCCGCAATAAAGAGGAGTGGAAAGAAGAAGAAGAAGAAGAAGGTGCTCGAGTTCAAAGATGGAGAACAGTAAGCTCCTTTTAATAGATGTGCTTATCTGGTGTTGTGGGTGGGCACCCCATGCCGTGTTCGTGCCGTGTTTTACTCATCTACCCTTTTGTTTATGAGGAAATCCAAGGGGATCGATTCTAAGGACAGTCAACCAAACATACCTTCCACACATGCAATGTACTCAACGAATAGTTTTTTTTCCGTCCATGTTGGTGGCTATTGTGGGCGGAAATATCACATGTGGGCCCGCATACATTATACGTTATACCCCCATTTAAAGGGTCTGTTTGGAAATCCAAAAAATAGGGCCAGCCATGGTCAGTCTAGGTCATAAGTTAGCAATTTGGAGTTTTTGCGCTAAAAAAGACGGTATTGAAAAAGTTCGAGTATGATTCGGATTTGCCATTTGTATATTTGTTCAATAATTCGACAATTTTTTTTTAAATAAAAGAAAATTTCCAAAAAAGAAGCAAACTTTAAGAAATGGAAAAGTTTTGCCTTAAATTTTTTTTTTCGGCAAACATTTGCAGTATTTGTGACTGCTCAGATTTGTCTCGATGCAAGTTGAGTCCTAAGGTGAAAACTCCATTTGAGGCGTTTTTTATTTTTAATATTAATATATATGATATTATTTTAGGGCTTAATGACTGGATGATCAGCTCACCTATTGGTGGATAAACACAATAAAAATCAGCTTGATTAATGATTTCGCTGCCGTTAGATTTACTACTCAAAAAACATGCTTGAATCAATCTTAAAAAGTACTAAAATCTATGGCTTAAGATAACCAATTAATCAGGTTGATTTTTGGTTTGTATGTCCAACAAGGGGTGGGCTAAACATCCATGTGGTTAGTAGGCCAGGGCCTTCTCTCACCTGGGGCCTAAGGCGGTCTTATTGCCCTTATGGTAGAGACAGCCCTGCCTATGTTTGATGGTTCAACATCCAACAAATATTTGCATTAGATTCAATCATTTTTTGCCATAAAGTTGTCTAATGTTTGCCATCAAAAAGTGGCGGCAAACAATAGGAACATGATTCTCTCTCGTCACCATTGGTCTACCCAACACTCTCACTCCCTAACCATACGAATATTTTTCGAACAAATGTTCGTCATTGTAAACATTTGATTATCAAATCTTTGCCTACAAACATTTTTTCTGCGAACTACATACAGGATACCAAGCAAAGCCTTCTTGTAAAAAAAATGAACGATTTGAGAATTATTTGGAATATTTTGCCAAGTATGTGGTCATGCTCAATAATTTGTGAATTTTTCCGAATCGTTGAATAGGACGCCCCTTTGTGAACTTACTATGGTCCAAGTCTGATCCTTCTTGATCATGTTTGGTAACCGTGTCGGACCCACTCTTTTGGTCTTTATCCTTGGGACTATGTTTTCATTTTCCTTTTCCAAAAGTAGTTGCAACATTGAACTGGTTCTTTTGGGCTAAGACTGGGTCAAGTCCCGATGAGATTTCTAATAGACCCTACAACTTGCATAAAGTATAAAAGTGTGTACACATGAAATTTTCACGGGGAATTTTCATGGGGTTTGGGAAGCGAAAATGCATGGCCCAAATCCATTGAAAATGGCCGATACAACGGATTCGGACCTCCCCCCGTTACGTCTTGTACTTTTTAATGCTCAGAAAATAACGGCCGTTATTTTCGTTATAATGGTCATGTTTTCCGTTATAATGAAAATAATGACCGTTATTTTCTAAAAAGAAGTGTTAAAAAGCCCGTTATTTATGTTAATTTTAGCGCTGTTATTTTCCTTCTTTTCATTTTTTCCCCTGGCCGTTACAATCCGTTATAACAGAAAAAATGGTAACACACCCCCAGTCCATTTTAACACTATAATGGCCCCTTTTAAATCTTGGTTAGGTAAAAAAAAAATTTTGATCTCTACATCAAATATTGATGTCGACCACAGAAAACACGAGTAAAAATTCGCTCCGAAACTTTGAAGGTCCCCTCCCAAAATGTTTGACACGTAACCTTCGTTAACCACTCTTAACCAACTAACCAAGGGTTAACGTGGGTTGGGTTTAGGCCTTGAAGTACGTGTCAGACATTTTGGCAGGGGACCTTCAAAGTTTGAAGGACCCCGGGACCAGCGAATGTTTTCGGGTTCACTAACCATATGAATGTTTGGCCCACCCCTCGGTAGACCTACACACAAAAAAACTAGCCTGATTGGTGATTTAGGCCATTGAATTTGAGCATTTCTCACTGCTGATTTCTGGCCGTTGGATTTGAGAATTTTTGGGATAGTCAATCCAATGAACAGAAATCAACAATCTGACTGACTTTTGGTGTGTAAGTCTACTTATGGGTGGGCCAAACATTCATGGATCAATGGGCCCGAAGGAATGATCCACTTGGCATTTTGGGTAGACATCAACGTTTGATGTCTGCCAACCTCAAAGAAAATTTCCGCAACAAATTTGTTCTATTTGAGACTCTCCAAATCATAGACACTAATTAAATTTACAGCCCATTTTGATCACTTGCTTTAGTGACCCATCTCGATCACTAAAGCCTATACACTTGACAAGTACCATGACAACTCCAACAACTGTTTTTCAAAAAAGTTAAAATTTAAAGTAAGGGTTTTCATGGGTACATGCATGTCAAGTGTTCAAGCTTTAGCGACCGAGATGATTCATTGAAGCAAGTGACCAAAAACGGGCCCCCGCATCATTATCTTGGACTTGAAAGTCAACATCAGATGGAGCGTTACTCTTGTGGATTGTAAAATCAAAGAGATTTTACCTATTTTTATATGAGTTTGTCTAGAGCTACACCCACTTCTTACATCCAGAGGTGAAGCTTGCATGGAGATTATGTTGACCATCCAATTGTTCAGTGCCTTGTTCTCATCATGTTGATCATCATCACCAAAAATCAATCAATTCTGATATCACTAATTTTATGAAAAATTGACCTAAAGTAACTATAAATTTAGATGCATGGTCAAGAGTAAACCTTCGCTGACACCTGTTGTCAGAGTCAGCGACGCTGTTGACTGCAGCCAATATGAGCAGCATGGCACATGCTTAAGAGGACCATCCACTAACACATCCCCTCAACAGGAATACACTCCGTTGAAGACTTGAAATCGCGACCTCCTAAGTCTTAAGGCTCTAATACCATGTTAAATAACCATCTAATCCAAAAGATCGACCTGTTGGGGAAGGCGAAACAACTATGTATACCAACGGGTCGTTGGGCCAATACAAAACGTGCGCGAAATACACCATCCGCTAACAATACAGACTAAAAATAAACTTGATTTGTGATTCCTAAGCGGTGGATTGAAGTTATTTTCATAGGTTGATTTTAACCGTAGGAAGTTGACCATTATTTGAGTACAAAGATCCATAGGTTTTCAAATCACTAATCAGGCTGATTTTTTGTTTGGCCAAACATCCATATGGTCAGCGTCCTCTTCAGAATGTGCCAAGTGGCTCATATTGGCTGCTGTCAGCGGTGTCCCCGACTAAAGGTGTCAGCGAAGGTTTACTCCATGGTCCAGGTTTTCCAAATTCAAGTCACCTCTTCGCGGGCCACACCACCGGGGGTGTAAGAATTGGATGTAAGAAATGGGTTTAGCACTATTTTTTGTAGTCGGATATCCAAACGCAAAATCTGTGTCAAATGACGTGTAATTTGAGTGCACTATCCTTATCCCCTTTTATTATTCCAGTGACACATCCATCAAAAGTTTTGAAATTAATATTAAGGACAGTTATAAAAGTAAATCCAGTTTTGTCTCTTTATCTCTTTTTAGTTCACGTGGGGGTGCGATAACCTAATCTAATAATTTAAATTGTGTGGCTAAGGATCTTTGATGCTGCTGACATCAGACTCATCCGTCTCATTAGCTTCCTCGTCAAGAAACAGATCATTAGGTTTCTCCCCTGTTTTCCATAACCACCTTAATTAGGAATAAAGTTTTTTTTTAATAATAAAGTCCCTACATAAATCTTGAATTGGAATAACATCCTCATAAAATTACAAATTATATTCAGGTCCTATCATTTGCACCGGTTGTGATGGAAAAAAGGAAATAGAAACAATCTTTTGAAGAAATAAAATGTTCGGAAATTAGGGAATTGGTTGGTGTCACATCTCGCGACACTGCCGAGAAACTCCGTTCTGGTGTACGCTCATTGTATACCGACCAAGGTACATAGCTACTGCTGACTTCACCAGCCAGCGAAATTAGCCTAAGAACTATTTTTATTAAAATTTAGAAATTGGAAATGTTTTAGGTGATTCGAAACCTACTCGAACAAGTTTCGTATGGCAATAATACAGTGTTCTTGGATGGAATTAGGCTGAATCGATGGCTATTGTTAGCTGACCCAGATGCGTTTTTTTGGATTCTGATACACGGTAAATGCTTAAGGGTGTTTTTGAGAATATTTATTTTTGAGGATCTCGCTTCAATTTAAGGGTTTTTTTAGGGCTTTCTTGCGTACCCCTAATCTTAATTGTAACATTTGTTTATGGAACAGGTTCCGAAGACCGACAAAAGTGAACCAAAAAAGTTCACGTCTTTTCTCGGCTGTGGATCCTGAGAATCCAACGGAGGTTAATAGTGCTGAGTTGGCATCACTTTTGCTAAAACAAAACCACCGTTGGATTCTCGGGATCACGGCCGAGCACTTAGCATCACCTACGCCTTATCCCAAGTATTTGGAATCAGCAAATAAATCCTATTTAAAGTCATATTTTCTCTCAAAGATTTGCTTCTAACTTTTTTTTTTTTGTAAACAAAAAAAAAAAAAGTTGGAAGCAAATCTTTGAGAGAAAATATGACTTTATTGCCAAATCAAATCTTACCCACTTTTGTCTAATATACCCGTGGTTCAAAATCTCGAGATGTGTGCCTACCGATCCCGAACCGACACCATCTTGGTGCATCTCGCTCCAGATGACAAACACTTCTTTAGGAAACAGTGATCTCAGGCGAGACGATCCATTTTTTGGATCGGATCGATGAAGGCCATTCACCGATCCCATTCCGGATCACATGGCCGAGACCTCGAAATATGAATATACCCTATCTTCTCATGAATCTGACCCGAAGGATTTTGCAAAATATAGGTAGTCAAGAAAACATTGTCTTTTCTTCTCTAGTAAAAAAGTCATTTTTTGACTTTCTTTCCTAGGTTAAGTTCTTACTGTTGCACCACTAGTAAAACAATAGTGATTGATGTAGTGGAAAGGATAAGGATGAAGGACTTTTTTTTGTGGCTCTTGCAGGCTCCCATAGGCAAGGCTTTATATGTTATAACGGTCTTATAATGTTACTGTTACGACCATTATAACAGCCGTTATAACGGTCTTATAATGAGGCATGTCACATTCATGGGTAATATTATCTCATCCAGAAGAAACACCTCTTACCATGGTTTAAAAAACGGCCGTTGTAACGAAAATAATGGCCGTTATAATGGATTAGGACCTCCCCTCCCCATTTATGTTAAAACGCCCAGAAAATAATGGTTCGTTATAACGGCTATTATTTTCCGTTATAACAAAAATAATGACCAAGGAAAAAAATGGCCGTTGTTTCCATTATTTTCTGTTATTTTCCATTTTTTGAAAATCTGAAACTCAAATTTCAAAATTTGAATTCCAGCACTATTTTTCTGTTATTTTTCGTTTATTTTTCATTTTTGCCCGAGTGTTATTTTCGTTATAATGGCTGTTATAACGGAAAAAAACGGTAACGCCCCTAGTTCGTTATACCATTATAACGGCCCCTTTTAAACCTTGCCTCTTACTACAAGTCTTTTTTTTTTTTTTTTTGTAATCAAGATTTACTCAGCCCATTCAGACTTAAGGTCTGAGAACAAGTTTTACCGAACGCCACCTAAGTCTTTTTGTTGAACAATCTCCCAAGTATGCCCCACCCAAGAACAACTCCATAGCTCGAACCATAGTTTAAAAAATAGCCGTTATAATGAAAATAACGATTTACACCCATCTACAAAAATATAAGAGTATATCTCTAGATAGGAGTAGAGGGGGCCGTCTTTGATTTGATTCACATATCAGCGATAACACCCCCAACCCGTTATGTTATTTTTAAAATAACGCTCAAATCCGAAAAAAGAGTTATAATGGTTATTATTTTAGAAAAAAACTGTCGTTATTTTGAAAAAATATTCTAACCATTTTTTGACTCAAATGTGACGGACGTGACACGCTTTGGCAGCATGTGCTATCAAATCAAGGAGACTGAAAAGCCCATAGATGGGGAAAAACTTTGATGTACTCCAAAAAAAATGCGATGTGACAACCTCCGATCATTGCCGTTAACCTCAAGAAACATACCAAACATTAGCTTGCTTGGTTATTTATGAACATGAGATTTGAGCATTTTACATGGGTGATTTCTAATAATCGGATTCAAGATTCTTTTCGGATATTCAAATCCAATGAATAAAAATCACTAATCAAACTAATTTTTGGTGTTTGGATCCACTAAGGGGTGGGCCAAATTCGGTGGGCTCGAAAGAGTGTTCCGCATGGCATTTTTGGGAGTTGACATCAACATCTCTTTGTGGATCGAAACACTAAAAATCAGCCTGATTAGTGATGTCCCAGAGCTCAAACATCAAAACTTTTATTCCCTACATGAATGTAAGAACTTTGCAGCAGATCATATGGCGCAAATCGGTCATCGGTTTGGTTTAGGATGAACACTATCCTAGGATCTTTTCTATTTTTCTTTCTAAGGCTGTTTTTATTTCTATTTAATTAATTAAAATGTTATTTAAAAAAAACAATGAACTTAATTACATTGTTAATCTACACAATCTATTTTCTAAATTAAAAAAAATAAATCCGCAGGAAATGGAGATTACAGTGGCTACTTGTAGTATAGTTTGTGAATATTCGAGTCTTGAGGGCTAAGAGATTCTAATAGGGATAACATCAATGAAAAGATTTTGTTTCTCTTTTTCGACGTAGAGAAATGCTTTGCATGACATAAAGATTCCTATGATCTTATATAAAAGGAAAGATACAAAGCATCTTTGTCAATTCTGCCAAAATATATACTTCTCTCTCAAATCTATTTTATAACAATGGGCGATTCCTTCAGATAAAGAAGAATAAGTTCCTTTACATTGTCACCAATGTACCTTGTTGTTAATGACTTAAAAGCACAATATTCTTGATATATTAATGGATATCGGCCGTTATAATGTCAAAATGATGGTTGTTTAAGTTAATTATAACTTGTTTTAGCCTCTTTTTTTTAAAATAATTAGTTTGGATTGGAGCATTATAGTTATAACAACTGTAATTTAAACCATGATAGGAAGTTATCATAGTTGTTAATTAATGCAATTGTTTTACATGTAGGGCCCTGATATCCCATTGTATAGACCATGGACAATATAATTGTGGTCTCGAGTTCCAACCGTTTGATTCCCCTATTCACATCTCGATGAAGAAAGATAATTCTAACGCTTTGTTAATGTGAACTGTTACAAAAAATATAAAAATAAATTAAAGAGTTCGTCTAAAGCTACACCTATTTCTTACACCCAGTGGTGGAGCCCACATGGAGATCGTGTTGGATAATCCAACCATACATTGAATTGTCCATTCAGATAAAGAAGAATAAGTTCCTTTACATTGTCACCAATATATATATATACCTTATTGTCAATGACTTAAAAATACATTCTCGATATAATAGTTGCTATAGTTTTAAAGTAGATCATTATAACCAAGGTATAAAAGGGGCCGTTATAACGATATAACAGATTGAGGGCGTTACTGCTTTTTCCATTATAATGAATTGTAACGCTCAGGGGCAAAAACCGAAAATAATAAAAAAATGGGAAAAATTGCGTTGAAATTCAAAATTCAAAAATGGAAAATAACGGTCGTTATTTTCGTTATAACGGAAAAATAATGGCCGTTATAACAAAAATAACGACTGTTATTTTATAAGCTTTTTAAGGGTGCGTAACGTAACGGGGGAGGTCCAAATCCATTATAACATCCGTTATTTTCGTTATAATGGCCGTTTTTTAAACCATAGTTATAACATTATAACATAACTGATATTTTCATTATAATTGTCATTATAAGGGTCAAATCACAGTCCAAAATAGATAAATTTTAAAAAAAAAAAATTTGGAAATATTTTTAGGAAAACATAAATAACTTTTAAATAGTGGATATTGGCCGTTATGACGTCAAAATAATAATTGTTTAAGTCAATTATAACTTGCTTTCTCCTTTTTTACAAAAAAACATAATAAGTTTGGGGCATTACAATTGATACGAAGTTATCACAACTGTTAATTGCAGTTGTTATACATATATGGCCATGCTATCGAATTGTATAGACTATGGACAGTATAATTGCAGTCTCGAGTTCTAGTAATTTGATTTCCCTATCTACATCTTGATAAAGAAAGATAATGCTGATGCTTTGCTGATGTGACCAGTTACAAAAAATATAAATAAATTGAATAATCTGTCTAGAGCTACAACCATGTCTTGCATCCAATTTTACACCTGTTGGTGGAGCCCACATAGAGATCATGTTGGACAATCCAACCATATATACATTGAATCGTCCATTCAGATAAATAAAAATAAGTTCCTTTATGTTGTCTCCAATATACCTTATTGTTAATGACTTAAAAGCACAATTTCGATATAATGGTTATTATATGGAGCAAATTTTGAAGTGGACCGTTATAACATTAAATAACTTTTAAATAATGGATCTCGACCGTTATAATGTTAAAATTGTTGTAAACGTAACGGTTGTAACCGATGGCTAACCGCCGCTTATGTGGCGTTAGTTACATTATCGACATTTACTTTATAACGGTTCGGCATTTACTTTGGAACATCCTGATCAAGAGGTATATATATGTGTGTTGATCAATGGAAATATCATCATATTCACAACATGTTATCAGCACGAAAAGCTCAATTGTTTCTTGTCTAGGTTTGAAGCAGAGGTGATGTGGTTCAACATCTTTCTGAAAAATGTTACTGAGCAAGAACCCTATTTTAAACAAAGAATCAGCAGAGAATCATTGAAATCGAGTAAGAATTTTACTATTTTTTCCTTTCTTATGAAATCATGAGGCACATAAATATGCATGAGGTGTGTAGCTCAATTAGAAACTGAGATATTTCTATATTAGATTTTTCATACCTGTAGAGTCCATATTGGAAACTGAGATACTTCTATACTCGTAGAGTCCATATTTGATTTTCCAATCGTAGTGAAAAATATTTTGAAGGAAATTTTTTGAAAGAACTGTTTTTGTGATAGGTAAGAATATTTTATTAAGATAAGGAAGCAATAAAAAAATTACCATATAGACTTGCTACCTTTACACGCATATGAATATGTTGGAAGAATTTTTATAATATCACGTTAATTGTTCGAAGTTTCCAAATCTGTTTTTCACTATATTCAATATTCATTTGGTTTTGCAAAGCTTTCCAATTAATGGTATTGCTAATTAATGAGGTTTTGCACCTTGATATTATTCTTGGTAGGTCTCCACGTTTCGATAGGTATAATTGAGAGATATTCTCTCAATATAGCAATTCCACACATGTTAATTTCCTAATTGTATTTCAATTCTAATTTTGTCTAACTTTGTTTTCTAATGTGATTGGAATATAGATTTATTAATACAATAGATTCGATGCTTATGATCGTCCAATAGATTTTTTTGTTTTTGAAATACCGGATCTCAAGAATAAGGCTCAGATCACGAGGTGGGTGTCGACTACCTAAATCAAACAACGTACGTACAACCTTTTATACTGGTTTGGACTTTGGGTCATCTAATCCATAGGCTCCACTAATAGATCTTATAGCTTACAAATCAACCCGACCAAATGATCATGACCATCCATTCCATATACATTTTTTCACGAATGTGATAAATAAATACTTAAGATCGACCAATTAGATTCATTCATGCCATGCATAGAAATCTTTCATCTGGGACCTATCATCAAAATTGTGGGTCCGAACCTTTACACATGTACCACGTGTGCCAATACAATTATTGTAGACCCTCCTCAATGACTTTTGAAGTTCCTCTGATTGGAAATATGATTACCTATAGGTTCCCTAATCAATTTTGCAATTAAGGCTTACAAGGGGAAAAATCCTATTTATTCTCAAGGGAGTTTCAAAACTGAAAAAATTTATCTATTTAATTATTTAAATTTCTTTTAGGAGGGTGCTAAACTACTTCCATGTACACCTTGGCAATTGTGGGGAGGGTTCCCACGGCTAGCTCATCAGAAGTTGTTGGAGATTTCAAAGTCAAATTCTTTATTTAATACATGTGCTCTTTTCTACCTTTTTACGGTTTTCAATTTTATTCATGTATGGAATATACTTACTTATTCTTGGTGATTGCTACCTCCATGTACACATTGACAATACTAATTATCCTAGTTGGCATCCTATTCCATATTATGGTAGTCTCTAATTTTCTAGATATTTAAACATGTTTTAATGTTTTTGACATCTTAATGTTCAAAATGTGTGGCCGATGCGGACTATCTATATTATATGAAAATATGGTAACGTGTTTCATGTTGGCTACCAACGTGTGCCTTATCAAGAGCATGCAGTCTACCCACCTACAATGATCGAAGCTTTTGTTGTCATGATGGTAAGTCCTTGAATTGACACGAACCAAAATTCACACTGATTAGACAATTATAATGGCCATTTGATTTGTGCACACATACATATATAGGCACTCATGTGGATACATACAATCTACAACATGAACATGTCACATGTAGACATATTTAGTATGTTCTAAATAGTAACTCTTTGCTACTATTTGAATGCTCATTTTTTGTTGGTTTAGACTAGAAGGACCATCATCAATTTGCATGACTAAGAATCTAATTGAGAGAAACCAAATTCAGTTTATGGATATGAAATATGAAACTTACATTATCACATTCCATTATGTTGGGCATAACCTGTAGCAAATATATGTATTGTTCAAGTCCTTTTGGACGTGTTAGGATTTGGGGCCAATGGATTCACTTTTTATGACTCTCTTTGGACTGAATTTGGTCACCATATGGGACCCCTATTTTTGGGTAATGTTTGGTCTTTTTTTTACCTTTGACACTATAAGTTGATCTATAGCTGAAAAGTTCATGAAAAGCAAACAAGGATTAGGTAAAATCCTATCCACTTCTATGCCAAGAACATTGGATCAACGATCAAGGCTAGAAATGAAGTATTCATACAGGATCGTACAACGTAAAAGATAAAGAAGGTTGAAAAGAATTTCATTGATTACTCCACCCGGAAGGCGGACTCGACTCATTGTCCATCATTAGATCTCTTAAACACCTGACTGGTGATGTTTTTATTGCACACTTTAAGGATTGCTATTTTGATGAATCAGTATTCCCGCCGTTAGGGCGAGGAAAGCCCTTAGTAGAACTGCGTGAATTTAACAGGAATGCAAAACTTACTTTGAATGCATCGAATCATCAACGGTACGCTTGAAGCGTGGTCAACCCGTTGGTACAAAAGATGAACTCCCAATAAGCGAATAATAAAAATAATGTAACTCCCAAAAGGCGGAGTGCAAAAGATGTGAATCTCAGGACGCTGAGGACACATGAACAAATCTATATGACTCTAACAGAAGTCGGCACTCCTGAAGATGACACACTTACATAATAAGAGAAATATGACTCTAGCAGAAGTCGACGCTCCTAAAGAGGTCACATTTATATAATAGGATAAAACCTACATAATGAGAGAAATACAACTCTTATAGAAGTCTGGGCTTATAAAGAGGCCACACCTATAAATTGGAGAAAAGAAAAGGTAACAGTTCGATCCACCATCTCCAAAACAAACAGCCCCCGAAGAGGCACATGTACATGTAAATGAAAGATATCTTAATAATTATGTTTGTACAGGAGAAAAGTGAAATAATGATAAAATTATTATTAACAATATTATATTTTTCAATAGCTTTAAACATCATAAAGAATGATGAGGATCCTAAACCACACACCGTCAAAGAATGCCGACGTAGAATTAATTGGCCAAAGTGGAAATAAGGAATTTGAACAGAGCTAAATTCGTTGGTAACACCCGAAGCTGTAAAGGGGCATGTAGTCCCAACACCTGAAGTTGTAAAGGACATGTAGTCCTAACACCCGAAGCTGTAAAGAGACTTGTAGTCCTAACAACCAAAATTGTAAAGGACCTGTAGTCCTAACACCCGAAGCTGTAAAATAACATATAGTCTTAAAAGCCGAAGCTGTAAAGAGACTGTAGTTCTAACAACTAAAACTGTAAAGAGACCTGTAGTACTAACACCCAAAGTTGTAAAGAAACATGTAGTCTAACACTTGAAGCTGTAAAACTTATAGAACATAAGTAGGATGTTCATTTAAAAAGATGAGATCGTCAAATATAAGGCGACTCGTAACACAATGTTTGTTACAGAGACCTAGTATTGATTATGAAGAAACTCATTCTCCTGTAATGAATGCGATTATATTTCAATTTGTTAATGGTCTGGCAATCTTAGAAGGACTCGACATACATTTTATATACGGACATAGTTACAAACATATTTATATAGAATGTTACACACATATTTATATATAGATCCTAAAAAGACTTATATACTGTCTAAATTGCTTGTATGCAATCGAACTACTACGATCCTTTTATAGATTAAACAATCCGATATACCTATGTATTTTGATTAAGAAATCAGTAACTAGATTTGCCATCATCGTTGTAGAAACTCTTGAAGAGCTCACAAAATCTCCGTATACCTGAATAAAGATCTTGGAAAAATATAATTTTATTTTGGTTTGCAAATCGAACATCTCCCAAGTGGGATCCTTGTTCATCAATCCACATACATTGAAAAATCCTGAAGCACTTAAATATGAATAATACTGCTTGTATCATGCAGATGAAAAGTAGGTATATCAATGGTGAAATAACCAAGTATATTTCACCAAAGTTTTTTTACACTCACACGTTCTAGTAGAGATACAGCATTGACATCCAACAGATACGTTCTAGTAATAATCTTGTAGATCTATTCATCAAGACGCTGCCAATGTCAACATTCAAGAAATTTGGTTTTCGGCATCGGTATGCATCCGTTCCAAGACTTTTTCAGTTGACATGCTCAAATCAAGGGGAGCATCAATGAAAGAAGATGATCATATCCTAGAAAGACCTTTGCGCACTATACTCTTTTTCCTTTACCTAAATTTTTTTCCACAGGATTTTTCTATGTAAGGTTTTATTGAGGCAGTATTAAGCGCCCCATTACCACCACATTGATCCACCGATATATTGTACTCTTTTTCTTTCGATCAAGTTTTATCCTACATGATTTTTCTGACAAGGTTTTAACGAGGCAGTTTCCATAAAACGACGGACATCCAAGGGGGAGTGTTGTAAACGTAATGGTTATAACCGATGGCTGACCGCCGCTTATATGACGTCAGTTACACTATCAAGATTTACTTTGTAACGGTTCGGCATTTACTTTGTAACATCCCCATCAAGGGTTATATATATGTGTGTTGATCAATGGAAATATCATCAGATTCACAACATGCTTTAATGTAATGGGTTTGGAGCATTATTGTTATAACAATTGTTATTTAAACCATGGTAGGAAGGTATAGTTGCCGCTGGCATTTATAGGAGGAATAGCCTTTTTCTTGGCTTTTTCGGAGTAGCGAAGGGATTGCCTTTTTTGAAGCCCGAACGGTGTTAGCAAGCTTCCACTCTACTCAGGTCGGACCAACCATAAAGTGAGTAAATAAGTATATATAGAACTCACTTTAGCTTCTGACTAACACTTCTCATAGACTCTTCAATTTGATAATCATCATTATCAACATTTTTAGCAGCTGCTGGCGCATCACAAGAACCCATACTCACAAAGGAAAGGAATGTGATTAAGTTGGAGAGAAGAATGAGCTCTAATCGATTTGCTTTCTCTTGAACTTTGAATGGAGAAGGACTCTGTGCTTTCAATTGTCAAGCGCTCAAAGCTTGGATTCAATTTGTTGAGCTAGTTAAAGGCATCTAAAATTAGTTGTGCTTCCATTGCACAATTTGGGTCCACTTGGGTCTCAATCCCAAGCCCCCCAAGTGAACAACATTGAGAGTGAATAGGGCTTGGTTGATTCTATTCCTCTTATCTCCTTAGTAGTAAGAGCGGCCCCCTTAACGGTCCTCTTAAGAAAGATCGGGCGTGGCAATGAACGCCCAAATGTGAAGAAGCCTTCAAAGACTTAAAACAAGCTATGATTGAGGAGCAGTATCGAGACTACCAGATCACAACAAACATTTTGAAGTGCACATCAGTGTTGTTAATTGGGATTGTTTTATGTATCAGTCTATGATATCCCATTGTATAGACTATGGGCAATATTTGCAGTCTCGAGTTCTAACCGTTTGATTCTCTTATCCACATCTCGATAAAGAAAGATATTTCTGATACATTGCTAATGTGAACCATTATAGAATAAAAAACAAAGAGTCTCTCTAGAGCTGCACCTATTTCTTACATCCAATTCTTACACTGGAGCCCACATAGAGAACATGTTGGACAATCCAACCACACATTGAATTGTCCATACTGTGGAGAACATCCTCACAAAAAAGTCCATTCTGAGATTTCTAACCTCATGAAAAATTTTCTAGAATTTGAAAGATCCAGACCATCGAATTAAACTGTTACTTGAGGTCAAATTTTTGAATGGTTAGCTATGTCAAAATGGTTTGCTTTTTTGTGATGAAGATCATTATATATGACAAGGAAAACACAAGGTATGGTTAGATTGTTCAACATGATCTCCATATGGGCCCGACCAATGGATGTAAGAATTAGATGTAAGAATTAGACGGACTCAAAACAAACCTGCAAAATATATATCCACCCGACTTCTTCTTCTATTGCCTCGGGTTTTATCCACATCCGATGAAACATGTGACAATAAAAATAATAAGCACAACTAGTAAGAAAAGATTTCGTTAACAAATGCTAAAGTTCATTTTCTTATGTTAATTTTTATGTAGACGATCTCCTACATGCCCCTATACATTGGACAATTGGGACTACTGACCTTCAATCATGTGTGTGTGTGTGTGTCAAAAACCATACCTTTTGCCTTCATTTGTCGTTTTGAGAAGAGCTCTTTATTTCTTGTATGGACGATTGCAATAATGGAGCCCCCATGCAAAAATCATTGCAATGAAGCTCTATGTTTTGTCTAATGAGGGTCAAATAGAAAAAAAAAGAGGATGGAAGAAGAAGAAGCATGAATCCATTTTTTTTATTGTTTGTGGTAGTCCACATCAGCAAAGTGTCAGAATAGTCCCTCTTTACCAAGATGAGGATAAAGGAATTGAATGTCTAGAGCCCTCAATCTCAGATCGACTACCCACGGTAGAGGTGTCAATCTGGACATCTTTTAAAGTGTCTTAAACCAACCCTTCCTATTATATATACCCCAATTGCTCACTTGATAATACCCAATTTACAGCCCACATTTAAACCCTAATATCTTTCCTTTAACATTCTCTTTTCTCGACGACAATAGCAATCTAATGAGAAACACAATCTATTATATAATCAACAGGTATGAGACTGCAATGTTATGTTATATGTGTGATTATTTTGGAAATCAAGTTATACGTTAACCAGTATGCATGAGATCGTAGTGTTACAATTAGGTGTGATTCCAACATTAAGTTTATGAGAAAACAAATTTGTGACAATCAATGGGTATGAGACCGTATGTTATGATAAATGATATGAAAACTGATAATTTCACTTCATTAACAATTAGTATACAACTGGATCTATATACAATGATTTTATTTTATGTTCCAGTCGCTTTAAAAAATTGATGTCTTTCAAACATATTTTTTAATGAAAACTATGGTTTACTATTGCACCCCCCATAACTATATATAGGCGGGTGAAGTTGTATCCATGGTTTTAAAAATGGTCGTTTAAACAATTTTAACGGCTGTTTAAATGATAACGCCCCAAGCCTGTTTCTATTAAAATCGTTTAAACACGTTTTATCGGTTTTGGAAAAAAACGGCCGTTTTTTGTTTTAACGGCCGTTAAAATCGTTTAAACAGCCATTTAATTCTGAAAAATTTTATGAAAAAATGACAGTTAAATCCATTTAATTCAGTTAAAATCCGTTTAATTTCCATTAAATTCTATTTTTTTTTTTTCAAATTTCAAAATTTGAATTTCAGCGCCATTTTTTTAGTTTTTTCCGTTAAAATTCGTTAAAATCGTTAAAACCCATTAAAATCCGTTTAATTGCGTTAAATTCTTTTTTTTTTCCATTTTTGCCCCTGGCCATTTCAATCCGTTTTAACGGCCGTTAAACGGTAACGCCCCCAGTCCGTTTAACCGTTAAAACGGTCTCCTTTAAACCTTGATTGTATCTACTGAGTTTTATGGCTCGTTCCTATCGATGTACAGATTCGGCATGACGAAAATTACGATTGATTGCGATATTGGCTGAACTTACCTTAGTTAATAGATCTTACGCTATACATTTATTTTAATAAGACAATAATTTTATGGAAAATTTTAGTCGCACCCCACAAAATGTGAGGGCACCCGAAACCATTTCTGTTTTACCCCATTTTTTACTTTTTTTTTATTATTGTAATACCCTTTTAAATTAGGGTATTTTCTTTACAAAGTATTTACTCACCCGATCGATCTATTCTCCACGTCTCCTTTGCTTTCATCTGCAACAAATTCTCGCCGCCGCCGACTTCTTCTGTTGGTGCTCCGGTATGATTCCCTCTCTCTCTCTCTCTCTCTCTCTCTCTCTCTCTCTCTCGTTTGTGCTACGATTAAAACTTCTGTCAACCAGTTGTCACCGGCTAAAACTTCTGTGAACAGGCAACCCACAGTAGGAGCCATGCTGCACTCTTCTTGGACGCTGACCATTCACTATCGTCTTACGTCGTAGAAGTGGTTCTGGTATTGAACGCAACGGGAGAAATGTTAAGCATTGCACATTCGATATATGGAGTAACACGACGTTATAACATGATGCTATGATATGCCCCATATCTGGCATAGTCATCCAATATTTGAATAGTGGAAAGCTCTCAAAACAATCCAGAGAGTGTATGAGCTCAGTAACCTTTTGTTCTCCTTTATATAATCGAGCATAATAATCAGCATTAAGTTGCAACTCACCTATCATGTCTCTTCTGACTCTAGGCCAGTCGTCTTCACCCATCCCCATCAGTCCTGCCACTGCTCTAAACCCACAGTTCCCATCGCCATGGACATCCTTCACTTGTATAATGTAATCTTTCAACTCTAGAGGCAATAAATCGACCAAGTAGTAGCTTTCTTGATCAGACCTAGTGCAATTTGTTGGCTTCTTTTTTACCGTTACTTTCTTCTTTGGTGGTCGAGTTTGTGATTGATTGTCTTCTGTTGACAGAGCAATTAAGCTCAAATAATGATGGATCCCTCTTTGTAGATGATTATGCCTATGAAAGTTCTCTAGCCGAAGGAGTTCTTGGCCTACCACGAGTCATTATCTTTTCTTTCAGCTCTAGTAATAAAGTAGAACAGGTGTTCACAATCTCCTTGAGTTTCTTGAATAAATCATTTTTACCACTCTTACTAGACTTTTTATATTTTTCAATGAACTGCTCTACCATGGGATAAATCTCTAGAACATGATATGGTGTCACTGTGGCTATATTGGAGACTGTGTTCATGCTTGTACATGTCAATCTCATGGGTGCAGAGTAACCCATGCGTGCGTCGAATAACACACCCGCAAGCTTAAAGATCATCTGGACCACATGACTCTGCTCGCTTTGCCTCACTGAGTATTAATTCTAGTACAGCTATAGAAACAAAACATGTTAGCTCCTTAAATAATGCCACTCTAAACTTATGTCTCACTATATTCAAGCTTCTCTCAAATGATGCAATAATCTCAACATGCTGCAACTTCAATAAGGAGTTGATGATATCCCACGATGTATCGAAATTGCCTTGTGATGTCATTAGATGTCTCTTCAGTTTGGCATGGACACTCTCTACTCTATTGGTTGTGGTGTTCTCAAAGTGGATGTTCTGGTCAGTCCATGCTGCTACAAAACAGTTCTTGTATTGTGTCAACCAACTCTCTTTCACATATCGTACAGCATTTGGGTACTCTGAAAACTCGATCTCAAATGCATCCAGGCGGTCTAAGTACTCTCATCGGTAGAAGATAAGACTAACTCATTCTACTTCGATATAAATGGATCCCATGCCTATTTTGTTGTAAAATAGTTCTTGCACCTTGCCAATATATTCCTAGAGATGTGAAAACGACATAGAAAGTTTTTTGCCTCTGGAAATACTGCTCTGCAAGCATTCATTAGAGCTAACTCCCTATCTGTCACAATAATCAAGGGGAGGGATTCTGACTTGAGAACCGACTTCAAATTTTTCAACGCCCAAATGTAACTTTCTTCTTTCTCGGCCTACATATAAACAAAAGCGATGGAGAATGTCATATTTGTCGATGTAATCCCAACAATCTCTAACAATGACATCTTAAACCTATTTGTCTAGTAGGTACAATCCATAAGAAATACAATGGGGAAACAGTTGACAAATTGTATGCACTTCGGATGAGCCCAAAATAAATCTCTAGCTTGAGAAGTATCATCGCAACTCCTATGTCGTTCCACATACTGATTTTCATCTAACTTCTTCATCAATTGTTGCATTTGAGATCTCCCTGCTGCTTCTATACGTCTTTGACTTGCCCGTGCATTGTAAATTGTACTCAATGTAGACACATTGTTCGTGTCTCTCCCCTTCAACACATTAAGAATCACCATTGGCTTAACACAACTTTTCATCATATATGTTAAAACTTATTTTTCTTCATGGTTGAGCCTCCCAGTAAAGGAATGGCCCTCAAAAATGATGTGTGAGTGGATGGTTGTAAAAGCCGCATACCACTTGAATCATCCACTGATCATCTATTGACATCTTTACACCTCTTAATGTAAAAGGGCACCCACACCTTTTCGTTCTAGTGTGTTAAACTACTGCCTTCTTCTGTGCTGTTGCTCTTTTAGCATTTCTATACTTTCCACTCCTCTAACAAACAAAAATAATTCTTGGAGTCCTCTTGCAATCACCAACATCTGATTTTTTTATCACAATGACAGACCCAACTAATTTTCCAGTGTCTCTAACCCATTTGATGAGATCGCCACGGGTGTTGAATACCTGTAATTCAAATTACAATACATGCGTAAATATGATCTCTTGTTATTATCAATAAAAATAGTTAACCTTGGTGATAAATAACATACCGCATCAATTGTAAATTGAGGTGTAAAATCCAAAGTTTCAGATGGTTGTGAAAGTTCTTCATCGATTAGTACTATTTGTTTAAGTTCCTACAATAATAACAGATATTATAATAAAATGACAATAACACTATAACCATGTTTTATAAAGCAAAAAGCCGACATGACAATCAATAAGCATGTTCATGAAATTGGGTACACAAGAAAACGATGTCAAGTACTAGAACTGGAATCACTGAGTATTTTGCACCCGCATCCAATAAGCCAACAAAAATTAAATTCATAAAAGGCTTGAACTAAGAGTTTGGAGTATGAATAAGAGGTGAACTATGAAATTATTGGCAACCAATAGAGATACGAGTATCCCATTCAATATGTCCATACTATGCTTAAGTTTTAGTTATGAAAATATTGGCAACCAATAGAGATACGATGAAAAGTGCTCAAATCCTACGGCTAGAAATCATCCATCATGCTGATTTTTGGTGTGTAGGTCTATGATAGTGTGGCAGACATTCAAGGGGCAAGTGGGCCTGAACAAGCCTACTACGTTACAATTTGAGGGACTTTTGCATCAAAATTTTGATATAGAAGTCTGCATCAAAGAACAGCCCCTGATGACATGCAGCACCTACATAGAATAATTGATGATACGGACCTGTCATCGAGGCCGACGACAGGGCACAATATGAGCCAGGTGGAACACTCTTAGAGGACTCTGACCGTATGGATGTTTGGCCAATCATTAGGTGGACCTACAAACCAAAAATCAGCCCGATTAGTGATTTCTAGGCGTTGGATTGGAATTGTTTTCATGGTTGATTTTAATCGTGTGAAATTTGAGCATTATTGACCATTATTTGAGGTACAAAGATCCAAAGGTCTGAAATCACAAATCAAGCTGATTTTTTGTTTGTAGGTCCATATAGGGATTGGAAAATATCAATACGGTCAGAGTCCTCAAGAGTATACCACGTGGCTCATATTGCACCCTGTCATCAAAGTCTTACTCCACCTACATATGGATGTTTGGCCAGTCCGTCGGTGGACCTGCAAACCAAAAATCAGCCGGATTAGTGATTTACAACCTTTTGCTATTTCAGCGGATTTTTAGTTCGATTATCATATGAAAATCACTCGATCTATTCATTATAGTGTTTTTAGCTCTCTTTTGCTATTTCATTAGTGTGAGATAATATCAAAAAAAGAAAAGGAAAAAAAAGGTGTTTCAATCCAATTTTCATCTCTATCATCTTACCGTGAGTTTCTAGCACTTTTAATTCCAAGATTATTTTTATCTGCATTGCCTCTGACCTCGAGTGCGGATTCGACATCTGAAACTTCCCACTGTGCAAGAGTTGTAAAATTTTGCAGGATTGAAGAACAAGATAATTAAAAATGTGTTGAAATAAGGTTTCCGTCAAATGACCGGAAAAGCTTTGTTTCGCATATATGCCACTGGAAGCTGTAGCTTTGGTGGAATGGATTGTGTGAACATCAATGATGTGCCTGATTTTCTAGTTGTAAACAAGGATCCCAACTTGAATGTTATTGAAAAAAGTTCTAGAATGTCAAATGCGGCTACCAATAGAAGGCAATCATCTTCAGCAGAAAAACGAAATATGGGAAGAAGATAAGAAACATTGATCAAGTAAAAGACCTTATTGAATGGTTGGACTCTAGATTGGAAGGAATTCAAAAGGTTATAGATCTTGCATCGCATGCATCAAATGTACGTGAGGAGATTATGAAGACTGAATGATATAGCGAAGACTATCTTCGCGATGCTTGATTTTTCATCATGCGTGACCCAATTGAGACACATGCAACTCTTCCTAGTTGGTGATACACGAGATAGGAAGAAGTTACTAGAGGGACTACGTGAAAAATTGGGGATGTCTAGGGATATATGGTTTATATTTGGACTTGATAGTTGTTTTAAGATGGTGATTTGTTTTATGCTTTGTTTGAAAAAATTATGGGACTAGTGCTCTTATATTGCATGTAGTTGGGACTTTATATTGTAGTTACATTGTTGCTTTATCAGTTTTTTTAAGCTCTCTTTGCTGCTAATGACTTATGGTATGCAGTTACATTGGTACCCATATTATTTGCGAATTTATCTGTTTTTCGATTATCTCTAGTGCAACGACAGACTCCTTCCGCTTCGCTCAAGTTCCAAGGAAGAAGCGACCCACCTGTCCAGTACTTCAAAGTAGAAGGTTTATTGGTTATAAGTGCAAATAAAAAGAGTGAATTCTCTTAGATTTAGTTGGTATAAGCTATGCTAACACCTTTCTATTAAAAAGTAAAATTATTTCCATTTGTTTTCCCAAGTAATGGGGGGAGGAGCTTCTGATGTTTCTTCTTCATTTGGTATGAACTCATAGGGAGCTTGATTGATCATGATGAGTCGGAAAAGGAAAAAAGGGTAAAAGAGCTGTTGTATCGAATTGAAGAAATAGATATGGAATCCAGTACTCTAACTCTGCAATTCTTCTCTGGTTTTCATGTTCTCGCTTGGAGCAAGCTACTTTCTCCTCATCATTTCCATGCTTGGAGATTCTCACTAGAGGTATGTTGTTCAAATGCGCCCGTGGCAGGTTCTTTTATTTATCTTGATTTATGTGTGGGATACTTTTAGTAGTAATACGAAGGGAACTATCAAAATCATGCATTTTTATATTGTAGTTTTGAAATATATTGGTCCTATTTCTTATGAACTCACTAGCTACTCTTATGCAGTAGATGACCCAGCCTTGGAGGGACCAAGTAAAGGTGAGGGCATGGAGATCACATTAGGAGATCCTATTACGATGAAACACCTTTCGGTGGAATCCTTTGAAGGCAAACTTGATGGTTAAGGAGACAGAATTGCAGAGTATATCAGAGGAGAGTGAGATACTCAAGTCAGAAATCAAAAAGACGGAAATGGAGGGACGTATAAGGTGAAAGATGAAGCTGTCACTAAGGCGGAGGCAACAAGGGTTGCAGAGCAAGAAGCTTTTATGAGGCTTAACTATGCGACATAGGAGGCAAATAAGACTAGCAGGAGGGCGGCATGGGCAGCTGAGTAGCAGGAGGCAGCACATGTGACAATTCAGAAATGGAGACAGAATTGAGGATGCTCCACTTAAGGATGTACAAATTCAGAAATGGTGACAGTGGAGGAAAGCAGCTGCTGATGGGAAATTGATGGAGAGGTCAGGACCGCTGGACAGCAACTACCCTGTTTAGCTTACGATGTAGTTTTTTGTTTGTTAGGTTTTTGGGCACCTCATGGTCATTGACGAAGAGATGTGTAATTGTGTTCTAAAACTAATACAGATATCTTTGTGAGCTCCCCTGTTTTGAACTTATATATTCGCCATTTGGTTTTATGTTTACAAGTTGGTATGGGTTTTATTGTTGTGTTCACAAGCAGGTTTGAATTTTGAATTTCAATGAATAATGTAATATGCAGGTTTTTTTAATAAAATAGTACATTGAATTCATTTGCAACGCACTATCCAACTAATCAGCTAAATAACATTTGCACCTATTTACAAGGTGTGAACCAAACACGTGCAAGTGACTTGCATTATAAACAATTGCAACGCAAGTCACTGTATTTGCAATGGCGTGCAAAATGCACTCAAGTGAAGTGAACCAGGCGGGGCCCTAGTAGTCACGAACCCCGCGATGAAAAAGTGCTAGAATCCAACGGCTAGAAATCACCGATCACTGTTTTTGGGTGTGTAGATCCACCAACTTGTTTGCCGAATAGTCATGGCCCTCATGGGACAGTGGACCGAAGGAGTATGCCACGTGGCATTTTGAGGGATTTTGTATAAACCGTTTGATACAGAATTCTGTTTGATAAAACCGCTCCGACCAGTTGCCCTCCACCATTCTATGTCGGCCGAAACCTTTATATGAGTAGAACTTTGCGGACTGCGCCGGTCAACAAAGTTGTTAACCGATCACAATATGAGCCACGTGGCATATTCTTAGAGATTTCTGACCGTATGGATGTTTGGCCAAACCCTAGATGGCTATACAGATAAAAAATTAGCCTGATTAGTCATTTCTAAGCGTTGGATTGGAGTCGTTTTCATGGGTTGATTCTTAACCGTGGAATTTGAGCATTATTGACCATTGTTGGGGTACAAAGATCCAAAGGTTTTAAATCACAGATCAGGATGATTTTTGGTTTGTAGGTCTACCTAGGGATTGGCCAAACATCCATACAGTCAGCGTACTATAAGAGGGCCACGTGGCTCGTACTGTGGGCGGTCAGTAACTGGTTGCTGGAAGTTGGAAGTACACTCCAAATATCAGACGTGCTGGTTATTTCGAGCCGTGTGAGTCGAGACTTCTTCATCATGGGGGCTCGGAACCCATCCATAGGCCTGGTCATGAAGTCCACGATGGAAAAGTCCTCAATCAAACGGCTAGAAATCACTGATAAGGCTGATTTTTAGTGTGTAGGTCCACCAACTTGTGGGGCAAACAGTCATGGGTCACTGGACTGAAAGAGTAAGCCACGTGGCATTTTGAGGTACTTTTAACATAAAATTCTGTACCAAAAAACCGCTCCGACCAGTAGCCCTCCAACATTCTCTCTGTCGGCCGACACCTCGATACATATCCAAAGGTCCAAACGAGGAAGAGACTCTTGGGTCCCATTTTGAATCCTCTTTTTCTTAATCAATCTCAGAAATTTCAAATCTTTTCTCCAGCAAAGCTATCAGGTAACACTGTTTATCACTTTTGTTTCATTTACTTCTCTCTTTTTCTCTTTGTTTCTTTCCCCGTGGATCTTGTTTATTGGTGATAGTAAAGCTTATATTCTCTTCTAGATTTTGTTCCCTCGTAGTGTTTGATCCTTCTTCTTTTTTTTTTTGTTTTGGGTCGATTACGCGTAATTTGTTCGTTCTTCGATGTCTTGGAGGAATGTGGGATCTCTTTGTTGCTTAAGGAATTTCAGGGGTATCTTTCAGTTTCAGGTTGGTTGGCTTTTTCAATTGTTAGTTTATAAGTAATAATTTACTGTCTTTGTCGCTTGGAGGACGTCGTTAGCTTAAAATTTATTGTGATTTTAATGAAATCTATGAACTTAAATTCTTGATTGTCATGAGTAGGGTAGAGAGTAGTCATTGTATCGTTCAATTTGTCGTCACTCTTTGACTGATGACATTTATGTGGTATTTAGTATGTTTCAGCGTTTTTTGTTGTTTGTGATGGCTTTTATCCTTCAATGTAACCATTTTGATCTTTGAGATCTTGAACTCTCAAAAAAAAATCAACTATTTGAACTGGGTCATTGACAGAAGAGCGATAATTCGGTTGTTTTTTTTTTAATTTTTATAATGAAAAGGGATAATTGACATTATGATAGATGATTTTGGGGAGTCCATTTTTTATCACTTGCTTTAGTGACCCATCTCAATCACTAAAGCTTGTATAGTTGACACTTGATACATACCCATCACAACCCATGTTTTAAATTTTTGAAAATTAAACTTAAAAAGTGGACTCAGTTTTGGGGTTCTTTTACTAGATTGATCACTTTATGGAGTTTTGGAGTAGATGTGTCTTCAAAGGGATCTTTTATTAGATTGAGTACTTTGAAAGATAATTGACGTTATGATAGATGATTTTTGGGTTCTGGATAGTTTTCAGGATGATCCTCATATATGGGGGAAAATTTAGATTTTGTTAGAGGAATTGATGGGTCACAATGAATTCTTTCCCTGTTTTGAACCCATAACAGTTGGCCACAACCTTGAATAGTCGTGCATTTGCAGTCCTAACACCACTTCACAAGCTTTGACATAAATCAGTTGAAGAGATCCTGCTGAGTACTACTTAAATATTACTGAAATATCTGAATGAACTTTTTCCTACATATAATTCCTATATTTTTGTAGGTGCCTAATATCATAAACTGCTTTGTACTATGTCCCTTATACAAGACTGGTTTGTTGTTATACTTGCCTAGCATGCCCTTGTCCACATCTGGGAGAGGGTAGTTCTTTTATACACTTACCTATTACATTAAGGAGCAAATATTATAGTCTACTTGGCCAGTATTGGTCTTTTAATATCTATCTGTCTATATATGCTGTTGGTTCATCGTGTCATTTTCCCCAACATCCTAAAAAGGATACAGGTTTCCTGAAATAGGGCCTCACTTCCTATTTGAAAAAAGTAAAAAAATTTGAAATACTTCGTACCAAGTTAAAGTAACGATTGACAAGGAAGATGGCGAGAGCAGAATAGAGATTACGGGATATTATGGCTGGGATAACTTCAACCGGGGCTTGAAATTCATCTCGTGGTGAGACTTACAAAGGTGAACTCAAGTGTATGCCTCCTGCACCCAGTTGTGTTTTATTGAACTTTCCTTAACTTGAAAATTGTGGTGGGAAGTCGAACTTTCCTGAAAATGTTGTGACAGTTTTCCCTGTATGCTGAAGTTCTAGCCTTCCTAAACCAATCATCTCTTGGAAAAGCACTAGAACTTGTTTTCACAATGAGAGTCAAATGCCAGTTTGGTGAACTGCAACTGCCAAAATGGCAGTTTCATCTTTGGACGCACACGAGAGTATTGTTATTTTGGCAACTAATGTTACTCAAAACTCCAATCAAGTGACGACTTCCTAAACCTCATTCTTTTCAAACCTGGTTTTGGTGCTTGAGAAGTATTAGTTATCTTGCGGATAAAAGACGGGTACTCTGTTCCTACAAGAATTCTATGTAGTTTCATCTGAAAAAGGCAGCCAAGAAGCCGAGAATGCATGTACTACTCAAACTTCTCAGGAAAAGCTCTTACCAATTTACATTAGTCTATGACACTCAACATAAAGGAAAATGCTCAAGCAACCATGAGTCTATGACATTCAAAACTAAGCAAAATGTACTAACCACTTAGCTGATGGGCCTAAGAAGTTAACTACTCAGACCCTTCAGACTGCCTAGGCCAAAGCACCATGCGACGCGAAAGCATAAGAAGCAAAAAGCTCGGACTTACAATGCATGCGACGGGTAGAACAATTCTATGGCCTATGGCCTAAGAGGTGACGACCTAGACCATTTGACTTAAGGAGCCAAAAGAGCATTCAATTCAACCTGTCGACAAACCTAGTTGTAGGGACACAAGATTTTTTAACTCACCCAAACGCACTCGAAGAAAATAGAGTTTAGTCTAGTGCACCACCTCCTGGTACTGATGTCAGACGAGTATCCACTTATACCTGAGCAGGTCAGACAAGTGTCCACTTATAATCAAGTAGGCTGAACCGGTGTTCACCTATACCCAAGTAAGTCGGACAAGTGTTCACCTATACTCAAGTAGGTCGGACAAGTGTCCAACACGAAAGCAAACAGGTTGGTCAAGCGCCTAGTTAGCAATTTCCTGTTAAACACATTTATTATTCTTATTTGACATATTTTTAACAGAATATATTATTCAAAGATTCGATAAAATTCGAATATATTACAAGGAAACGAATTATAACCATATTAAACGGATATTATATTAAACTCTATGGGGGGGTTGTGGGGCTGATTGCCCCAAGGATATATTTTATCATGGCAACATTAAAAAGCATTGTTAATATGTTGCCTCCCCTTGTAACTGCAATAGTATTAGTGCTGGTTTATTAGATTTTCTGGGTGGAATCAGTGCCTGCTTTTCCATACCATTTGCTACTCTAATTTTCTTTTAAATGTTATCTGTTGTCACAGGACAGAATGAGGGAGGTCCAGCTTGGTGCACATACTGTAAAATCCCATGGAGTCAAAGTTGCAAGGATACACATGCATGACTGGCTTATGCTATTGCTTCTTGGGGTATTAGAGATCATTTTATACTTTATTCATCCATTTTACCGATTTGTGGGAAAGGACATGATGACGGACCTCAAATATCCCCTGAAAAGCCTCACTGTCCCTGTATGGGCTGTTCCTGTAAGTTTCACTTTATTACGTTTAGGATTTTATTATCATTTAAATGGAAGCAGTTCGCCCTATACCTGCGCTGATCTGTCGAAAGCAAGCGCCATTGATGACCCTCCTCTTCCCTGCCAACCAGCTGTATGCAGTGTTGTTGCCCATCGTTGTTTTTTATGCTTTCTATTTTCGTAGGAGAGATGTCTATGATCTGCACCATGGCATACTCGGTAAGCATATTTTTCATTTCCTTGTTCTTATTATGAATTGTAACCCCTTCCTTATACATCATCAAACGAAAGGAAAAATTTATAAAGATTGATCTCATGATGCTATGCTATTTGCAAAGAGCAGGCCTTCTATTCTCTCTGCTGGTAGCGGCGGTTATTACGGATGTGACAAAAAATGCAGTTGGTCGACCTCGACCAGACTTCTTTTGGCGTTGTTTTCCTGATGGAAAGGATGTATGCTCTTTTGAATTTACAAATGTCTTTATACTATATTCTGGTTTTTATTATATCAGTATAGTCAAAACATTGCCTAGGTCAGCGTTCACCTGGGTAGGACAGGTAGTGCCTACAATGTGGCTCATGCAAGCTCTAGCTAAAGTTAACTCAATTTTTAGACTATTAATTGATATTTTAGTTGGTTAATAACTTAATATAATAATATTAATACACACACACACAAGGCGCCTATCGAGATCCAGCACCCTGACACTTTTGACTACGCTGATATATATCTATCTTTATGTAGTTCCATTGTACTTCTCAATCTTGATTAGAGCACTTCTTTATGATTTTCTCAGGTTTATGATAAACTTGGGAATGTTATTTGTCATGGAAAGGACAGTATCATAAAGGAAGGACATAAGAGTTTTCCAAGTGGTCATACTTCATGTAAGCAATATTATATTTCTTGTCAAGGCACTTATGCAACTAGTTAAGCCAACATAGAGTAAGATTATGTATTGAACAAACAAAAGAGACTTTTGAATCAGACTTGTTAAAAATTAATGGGTACAACACAAGATGCTGATGCTTTCCTTATTCAAATAGCTCATCATGCCTATAGTATTAGGAACCCTTCATCTCAAAATAAAGTTGTATTCTGCAGTTAAAAGAGACTTTTGAATCAACAAATTCAAATTATAAATAGTTTTAATGCATGATCTTCAAATAATTCATCATGCATATTTTGGCAAGGTCAATTCATCTTGAAGATATCTTTTTGTGATTTATATGGAGATATGACTTACGAACACTTGGGGTTCCTTGTGCAGGGTCCTTTGCTGGTCTCAGTTTTCTTTCACTGTACTTATCAGGAAAAATTAAAGCATTTGATCGTAGGGGACGCGTGGCAAAACTATGCATTGTCTTCCTCCCGCTACTTCTTGCGTCGCTTGTTGGCATTTCTCTAGTAGATGACTACTGGCACCACTGGGAGGATGTGTTTGTCGGAGGTCTCATAGGTTCGTGCCAGACTGCCAGTATGGTTTGTCATTTAGTAATAGATGAACCACTCAGATATGCATTTTGATTCTTGAATTTACTGCCTCTTATAAGACTTATTTTTGCAGGTTCCACAGTGGCAGCATTTTGCTACCTGCAGTTCTTCCCGCCCCCATACTCTACTGATGGTAACGTCTTCACCTTTTCGCAACAATTTACATGTCATTTTCTTGTTTGTGTTTCTTCAGAGCAAAGGTCCGGCCTTCATTCTCTTACAAGATGCAAGACGTGTGAGTGATTTTTTTTAATCATGTCCCAGCGTTCTTAATGACAAAATCAATCACCGAATATCTGTTGCATTTGTCTAAAAACAATTAGAATACTTTAAGGTTACAACACAAAGAAGTTCGTCTGCCATGTTTTGATCTCAGATGGTGACTATAAGTCATCAGTGGAAATTTGGAAGATTAACTAGGTAAATATTTAATGAATCCCTACTACCTTTCTTAACCCTCGGTAAACAATGATTAGATCTAGTTGCTTTGCCACTTGACCCATTTTTGATACTCCACAAACATGAATTTTTTTAACATTCGATGAACTAGGGCAGAACAGTTTAGATATTATATGTTATAAACAAATTCTGCTCTAAAGATATGGTGTCTTTGATGCCACATCATATGCTTATAAGGAAAAGAGAAGTTGATGAAGAAGGTTGACGTCTATGGTCCCGCATGGGTTCTATCTGTGCAACAGAATCTTCCCTTGACATTTTCTTTCCTCTTTGTTTTGTCTTTGCTTTCTTTAAGTAGAAATTTCCTAACAGAATCTTCCTGATATTTTTTTCACTCGGCACCAACTCTCAGCCAAGACAATGTGAAAAAGAGTTGAATATGGGCTTTCTCAGTCGAGTCATCTGATATAGACAGGTTTACCATGACAAATGGAGCGAATTCAAATGCTAACAGCAGACATGTGGCTAGAAAGAACGGGAACCCAATCATAAAGAACTCCTAACGCACATAAAGGTGATAATGAGGATGATGAAAATAATGAAAACAAGGGAGAGAATAACCCTGAGACAGTGACTGACAGAGCTGATCATCTTCTCGCAAATAGATAAACTTCGGAAAAGAAATGATCAATTGTTGTTATGTGTTTGTGTGTCCCCCTCCCCGAGGGCAGATTTGTCATTTTTCTGTTTTTTTTATCTTGTGCTGTACTCTTCAGGGGTATTATGAGAATAGGGTGTGAGCTATGTAACAAGGACACCGACACGGATACACGGTGTCCAACACGGCAACCTAAAAACATCCGATACGGAGATACGTCCGTACATATCTTTATTACAATATATTAACATATATGGATGCTTAAAATTATTAATAAAATAACAAAAAATAGAAAATAAGGCAGAAAATATTTATTAGTTTATTATTATATGGAGGATAGAACACACCAACCCGCTTTTAGAAATCAATTTTATATTAAAAATTACTAAAACAATGGGTGACACAGCCATAAGTGTCCAGATGTGTGTCGGGAAGTGTTGACACGCATGTCTGGGTGTCGAGGTGTCCGACACGGCAAAACCCTAAAACTGTAGTGTCCTTGTTACATAGGGTGTGAGAGAAGTAATAAACTTTCATACCTATTTCCTTCTCTTTCTCTTCTTCTTTCTTCTCTATTTTTCTCTCTTCTTTTTTTCCACACATTAACTAGAACCACGTCAACCAACTTGGTATCAGAGCAGGGGAGATCCAAATCGACAAGTTGACAGTCTAAGGCGAAGGGGGACTACTGACGTCATCATTCGTATGGTTGACATCAACAGTCGTATGGACACTTCTCACCTTCACGGGTCAATGATTTTGGATTTTGATAGAGCTTGATTTTAGAGATTTTTTATGTCATGTTTTTTGTGAAGTATTCAAGGTTTTATGCAATTTTTGGTGAAAAATTTAGAAAAATCCTGCAAAAATCCAGATCTGATATAATTGGAGTTTGCGATTTGTGTGGATGTTTTATGAATGGTAAATAGATAGTGGATGGGTAGTTTTTTTTATAAAGGAACATCTTAGAAGTGATTTGGATCTATTCAATAAAGTATTGAAGTATCCATGAGGGTTTCTTTCCTCCACATTTACTGCCCCTACTATTGTGGATAGCACATATGTGCTATTTTCTTTGTTTTTCTGCACTTTTTTACCTCTATGACGCTGCTTAGTAGCTTTGGGACTTGTTTGTTGTGATTGCTTAGAAGGTTGAGTGTATACTCTTTGCTCTATTCGCGGATGTTAGTTTAGTGTGTTTGCCCGCCATCTATTTGTTAAAAAATGTCTGAAGTAGACCGACCCTCTAGAAGTGCTAACTCTCCAGTTATGGAGACCTTGCTTAGCCCTCCAGTTGATACCTAGGTCTATGTTTCCACTAGACCTAGAGGAGGGGTTGAAAGGTCTGATTTAAAATTTAAAAATTATTTAAATTAGGTCAGTGATTTGGGATCCTATCACATGCATCTACTGAACGGAAGCAAATCAATCTGATCAATTTTAATCCAAATATATCAAATATAAACAATCAACAAATAGGCACACGATATTTTTACAAGAAAAACCCAATCGGGAAAAACCTCGGGACAACATCCTGTGAAAAACGATGCACTAATAGAAGTACAAACCGTTACCCACAGAACCGACTTCACAAACTAAATCCAACTTGGTCCACACACGAGCTCCAGTCGTCGCTTTATTGCTTGGTCTTGTATCTTCATGCCTCGAACCGCACAAGCATGCCTTCAGGACAAAGTTCTTGAGTTGATTTGGAAGTATACCAAATCACGCTTACTCACTATCACGAGTACGCACCCAACACAATGGACGGAGCACACAATCACTAACTTCAATTCGGTCTCTACCCGATCACACACTCGAAAGAATCGAGGAACAAGAAACAATATACTTTCTAGGTCATACTAAGAACAAGATAAGTTATGGGGTTCTTAGGAGATCAAGCTTGAAGAATAAAAAATAATGTATCAAAATCTCAAACTTGAATCATCAATGGAGGCGTAGGAGACTCTAGGGTTTCTTCAAGCTTCCTTAGGGCTCTTTTAGGCTTTTGGAGAGATTGGGTTTTCACCTAAATAAGTCATATATATATAATAGAAGACCTTTACGAGTTTTAGTAAGAGGTTGAGTCAAAATAGAAAATTAAATTGATTTTCAAAACTTCTCTCGCGCAGTCCGATCGATCGGTCAACATGTCCGATTGATTGGGCTATGTGTCCAATCGATTGGAGAACACTCAAGAGTCTCAAAATTGGTTCCAATTGAAACACTGGCAGAAAAACTTTGGTTCGATCGATTGGCCATCCTATCCGATCAATTGGGCAAAAGTCCAATCGATTGGGCTATCGATCGGGAAGGTCCAACCAATCGGACTGTTGATCGGGCAAGTCCAATCAATTGGGCAAACAGTCCAATCAATCAGACAGACAGTCTAATCAATTGGGTAGATAGTCCAATCAATTGGACTTATGCAGATTTGCACAAAAACCTTTATTTTTGCCATGGGACTCAACCACAAGCTCAAGTACACTTAGAGAATTAAAATATCAAATTAATCACCTATAATCTATAAGGTCTCTAAGTCACTTACCAACCTAAATGTGTGATCGAATGAAGCTTTAAATCTTCAAATGAAACTTTATGGTCTTCTGGCAGTCTTGAGTGATGAAACCACCAACACACTCTCTAATTTAACTACCAACACACTAGGATGGTTACAACTCAATGTTTTTGTCATACAGAATTAGCCAATACTAAAATCTAAACCTTACAAACCCTCTAATAGAAAATAGGTGATTAAAAACTCCTCTATAATGATGTGGTTGCTCCACTCAATGCAACTACATATTAGTGGAAATTTTTTGTTCTTGAAGACTAGTAAGGAAATATGGGATGTTGTGGCCCAGATATACTCCGGGTGGATAACGTGGCTCGAATATATCGGCTTCAGCAAGACATAGCCCACCTTATTTAGGGAGAGAAGACTCTTGCAACATATTATGGAACCTTATGTCTAATGTGGAAGGAACTTGACCACTTTCAGGACTTTACACTTGAAACTCCTAATGATGTGATTAAGTATGGTGCCCTAGTTGAAAAGCGCAGAATATTCCAAATCTTTGTTGGTCTGAATGTTGAGTATGAGCAGTCTTGTGTTCAAATTCTTGGGAAGAAGAGTGTTCCTTTTTTGAGCCAAGTATTCACCTTACAGAGTGAAGAGAGCATGAAGACTGCCATACAAACCCCTGATCCACATGAGAGATCTGCCTTCTTCTCCAACACTAGTAGGGGTGGAAGAGGTGGTCGAGGCAGAGGTAGAGGAAGACTTAGTCCCATGAACAATGATGACAATGAAAAATTGAGGTATGAATACTGTGGAAAGATAAGACACATCAAGAAGACTTGTTGGGATCTCCATGGTCGTCCACAGTGTACATATACTGGTATTGTTAAAGGCAACCGTCTTACTGGAGGCTCGAGTGCTCATCCTGCTTCTTCAACTGGTTCTACATCCTCCCCTCGACTGGCCCAACATCTTCCCTTACTACGATACCGGAATGAGACTTTCAGATGCTTTATGTTCCAGATTGACACAACTCCCACAACCTCGTCATCGCTTGCCTTACAAGTACATCGGCCTCTACCTAAAGTGCATTTGCCTTCTCTACCAGGTCCTCTTGGATCATTGATTCTGGAGCATCAGATCATATGACTGGTAAGCCGTCATTTTTTCCTCCTATCTAGTGACCTCTATTAGGGAGAAAACTAGAATTGCATATGGGACTCTCTCTTTAATCTCAGGGAAGGGCAATGCTATTGTTCTCCTTCTATGTCTCTTACATCTGTCCTCCACATGCCTAAATTTGCTATTCCGCTTCTTTCTGTTATTAGTATTACCAGATTCATGAACTATGGTGTCACTTTTTTCTTTTCTCATTGTGTTAATCAAAATTTGGTAACAAAGAGAACGATTGATAGTGGTGATGAGGAGGGCGGCCTCTACATGTTGGATGGATCCTCTTCAATGATCCAAAAAATCAGTCATGTTATGAGAGTTGTGGTGGTGGTGTTAATGATGTAATGCGTTGGCATCAAAGATTAGGACACTCTTTGTTTTTGCTAATGAAAAGAACTTTACCTCATTTGTTTAACACCAGTAGTGAGAATCTTCATGGTGAAGTTTGTGACCCTGCCAAACACTATAGATCTTCTTACTCATCTCATGGAAATAGAAGTTCTCTCTTTTGATATTGTTCTTTGATGTTTGGGGTCTTGCAACGATCACATCTTTATTTGCTTATCAATATTTCGTTACATTTGTTGATGATTATTCCCATACTACCTGGATATTGTACATCAAACTTCTTGTGTTAAAACTCTAGAACAAAATGGAGTTGTTGAGAGAAAAAATCGGCATGTGCTTGAGATGGCTCGCTTTCTGTTGTTTACATGCTGGTTCCTAAAATTTTCCGGGGTGAAGTTCTCATTGCTGCATTCCTCATGAACCATATGCCATCTCGCATTTTAGATTATAAAACTCTCCTTTATCATCTTTCTTCTCAACATTCTCCATTCCCCATTCCTCCCAAGGTCTTCAGTTGTGTTTGTTATGTGCATGTTCACAAATCTGACCGTACCAAACTCGATCCTAAAGCTCTCAATGCATTTTCCTTGGTTACTCTCCGACTCAGAAAGGGTACAAGTGCTACCATCCCCCTACTCGAAGGAAGTTGGTATCCATGGATGTCATTTTTCCATTTTTTCTTCCTCGAAGTCTTTTCTTCAAGGGGAGTATAGGAGTAAAGAGAAGTCTTTTTCTTCTTCATTACAACTTCCGGTCCTTCCTTTCATATTTGATCTTGTTGGGTGTGATGGTGATGTTGTTGGGCGTGATTGTGCTTGTCATTCTATGCGTCAAGAACAGAGAAAAGGAGTTCCAAGTGCACTTGAGATGTGGAAGGAAATGAAAAGTCTGTTTCCCGATAACCTAGATACCTAGAAGGGGGGTTGAATAGGTATTCAAATTAACTAATTAGACTAAGAACCTAATTCAAATTACTGGGCAAGGTAGGTTGGAATCATATGCATTCGCTATTCACAAGGCGCGAAAATATAAAGAATCAACAAACCACAACACGTAATTTTTACGTGGAAACGTTAGCCAAGGAAAACCACGGGAGCATGTCTAAACGGAATGTATCACTAATTGAAAAGCTATGAGTACACAAGTTACCTACGCAGTACCGTTTTCATACAGCATACAACCCTCTAGGCCAATTACCAGTGCGTCCACGTCCTCTAGCTCCACGTGTCGAATCTACGAACACCCTTCCAATCACAATTCATTTGCCACTGTTTTAGTTTGGTATGCCCCAAACCTACCGTCGACCGGTACACCCTGATCTTATTCTCACTCACCAGTCTAGCCCCGGAGGTGAAGGATTCAGTACACCTTGACTCCTAAATGTTGCTCAAAAGTGTTGAGTCACACGGGGTACTCTCTGGCTTACTAGGTTGGGTTTCTAGTTGGTAACCTAGGTAAAGGTATAGATCAAGCCAGAAGCTATGATCAAGGGAAGAGAAAACCTTACATGAAATGAAATGACTTATTGGGTTTTGCTCTTCAGAGGGACAACTCTATATGGCTCTGATAGCTTGAGTGTAGTTTTATAATGTTGTGTTGTGTTTTCTAAAGCCCAAAGGAGGCTCTATTTATAGAAGAGTTGAAACCATAGGTTGAACAAGTGATGGGGATACGAATCCTAGATTTGACTTTGAACTTTTCTATGTAGGTCCAATCGATTGGTCTAAATGTCCAATCGATTGGACTGCTCCGTGGGTTTTTTTGTTTGTCAGTCCAATCGATTCCACATCAGTGTCCAATCGATTGGACTTTTGGGAAGTTTTGTCCCGTAATGTCCAATCGATTGGAGTTTGTGTCCAATCGATTGGACTTCCTCTTAGTTCAGATTTTTAAAGCCTCTTTTGGCATGAACCTAAGTCTTGTCCAATGACGAAGTTTAGCCAAGTTTACTAAGCAATATTCTACTTCTAAGGCCACTAAGTCACTTACCTTCCTATGTGAGTGGGCACGATCTTAAATGAACAACAGAACGGTTCCTCAGATGAATCAGTTTTCAATCTTCTGAGTCTTCGATCTTCGTCTTTTAGTCTTCAGGCAGTCAATGAGAGATGCGTATCACGACATTCTCAAGGCCTCACTAACACTCGTAGGAAAAGTTATAAACATGTTTTATGTCATACGGAATTATGCCAACTAGAATATGGATATATTCCTTACAAGAAAGTACCCATTGAAGTCACATTTCACGTGCACTGCCAAGAGACCTCTCCCAATCCATTCAATTTAGGTAATGCTCCTCATATCTCTCATGTTAATGGCCATTATCATATAACTCCTTGTATTCTTCATATCATGCTTTTGCTATTTCATTGTCTTTTGGGTCTATCCTTGTAGTATCTCAAAGTCTCTTTCCCAACCTAAATGAAAAGATGCAATGGCAAAAGAAATCGTGCTCTTGAAAAAAATGACACTTGGGAGTTTGTGGAGTTACCAAGTAGAAAAGAACCAATGGGTTGTAAATGGGTATTCAATGTGAAGTGCAAGTCAAATGTTCGGTAGAAAGATACAAAGACAGTCTTATCGTCCAAAGGGTATACTCAAATCTAAGGAGTAGACTGTCAAGAGACATTTGCTCCAGTGGCCAAGGTGAACACCATTAGAGTTCTCCTATCTCTTGCTGCTAACCAAAATTGGCCTCTCCAGCAATTTAATAAGAAGAATGCCTTCCTTCATGGAAATTTGGAGGAAAAGATGTATACGAGGATACCCCAGGTGTGAATTTTCCATTAGCTAAAGGAAAGGTGTGCAGATTGAAGAAAGCTCTCTATTGACTAAAACAATTCCCACGAGCTTGGTTTGTAGATTCAGCGAGCCATGCAAAAATATGGGTATTTACAGAGTCTAAGCTGATCATACTTTATTCACCAAACAATCAAGGAAACATAACTGCTTCTATTGTGTATGTGGATGACATTGTGATGACTGAGAGTGATCAAGAGGAGATGTCTCAGCTGAAGTATCTACTTGCAAAGGAGTTTGAAATTAAAGATATCGGAAACTCGAAATACTTTCTTGGGATTGAAGTGTCTAGATCCAAGAAAGGGATGTTTATCTCATAGACAAATATGTTCTTGACTTGTTGAAGGAAACAAGTATGGTGGGTTGTAAACCCATAGAGACACCCATTGAACAAAACCGTAGACTTGGTGATGACACTGGACACTCATTGATTGATGTTGGTTGATATCAAAGATTTGTAGGGCGGCTCATCAATACCTCTCTCATTCAACTGGACATAGCCTAAACTGTGAGTCAGTTCATGCATGCACCAAAGACCACTCGTCTAAAAGCCACATATTGGATCTTACGTTATCTCAAATTTACTCCTAGAAAAGGTCTCTTATTTGATTCACATGGTCATTGATGTGTTAAAGCCTATACTAATGCTGATTGGGTTGGTTCTGTGACAGACATGCGTTTTACATCAGGGTACTATTCATTTGTTTGGGGTAATTTAGTGACATGGTAGATTAAGAAGCAGTCTTTAGTTGCCAGATCTAGTGCTGAAGCTGAGTTCAGATCGATGGCTCATGGAGTGCATGAACTGGTGTGGTTGGGAATGCTCTTAAATGAACTTGGATTTCTAGTTTAGGGTTCGATGAACTTGTACTGTGATAACAAGGCAACCATTAGCATTGCTCATAATCCAGTTCAACGTGACAGGAAGAAACATATAGAGGTTGATCGAATTTTTATTAAAGAAAAATTGGATTGTGAACAAGTGTGCACTCCCTGTGTGAAAACTGAAGACCAACTTCCTGACATGCTCACAAAAGCAATCCCTGGTTCTCTCTTTCATAGTATGTTGGGCATAGTATGTTGGGCAAGTTGGGCATGTGTGATATCTATACCCCAGCTTGAAGGGGAGTATTGTGTGTGTCTGTTCTCCTCCTTGAGGGCAGATTAGTCTTTTGTCCATTTTTTATCTTGTGTTGTACTCTAGGGGTATCGTGGGAAGCCCTCTTTTACATACTGTGAGAGAGGTGATAAACTCTCATACCCCTTTTCCTTATTTTTCTCTTCTTCTTTCTTCTCTAATTTTTTCTCCACATCAACCAACTATTGCCTCCTCAAAATTTTTGAGCACATTTTGGGAGAGCACAACCATTTTTTGATGTGTGAAGTAGTCCACAAGCCACCAATGGCAATGACCAAAGCGATCACCATGATCACATCATTTGATGTTATGGATTGGAAAATTCTATTACAAATCTCTAAGGAAAGCTTAACCCTTGTTTGTTATTGGAAAGGTTTATTAGAATGGGTGATTACTTTGTGGAATGTAATGTTTGGTTTTCCAAGAAAAAACCCAAGGGTCTAACACAAGTTTGGTGGCAGAACATTAAAGAGAGCTTCTAAGTAGTTGGGGAACCTCCTATTGGCATGTGGGAGGAAATGAAGGAAGACTGAAGGAACGCTTTCTACCTATTGACCACGAAGAAAGTCTCTTCAAAATGTTGTGTTAGCTCCGCCAAGGTAGCAAATTGTGTTAAACAACCATTTACACCAAAAGATCGACCCTTTGGGGAAAGGCGAGACAACTATGTATACCAATGGGTCGTCGGGCTAACACAATATGTACGCATGCGGGAACAAATCATCTGCTAACACGCCCCCTCAGTGGGAATACACTCCGTTGGAGACTTGAACCCGCGACCTCTCAGGCCTTAAGGCTCTGATACCATTTACCCCAAAAGATCGACCTTTTGGGGAAAGGCGAAACAACTATGTATATCAATGGGTCGTCGGGCCAACACAATACGTGCACGGGAACAAATCATCCGCTTTGGTGGATGAATGTACCGATGAATCCCTTTAGTTAACTAAATGGAATTGGTTAATGGAGGCCAATGAGCAACAACAACCAGATACATAATGGTTGAAGCCCCAAATTTAGCGAGAAATGGTGACGATACACATATGGACTATTGAAGAAGCTTTCTAGACTGTCCTTAGGATTGAAGAGCAATATAAACAATTCGATTCACTTCAAATAGTGTCCATACCTAGTGGAGTATCGCCACAGTGGAACACTTCAATTATTGTTTGCAGTTTCAGGAGTGAACCTACTCCAAGCCATACTAACCAGATTGTAAAATGCAATGTTGCTTCTACCTCGGAAGACAATTTAATCAAGGGTAAATCAATTGCATTTGGTCAAAATCAAGGAGAAAATGAGGATATCAAGTGCTACAGATGCGCAGACGCATAGCATTTCATTGCTTAACCAAGGGATTATACTTCCCTGGTGGAGAACACGAAGGAGAACCTGTAGAAAATGTCGAACAAAACAATTGTAAAATTGTGAAGCGGAAGAGCGTGATTATGAAAATCCAATGAACAAACCTTGTTACTTGTTGCATTCTAACTCTACCAAAGAGTAGCAAGGAAGATAGCTTTGATGCAATATTTTTCACACAAGCATAGAGGGTCGGGGTAATACTGTACTCTCGTTATTGATAATGGCAGCAACAAAAATATTGTTTAAGCTGAAATGGTGGACAAGTTGAAGCTAAAGATAGAATGTCCCCCACATTCTTGCAAGGTTGCGTAGGTGAATGACTGCACTACTCCAGGGGTGACTCGCTGCCTAGTAAATTACTCAATGAGGAAGAACGATTCTGACTCAGTTTCTTATGATATCACTCTAAACAGAGGCTTGTCACTTGATGCTTGGAATGCATTGGTTATATGACTTAGAGTGTACAATATAGGGCTTTTTTCGCAGCCCTAAATCAGTCTCTACATATGGGGCACATAACTGAAGAATTTAACTACCAAAATCGACTTATAGAGCCAAAATAGATAAATAAATAAAAATGTGTGTGTGTTTATTTACAACACTGACCTTCATGCTCACGCATATTGCATGGAGCTAAACATTATGTGGACTACTAGGTCTAAGAGCCGTAGTTTGTGAGGGCTGAAATAGCAATTTGCAGGAGTTTAAAATCGTTCTTTTCAATAGCTGAATGATTTATTCTTAGAAAAATGTAATTCTGGTTTTCTTCTTGGAAGGAACATTGAGATTGAGAACTCATATGCGAACCTGAAATATATGGTTGAGGAATCTCCTCATATAAATGAGTAGATCACATGTGTCTTCCATTTGTGCAATTAGATAATGACGAAACAAGTTTCCGATTTTCACTGTTAATGAAGTAAGCCCAACCTTGTTCAAAACTCCAAATCAAAATAAGACAGAAGTTTTGGGTTACCTTTCTGTCACTATAGTTATGCGGGTGTGTTTATGTTAACGAGTGGGCAGGACTCCTAAAACTGGATTGCTTCTTTTCTTGCTTAATTTGTTTCATTCTTGACGAAATTTTTCAACTCCCTGTACTCCTGAGTCTGCTTAATTGGGTCCTTGATTTCCTGGCTTGTAGGTTGGGGGCCTTATGCATATTTCCAGATGTTAGAGGAGTCGTGTGCCACTGCAGAACCAACCAATGCTGTGAATGCTCTCAATGTGCAGGGAGTGCAACAACAAGCTGGACAAAGCAACCATGTATTTATGGGATTGAATGAAGCACATGACTCTAGCCTGGATGAAATGGAATCTGGGAGGAGGTAATTTTGTATATCTTGTACTTTTTCCTAAGTCGAAGTCCTGCTATAACTACCTTAGAGTCATGTATACACGTAAGTGACAATTTTCCTCATCAACTGCACCCGCTTGACAAGAAAAGACCCATGCTTAATCATGGTTGTTAAAAGGAAGTAATCGTGCATCGGTTAATGAGTTAAGAAGCACACATGTTCGGTGAACTGAGAAATCTGAAAATTTTTGCTAATTCTACAATAATCAACCAAAAGAAAAAGGAGTGCTATATGCAGTAAGAATTGTTAGAATGGCATGTTAGAATATCCTGTCTTTCTATTTTTTATCAAATAAATACCAATTTCTTAAAATATAGTTCTGTTTATCTTTGAAAAATGACTAAAGATAAACCCTCGTAAGATTCTAAACATACATGACTTTTGCAATCGTGGTGCAAGAATACAACTGATCTTGGATTTTTAATCCCGTCTTGGTTTGTCTCCATGTCCGCAAGCATCATGGCTTCAGTGTTACCCCATAGCATACCTAGAAAAGACCAAAAGAGATGATGAGCTTCTATTATCATTTTATTATTATGATCATTATTCTTATTATTAAGCTATGAGAAAACACAGAAGCCAGGAAGTGATGGTGCCACTACTGCAGAACATCTCGAACGAATGAGTGTGGTGGCTATATTTAAAGCATAACTCTGTGTGGGCGGACATTGTTGGTGAATTGGCATTTTTATTCAGTGGTGAGATCCATCAATCCTCCTCACGATAGAAAGAAGAGATGGCAAGGTCTAGAGAAGAGAACGCATCACATAGCATGCCCCTAAGGGAAAGGCTGACATTGTGGTGACTTAACCGTTTTTCACATACATGGAAAGCGAGGCTCGTAAAAGGGAAGGAGACTTAAGGTCATAAAATGAGGAAACTGAAGAATATCAGTAGATGAAAACAGCTGAAGTTGATTGTATGTGTTTGTTTGTTTGCGTGTTCAAGGACGTAGAATGTCATGGCTTTGGCAGGAACCTTGTACAATAACACGATAGGATGATGACATCTCATGCTTCCTTTATATTTTTATTTAATTGTTATTTTCAAATTAAAATAATAAGTGCTTTAAAAGTGTCATCATCAGCAGCAAAATAGCCTTATCTCGACTATTTGGGGTCAGCTATGCAAATCATGTTTCAACATTCCATGTATGTGTATATTGATTTATTATTTGCAGATTAAAATGCATAAAGAAAATGTGTGTGTATAAGGATATCATGACTTTCACGCCAAGTTTTTCTAATTGTTCACTAGACTGTTATATAAAGGGTAGAATTATCAATCTACTTGTGTCCAGATGTGCTTGACCAAATTGGTCTATCTGAGCATTCAGGGACTGCCACCTATGCAAGGTTGGTACAGTAAAATCGAAACACCAATAAGGATTGCTCATTTGTCCCAAGAAAGCTGTGGACAGAACAAGGATCGACACATTTACTACAGTTATAGAAGTACCTTTTAAGTGTGAAAGGAAATATTGAAACAATGTTACTTGTAAAGATCTGAAGGACAAATACAATAAGTGAATAAACAGAGGGAATTGATACTACAGAAAAGTAGTGAGAAAACATGCTGCTATGAGTGTAAAATGTGCTTGAAGTAAACCACAGTCCAAAAGGAATCCTGACACCTCCTCACCTCAAACGTCCATTTCTCCTAACAACTATTTCCTTCATGTGGCAAGTCAAAATTGAACAGTGGGACAACTGATCAATTGGTTGGAAACACGGGGATATATGTTCACATCCAATTTCGTCCCAAACGGGTGCAGTTTGAGAACAATTTTGTGCAACAGAGATAATGGAAGGACTCTTCAAGATGAGCATAGCAATCAGTATAGATATCTCAACCAACCCCTTTATATCTTCAATTGCATATCTTGGTATGAGAGGGATGGGGAGCCCTGATTTCATTACGGTTATCGATAATATCTTGCATTTTATGGACCAAACTTCATGATTGAGAAGAAGCTTTGAACTTAAGGAGATTTTGCTGGGGATACCATCCGTTGAATGGGTTTCAGGGTGTTTATCGTTTGGACCCAAACAGTTTTGCTGAAGGTATTTGGATGTTGTCACCCAAACAAAGTCCTGGTTCCTGCACCGTCTCACTCTCCTTGTATTATTGATGCAGTCATTGAGGCCAACCGCATGTGACAACTGTGGATCCCTTCTGCTATGGGCATTACAATCTTGCTTGTAGATGCCAACAATGACAGGAACTCCATCAGTTTACAGAAATGTGTATCCAGGTTGGTTTGGAGTTGGGGACTGTAACCTGATCTCTAGTTTGGATGAACAGTCGGGTGGCTCAAATCCCAGATTATCCAGCGTTAGGACTTCATATATAAAACATGGAAGGGTTTCACGAGTCCCAAGTGTACTTGGATCAACAAGAATTCATGGTGCTAATCAAGGAATGATTGGATAGAGCCCAAGCGAATGGTGACTGGTGCAGTGCCCATCCCCATGTTGTGTTCACCATCTTCCTCGTATCGAATCTGACAATAGCCCCTTACTTGTCAGCACTAAAGGTACGTCTCCACTTTTGGAAAAACTTTTTATTTGAGCATATTTGGTTTTCCCACGAGTCTGCAGCACACAATACATGCTTGCTTCTCGTTTAAGACTTTCTTGACTTCTGATTATCCTTGTTCCAATCTATTAGGCATGCATAACGCATTGGAAAACTAGAATACAAATGCTTTTGGCAACCTATTTTCAGATACAGACACATATTCTGGAATTTTTTTATATCCGTGGTACCTTGCCCGTAAAGGATCAAACTTCCATTGGAATCTGATCGCATATTCAAATAACTCCATCTCCTCCAACTAGAAGAGACTCTTTGTGACCAAAAATCCAGCAAAATTCGTGTGCAGAGATAAAAATACAATTTTTTTCCATGCTTCAACAGTTTGTAGACGTAGTCATAATAGAAAATCTGTCCATCGTGATGAAAATGGGACCTGGATATCCAATCTTACAGAGATTTCTTGGCTTGTGAAGTCTGGTTTTCTTCATTTATATTCCTCCTCTACTCCTAGTGGACGTGAATTCTTTCATCACCTCAACCCATTTATCACAGTTGAAGACAATAGATCTCTTTTCCACCCTATCTCAAATCTGAAGTTAAAGAGACCTTTGGTGTATGGCAGTGGGGTCGGATGGATACCAAGGTTTAATCTTACATCAATTTTGGGATTTGTTTGAGGCCAAAATACGTAATCCGATCAGGGATTATTTTCAATCGATCATCATTCCAGACTCCAACTTTACATATATGACTCTCATTCCCAAACAACTTCACCAAGAGAGAGTGTCTCATTTCCAACTCATAAATCTTTGGAATGCAATTATAACATCTTGAGCAAGATCCTTGTGTGTAGAAACTTAAGACCTTTACTCCCTAAGTTAGTTTCCTCTTCTCTGATCAGATTTGTTCCTTTTAAGAATATCTCTAACAATTCCTATCACTGTCAATAAGATATTTCATACTTTTCGAGGAAAAAAGAAGGAAAATCTGGATGCATGGCTGTAAGCTTGATCTTAGACTAGCCTATGATAGGATGGAATTGGATTTTATAAGAGAATGAGGGTTTGCCAATTGTTAGATGGACAACATAATGTATTGCATTACATCGAGGTCTATGTTGATTCTAATAAATGGCAGTCCTACAGAGTCTTTTTATCCTGAAGGAGGTCTGCATCAAGGGGATCCATATCCTTTTATATCTTCATCATTTTTCCTGAGGCCCTAACTTCCTAACTCTCCCTCGTTTTGCCATTAAATATTGCCGAAAAATATCTCCCTTCTTCTATACAAATGACATATTTATATTTGGTAGGGCTGACCTCAGGAACTAAAGAACTAAACACCATATCATGCAATCTTTAACTAATCTATCCAACTAAAAAGTCAGCTTAATATATCTAGAATGTATTTCACTCCTAATCTCCCTCGTTGCCTCCAATGCTTGGTCAAAATTTGGTAACTTGATCTGAATTGCACACTTCAACTGCTCCAATTCTGAGTATTCTTCTTTGCAACCAAGCGTGGACAACTAGTGGGTACCTGCCAAAGGCACTCCGAGCTCAAGTCGGTGGGTCATATATGTCTTAAAGTCAGGTTAGATGAAAAGGATGAAAAAGATAAAGAGAATAAGAGAGAGTGAAAGTTGGTCCAACACCCACGCAGGTTGTCCTTTTTATATTATTATTAAAAGATAAAATTACAATAATCCCCTATATATATAAAACTAGTGGGTGCCCCGTGCCATCGGCACTCCTCGACAAAGAATTTGCCAAATTCAGGTGAGTGGCGGAGATCCACCGTCCATTTGGGGGAGGATTAGAGGAGGTATAAGTAGGGAGACAACCAATGTGTTTTGTTATATAGAATAGTAAATGGCCCATGCCCACGGCACTCTCCGACAAAAGCGTTTGTAAAAATTGGGTGCCTTCGGCACTCAAACAGTATAATGGACTGGGGCGTTACCGTTTTTTCCATTACAACGGCTGTTATAACAGATTGTAACGCATAGAGGGAGAAATAGTAAAATAACAGAAATAACAAAAAATAATAGTGTTGAAATTCAAATTTTGAATAAATTGAGGTCAAATTAGGCGGATTGAGTGGCTGAAATCTAAGCGTCCACATTAGATCGATTGATTTGATCTCAACCACTCTTTATCTAACCGTCCACATTAGATGGATGGAAAAGATAAGAGAATACAACTGAGTTGTCTTGCTATATGCGTGGGTGGTCCGTGCCCGCGGTACTTTCCGACAAAGTGTTTGTCAAAATCGGATGGGAGTTAATCTCAGCCATCGATATGAAGCATAGTGGATCTCAGACACTCATTATTGAAGCCATATAAGATAAGAGGGGTATAAGACAACCACTGTCACTTGTTATATAGATAGTGGGTGGCCAGTGCCCACGGCACTCTCCAACAAAGCGTTTGTCAAAATTGGGTGTGAATGGCTGAGATCCACCATCTATTTGGGGGATAAGATCTCAGCCCTTCTTTATCTAAATAGATAAGAGGGTGTATAAGTGGGGAGACAACTTCCCTGTTTTGTTATATAGATACTCAATACTCCCCTCAAGCTGGAGTGAAGATGTCAATCAAGCGTAGCTTGACCAAACTGAATCGTAACAAAGTAGGTCCAATTTCTTTAGTAAACATATCGGCAAGCAGGCATATAGATCTAACAACAAATATAGAGATAATGTCAAACTGAACCTTTTCTCTTAGAAAATGGATATCGACCTCAATAAGCTTTGTTCTTTCATGAAGAACAGAATTACAAGCAATCATAATTGCAGCTTGGTTATCACAGTAAACAGATGTCGAATTTGATGGAGAGAAGCCACACTTAGAAAGAAGAGATCGCAATCATAAAATTTCACAAGCACTTTGGGCTATGGTCTGATAGTCAGCCTCAATTGAAGATTGGGAAACATCATTCTGTTTCTTGCTCTTCCATGTAACAAGATTATTGCCATGAAAGATATAAAGGCCTGAAATAGACTGTTTATATGTAATAGAACCAACATAATTAACATCAGTGAAACAGGAGATAGATGGCTGGCCAAAATCAGTCTAGAATATCCCAAGTCTAGGATTAGACTTGATATATTAAAGAATCTGGTAAATTATATCCAGATGAGATGTGTGTGGTGCATGCATGAACTGACTAACCACACAGTGAAAGTGATGTCAGGTTTAGTGTTCGTTAAGTAGATTAGACGACCAACCAGACGCTAATAAGAAGAAGGCTCAAGAAGTAGATCACCGAGATCAGCTTGTAATTGATGATTAGGATCCATATATAAGAGCGTGAGCATGTCGGCATCCTAACATTCTTGTATCCTTTAACAAATTAAGAGTACTTTCTCTACGAGAGATATATCCTTTTTTGAACGGGCAACTTCAATGCTCAGAAAATATTGTCGATGTCCCAAATCCTTCGCATCAAAGGCACGACTCAAATCCTTTTTTACCTTAAAAATAAACACAAAATCATCCCCAATGACGATAATGCCATTGACATACACCGACACAATAGTGCGAAGTCCATTACTACCATGAATGAAACATGTGTGATATGAGTGACAACGAGAGAAGCCCATAGCAAGAATGACCACACTAAATCTCTGAAACCAAGTGCATGGAGATTGCTTTAACCCATAAAGAGATTTGAGAAGGCGACAAACCTTCCTAGAATACCCCATCTGAAGTGGAAAACCAGGTGGAGGATCGACACACTTCCTCACTCAAATGACCATGAAGAAAAGCATTCTTCACATCTAGCTGAAAGAGTGACCAATGATATTGTGTAGCAAGAGAGATGAGTACACGAATAATATTAAGCTTGGTAACCAGCGCCCATTGCCCCAAAATCTAAACTCGAGCCTTGTAAGCCATCTTCCCGACACTTGATAGTGAACACCCATTTGCATCCAACAGTATTCTTTCCAAGAGGGAGATCAAAGTTCTATTTTTCTAAAGAGCCTCCATTCAGTTATCATGGCAGAAGACCAAGAAGGATGACGAAGTGCCTGTGTCATAGACCGAGGAATAAGATGAAGTAGCAGTAAGGAAAGCTCTATAAGATGGTGAAACACCCTAATATGACACAAACTGAGAAATAGGATGAGCAGTAACACACCGCCGTGTACCTTTGCGAGGAGTCATTAGGAATCACATCAGGAGGAAGCAAAATGGGATTAGGGGGAGGTGGAGTGCCTGAAGAGGAAGATGGTGGCTGCTCAAAGGGGGATAGGATGCTTTTGATGATGAGAATAAACCAGTAACTCTCTAACAACAAATTGAATAGTTGATGGAACCATTGGTATAGCAGGAGTGACAACAAGTAAAACCAAAGACGATGATTTATTCTGTTGTGAACTTGTGACATAGTTGGAGATTCTTTCAAAATAGATTGAGAAGAAAAATAAGGAACATCCTCAAAGAAAGTAACATCGTGAGAAGTGAATATGCGACGTGACATAGGATCATAACAAGGATAGCCTTTGGACATTGTTGAATACCCAAGAAACAGAATGAATGGATTTATCTCCCAACTTGGTTCGTTGTGGACTGCGTACCTGAACAAAACAAGTGCAACCAAACACTCGACGCGCAAGAGCAAATAATGGGGTTTTAAAAGACTCATTGGAACATGACCACCGAGAACACGACTAGGAGTACAATTGATAAGTAATGTGGTAGTAAGAACCGTCATACTCCAAAATCTTTTGGGTACATTCATACCACGAAGACAACGAATATCAAGAACATTAGCATGGGGTTTTAGCAAGTAAATCCAAGTACACTTGTCAATAATCATAAATAAAAAGTAACATAACATTGATAACCATCAAAGGAAGAAATTGGGAGGGACTCCAAACATTAGTATGAATTAACTCAAACAATCCAACATATGCGCGCATACATGAAATATAAGAAGTATTTGTGTTTGGACAACTCACATGTAACACTGAAATTTATTAGTAGTTCAAGCTTGTTTAAAGTTTGGAAATAAAGAACATAAATGCTAAAAATTAGCATTTCATAGGCGAACATGCCATAAGGCTAAAGTGTCTGAATCAAATAAATAATGACGAGGGAAAATAGAATTAAGAGTTGTTGGTCGATCATCGCCAAAATAGTAGAGGTCATCCTTTTCATATCCCTTAAAAAAAATTCTCTTCTAATTCAGGTTCTGAAACACAATGATCAAGAAGAAAAATTATCGAACATTGAAGGGATTTGATTAATTGACTCACAGACAACAAATTAGTGGATAATTTGGGGAAATGTAATGCTGAAAAATTAGGTGAGAGAGTAACATTGTCCTTATTGGTGACGTGTGGAAGAACCATCAATCAGTCGGATATGACAATCAATGGAATAAGGTGCCATAGAAGTAAAGAGGTGTGACTCACCAGTCATGTGATCTGAGGCTCCTGAATCAATGACCCATGAGGGAGACATTGATCCAGATGTTCTGGCATGAAAGGCAAATGATGTACCTGATGAAGGATTAGAAGCATTGGGTGAAGATGAATGGGTCAATAAGCATTCCTTGATAACTGTTGCATATCAAAGAAATCTATGGTAGGAACTGTTTGACCCGTAGATTCAAGAGTATCAACAGTAGTAGCAGAATGAACTATAGAAGAACCAATACTGTTGTTGTGTGGAAGAAACCCAATAAGCTCGTAATATTTGGTCCTATCATGCCCAGTCCTTCCATAATGAGTGTAACTCAAATTACTACGGCCACGACCACAATTACTAGTCATATGACCACGAGTATCAAAAGGGACCACATCAGTGGCTAAAGTTGTATGCTCTGGAATAGTCGGTGATGGAGATAAAAGAATTGATCGACATCGCTCATCACTATCAATGGTAGCATAAACGGTGCATAGTGGAGGCAGTGGATCAACGACTGAAATATGTGTTCATAGTGTCTCAAACTCCCAACATAAGCTCATAAGAAAGGCATAAGTTTGCTAACACTCAATCCGTCGTAGAACAAGTTTTGTAGCCTCTCTTGCAAACTCAGATATGAGCTCACAGTTAGGGGTATCAATTTTACCTGATTTAACCGGAACCGAACAGGAACCGGAACCGAAAACACCGGTTCCGGTACCACATTTTTGGGAACTGATTAAAAAGAACCGGAACCGGAACCGAACCGGAAACTAATGGTTACGGTTCCGGTACTCAAATATGGAACCGAAACCGATAAGAACCGGAACCGAACCGATAAGAACTGGAACCAATACATAAATATAGTGTAAAAATTCTCATATTACCAAGATTGGACCCGTTAAACCCGAAATCGGAACCGGAACCGACAAAAACTACATAATCGGTTCCGGTTCTAGTACCATCACTTTGAGAACCGGAACCGATAAGAACCGGAACCGTTTGTTCCGGTTCTGGTCACCTTAGGAACTGAACCGGAACCGACCCGTTGACACCCCTACTCACAGTGACTCAATTCCTCCCATCAAGTCTGAAGATAACCATAATAATCAGCCATTGTACGATCTCCTTGGGACGCGTGAAAAATCTCACGAAACAATTGAAAGGTATGGGCATCATTCTGGGGATGTGCATACATCTCAAATAATGTAGCCAATGGGTCAGCCACATTGTCACGATACATAAACATCCTATAAATTCTTTTCTCCGTAGAGTTAAAAAGCCAACCAAGCACTATGCAATTATCCATTCCCTTTGAGGATACTTATCATCTTTAACATCAGGTTTAGGAACCGTGCCATGTAGGCTGTCATTTTTATATTTTTAAGAAAAGATTAAATTACAATAATGCCCTCAACTCATATAATCTTTCTTATGAATTGGGGGAGCTCGGATTCAGCCCATTATTCTGTGGAGAGGTCTTAGAAGTCAGGTTGAACAGTTTCAAATAAGGCCCTCTAGGGGTGATACGTGTACAACTCTGATGTCTTGTGCAATATTCAAGTTTGAATATATTCTACTGCAGGGTGGTTGACTTTTATCAGGTTGAGCATCACCTCCCTTGTTATGCCATGCAAGTTTTCAAGCTCCCATGATCTCTGATGCAGTCTCTAACTCAATTAAATAAGGTCTTCTCGTGGAACCAAGCTCAATACGATGAAGATCCATCCTATTGGTAGGGAAATAGTTCAAAGATCCATGAGAAAGTGGATTAGGGGTCTAGCTTTCTCAATAATTTAGCTCCAAGGAGCCAATGTGTACCTTGCTTCTAAATGTAACTGATGTAGAGATCCGAAATCAGAAAATTTCTTACCCCTTTTCGTCTTGGGTGATCTTGCCAAAATCGTTTGGGCACCCTTTTCGTAACAGCTTTGATGCCAGTTTACACAATCGTAGAGGTTTGGGAGAGGTGCTGAGGAGATGATTTTCTAAAGCTTGCATTAATCCTCAAATTGACATTATCTTGACTATCACACCACTAACCATCCTTTGGGAACTCTGGCTAGATAGAAACAAAAGAAGATTTGGCGGCAAGAGGTCTACCATCTCCTTCATTATTGAGAAAGTTTGGAAGTGGATTAAGGATATTAGCCATGTAGCTAAACCGTCTAAACAAGGCTTCGAGAAGTTAGGCATATTTTTCCTAGCCTCAATATTGAGGAATATAAGTTTCCTCCTAAGAAGCCTAAAATCTTCTCTTGGAAAAAATCGCTAGTGGGTTATTTCTCCTTGAACGTAGATGGAGCTTCATCTAGAGCTGGCTTTGCGAGTGGAGGTGGCATTATCAGAGATCACGAACGGAACCTTATTAACTCCTTCAGCTCTTTTTATGGTAAAGGCTCAAATAATACGGCGGAATTGAGATCCCTCCTAGATCGTGTGTCCTTGTGCAAGTGTACCAAGAGCTAAACCTTGCCATAGAAATAATATGGCGGAATTGGAGTAAAACTTGCCCGACCACCTGTGGTGTGGTATCTACCAAACCATAGGCAAGGTGCTTGCCGCGTGGCTTACGTACAGTAGCATAAACTCATCCTCTCCTCCTCCGGTAAACCTGCTAAGGTTTGGTGAGAGCAAAGGAGTGATTTCCTTTTTTCTCCTAAAAAAATTAAAAAAGGTAAAGTAACTCAGTTGCCTTTTACAACCTATGGATCTTTGCACCCAAATAATGCTCAAATTCATACAGTAAAAATCAACCCATAAAAATAACTTTAATCCAATGCTTAGAAATCACTGATCAGGTTTATTTCTAGTTTGTAGGTCCACCTATTGATTGGCCAAACATCCATACAGTCAGCGTCCACCAAGAGTGTGCCCCATGGCTCGTATTGTGCGTTGTGACCGAAGTTTTACCCCACCCGGGATTGGCCAAACCAAGGTTTAAAGGAGACTGTTTTAACGGTATAACAGACTGGGGGCGTTACTGTTAAAACGGATTGTAGCGGATGGGCAAAAATGAAAAAAAAAAAAAAAAAAATTTAACGAATTCAATTGAAAAAAAATGGAAAAATGGTGCTGATTTTTAAAATTAGAAATTTTGAAAAACGAAAAAAATGGAATTTAACGGAAATAATGGCCTTTTTTTCACAAAATTTTTTAACAGCCATCAAAACGAAAAAATGCCATTAATTTCTAAGCATCAAAACGGGTTTTAACAGTTTTTAATGTACCAGTTAGCAATTCGGTAAAGATTCGAAAAGAGAAAAGTTCGAGCTTAATTCGGTTTCGGGATAAAAACATCTGGTCAAAAATTCGGTCATCGTTGAAATTTATATCCGTTTAGCCTTAAAAAGCCTGAATTTTATCTATTTTTTCATTTTATGCGGCCATTTAACATGTTTTTATTTAAAAAACACGCAATCCATGTATTAAACATGAATAATACATGTTTTATTCGTATAATCTTAAAGTTTGTGATTTTTTCTGATTTTTTATTTTGTACGGTAATATTAAATGTTCCTCCAAAAAAAAAATCGTGTATAATACGCGAATTTACTAGCTAGGGTCAAAGTCATGGTTTTAAAAACAGCCGTTTAAAGGGTAATGCCCCAAGACCGTTACCGTAAAATCGTTAAAATCTGTTTTGACGCTTTGAATTTAATGGCCGTTTTTTTTTTTTTTTTTTTTTGTTTTAACCGCCGTTAAAATCCTTTCAACAGCCGTTAAATTCTGGAAATTTTTGTGGAAAAGAAATGGGCGTTAAAATCCATTTTTTCATTTTTTGGAATTTTCAATTTCAAATTTCAAAATTTGACTTTCAGCGCCTTTTTTTCTGTTAAAATCCGTTAAATTCCATTTTTCCCTTTTTTTTCTTTTGTTGGCCCTGGATGTTACAATCCGTTTTAACGGTAATGCCCCCCAGTGCATTATACCGTTAAAACGGCCTCCTTTAAACCTTGGTTTTACCCAAAGTTTAAAGGAGGTCATTTTAATGGTTAAACGGACTGGGGGCGTCACCGTTTAAACGGCCATTAAAATGGATTGAAAGGGCCATGGGCAAAAACCAGAATTTAACGGAATTAAACGGATTTTAACGGGTTTTAATGATTTTAACGGAAAAATGGCGCTGAAATTCAAATTTTGAAATTTGAAAATTAAAAAAAAACATGGAATTTAATGGAAATTAAACGGATTTAAAGAAAAAAAATTTCACAAAAAATTTCAGAATTTAACGGCTGTTTAAACGATTTTAACGGCCATTAAACAAAAAAAACGGCCGTTAAATTCAAATACGTTAAAATGTGTTTAAACGGTTTTAACGGAAACGGGCTTGGGGCGTTTCCGTTTAAACGGCCGTTTTTAAAACTATGGGTCAAACATCTAAAGTGATGTCTTATAAGAAATTGCCACGTATCTTATTCATGTTGATTTACTTTTTTTCACTTTTATTTTTTCTCACTTTTTTCATTCACTCTCACCAAACCTGAGTGGGTTAACCAGAGGAGGAGAGGATGAGTTTGTGGCTCGTGCCGATGTGACTTGCTACCGTACTTAATCCACGCGGCAAGCTGCTTGTGTGTGGTCTGGTAGGATACCACACACAGGTGGTCAGGCAAGTTTTACTCGCGGAATTGGTTTTGATTCTGATTTGGTTTGGTACTAGTGTACCTAGAACTGAACCTATTATAGACTTCGGTCGTATGTCCTTTTCATTCCTGGTCTTCCTGAGTCCGGTTATGAAAGAGCTAGTCTTGCGACTGGAAAAATTGGGACCACTCCCTTGGGTATCAGGTAATCGGGTACCCATTGACACACAAGGGAGAAGGGCCCACTAATAAATGGGTCCGCCTAAGAGTTATCCGAGTAAAATTTGATGACAGGGCGAGGCCGATGACAGCGCACAATATGAACCACATGGCATATTCTTAGAGGACTGACCATATGGATGTTTGGCCAATCTCTAGATGGACCTACAAACCAAAAATCAGCTTGATTTGTGATTTCTAACCTTTGGATCTTTGTACCTCAAATAATGGTCAATAATGTTTGAATTCCCATGGTTAAAATCAACCCATGAAAATAATTCCAATCCAATGCCTAGAAATCATTAACCGAGCTGATTTTTGGTTTTGTACACCTAGGGATTGGCCAATACGGTCAGAGTCCTCTAAAAGTGTGCCACGTGGCTCATATTATGCGCTTCGATCAGTTTTATTTGAGATATCTTGTGCCAAAGAGCAATGCGACCAGATCTCGGGTCCGATGTAGTTCAAGAGAATCTAATATGGTTTGAATATAGATCCGGATCGAGCAATATTTTTTCGATCTGAATCAGGATCACCTGGTCTGACCCATTTCATGCCTTATATATTTAACATTTTCTTTACTTGTGGAAGGCTGACGTGGACAATTTAGACTGTAAACAAACTTCGATTTTGATTGTGTGGATGGTGTTGAAGTTTAAAAACTAGCATGCAGCGCTAGATGCACATGCAACGCGGTAAAAGACAAGAAAAACTACATAAAAAACCACCCCCTATATTAAAGTTGGGTCAGGCTCAGCGGACACATTTTCACACGCAATTTTGGCGTACCCACATGGAAGATAAATCAATGGCTGATTTTAGGTGAGGATGATCTCCTCACCATATAGATCACGCCTACAAAAAATCAGCCCATTCTGAAATATCTAACACCATCAAATGTGGGTTTCAAGCTAACGGTAAAAAATAAACGGTCCATAATTCTTCCACTTGTAAACCATGCTATGAATATCAGCATGATCTGAATTTTTGTGAGGGTGATCTCCTCACAATAGAGACCATCCTCACCAAAAATCATTTCATTCCAAAACTTTTAATTTACATATGAGCCGGGCTCCAGTTACCGCCCTAAAATGACAGGCTCCGGTTACAGGACACAATATGACCCTTGTGGTACACACTTAGAGGATGCTGACCTTATGGATGTTTGGCCAATCCATAAGTGGACCTACAAATCAGCCTGATTAGTGATTTATAGGCGTTGGATTGGACTTATTTTCATGGGATGATCTCAATTGTAGGAACTGGAGCAGCATTTGAGGTACAAAGATCCAATGCCTAGAAATCACTAATCAGGCTAGTTTTGGTTTGTAGGTCCACCTAGGTTGGCCAAACATCCATACAGTCAGAGTCCTCTAAGAATGTGCCACGTGGCTCATATTGTGCGCTGTCATCGGCCTCGATGACAGGGCTTGTCATCAAAAATTTTCTCAAAGATATCATGTGCCAAAGACCAATGCGATCAGATGTCTATCATAGACCACGGCCTCCCTTTACATGTGGTATGTAGATGGTACACCTGTTTTGAGGGTCTATTGGACAAAGAAAAAAATTTGCTCCTCCACTGGAGAAAAGTTTGTTCCTCCACACACCAAAGATGGATGATTTTTAGACATTGGATACAAGCATTTTTCATATGTTTCATGAACAGGCCCACAGGCGTGTCCCAAGCCCATGATGAAAAACATACTTGAATCTAACCATCTAAATCATCAATCAAGCTAATTTTTTTGTCTAGAGTCACTCTAATGGCATCCACGTCATTCGGCCGGACACCCACAAGGGACCAAAATGCCCCTGTTTTGTTTGGGCACCCCAACCCTTCTCTCTCTCTCTCTCTCTCTCTCTCTCTCTCTCTCTCTCTCTCTCTCTCTCTCTCTCTCTCTCTCTCTCTCTCTACTGTAACTATCTCTCTACTGCACTCTCTCTTACTCTCCGTCCCTCCCTCTCTCTCTCGGTTTTTGTCTCTCTCGATTTTTCTCTCTCTCTTTCTCTCTGACTTTTAGCCTCCACGGTGCTGAACTGCTGTGGGGACTATTTAGCCCACGGTCAGAGAGAGAGAGAGAGAGAGTGAGAAAGGGATTGAGAGGGAGGGATTACAGTAGAGAGAGAGACAGGAAGGGAGAGAGATGAGAGAAGGAGAAGGAGAAGGGACGGGGTGGGTGCCCGGCTGAAGGGGACGGGCATTTTGGTCTACTGTGGGTGCCCAGCTGAAAGACGTGGGCGCCCGTAGACCCTTTTGTCTAGAAATCCACCAAGGGTGGGCCAATCATTCATGGGGCATGTGGAGGATCAAACTTTACTACTCTCTAAGAAGGGGACCCCACAAATTCTCCACCAATAATTGCTAAATAAAATAAATATGACGAACATGGAGGTTCCATTAAACCAAAATGAATGCGGTATGGGTAGGTGTAACTGTAAGTAAGAAGCGTCTTTTTTATATATATTTTGGGGTCGGACTCTGTTGACAGATATAAAATGACAAGGACACAATATAAGCTAGGTGGCACACTGTTACAGGACCCTGACCGTACAGATGTTTGTCCTATCCCATGATAGACCTACAAACCAAAAATCAGCTTGATTAGTGATTTATAAGTGTTGGATCTTTGTACCTCAAATACTGCTCAAATTGATCAGCCCATGAAAATAAGTCCAATCCAAAGCCTATAAATCACTAATCAGGCTGATTTTTGATTTGTAGGTCCACCATGGGATAGGACAAACACCCATACGGTGAGAGTCCTGTAACAGTGTGTCACGTGGCTTATATTGTGTCCCTGTCATTTTATATCTGTCAACGACCAATATTTTAGTAGAATAAACAAACGGTCCCCTCCACCCTCTCCAACGTAGAAGAGACAGAAAGACATCCTACCAGGCAAAAACAAGAAAAAGGAGAGTTGGCAAAGTATTTTACACATTATTAATCAAAACACAAATTCAAAAGCTAGCTACTTTGTCCAAATTCAACAAGCTGTTTCTACTTTTTTTTTTCTTTTTTCTTTTAAAGCATTGCTTGGAACTTACTCTTCCATAGATTCTTTGATCCAGGTAATATGGGAACATAGATCAACAGTTTAATAATTCAAAAAATCGGATGGGCTATTCGGACGGAGGAGGCTAGGTTAGCTGAAAGAAGGTTATCCGTTCAAGGATGCAAGGTGACCTTGCATTTTCAGGGTAAGAAGGGGTAGAGAAAATGCCTCAAGCCAATGTCCGAGTACCAGGCACTACGGCGCTGAAGTAACCTATACCGTACTTCCAGGAAAAGCTCGAACAAATTAGGAAGAAGAAGACGAAGAAATAAGAAAACCCGACAAAATAAACAAACAAATCAAGTAAGAAAATCTTGCAAATGCCCCTGTAGCAAATCAACTAAGAAATTATTTTAATAAAAACCCTGGTAGAAAGGGGGTTCTAGGGATGGTCATGCCTAGACCCAACTTATTCTAAGAAAATTATCTTCTCCAATTTTTTAATACTACACTCTAAATAAGGTTCTTTTTTGTTTAAATTATTTGAAAAAGAAAAATGGCTTTGTACCTAGGGCTGGCAACGGGTCGGTTCCGGTTCCTATCAATTTCTAAAAAATGAAACCTGAACCGATTATTTGGTTCTTCTCGGTCCCGGTTCAGGGTATATATTGTACAAATCTTGATAATATTACAATTCTAACACTATTTATATACCGGTTGCAGTTCTTATTGGTTCGGTTACGGTTCCTATCAATTTTGGGTCCAAATCTAACTACCCAGAACCAATGCCATTATTTTCAGTTCCAGTTCCAGTTCCCAAAAAATGTGGAACCGGAACCGGTGTTTTCGGTTCTGGTTAAATCGGGTAAAATTGACACCCAGACCCAAATAATAGTCGTTTTTTCTTCAAAATAATGATTGCAATATATAACAATATAACACACATTGTTTTTACATAACAGTTTAAAAAATAATGCCAACCGATGAACCGATGTGTTACATCCGATCCACCTGGACCCATTTAATATGGTTTTAGACTCCTATCATGCATGTGGCCCACCAAATAGTAATAGAAACCGTTCATCTATTGATTGACCAACTCTTCATCCTCTAATTGGAAAAGTACCAAAACATGGAGTATCTATTAAAATTGAGTTTAAATGTCAACTACGATAAGCCCAAGCCCATTAAAACCATAAGTTCCTTTTGGGAACATCAACTTTTCAAGATCTAATCCAGCCATGGCATTTGGTAAAACTTTTTTTCAAACCTTAAGCTGACTGAACTGGAGTTAAGTGATTTTGGTGATTAAGTGGCGTTTGATATTCTACTTAATTTCAGCACTTATCATCAAAATCACTGAAATAAAGTGAAAAGTAAAAAAGTGACCCAACTTTCACTTATTGGTGTAAGCTTATTACGTTGGCAAAGGGTCATGGGGTCAAGTCCAGCCCATTAACCAATGAAACAGCCTCGCCCTTTCAGGGGAGTGATGCTTTTAGGCTGGTTTTTATATTTTTAAGCCATTCTAATGCATGTGGACCACAAAGGCTAAGAAGAGATGACCTTATTGGCTTATTCTAAAGATTTGTCATGGGCATTTTGGTCCCTATGGCCAACAAAATTGAAAAATTGCCTGAATATATAAAACACCTTCCTGTCAATATCAAATCGTAGTTCTCTAAGTTCTGTTTTCCCTCCTTTGTTGACCATCGCCGTCCCGAGGGTTTGATAGAAATTCAAATGGTTGTTTCTGTTTTGTCTCCGCGCAAAAGAAACCCAACCACTCCTCTCTCTCTCCGTCTCTCGCTCTTCTTTCATTGTCGTCGCTGAAACTCTGCTTGCCAGCTTTCGTTCCCTAAATCAGTTTTTTTGAGGTCAGTTCCGTCTCTTAATCGATTGATTTTCCATTTATCTTCTCTTATACTCCCCTTCGATCTTTAATGGTTATAGTTTCAGTCTGAAATCTGCATATTTGTTAGTATTGCGTTCTTAAGAACTTGTTGAAATTTGAATCTGTTATGGGTGGCGTTCTTTTTGATACTTTTCATTTTCGAGCTCTCCAAGTTTTCTGTTCTTGAAATTGGACATAAATGTTTTGTTTTATGTTACACAAATGTGTTATTTATGGTTCAAATGAAGAATGTTGATATCATCTACTGAATCTTTTATCTTGTTAAGTTTTCTTTGATGGATTCTCGTTCCCAAAATTTTGAGTAAATTCATGGTTCAAGACTTCAAGGTCTAAGTTCTGTCTGCTCGTTCCAGCAAGGTACCGATGTATTGTCTAGTACTAGAACTCTAATTTAAGTAATTTGATTCTTGTTGTTAGTATATATGTCTTTAATAATACATATAAAAGATAAATACATATTTTTAGCTTAATTAAGTTTTGAAAACTCGTTTAATGTAACGTGTATTCATATCCATCTCGGTTGAGAAGTCTTGTTTGTTAGCTTTCTAACAAAACCAAGACTTCAAAACTTGGTAGATTCACTCAGTGATTGCCATCTGACTACAGAATAAATTGGGTGTCTATGTTTCATGAGTTCTTCTAAATGGGCGAAATACCTGTATCAGACAACTGTTAAAGTCCTACACAATACGGATTTTGTGCTACACTTCCAAATTCTATTTTTTCTTTTCCATTACTTGCGATAGGTTATGAGTTCTACATTTTGCAATTGAAGTTTTCTATGCAACAAATATTACATTATATGTATTCTCTTGTCTGTATGTATATCATACAAATCATAAGATGTTCTAATTTTCATAGTAGGGGAGAATCCTTATAAGAAATCTGGACGGGCCGTTCAGAAAACCTTCTTAATTTTCATGTGTTACTGTAGAATAAGTAGACACACTCATTTTAATGATTTCTGTGGTGTATACAGGCCATGCTGAAAACGATTTTTTCGAAAAGCCTAAAGTATTTTACTTGTTTGCTTCCAGCAAGTTAACTGTCTCTGTGGTAACCCTTGATAATTGATGGTAAAAAGTGATCGGTGAGACTAAACACTTACAATTTTTGTCTCTCCCGATGGGAAGCCCGGAGATGCTGTATCTTTCTATATCTGAAAAGTTGTAACCATTATATTGTTTGTGTTTATTACTGGAACAGTTGGCTGAGTTGTTAAGGTATGTTATGCAATGCATGCTCCAAATTTGAAAGGGTATTTCAGTTAACTGAAGTTCTCGTTTGTCTTCTAGTCAGTGAAAATGCCGGAGATTCAGTTGGGCTCTCACACTATAAAGTCCCATGGAGTTAAAGTGGCAAGGCTACATATGCATGACTGGCTAATACTTCTACTTCTCGTGGTGATAGAGGTCATATTGAATGTTATAGAACCATTTCACCGCTTTGTTGGAGAGGATATGATGACAGATCTGAAATATCCATTGAAAAGCAATACTGTGCCCGTTTGGGCTGTTCCAGTATGTTTCTACTCTAAAGATTATGCCTATGCTATTATATAGAAAAAAAATTAATGCCTTTTGAAATTGCCTGGAATGCACTTCTGTGGATAACATAATAGTAACAATTTCCTTTCTCTTCTTTTCTGATGACAGATGATCGCAATATTGTTGCCTTTTGCAGTCTTTCTTGTGTACTACTTTTACAGAAGGGATGTATATGACTTGCACCATGCCATATTGGGTAACTCTTCTTTCCAGGCTTTCTGCTAAAATAGGGGCTATTGTTTATTTGTTAAGATAATCTCTAATACTGAATCGATTACATACGCAAAACCAGGCATTTTATTTTCTGTACTTATAACTGGAGTTCTAACGGATGCAATCAAAGATGCTGTTGGTCGACCTCGACCGGACTTCTATTGGCGTTGTTTTCCTGAGGGAAAGGAGGTGGGTCCTCATTTTCACATCTTGTCTTGTTTTTTGTTTCTTCAAACTTTATATCTGTATGGTTGATGTCTTGGTTTCTTATACCGTTCTATACTCATATTGCCTATTATTGGTGTTTGATACAGGTGTTTGATTCTGTCACAAAGAATGTCATTTGTAATGGAGATAAGGGTGTCATTAAGGAAGGGCACAAAAGTTTTCCTAGTGGGCATACTTCATGTAAGGAACAATCACTGTCAGATGATCATCGGTTTTACTGCTGATTTTGTAGCCATTATCTTCAGTTAACCATAATGATATATGGTATATGCACTTTTGGAGGTTGTAAGCATATCAATGGTCCTTGTTTTGGAGTTTTCTAAGGAGTTAATCTTGTCATTCCATAATTTATTAGGAAAAGCATCATATATTTCTTTTGTGAGATGCTATAATAAAAAGCTATTACTAGTGGGAGTTACTTTTCCCCAAGCTTTGTGATAATGAATTCTACATGATACTGAAAAAAGCTAGTAGCAGTGCATGGAAAAAAAAGCAGCAGCTAAAAATTACACACACAACGCAAGAGTTGCATACCAAAAAGTGTTAAATGTGTATTATAGTAATCATAGAGAGAATACATAATTCATGATATCATTTCTCAGTGTCCTCTTCAGTAGATAATGTGTGATATTGTAAAGTTCATATTAAAGTACGTATTAAATGGATAAATGATGATACTCTTCAACTAAGACGCCCATATATGGATAGGGAGTAGGACATTGATACGGGAAATGGAATTCAAATCTTCATTTCTTGAAATTTAGGAAACAGACATAGCTCTAATTTTAATTTTTTTTTATTTTCATTCTTTACTGTTTACATCATGCCAAATGTAATGAAACTTCTAAAATATAATATAATATATAAAGTTTTCTCAAGAAGATTTGTTACAAATAAGAAAATTGCAAGGAATAGGATTCATGTTGTTGACCCCAAACATGTATTTGGGATCATGGTTTTAGGTCTCAGTCTTGGGACCTGGATCGTCTAGGGCCATGGCTGAGTTGACTTGGGCAGGCAATGTTTTAAGAAGTGTGTAGCATATATGAGGCTTTTTGTGTCTGTGAGGAGATGCTAAGCTATGTTGCATGGATTTTTCTGAACGGGTGAAGTTGAGTCACAAATTCTGGTGTGACACTTTTGAATTATTGTTTTCTTTTCCTTGCAAGATACTAATTAATATTTGCCATAGGTTACGAGTTCTACCTTTTGTAATTAAAGTTTTATATGCAATAAATATAGCATTACACACACACACACACACACACACACACACACACACACACACACACACACACACATATATATATATATATTCTCTTGTCTATAAATACATAATATGGATCATAAGATATCTTATCACACTTACCCACTATAACAATTATTTTGTTTAACATAATTTGAAGTATACTGTCGACTAGAATCCTATTTTTCAAGGTTCGCTGAGTCGGACTCATACCTTGAGGCGGTATGAGGTGTAAGCCTCAATTTATTTAAGAAAAGCCTTAAAAAATAAAAAAAAATGCATAAACTAGAAAAATAAAAAAAGAAACAAGAAAAGAAGTTAGGAGCTCTTATATTTTCTGATTTACCATAAAGATGATCTCGAGGTAGGATTTTAAAACATTGGCTAATTATTATGTAGTGTCTAAAGAAAATTTTTCTCTTCTTATCATTTGAAGGCCTTTATTACTTTTTCCCTTATCATATTTTCTACTTATCAGCTTCAGGTTAGTGATGTATACTGCTCAGGTGTTGTTTTCTGATTGGTCGACTCAACAAGTAAACAAGGTTAAGTTTTAGCAACTATAAGGAAGTTGACAATCATGACAAGTTTAAAACTTATTTGAGAGTGCATTGATTTCAATCTCAGGAATCTTTACCTTTCTCTCATAAAACTAAAGTTTTTAACAGTTTGGTGACTTTTTTTTTATAGAATTCACTTGGAAACAGTTCTAGTTGAAGCTGACTGGACCATGTATGTCATCTTTACTAGTATAAATAAGAGGAAGAATAATATTTAAATCATCTTCATTGGGGTTGTTTTCGCATAGAAGTTAAATTTGTGGGGTATTTTGGGAAAGGGAAGTGTAAAAAACAATATTCATGTGTTTGGCTCGTGTATATGCCTGTGTAGTTGGGGCTTAAGCCTTGTTTGCGGTTCACACCTGAAGCCTCAAGGCTTAAGTATCAAGTGGATGAGGTATAAGTCTCTTATAAACCAGTTGAGGCTTAAGCCTCGAGGTCAGGTGTAATGACCCTATTTCTAGCAATATTATAGTAGACTTTTTATAATACTTTGAACATTATATGTATGCCATGTTAAAGGTCTCAACAATAGCTTTCTATCGGTATCAAGTTCGTCCAAATCGGACGTGCGAGTCAAAAGTTATTGTGTTTAGTTCTGGGCAACATTTTAAGTTTTTATTAAAATTCAAAAAAAAAAAAAGAGACAATTTTCAAATTTTAGTCCCACATCGGATAGAAATGAAAAGTTATGAGTTCTCAACCTCTATAAATACAAGGCCATGCCTTGAGAAAATTACATCAATTTGGGTATTTGCATTCTAACCCCTGAGGTAAGAATATTTGCAAAAAAGTCCCTCAACTAGAAGAAATTCTAGAAAATTCCCAGGAATTCCTGAAAATATTCAGGAGGTCTTTTGAAAAGTTTTTTTTGTGGGGCTTACTGCCTCGAGATACGCGCTACCTCGAGATTCGCATCGTACGAGGTTCAAAGATTTTGGGATTCTAGCGTATTCACTTGTAAGTACATAGTTATTTATTTTATGCCTTTATTTAATTAATTAATTAATTAATTATTATTTATTTAATTATTTATTTATTTAATTGATTAATTATTATTTATTTATTTATTTATTTATAAATATTATTTTTATTTATTTTTTTTTTCGAAAAAGTAGAAAATTCACAGAATATTGTAGAAAAATTCTAGAAAATTCTATTATTTTTGGAGAAAATGTCTGAAAATGCTATTCTTGTTATCTATTAAATTTTAGCAAGGAAAAATCCCAATTCTTGTATTTTCCACATAAAATGTGTAAATGCATTGATAATTTCTTATAATCTTAAAAACATGAAATTATGATAGATGAGGACATGTGTAATCTATTTAGTTGGATGAAGTCATGTTCAAATTCATTTAAAATGAGATATATGCGTTTTTCATCCGTTTTATGTATTCGTTTTCTAAGGTATTAATAGGGCTTAAATGTTCTTATTTTTAGTTTCAAAATGTAAAAATAGGAATGCTATGCATGTAAAGATGTTTCTACAAACATTATTATTTTATGCATATAAATACGATTGATGACATGAATAAGAACGTGATTGGGAATGTGGAATATCAGATTAGTTGGAATCAGGCGTTGTCTCATTTCTTCGAGATTCCTTGGGGTTTTAGTCCCCTAAAGCATCAGGCGTTGTCTTATTTCCTTAAGACCCCTTGGGGTTCCAGTCCCCTAAAGAAGAGGCGTTGTCTCATTCATGAGACCCCTCGGGTATTTATACCTAGAAGAAAATTAGGGAATCCGGAGAGAGGATACCTAATGAAACAATTAGTGTGCACATTAGGGAGTTTACTTGTGGACTAGAAGTGTTGACATCGTACACTAGGACCGATGGAATGTTGGTACGAAATACATCAGAATTGATAGTTTGACTTTATAGAAATGGTCACGGGTATTCCGATAAGAGAAAGGTTGACTATTATATGAAAAGACTTCATTGTATTCGAAGTTATACGTAAGTAATTGATGGAGAGTTGAGTTTTATCGAATTACATGTGAAATACATTTGCAAATTGTATTTGTTTTAAAATAAACAAAAGTCGCTGATTTAAGTGGATTTTACGCATGAGGAATGTACTTACTGGGCCCTAGCTCATCGTTTTAAAATGTTTTGTTTTCAGGAAAGGATAAGGGGAAGTTGGACTGATGCTTCCAGCATTTCTGTTGATAGACTTGTGCTTTTGACGATGTTATATTTTGTTTAATTCTTCTATCTTGTAGAAGGATACATGAGTTATGTAGGTCCTTTGACCGTTTAGTAACATGTATTTGGGAGTACGATATATATACAATGTTTTCTTTTGGATGGGCATATTACGGTTTTGTTTGAAGTAAGACATCCTCTAACATTATTAATGTGTCAATGAAGTGCGTTTCGTCTTATGAATTGTTTAAACAAAATGAAAAAAAAATTATCCGATGTATTTCCGCTGCATCGTGATACCGGTTTTGTTTAATTGTGCGTTTGTATGATCAGATCGCGCCTCAAGATACGAGAAAGGTCGATATGACCTAATATCGGATTTGGGGGCGTGACATCAGGACTCTGTGCCTTGGCTTGAGGCAGAAGCCCCATGCGCCTCGAGGCAGATTTTTTAAAAGATGGAGTGTGTTTCTGGAGGACCTTTCTTTATGATGAAAAAAGATCTTTAGTTAATTCTTTCTTGTATACAGATGCTTGTGTAAACTGAGGATGCTTATTGAATGATTGTTTTGACATTGATTCTCTCTCTCTCTCTCTCTCTCGCGCGTGTGCGCGCGCACTAGGCCCTGAAACTATAATATTTCCAAACGGACCCTTAAAAGATCATTATGTTTAGAGTTGGGATTGGAGATGGAGTGCATTTCTGGGAGGACCTTTCTTTGTGATGAGAAAATGTCTCGAGTTAAGTCTTTCTTGAATACAGAAGTTTGTGTAAACTATTGAGTATGCTTACTGAATGATTTTTCCGACAGCCTGGGTGTTGGGTAGTATTGAATCATCATTCCAGAACTCGGGCAAGAGACAAGATGGTTAAGATGAGACCGAGATGCAGGCATCTCAGCTGAGTCTGTAGGTACTTTATATGCACTTCTGTTGAGACTTGAGACTAGGCCTAGAGAGTCAAGTTACAACTGAGATTGAGACAGACAAAACAACCAATTCTGTGATTACTACAGTCCAAGATTTGGTAGGAATCCTAGAGTATTGGAGTTGGCAATTTTGTTGCTTGTCTTGAAGAGTAATATCTCAACTATGGAATTCCTTAGTAGAAGAGTGTGGATATGCGACCCTAAGGGTATGTCTTCCATTTAATCTTTCTACAACAACTTGGTGGTGGAGGACAAGGTTAAGGTGTTGGGCTGTTAGGATCTCAAAAGGTGTAATTTTCCTGTGAACCATGGACTCTTGATGATGAGTCATCTCAAATGTGAACATGGTGTGCAATGAGATTGAAGACGTATTGTAGAATGCAAACTTTTGAAAGAGAATGTGGTTTTAATATGGAAGAAGCCAGAGAAAGGGATGATGGAGTTAAATTTTGACAGTGCATTCTTGGGAATCCTGGGCCTGTCGGAATACATGGTGTCTATAGGGTTGATGGAGGTGTGAGCTTAAAGATGCTTCCTGGTCAAATCGACTCAAATGTGGCAGATTGAATCTGCTATTAGATGGCTTGACAATTTTCAATTCTTCTTTCATGTGCCCATTAGTTGTTGGAGATTTAAGAAACATTATTGTGCGGGCTTCAGCGATAGGGGTAATGATTTTACCAAATAAAATTGAAAGTATTAGAGTTTTCTGCATAGATTTTACTGTCTTGTATATGCCACAAAGTGCTACTGAAGACTCCAATTCATTGGCCAAGAACTGTAGTTAAGTGATTCTTGTAGTTGTTGGCTTTTTTTGTTTCTATAACATATATATCTTTTTACTTGTCAAAGAAATAAATCTACTTTATTGCCACTTGAGTAGCATCTCTAAAATACATGTAGGGCTGGGATAGAATGACTCATGCTATTCTTACTAATAAAATGACTAATGGACGTGGGGCCCACATGCAGATGATTAATTACTGGCTAGTTTTTTGTGATGATATTCTTCTCAACATGGATATCAACCACACAAAAAATCAGCCCATTCCAACATTTGCAGCCTTGTGAAAAGTGGATTGCAAATTGAAAAATTTTGCACCATTCATTTTCACTGTTAAATTTAGGGTTCATATTTGATAGGGTGAAGTTTTAAAAATTACTGATTTTTGGTGAGGATGATCTCCTAAAAAATCAGCCATTAACTCATCTGCATGTGGACCCCACGTCCATTAGTAATCTATTAGTAAGAATAGCATGAGTCATTCTATCCCATCCCATATATATATATATATACACTTGCCAAAGAAATAAATCTACTTTATTGCCACTTGAGTAGCATCTCAAAAACTGATGCAGCATCAGACCTACATATCTGGATCTCTCCGCAAGAGAAAATGATAAACACAACCTATGTTCTAGACTTTTTATGTACTCAAATACCCTTGCACGCTGGAGAGGAAATATCAGAGTAAGATTTGACATGTATGCTCCCATTGGTACAAAACTAAACCCATACTTATGCTCCCGTCTTTGTCAGTTTAAAGTTTGGGTGAATGCATTGATCTTCAGTGCACTTAATGGATGGTGAAACTTGAGTGCCTATTTGTTCATCTTTTTTAAATGTTTAGGTTGTCCTTATTATGATGGCATTTTGAAACTAATCCTTGACTGTAATGTGATGTTTGCCATACTATTTTGTTTTAATTTTCTAATCAGGAGGTTATAGTTGGGGGTATTATGGAGGCATTTCATTGCTCACTTGTACTTAATTGGTCCTGTTGGATTTGTTATTCAATCAGAATATGGACTTATTAAGTATTCTATCTATCAATATGCAGGGTCCTTCGCAGGTCTCAGTTTCCTTGCTTGGTATTTATCAGGGAAAATTAGAGTATTTGATCGTAGGGGCCATGTTGCAAAACTCTGTATTGTATTTCTTCCGTTACTTGTTGCAGCTCTTGTTGGAGTTTCTCGAGTCGACGACTACTGGCATCATTGGCAAGATGTATTTGCTGGAGGTCTTCTAGGTATTGTAGTGCGGTAGATATTATTTTATCGAACATAATTTCAGATGTATACAGTGATTGCTTCTGACAGTCATTTAATGATTTTTCCCCTCGCAGGAATAACAGTAGCTTCATTTTGTTATTTGCAGTTCTTTCCACCCCCATATGACATAGATGGTAAGTTCCCTGTTTTTTCATTAGTTCATAGTTATTGGAAATTTGCATTAATTTATTCACGGTGTAATCTGTTTCGCCCACCAATAAGGTATCCATTTAATATTCTAAATAACTTGACGTGGATTTCTTCTTGGAAAAATTTTAATGTTACCTAACCCAATTCAGTATGCACATTGAAGCATTGTAATGCCCATTGGTACCCCCCCAAGTTCACGAAGAGTTATGGCAGTGCCCTTGCTTTAAGATATCTGCACTCACTAAAATCAATATGGTAACAATGCTCCTACAATATCGTCCCTGTAAATTATGCACCACAAAACTTGAAATTCACAATCAGATGCCCCCCCTTGGAGATCTTTTATCCTTCACTCAAGGATAAACTCGTAGTTACTTGTAAGTGAAGTTATCAAATAATAAGAAGGGGAGAGTCGATTGACTTAGTCTCTCACCTATAAGTTTCTTCTTTTTTATTTTTTTCAGGATGGCCCCAACTGTAAACTATAAAACAAAATTTACACAATCTGTAATACTTAAAATCCCTAGCATCGTCCTCTAGCATGAGGGTAAAAAATAAGTATTAGGACTTCTAGAAAACTTTAGCCAAGAAGACCACTCCTCTATTGGCTTCTCTCAATGAATGGTGAGACTTGCAAAATTCAAATTCCTCCAACTTTCCATTGATTTTTCGAATGATAGTCCAGTCCCTCCAATACCCTTTAGAGCTATGTAGCTAAAGATGAAAAAAGAGCTTAAATCTCCTTTGTTTATTTTACTAATAGTATTTGTTGGACTAAAGTAATCCCACATTAGTGAAACCAAAAAGAAAAAAAAGACTAATATGCTCCCACTACTAAGACATAAGCAGAACTGAGAAAAATATGACTCTAAAGACAGATACTGGCGAGAAGGTTTTTTACTTGGGAAGGAAGGAGGGATCTACCAAGTTTGATTGCATCAGAAGAATTTGGCTTTGTTTTTAATAATGATATTCTTTTCAATGAAAAGAAGATGAAACTGTGAACAATATGGACATATATATATAGGGTTGGGTTAGGTTGACACATATTTTTCGACGCATAATGACACACAGTCATGGGGGCCCACATGGAAATGAGTAAAGGGCTGATTTTTGGTGAGGATGATCTCCACGCCATAGTGATCATCCTCACAAGAAATCAACCCTTTCTGAAAGTTCTAACCCCATCAAATGTGGTCTTGACGGTGAAAATGGATGATCCAGAATCTTTCAACTTGCATTCCACTTTTCATGAGGCTTCAAATGTCGGAATGAGCTAGTTTTTGGTGCGGATGATCTCCATGGTGAGGAAATTATCCTCACCAAAAATCATCCCTTAACTCATCTCCCTGTGGGATTTTTTGCAATGATGATGAAGAGAGAAACCCACATAGATGAAGAGAATGAAGACAAAGATTGAAATATCTGAAAGCATTCCAAATCCTGGGATGTGACAGAGCAGATCTCTCTCGAGTCGCCTGACCACTGAATAGGTGCCACTTAACCTGAAGTGGCTTCTAAATGAGGCCAAGTAATATGATTCATATAAGTGATGCTTTATGCTTTCTTGGTTTAGAGCTGCCAGAGTGTCCACCTGCTACATGACTGGTGCAATCTGTAACTGTTCCTCGAGTATATTTCTGGATTTCAAAATTTGGTGAAGTTAATATATGTGATCTCCGTATCTATGGAAACAGTTAACAGGGAGATGCACTGATCAATTATATGAATTACCTTGTGACTTACAATGAGTCACGGCAATGTATACATAAAACTTTAATCTTTGAACAAATATACGGAAGAACTGGTTTTAGCTACTAATGAGGTGATAACAATAATAAAAAGAGGATCACTATTCTTCTTGTTATGTCTGGGGATTTTGTACTAATATAGTAGAAATACAATAGTAATACCAACATTAGAATGAGGATCTACATTTTATCTGGGGATTGTGTACTCTGTATAGGAATACAACATCATACTATTATCTTAATGAAAAATCCCTTTCATTTGCAATACCTACTTGTTGATTTGCATGTTATCCATAAGAATATCCTCAAGTATGTATGTAATAAAAAAGAGGACAAAAGAAATAAGAAAATTAATGCTGAATTGTGAGTTAAATTTAACAGATTATGACTGACCTAGTTTCAGCATAATATAGCAGCCTTGTTGGAGTTACTATTTCTTAGGAAGGAGCCTTTCCAGCATTTCCTCTGAGCTGGAAATAGTAACTCCAACAAATACTTGTAAGGCTCATGCATATTTTCTATTTGTACCATTGGTTCAGTTCCTATTTTCAAGAGTTTTGAGCTTTTCTCTTCTCCTTTTTCTTGTATTGTTGCAGGTTGGGGACCTCATGCATATTTTCAGATGTTGGCGGACTCACGAAATGGTGTTCAGTCATCTTCTACAACTACCAACTGTCTTAACGTGCACCCATCAGAGATTGAGAGTGTTTATATACAATCTGAACGTGACAGAGAAACAGCAGAATTCAACACAAGGGATACAAGCCCGATTCTGGATGCAATGGAAACTGGGAGGAGACATTGATTATGGAGTCAGAATATCAAAAAAGGAAGTAGAGACCATTGTCAAACATCTATACACAGTAGGTCTGTAAAAAGTAGAATGCCACTTGTGTGGATTTAAATCTGAAACATTACAATCCATATTTTTCACCATTGGCTAGATACTTTGTTCATAGACTCCCTGCTTGTCCATTTATTCAATTCAGTACAGTTAAATTTAGGTTTCACAATCTTGATCCTGTTTTCAATCAACCTTGCTTACATATAATTAGCTGGATGAACTAATTGGTGTGGTTTTGGGACTATTAATCAGATTCACCTCTTTTGCAAGCCTCTTACCAACCCTTAAGTCAAACCTCATTTGCCGACGAGGTGATACCACATGAGTCTTTATCTTCTTATCTAGACGGCCAATATATGGTCAGACCCATGGATCCTTGATCTGCCCAATTTCAAGGTTCCAATTGCTCTGTCAGCTGGAGATAGTTAAAGATCTTACTTTGCCATCGTGACAGTGGAATGTTGAATCGGTCAATTCTACATTTTCTCCCGAGGTATCAACAAAAATCCTGGAGATCTCTTTTAAGTCGTGCTCCTTCCTTGGACTGCATTTTTTGGTCCCTCCATCCCAAAGGCAAATTCTCAACTAAATCCTTATGCTGCACGGGGCACAGGAATGTATGAAATCGCAAGCTGATAAGAAGTGCACAGAACGGGAGTTTGCAATTATCAATTGTGTTCTTACGATTACAACCATATCTCCAGTCTTGCATTGCTCTGTCATTCTGTGTAATTGCTCCTCGATTCTTTGGACCGTTCAGAATTTTGGACCACATTGGGGCTGTTGGATACAAACTTGACTTACCGGATGGGTCTCGTATACATCCAATCTTTCACGTCTCATGGTTAAAGAAGAAATTGGGTTCTCGTGTAATTGCCGCCACCAACTTGCCCCAAATCAATGAGGACGGTATAATCCAGGTGGAACCCCTCACCATTCTTGACCATTGCATAGTTAAGCATCGGAACCACGTTGTCATGGAAGCTTTGATTTATTGGGCTGGAACTGCACCTGAGGATGCGACTTGGGAATTATGGTCCATAATCCAGCAACGCTTTCCCGAATTCAACCCTTGAGGAAAGTGTTGTTTAAGGGCTGGGGAATGATGTGTACCACATTACTCTACACACCTGCACATTATCATACACCACTCCTTGGAAACCTTCCAAAACCCCTAATTCTTCCACCGATCTCTCCTGACTTGGAACTTTCCATGACCCCTGAATCCTTTGGCGGATCTTTTGACTATTATTGCTATTTAGCATTTATTACTTGCAATAAATTTTCCTTTATTTAATAAGTGCTGGTTAATAAATTGTAGCTCTAAAGAGAGAGAGAGAGAGAGATTTGATCAAGGCCAATATCGAAAATGGCAATTCTATGTCTTATTTGTACCTTGCAAATTGTGATCGTTGAATAACAAGCCAAGGGAAAGTACATCATCACACAAACGCAAAAAATAAAAAAGCTAGAACCCTAGTTGAATGCAATATCTTCGTCCATGGCGGCAATAACCCCACTTCGCATTAACGTGAGGGGGCAACGCCTAATTCAGTAAGTACCTCGTTAGGGTTCCTCCTCAGCAGCTTGCTAAAGGGTCTAGTGGAATTTTGGCTGGAGTTGCCTCTAGGGTTTGTGTTCCTAGTAACCTTCCTCATCCTATTAGTCTTCTTAAATGAAAAACTGAAAAAGATACCCAAGCCCTTCAACACCGTGTTCAACTCAGTCGCAGATATCAACCCGTTGTCGTCCTTATCGTACACCGCGAACGCATCTCTCAACTCCCTCACCCCAACTTCTTCACTCCCATCATCGTTCAATCCCCCGCGATGGAAATCGGAGAACTCTTTCAGATCGATGAATCCATCACCGTCTTTGTCGATGTCAGTCATCATCTGGTTCATTTCCTCCTGCGATGCATCGTATCCGAGGGCGCGAAGGAAGCCTTCAAGCTCGGTATAGGAGATCTTACCGTCATCGTCCGCATCGAAGTAATTGAAAACCCTCTCGATCGCCTCCATGTCGTGATTGTCGTCCGAAAAAACAGAACACTTAGGGTTCTTGCTCATGACTTCTCTCTGTCTCTCTGTCTCTTTGGTGGGGACCTCGTTTAATAGCTTGAAAGCCCTCTTCAACTCAGAAACAGAAGAATTATGGTTCTTGCTCATGGCTTCTCTCTGCCTCTCTGTCTCTTTGGTGGGGACCTCGTTGACTAGGCGGAACATGATCGCGGCTTCTCTCTGCCTCTCTTTCTCTCTCTCTTCGCGTAGGATCGCGTCGGAATTCTTGATACTCATCTCGAACTCAGAAACAGAAGAATTAGTCTACTTCGTCGTGGCTTCTCTCAGTCTCTTTGGTGCGGTTTGATACCTGTTTGGTTGATACTTGATATAAGAAGAGAAGATTATTTTAAGTCTTTTTTATTGAAGGCGATGCGTCCGAATCAGAGACGCCTTCCGACGCCAATCTTAACCAAGGTTCTAAAAATCGAACCAATGATCGATCGTGAGACTGGTCAGGCCGTGGTCCGACCACATATTGGATTTGGTCCGACCGGGATGTATTTATTAAATATTTTTTAATATTCCCTTTTGGAAGAAACGTCCTACGTACATACATATATATATAGGTCAGGATCGGGGGACAACAATTCCATACAACATTTTTGACAACACTTTTGGTGTAGCCACATGGAAGATGAATCAATAGCTGGTTTTTGGCGAGGATGATCTCCTCATCATATAGATCACCCCTATAAAAAATCAGCACATTCTGAAATTTCTAACCCCATCAAATATGGTTTTCAAGTTAACGACAAAAATAGACAGTCCATAATTCTTCATCTTGTAAACCGATCTACGAATGTTGGATTGATTTGAATTTTTGTGAAGATGATCTCCTCACTGTAGATACCATCCTCGCCAAAAGTCACCCCATTCCAAGACTTCTAATTTATACATTGGCCTATGCCAACTTTTGTTGTCAAAAATGTTGTATGAAATTGTTGTCTCCTGATCCTGACATATATATATATATATATATATGGGTCAGGATTGGGAGACAACAATTTTCACAACATTTTCTACAACAAAAAATTGGCGTGAGCCAATATATAAATTATAATTTTTGGAATTGGATGATTTTTGGTGAGGATGGTCTCTATGGCGAGGAGATCATCCTCACAAAAGTTCAAATCATTCTGACATTTGTAGACTGATTTAGAAGTTGAAAAATTATGGACCGTCTATTTTACCGTTAACTTGAAGACTACACTTGATGGGGTTAGAAATTTCAGAATGGGCTGATTTTTGGTAGGAGTGATATATATGGTGAGGAGATCATCCTCACCAAAAATCATCTATTGATTCATCTTCCATGTGGGTACGCCAAAATTGTTGTAGAAAATGTTGTGAAAATTGTTGTCTCCCGATCCTGACCCTATTTTCCAGCAAGTAAAATAATGACACGTGTCACTGGCATGGCACGTGTGGTTCATGGAAGGATGACACGTGTTGATAATTAGCATGCGAGAGTGAATGTGCCGAAAGCATCATTAGAAGCCATAAACCGCCCCATCGCTGTCACACGACTTCCATTAATAGGAGGCGCCACGTGTCAGGATGGAATGATCAGAATAGAGCATATTGAGGCAGAATACTGACAGAACGTATTAATGCTTCGACCTTTAATATGTCGGGAAGCATTCAATCTTGCCCGACATATCAATCATTGATCTTCTTGACGGGATTGATATTCAACTCACCCCGACAAGGTCCAGCGGCTTACATGGTTTGATATTCCACTCGCCCCGACAAGGGTAGATGATTTATTTGACGGGATCAATTTTCATCTCATCCCGACAAGGTCATATGACTTATTGGATGCATACATCCCGACAAAGTCAAATGACTTATTGGATGTACACATCCCAGTACGGTCAACTAACTTACTTGACGAGATCGATTTTCATCTCATCCCGATAAGGTCAGATGACTTGTTGGATGCATATATCCCGACAAAATCAAATGACTTACTTAACGGGATCGATCGTCATCTCATCCCGACAGATATACAGGTTCCTACGAACGAGGTAAGTATTCTAAACATAGTTAGTTTATTAACCAATGAATATTGGCCACATGACAGTTAATTGAACTATCACAGTTTCGACATCCTTTTATTCAAATGTCTGACATGAAGGATGCTACATCAGTGCCACTTCAGTCATTTCGGGTATAACCGAATAAAGGAAGTTGAGATCTAACAAGAAGATTCTGTTTCATAACAGAATCTATCTAGATCATAACTGATTGATAACGACTGGACACGTGGAAGGTGAGTCACGCAAGTTCTAGGGGTATAAATACAAGACCCTAAAGATTGAAAAAATGATATTGCTCTGCAGATCTAGATAGCCAAAACTCTCAAATATTTTACTATTTTCCTGAACCCTGTTACGAATCCTAAACTGACTTGAGTGTCGAAGTATTGTCAACATGTACAACCACTTCCTATTTGGAAATCATCCTATCATTTGCGGAGGAGAAAACAGTTTTCATACTGAAGCATTGGAATCGTCCGATCATCACCAAGATACGAATTGTCTGACCTCGAAGATTGTGTGGGTTAGATCAGATATTTTTCCCCACATCTTTTGGTGTCGACTGTGGGAATCGACTAGAAGTTTTCAGTTCTAAGAGAGATTCGATTCAAGCAATGGTTGATACAAGACGTATTGGCCTCAGGAGTGGAAGGGAGAGAAATCCTCCCAACAATCTCAGAGATACTATCATGGAAGGCAGAAAGGCGAGAGAACTGGAAAATCAACAGAAAATGATTGACCAGCTGCGAGAAGAGAATGAAGAGCTGAAACAGCAGATGACAACTCAACATACAGGTGGCTATATATCTGAGAATGCCGGACGTAGTCATCATCAGAAGAGTCATCTACGGTCAGACAGGTTAGATTCAGAGGAATTTGTCCTGCGGAATCCCAGAAACAGACGTGGAGATTCCCAAGTCCCACCACCAGAGAAGCGGCATAGAGCCGAGTCTTCCTGTCAACGAAGCTCGGATTATATTCAGCCCGAAACCAGAAGGCAGATCGTCGATCTGGTAGCTGAGATGATGGGGAAGAAAGAAACATTGGCCGACAAGATGACGGCAATGGCGACAAGAGCTCTGCGAGATTCTCCTTTTGCTGAAGAAAATAGGGATATCGCGCTCCTAAATCTTTCTCATATCCCAAATTCTCGATATTCATGGGAACCACAGATCCCGTGAACCATGTTCTTCGCTATAGGAAAGCGATGACTATGTGGGAGTTCCATGATGAGCTCCTTTGCAAAATATTCCCTTCTACTTTGAGTGATGATGCACTCATTTGGTTTAACCAGATAGCTCCTCGGACTATTTCTGACTTTACTGAGTTGAGCACCCTCTTCATCAGTCGCTACTCATGTAATAGATTACATAAGAATGATGTCGACATGTTGTTCAATATTCGCTGCGATAAGAAGGAGACATTATGGGATTTCACCAAAAGATTCCGTACTCTTATGAGCATAGTGGAAGATTGCGACGATAAACATGCCGTCACAGCCTTTCGAAAGGCATTGCCTACAGGTTCTGGACTGTATATGTCCTTAACTAAGAATAGGCCAGTTAGTATTGAAGCCTTGTTTCTTCGAGTTGAAAAGTACTCTAAACTCAAAGATGACACATTCCAACGTGGCTAAGGATTGACTATATTTGTGCATGAAGTAAAGAAGGCAGCCTGACCCATCAAAACCTCCAAAAGAAAGCAAAAGGTTGCTACTGAGGTGGTACCAGTGGAGATTCCCAAGAAGAAATCAGAGAAGTCGGGAAATTCAGATCAGTATCCTCGTCGGGAGAAGAGGATATTCACTGCGTTGAACAAAACGCACAGTCAGATCTTTGATCTGATTAAGAATGAGAAATATCTCCAGTATCCCCGATCAATAAAGCCAGATTGAAGGGAGATAGAGATAAGATGAAGTTCTGTGCCTTCCATCAAGAAGCGGCGCACATAATAGATAAATGCTGGGCACTGAGGCATAAGATTGATGATCTAATTAACCAGGACTACTTGTAACAGTTTATTGCTCGCACAAATGGGGCAGTAGCTGAAGCCGAGATCGCGATCGTGGTGCTGCAAGGGGGCACCGGTGGAGGGCTGGGCTGAAGTGGAAGGCGGCCACCTCTCCTTCTTCTGGTTCTTCTTCTTCTTCTTTTTTTATTCTTTTTCTGGTTATTCTTTTGGAAAAACCCAAGGTTAAGAGAGGTGGGCGATGGCTTGAGAAGAGATTGGAGAGAGAGGAGGGCGATGGCTTGACAGGGAGTCGTAAGCGTTGCTGGAGGTGCTGGCCGTGGTGATGGTGCTAGCAGGGGGCGGTGAAAAACCAGTGGAAGGGTGAGGGTTCTCCTCACCCCCTCTTCTTTCTCTTCTTTGTTCTTTTTTTTTTCTGGGTTTTTCTTTTCGGTTTCCTCCTTCCTCTTGCAAGAGAGAGGACGGCTGCTGGTTTTGGAGAAGAGAATGGAGCAAGAGAACGTGGAGAAGAGGAAATGATAAAGGATGGGGGCGTTAGCTGGTGGAAGGAAACGTTGAGGAGGTTGAAGGGCGGCGATTGTGCAGCAATATCAAGAAGAAGAAGAACGAGGAGGAGAAGAAGGAGAAGGTGGGGGAGCCGACGAACCAGTCCAGTGGTGGCTCGCCGGAGATGAAGTAACAAGGAGAAGAAAAAGAAAAAGAAATGGGAAAGAAGAGAAAAGGAGGAGGAAGATGTGGCCAACGAGTTGGGGGAGCAATAAGGAGGGGGATTAGGGTTTTGAAATTCGGGTTCGTCCCCCTCCTTCCCCCTATTTAAGAGCTTCCCTATTTCCTTTAATGGAAATAGGGGGTTTTTGAAAATAAAAAAATAAGAAAAAATATATTTTTTTTTTTTAAGTAAAACACTACTTTTTTATGGGGAATCTCCCCAATTAGTGGACCCCCCATTTAATTAAAATTATTTTGAAATTCGCGGGGTCCACTAACTGGTCGGACAGCGGGTCGATGAAGATGGGCCCGGCTACTGGCCCGCATGGATTGATGATGTCTATCGTCTCACAAGATGATGTGACAGACAGTCTGATGGCGATCGGATGGATGGTGACTTGCTTGGGACCCAGATTAGTAGATCGATGGATTTAGAGAGATCCAACAGTCCGATTGAAGATCCAACGGTCCGATGGAAGATCCAACGGTCAGAAAGCTAAGGGAGATGAGATAGAGCTGATGGGCAGGAGTTCTGGGGTTAGGTCAGTAGATTCGAGGATCGAGAGATGAAGAGAGAGAGAGAATAAGAAGAGATGAGAGAAAAAGTATCAAAAAAAATAGAAAAAAGCACTGGCGGAGGGTCTGGAACCCTGGTCTTCACTGTGACCATCCTCACGCTTCTCCAGTAGAGTCGACTATCATTCTTTGCTGACTCATGTGGCTTTAAACGCTTTGGTCCGTCTCTTGGTCATTGGCTCTCCTGCTCTCTTCGTTCTTTGGGCCGACTTTTTGGTCCTCATAGTTGGCCCATATCTTTTAGTCATAGCATGTGGGCTCTTTAAGCTTTGATAATGGGCTTTCCTGATCGATGTGGGCTCGCAAGTCTCGAGAATTTTTCCATCCGGGTTTCCTGCGACAGAAGAAGCGCGTAATGAGACTCTATCAGAATGACTACATGTCTAGACTTCCGAAAATGTGTTTAATGCATGCAAATATACCATTTCGTCCAGAAAAGTGTGTTCTACGCAACACAAGAGACTCTTACGTAGAAAAATAGGTAAATATAGTATTTTACGTAGGAGAATGCAATAACGCTAAAAGGATAATTGCTTAAAATAAGCACTTTTGAGCGAATATCACTATTCTGGGTCATGATTATCAGTCTGTAGTCTTGCCAAAACTTTCTAACTCTTCGCTAGCATGTAACTGTTTTTGCATCCATTCAATGATTTGACGAACGGTGTTTTCCCGGAGCTAATATGAAAAAGTGTGCAGCATGTGCAGAACCCTTTTAAGCTCATTTATTTCACACTAATTGCCAAGGATAGGCAATATACTGGTTGGGGGTTGTGATATTCCCTTAAAAGTGCGTATTTTCCACTGTTATCTTCTAAGCGTTTTCACACTCTCCTACGTTAAAATACTCTATTTATCTACTTTCTACGTAAGAGTCTCTTTTGTTGCGTAGAACACACTTTTCTGGACGAAATGGTATATTTGCATGCATTAAACACATTTTCAGAAGTCTAGACATGAAGTCATTCTGATAGAGTCTCATTACGCTCTTCTTCTGTCGCAGGAAACCCCGATGGGATAATTCTCGAGACTTGCGAGCCCACATCGATCAGGAAAGCCCATTATCAAAAGAGCCTACATGCTATAACTAGAAGATATGGGCTGAATAAGAGGACCAAAAAGCCAGCCCAAAGAACGAAGAGAGCAGGAGAGCCAATGACCAAGAGACGGACCAAAGCGTTTAAAGCCACATGAGTCAGCAAGGAATGATAGTCTACTCTATTGGAGAAGCGTGAGGATGGTCACAGTGAAGACTAGGGTTCCAGACCCTCTACCAATACTTTTATCTCCATTTTCTGATATTTTCTCTCTCATCTCTCCTTATTCTCTCTCTCTTCATCTCTTGGTCCTCGAATCTACTGACCTAACCCCAGAACTCCTGCCCATTAGCTGTCTCATCTCCCTTAGCTTTCTGACCGTTGGATCTTCAATCGGACCGTTGGATCTTCCACGGGACCGTTGGATCTCTCTAGATCCGTCGATCTACCAATTTGGGTCCCAATCAAGTCACCATCCATCTGATCGCCATCAAATTGTCTATCACATCATCTTGTGAGACGATGGACATCATAAATCCATGTGGGCCAGTAGCCGGGCCCATCATCATAGACCCGCTGTCCGACCATTTAGTGGACCCTGTGAATTTCAAAATAATTTCAATTAAATTTTAAAAAATGGGGGGTCCACTAAATGGGGAAATTCCCTAAAGAAAAGTAGGGTTTTACTTTAAAAAAAAAAAAATTTATTTTTCTTATTTTTTTATTTTTGAAAAATACCCTATTTCCATTAAAGGAAATAGGGAGCTTTAAAAGGGGAAGGAGAAGGGTTCGTTTGAACCCTAAATCCCCCTCCAATCTCTTCCAATCCTTCCCCATGTTTTCCCCTCTTCTTTGGCCCCATCTTCCTCCTCCTTTCTTCTTTTTCTTTTTCATCTTCTTTATCTTCTTCCTAACATTTTCGCCGGAGTTGCAGGTTGCAACTCCAACCATCACCTGCACAACCCCATCATCTTATCCCCTTATCTTCTTCTCCTTCTCGTCTTCTTCTTCTTTTTCTTCTTACAGGCACAAGGGCGAACCAGCGCCTACAACTTGCAACGCCTGCTGCCCCCACCGGTGTTCCGTCTCTCGCCGCCATCTTCTATACCATCAACGTTTGCTGCTAGGTACAGCAAGATGCCAACAGGCCGTGCTAGGTGCTACACACCACGGACTGCATCTCACAAGAATTCCATTGGATTGGTGATCACTGCCCCCCTCCATTGAGGATCGCCTCTCTTCACATGGACTGGTGCACCGCCCAGCCATCCACGCACCAACAAGGATCGCATTTCCCTCCACCGGTCACCTCTGTGTCCTCCTCCCTGCTCTTCTTCAACACCATTCCGCCTACTGCACCTACCATTACCGCCTGCAACAACCGGAATCACCACCATTGACGCTGCCTTCATCGTCTTCATCAAGGGGCAGCAACGCCTCCACCATTGCTGCTGGTCCGTGCTTCTCACGGACCTGCGTGACTCACCATTGCTGGCCAGACTGTCCTCTACCGCCCCATCCTTCAACATCTGCACCACTCCATCAAGGTTGCTGCCGCACCTTCTCATCACCTGCAAAGCCATCACCATCTCAACTAATCTCCATCCACAACGCTCCACTACTCCATCCCTCATTTGCTTCAACACCCCAAACGGTCATTCTTTCTCTATTGGCTCCTCCAAAAACCAAAAACAAAAAAAAAATAGAAAAGAGAAGAAAGGAGGGAAGAAGAAGAGAAGAGGAGGTTCAATCACCTTCACTATCCATGCAACCACTTCCCACATTTTCCCCTCATCCGGGCAACACCAAGGCCATGCACCCTTTATCGAAGGTAATTTTCTCTCTCTAACTATCTCTCTCTAGATCTCCTTTAGTTTCTCTCTCTCTCTCTCTAAATCCCTCTTCTATCATTTTCTCTCTCTATGTTCCTCCCATTCTCTCTCTAGCTTAGTCTTAGGTTGTTTACAAATTTTGTTATTTTGTTTGATGTTTTGAGCATTGTAAGAATTTTTAATATTAATGGATGATTTCTCCTTTCGGGTATTGTTTGATTTCCTTCTTTATTATTTTTAATAGTATGTGATAATCTCAGAAGAAAATAGATTTCAAATCCCATCATCACCATTCTCAACCCGCCAGTATTTCTAACATCATTACATTATTTCATGTTCTTTATTAAGCTTGCCCTAACCCCGAGTGCGGATCGACATCCGACATGAATCCCTATGCTAGAATCCTTGAATTTTGCAAGATAAAAATTGGATCAATTACAAATTGTGTTGAAATTAGGGTTTCCGTAACCAACGACGCAGAAAAATCCTACTTTCAACAACCACAAACGTAATAGGCGATTGATTGATTAATGTCGCTTCCTGTTCGTCATTCCTTAAGAAGGTAATCTTAATATAGTCATGCTGAATGGGTCCCTCAGCCTGTCATACTGAGGGATTGGGGAATGTCCAAAGTGCATCCAATGGTTTCAAACATTGTTAAATGGAGTCATCCTCTACTCAAGCGGTCTCAAAGGGGAGTGATTCAATTAGTCCTTGATTAGTTCGTGATTATCTTTTGGCGTCCTGTTTTAAACAATGGAAAGAAAATCTCCAGATCTCAATAACATTAACAGGTTCATTAAAAATGGAGAAGATCACTAGGTCTCAATAACATTAATAGCTTCATTAAAACGATGTGACAAAAACGTCTATGCGGCAGGACAACTCCATAACATTTTAGATGCCGGATTCTTAACCGTTTTCCTACCCTAAATGGAATCCCCTGGACCCACAAAGGATAGGCTTGTTCTCTTGCTTCAGTCCATTCTCCTAAAGACGAGGAATATGTTACTCAAACATTAGTCGTGTAACAACCCGGCATAGAGTCCTTAGAAGAGGAACATCTATCTGGTATAGTTCATTAGGGATTACCTTTTTACTAACGTTGCACAAGATATCTGAACTTGAGATTTTGTATTTCTTCGGTAAATCTCACATACACTGAAGGAAAACACTAAGTCAAATTCAAGATAAATTTCAACAGAGTATAGCTTTATCATAAAATAACCGAAGAAGATCTTCCTTTTCTGTCCCTAGAGTCCTCTATTTATAGAGTTTTGGTGAGGGGTCTGTGAAAGTAGGGTTTTTCCGCGTCGTTGGTTACAGAAACCCTAGAATCAACACATTTGTAATTATCCAAGACTTTTGACCTGTAAAATTAGCAATTCTTGCACAGTGAAAAGTCGGAGTCGTATCCGCACTCGGGATTAGTCGGATCAGTGTAATAAAGAACATAAAATAACAGGAATTTATCGATCTTGAATCAAAATAAACTTTATTTCATGAATTCAAATGTAACTTACAACTCAAACATGAAACAATTAATCTAGAAAGCAGTAAAATTGAATTAGAGAGAGAAAGAGAAGAGAGATGAAAGCTAAGTAGAGAGAGAAAGTAGGGAATTCTAGAGAGAGAAGGTGATCCTAAAAGGGTCTAGAGATAAAAATTGAATCTAGAGAGAGAGAGAGAGTTGAAGAAGTACCTTGGACTAACCGAGAGTTGCATTTGGCCAACGATGAGAGTATGTGGAGAAGGTGATGGTGGCGGTGGCTGGAGATTGGGGGGCCTTCTTCTCTTCTCCTTCCCTAGTTCTTCTTTTAATTTCTTTTTTTTTTTTTTTTGTTTTCTTTTTTTTTTTATTGGAGAGAAGAGAAGTTGAAGAAAAATAGAGCTTGGGCTGTGTGGAGGAGTGGAGAAATAGCAGGTTGCAGGCCGTAAACGGCCAGCAACGTGAAGAGGAAGGCGAACTGGTGGGTTGGGTGGTGCTGTTTGGACAGCAAGGGTTTGCAGGTTGTGATGACGGCTTGATGGATCCATCGAACCAGGGATGAGGTTCCTGGATTGGTAGCGCTTGCTCGAGGAGAAAGGCGTTGGAGAGTTGTAGACCGGCGGTCTTTGGTGGAGGGGATGATGACCCACGGCGGTGCAAAGAGGTGCACCACCGTTGAAGGTGGTGCTGGTAGGGGCGGTCTCCTATCCTCCTTTGTTCTCTCTATTTTTCTGGTTTTTTTTTCTTTTTCCTTTCTTTTGGGCTTTGGACGAGCAAACGAAGGAGAAGAGATGAACGCCGATGAAGTGGTGGTGGGCGGTGATGGATGGAGAGGGAGAAGCGTGGAAGAGATGTGGACAGAACGGCTGGATGGGGGCGGCTCCAAGAGAGAATGGAGTGAAGGAGAGGTGGACGGCTTAGGGTTTGATGGGGGCGTGGGAGAGTTCTTGATCGGCCGGAGTTGTAGCCTGCAACTCTGGTAATAACGTGGTGAAGAAGATGAAGAAGAAGGTGGAGAAGAAGAAGAAAACCGCCAAAAGAGAGGGGAAGAAGGGGCAAGAGGTTTTGGGGGAAGGAAATCAGAAGATGGGAGAGGGATTATGCTTCAAACGAACCCTTCTCCTTCCCCTTTAAGGAAAACCTTACTTTTCTTTGGGGAATTTCCCCATTTAGTGGACCCCCCTTTTTTTATTTAAAAATAATTAATTTAAAGCATTTGAAAATCGCGAGGTCCACTAAATGGTCGGGCCACGGGTCGATGATGATGGGCCCGGCTACTGGCCCACATGGATTGATGATGTCCATCGTCTCACAAGATGATGTGACAGACAATTTGATGACGATCGGATGGATGATGACTTGATTAGGACCCAGATTGGTAGATCGACGGATCTAGAGAGATCTAATGGTCCGGTGGAAGATCCAACGGTCCGATTGAAAATCCAACGGTCAGAAAGCTAAGGGAGATGAGACAGAGCCAACAGGCAAGAGTTCTGAGGTTAGGTCCGTAGATCTGAGGATCAGGTGATGATGTATAGGGAGATGAAGAGAGACGAGAGAGAAATAGTAGAAATGAGAGAGAAAACTCTACAGACTATAGAGATAACTGCTGGCGGAGGGTCTGGAACCCTAATTTTCAATATGTTCTCTTCTCAGGCTTCGCCAGTAGAGCAGATTATCATTTTCTTCTCATTTCATGTGGCTTCGACTACTTTGGTCCGTCTCTTGGTCATCGGCTCTCCATCTCTCTTGGTTCTTTGGACCGGCTCCGTGATCCTCTGACCTGACCCGTACTTGGCCTGTATCTTTTAGTCATAGCATGTTGGCTCTTTAAGCTTTGATATTAGGCTTCTATGGTTGATCATGGGCCGCAAGTCTCGAGAATAGCCCGATCGAGTTTTCTGCAAGAGAAAAGCACGTAATGAGACTTGATCATAATGTCTTTATACCTAGACTTCTAAAAAGACGTTTAATGCATGCAAATATACCATTTCGTTCAAAAAAGTGTGTTCTGCGTAATGAAATAGACTCTTACGTAAAAAAGTGGATAATTAGAGCAGTCTTACGTAGGAGAGTGTGATAACGCTTAGAAGATAACAGTGGAAAATACGCACTTTTAAGCGAATATCAGTTTGCACATGTTGCAGACTCACCTTTATAAGGAAAAAATGATTAAAAAAAAAGAAGTAATCTTAAAAAAACTAACCACATATGGTTGTGTAGTTAATAATGCTTCACAACCGTATGGCACTAACTCTGCCAGATTCTGTACGCTTTTCGAGGAAAATGGCACGTGTGCTTTTCTATAAAAATAAAAACTCTCCCTGAAAATCTAACTGTATATGGTTGTGTAGGAGGAGGTCCTACACAACCGTAAATCATTACTTTTTGAATCCCCTGCACGCATCTCGAAGAAATGGCATGGGTGCTTTTCTGGGGGTATGAGGGTATTTTTAGAAATGTAATTGCATATGGTTGTGTAGGAGGAGGTCCTACACAATCGTATGTAAATAGTTTTTCATCCTACTACGTGGATCTCAAGTGAAAGGGCACATGTGCTTTTTCTCATTTTTGACCGTAGATCTTCCAGCTCTGACTCCATACGGTTGTGTAGCTTCCCTTCCTACACAACCGTATCCAATTAGTTTCTCTGATCTATGGGTGGTTGGCTAAGAAATCGAGGCATGCCCTTTATGCAAAATTTCAGCCTTGATCTGTTAAATCTGAGGGCATACGGTTGTGAATCCCTATGTTTTACACAACCGTATGTAGTTACTTCTTGGAGAATTGGGCTGGTTTTGCTCGAACCTGACCATCTTTATTTTTCTTGAAATCTGCACCAGTTGTGCTATTTCTGACTGAATACGATTGTGTACTCTTGTCCTCTGTACAATTGTATATGAGCATCTTCTCAGAAAAATATCCTATCCCAGTCCTCTGCTCTGATTGGTCCACTACTACGCAGACTTTGACAGTCATCTTTCGCGTCCCTTGGTTGTGATTTTCGTTGCGATCCACATTTCACTGTCAACACGTGGGGAATCCAAACTTGGGGGCTGCCCATTCTTTGAAAATTTTGATTACCTGATTCAAAACATAATTTCATGTTTTAGCCAAAACCCATGAGCAATCCAAACTTGGGGGCTGCCCTACCATGCGGACACATGCCATTATCACGTGCCAATGAGCTATGATATACATGATCCGAAAGGTATGAGGACCCTTAAACCAAAGTTATTAAGTTAGATTTTCAAAGATAAAATTATCATTTTTTATATTATTTACTTTCTTGCTATAAATTACAACTTTCTTTATTTTGGCAAAAATTCGTTATTTAATGTTAACGTTTTGTTTCAATTAACATTTTTTGAAGCTTAATTAGTCTATTATGATTCAAATCATCTACCAGAGTTTCAAAAAAGAAGTTTTAAAAGTAATCTAGGAATGGAGGCTTCCTTACCCTTCGGACACATGGTGTGATTTTTTAAATGATAGTAATCATATTTACATAGCTTTATGTCACTTCTTTATCTAAAAATGAATTTTTATCTTATGTCTCCCAAAAATTACATGTATTTCCTTTTTTAGTTGAACATTTCCTTTCTTAGTTGAAACTTAGTTTTTTAATTTCTAGGTTAATTCATTTATAATTTGCTTTACTTTTGATTTTAATCATTGTTATAAATGTCTACATGATATTGATTTTGTTTCGTAATCTCATCTCCTGGCATTAGCATGTAAATTTATTAGAATTTGTATAATGTTTGCGTATTGTTCAATGAGTTTGAAAGTTTTCAGCATATCAATTTATTAGAATGATAAGAGTTTATCATTGAGTCTTTGTGATGTTAATAATATTTTCAAAATGATTTGTGAATTGGATTAGGGATGCATATTATAGTTGAAAGCACAAAAGATATCCTTGGGGGCTGTTTGAATATAAATATAAATGATACTTTTTAGAATTTGGAGGCACGCAAGAGCTAAATCATTGAGTTGTTTATTTTGAATTCATATTCCTGATTATTACAGGCCCGAGACAACAACCACGTTAGATAGCAAGAATGTGGTTTAGTTATAGACGTTATCACGGGGGTGGACGACAACTCTCCCGTGAAGAGACAAAAAGAGAAGATATGATCAAAATCAGGAAAGTTGAACATCCGAATGAGATCCTGCATCTCTCTACAGGTCCAAGATTGACAAACCCCATAGAGATGATGGAGAGCATTGATGCAACTATTTTCTTCTCTGACAAAGATCTCGTCGGGGTGGATCATCTGCACTCAGATGCATTAGTGCTCACTTTGCCTGGACAATTATGAAGTAAAGCGTTTGTTGATAGATCCCGGTAGCTCAGCCGAGATTTTATTTGCAGAAGCTTACAAGAGGATGGGTTTAAACCCATCAGATCTAATCCATAGTAATATTCCACTGATCGAATTTAATGGCTAGAAGGAGTATGCTCTTGGAAAGATAGTTTTGCCAGTGAAGACGGGACCGATCACGTCTATGGTAGAATTTCTGGTTTTGGATACTCTGTCCCCCTACAATGGCATTTTGGGGAGAGGATGGATTCATGAGGTGAAAGGCGTCTCATCCACCTATCATCAGTTGTTCCGATTCCCGACCGATCATGGGGTAATGAAGCTAAAAGGAGACCAAGTTGTCTCGAAGAAGTGTTATGCAATTGCACTCCGACTTAAGAATGTTCGTGGTCGTGAGGATCCACATGGAGAGGGAACTTCATCCATGGTTGTTGAGCAATAGCAACTAAAACGCTTCCCGGCAAGTCTGGAGCAGACTGCGCTTAGCTGGGAAGATGAGAAGGTTAAATTTGAGCCTGACAACATTCCCACGATAGAGGAAACTAAACAAATCAACCTCGGGACCGAGGAAGATCCAAAGTATACGTTTATCGTGGCTGGTCTATCCGTTGAAGAAAATATATCTTATACTGATTTTTTAAAATCTTACATGGACGTCTTCGCATGGTCATTGAGCAACATGCCAGGTATTCCTCTCGACATCTCCTGTCATCATTTAAAGGTAGATAATAAATATTTACCTATGAAACAACGACCTCGGAGAATTGCTCCCGAGAAACAGAATGCTGTCCAAGAAGAGATTGATAAACTCTTGATGGTCGGGTTCATCCGAGAAGTCAACGATGCTCAGTGGTTAGCCAATATAATAGTTGTACCAAAAAAGAATGGGAAGATAAGAGTGTGTATCGACTTCACCCATTTGAACAAAGCTTGCCCTAAAGATCCATATCCTTTACTAAGAATTGATCAACTTGTTGACGCCACCTCGGGATATGAAATCTTATCTTTCATGGATGGTTACTCGGATTATAACCAGATCCCATTATATGAGCCAAATCAGGAGATGACGGCCTTCACAACTGACAGAGGTGTCTTCTGTTACAAAGTAATGCCTTTCGGCCTCAAAAACGCAGGAGCCACTTACCAGCGTCTCGTCAATAAGATGTTCCATGACATGATTGGTGTGACAATGGAAGTCTACATAGACGACATGATGGTAAAAACACGAACCCGACAACTTCATCTAGGAGACCTCGGAAAAACATTCGACCACTTACGAGAATATCAAATGAAGCTCAACCCTGCCAAACGCGTCTTTGGAGTAACCTCGGAAAAGTTCTTAGGTTATCTCATTACCAGACGAGGTATTGAAGCTAATCTCGAGCAAATCAGGGCCTTAATAGAAATTCCTTCGCCGAAGAATAAGAAGGAGGTCCAGAAGTTAGCCAGGAGAATAGCTGCATTGAATCGCTTCATAGCAAGGTCGTCAGATAGATGCAGACCTTTATTCAGGCTCTTAAAGAAAAATGGGAGGTTTGACTGGACAGAGGAATGTGTGAAGCCTTCTAAAAGCTTAAACACTATCTCTCACAACCTCCAATCCTTTCTAAACCCGACCAAAGAGAGCCTCTGGGTCTTTATTTGGCCACAACTGATGAATCTATCAGCGCCGTCCTCTTCCGTGAGCTCGACCGAGAAGAGCGGCCAGTATATTTTACCAGTAAAACTCTTATTGGAGCAGAAACGAGATATGCTACAATCGAAAAAGTTCCTCTTGCTTTGATCTACGCTTTTAGGCGTCTCAAACCTTACTTCGAAAGAAGAACCATTACGATTTATACATAGCATCTTTTGAAATCTACACTCGGAAAGATTGATTTATCAGGGAGGATGGCTAAATGGGCTATTTATTTGGCTCAGTACGACATTCAATTCTCACCAAGGACGTCTGAGAAGGGACATGCCCTAGCCGGGTTCTTAGTTGATTTCCCAATGCAGGATGTGGCAGACACTGGGGGCGAGGATAGAGAAGTCCTGCTTCCCGAGATGCCTGATGAAAGTAGGGTTTTTCCGCGTCGTTGGTTACGGAAACCCTAGAATCAACAATTTTTGTAATTATCCGAATCTTGTTCACTCAAATCCTGCAAAAATCACAGGGTTGTATAGTGGTTCGTGTCGGGTATCGTCCGCACTCAGGGTTAGTGTGCGTATTTCAACGACATGAAATGACGGATTTTTATCAAGAAAACATGGAGAGGTGAGAATGGTGATGGATTTAAAACATTCTTAGTGATTTTTAGAGAGAGAAATTACCACAAACAATCAAAAACACAAAAGTAAACTAACAAATGCAAAAATAATAATTTTATTCATCCTCAATGAGTCTTACAAAATCAAATTAAATTCAAAAATTAACCTAGAAAGCCATAAAAATTAGAGAGAGAAATGAGAAAATGTAGAGAGAGAAATATCGAAGAAGGCTATCCTAGAGAGAGAAAATATGGGGGAGAGAGAAAGTGGAGAGATCTAGAGAGAGAGAAAAGACTAGGGAGAGAAATTAGAGAGGGAAAACTAAAGTTTAGAGAGAGAGAGTGAGATTTACCATGTTGGAGATTACCAATGGTGAAGGTGGATGGATCACGGGCAAAGGGATGGCCGTGAGGTGGAGAGTCATCTTGCCTCAAGTGTAAGTGAATACCAACCTATCGGCAAGTGGAGGATTTTTGGTTCCCTTCCTCTTCTTCTCTTCGTTCCTCCTTTTCTCTCCCTTTTTTTTTTTTTTGTTTCTTTTGGAAGAACGGCTTGGAGAATAAGTGGTGGACGGCTGGAGGTTTTGAAAGCTTCTTTTTTTTTTTTAAAAAAAAACGTGGGGGTGAGAAGATGAATGAAGAAGGAGGCGTGGAGTGATAGATGAGGACGTGGGAAGAGAGATGACGGCTTGAGGGGTATTGGGCCGTGTAAAGGGGTGGCACACCAACAGCAAAAAAACGGTAGTGATGGTGAAGCACGGTTGTGTGGAGGCGTTGCAAGAGGCAGCAACGAGGAAGGGGAGGGCGAACTGGGCGTGCACTCCAGCAGGTAGGAGTCCTCTCCTCCTCTCTTCTCTTCTCTTCTCTCTTTCCTTTCTTTTTCTCTTTCTTTTTTTTTTTTTTTTTTTTCTGGTTTTTGAGCAAAACGGACTGGAGTTGCAGGTTGCAACTCCAGCACGTTAGAGAGTGTGGGGACGGTGGCTGGCGCACACCAGTCCAATGGAGGTAAGTCTAACGGCTTCCTCTCCTTCTTTTCTCCCTGTTGCAGGTACTAACAGAGAAGATGGAAGCAGCAAATCTCGCCGGACTTGCAGTTCCGGCCAGCAATGGAGGACGCACAACGCGGTGCTGTGGTGGAGATGTGCAACGGCAAGGGGCGGCTTGGGTTGAAATAGCTTGGAGAGAGTTGATATGGGCGTGGAGGAGAGAAAGTCCAGGATGTAGGAGAGAGGGGAACAGGCGGTAATGGAGGTTGCCGGAGTTGCAACCTGCAACTCCGGTGATCTAAAAAAAATATTTTTTTCTTTTTTTTTCTTTTGTTTTGTGAAAGAGAGGGCAGAGAGAGGAGAAGGACTGAATGCTTTAGGGTAGACAGTCAAGGAGATGGTGGAACGTGGTAGAGAAAGGGGGGGAATAAAGGCCAGCAAGGTGTGGAACGAACGGCCGGAGTTGCAGGCGCAACTCCGGTGATAAAGATGAAGATGAAGACGGTGATTGAGAAAAAATGGAGGAAAAACAGTCAAAAACCGAGGAGAAAGAGGGGGCCACGAGTTGGGGGAGAGAATGGAGGAGAAAGGGAGGGGATTAGGGTTCGAATGAACCCCTATCCTTCTCCTTTTAAAGCTCCCTATTTCCTTTAATGGAAATAGGGTATTTTTTAAAATAAAAAAATACGAAAAATATATATTTTTTTTTTTAAGTAAAAACCTACTTTATTATGGGGAATCTCCCCAATTAGTGGACCCCCCATTTAATTAAAATTATTTTTGAAATTCGCGGGGTCCACTAACTGGTCGGACAGCGGGTCGATGCTGATGGGCCCGGCTACTGGCCCACATGGACTGATGATGTCCATCGTCTCACAAGATGATGTGACAGGCATTCTGAAGGCGATCGGATGGATGGTGACTTGATTGGGACCCAGATTGGTAGATCGACGGATCTAGAGAGATCCAACGGTCCGATTGAAGATCCAACGGTCCGATGGAAGATCCAACGGTCAGAAAGCTAAGGGAGATGAGATAGAGCTGATAGGCAGGAGTTCTGGGGTTAGGTCAGTAGATTCGAGGATCGAGAGATGAAGAGAGAGAGAGAATAAGGAGAGATGAGAGAAAAAGTATCAAAAAAATGGAAAAAAGCACTGGCGGAGGGTCTGGAACCCTGGTCTTCACTGTGACCATCCTCACGCTTCTCCAGTAGAGTCGACCATCATTCTTTGCTGACTCATGTGGCTTTAAACGCTTTGGTCCGTCTCTTGGTCATTGGCTCTCCTACTCTCTTCGTTCTTTGGGCCGGCTTTTTGGTCCTCTTATTCAGCCCATATTTGGCCCATATCTTCTAGTTATAGCATGTGGGCTTGTTAAGCTTTGATAATGGGCTTTCATGATCGATTTGGGCCCACAAGTCTCGAAAATCGTCCCATCGGGGTTTCCTGCGACAGAAGAAGCGCTTAATGAGACTTTATCAGAACGGCTTAATATTTAGACTTCCGAAAATGTGTTTAATGCATGCAAATATACCATTTCGTCCAGAAAAGTGTGTTTTACGCAATGAGATAGACTCTTACGTAGAAAAGTGGATAATTAGAGCAGTTTTACGCAGGAGAGTGCGATAACGCTAACAGGATAAGTGCTTAAAATAAGCACTTTTGAGCGAATATCACAACCCCCAACCAGCATATTGCCAATCCTTGGCAATTAGTGCGAAATGCATGAGCTTAAAAGGGCTCTGCACATGCTGCACACTTTTTCATATTAGCTCCGGGAAAACACCGTTCATCAAATTATTGAATGGATGCAAAAATAGTTACATGCTAGCGAAGAGTTTGAAAGTTTTGGCAAGACTACAGACTGATAATCATGACCCAGAATAGTCAGATTCTGCGTGTGTGTGTGCTCAACATTCTCATCATCCGACAGTAAAGATTTCCAGATCACCTCTAAGTTTTTATGCCTCGACCTCAAATCTCACATGTTTAGCACTCAGGATAGAATCACACAAGAAGGGTTTTCTTCTTTTCTCTCAATTTATATGTGAGGAGATATATTTAATATAAAGAGGCAAAAGATCTCACATATGTTTTATTTGAAGGAAGGACATCTTTAACAGAAGAAGATCTCATGATTGGAATACCACTTCACTCAGGAACGTCAGATCAAACTCTATAGCTTCTCTTTCTCCAATCTCCACATTTTATGATCGTACTATCCTAGAATCAAGTAGGACTTTCCTGGGTTGTAATGAGGCTTAGGTCAGGTGTAGAGAGATAAAGGGATACAGGATTTCAAAGATCTTGAGAGGATATTGCCATTTTCTTGAATTTTTCCTGCGACGTAACACCATTATCTGGTTCTTTTTCCTTTTTTTTTTTTTCGTATTTTTCTCTTTTTCTTGATATTTCTGAGACTGCTCAATTTCTTTTCAGCTCTTCTTCATACTTTCTTTCTATATTTTGTTTTTGGCTTGAACCACTTTCTTTTCCTTTTGATTCTTCTTCTTTACTTTTCTTTTTCACGGTACACCCACATCAGTTATTCTTTTGTCCATCTCAAAATAAGGGTAGCCAGTCATGTTTCGTAGCTGGACTGGATTTTAGGTTGATGGGTTTGCAAATAAAAGGCTTTTATAGAACGGCTCAAGGGGTTTCTAGTGAAGTATAATTCAGGTGAGTAAAAAGGCTGAATGGTTCAGAAAAATGGCCTAAATCATTTTCTAGGGTTTGCACTATCATGTATACTGTCTTGACTGGATACAGAGAAGGTTCTGTCGTAGTAATCCAATGTTGATGTCGTTCCGAGTTTTATGATCGAAGCAAAAGATAATGAGATCTCTCAACGAATTATTGCGGGCATGAAGAATAGTGAGTCATCTTGTGACTCAGGATTAATGTATACTCTCTGAAATGATTAAAGGCTCGAAAGCTTACTGGGTTAGGTCTCCACAATTCTTCTCACAGGATCTCTAGAATTTCCAAACTTAGGATGACTCTGATGTTGATAGTGTACAATTGTGCCGAATCTGATTTTTTCTGAGTTTTCAAACCTGCTGTAGTCACGCTTGAATTGACTCAACGCTAACTTTAAAAAATTGACATCCTCAATACTGACTTAACGGAGGTTTTCAGCTAATCAAAGTCAGGGTATTTGACACATTTTTGAAATTCTAGAAAACTTTTGGAGAACATCGGAAATCACCCCAAAAACAAAAAGTTTTTTTTTTTTTTTTTTTTTTTTTTTTTTTTTTTTTTTTTTTTTTAGAGACATGAGTTTTTGTAAATACCCACCCCCAACCAAAATACAGCACCGTCCTCGGTGCTCATGACCGGGACATAAAATGATAACAAATCAATGATGATGATGCAAAGATTCAGGAAGGATGTTACCAAGTTGGCAGAAACTCGACAGTGTGTGGTACCTGATGATCGGAAGAATGACTGTACCTACATTTCCAGAGATATAACAGTAATAACAAATGCATGAGACTCATGTACTCTAGGAATACCGGAATTGCCTTTCCGAAAGCGCTAAGTTTTACGTCTTCAGCCAGACATGACGGGGGTGACAGGCACCCCCAACCAAGTTGGAGCACAGGAGACTGAGTAGATCATCAGTCGACATAAGCAGGATCGATTAGATCGATCTCAAAAGTCTGAATGAACAATACGTCAAGTTCATGGAACTGTTTTAGACGCTGCCCATTGACCTGAAAAGAGGAGTGATCCTTGGGATCCTCAATAGTGATTGCCCCAAAGGGTGTGACTGCAGTGACCGTATAAGGACCGGTCCACCTAGATTTCAGTTTCCCAGGGAAGAGATGGAGACGAGAATTATAAAGAAGGACCTTCTGTCCTGGCTGGAACTCTTTCCTGAGGATGCTCTTGTCATGTATCCACTTCATTTTGGCTTTGTAATTCTTGGACAAGTTGTAGGCATCATTTCTGAGTTCTTCTAACTCATTCATTTGAAGTTTTCGCTCTTCCCCTGCAGAGTCGAGGTCGAAGTTGAGCTTCTTAATGGCCCACAGAGCACGATGTTCAATCTCTACCGGTAGATGACAGGGTTTCCCAAAGACGAGACGATAGGGAGACATATTGAGTGGGGTCTTGTAGGCGGTTCTGTATGCCCATAAAGCATCAGTGAGACGAGTACGTCCCAGACTAACCAGATTGGTCAAGTGTATAAGAAGAGTGTTCCCTTGGGTTAAGCTAGGGTTGGTGCGTGTTCCTAGTCCACACGCAACTAACCGCCGAATAGTCCAAGATGCCACGTCGAGCTCAGTGTACTTGAGTAGCAGGGACTTATGGGTGTGTTAGACAACAGGGACCCGCGCTCGTGGTCTTATTTCGATTGGATGTTAAGCGGGTTCGCTTTGTATGGATTTTTCCTCGAACACCGGGCTAATTGGCTCTACTTCTTGATTCTTTTTATTTATAGATGGATCCTGGGGATCAATTTCAGCTGGAGTGATGAGGTGGGTGATGAAATCCCACCAGTTTCAATTTTGGAGCTGGGTTTGCTCTCTTAGAGTTGATTGATTAACGGCCATGCCACGCAAGTCGAAGAATATGGATGCGAAAGCAAATAGACAAGCGGCAATGATGCACCCAATATGCTCTGTATCGCACTCAAGGCGAGGATAGAGACTTACCTCCCGTGGGCCACGCCACGGGGTCTCCTCCGTGGGTTAGAGAGGGGTATCCTAATGGGCTTGGGCCCGACTCCACCTCTTTGAGCTTTCGCTCTCTACCCACACTGGATCGTGTTCCTGCAGAAACAGTTAGATCGCACAGTCTAGGTATGTGGGATTCTATTTGGAAGATCCTTGCCTTTTTAGGGTTCACTAAACAAGCACTGGATTTAGGCAAGTTTTTGAATTAATTTCCAAATTCGAGATGGGTTAAAATTTAGGAATTCCCAGATTGGAAAATACCTAGATTGGAAAGTTTCTCGAACTGTGGAGATCTTCCAAGAAAGATTTGATTGCGAGATCCCTTATAATTTTGGGAAATTTCCCAAAATTGAAATTCTGCTAGATTTGGGGCGTTTCCTTTTGCAGACTTTTCCAAATTCGGAAGATTTCTAAAGATAGAAATTCTTCTAAAGAGGAAACTTCTAAGAGGGGAAACCCTAATTAAGCAGAGTATCAAGATTTTGGAATCTTTCCAAAAATCTCAAATCCTTGATTGGAGATTTTTAAAAATCTGCAGAATATAAAACCCTAATTTTTTTGAATTTTGATTTTTTAATTTTTTTGGTAATTTCCACTTAATCTAGGGTTTCTAAAAAACCCTAGAACAAGATCTAGCAGTTATATGGAAAGCAGTAAAATTCCTAAATTATTACAAATTGCACTCGGCCTTCCGAGGCATTAAAAATAGTAATTTAAAAACTGCTAAAAATCAACAAAAACAAAAAATAAAAAGTTTCCCGAAAAGGTCGGGCTGGCCAAATTGAGCAGCTTTCCGATTTAGCAACTTTCCAATTCTGTCTTTACGTCCTTTTTCGCACTCCCGAACACCCGAGCGGCAGCGGCGCCATTTGAAAGTAGGGTTTTTCCGCGTCGTTGGTTACGGAAACCCTAGAATCAACAATTTTTGTAATTATCCGAATCTTGTTCACTCAAATCCTGCAAAAATCACAGGGTTGTACAGTGGTTCGTGTCGGGTATCGTCCGCACTCAGGGTTAGTGTGCGTATTTCAACGACATGAAATGACGGATTTTTATCAAGAAAACATGGAGAGGTGAGAATGGTGATGGATTTAAAACATTCTTAGTGATTTTTAGAGAGAGAAATTACCACAAACAATCAAAAACACAAAAGTAAACTAACAAATGCAAAAATAATAATTTTATTCATCCTCAATGAGTCTTACAAAATCAAATTAAATTCAAAAATTAACCTAGAAAGCCATAAAAATTAGAGAGAGAAATGAGAAAATGTAGAGAGAGAAATATCGAAGAAGGCTATCCTAGAGAGAGAAAATATGGGGGAGAGAGAAAGTGGAGAGATCTAGAGAGAGAGAAAAGACTAGGGAGAGAAATTAGAGAGGGAAAACTAAAGTTTAGAGAGAGAGAGTGAGATTTACCATGTTGGAGATTACCAATGGTGAAGGTGGATGGATCACGGGCAAAGGGATGGCCGTGAGGTGGAGAGTCATCTTGCCTCAAGTGTAAGTGAATACCAACCTATCGGCAAGTGGAGGATTTTTGGTTCCCTTCCTCTTCTTCTCTTCGTTCCTCCTTTTCTCTCCCTTTTTTTTTTTTTTGTTTCTTTTGGAAGAACGGCTTGGAGAATAAGTGGTGGACGGCTGGAGGTTTTGAAAGCTTCTTTTTTTTTTTTAAAAAAAAACGTGGGGGTGAGAAGATGAATGAAGAAGGAGGCGTGGAGTGATAGATGAGGACGTGGGAAGAGAGATGACGGCTTGAGGGGTATTGGGCCGTGTAAAGGGGTGGCACACCAACAGCAAAAAAACGGTAGTGATGGTGAAGCACGGTTGTGTGGAGGCGTTGCAAGAGGCAGCAACGAGGAAGGGGAGGGCGAACTGGGCGTGCACTCCAGCAGGTAGGAGTCCTCTCCTCCTCTCTTCTCTTCTCTTCTCTCTTTCCTTTCTTTTTCTCTTTCTTTTTTTTTTTTTTTTTTTTTCTGGTTTTTGAGCAAAACGGACTGGAGTTGCAGGTTGCAACTCCAGCACGTTAGAGAGTGTGGGGACGGTGGCTGGCGCACACCAGTCCAATGGAGGTAAGTCTAACGGCTTCCTCTCCTTCTTTTCTCCCTGTTGCAGGTACTAACAGAGAAGATGGAAGCAGCAAATCTCGCCGGACTTGCAGTTCCGGCCAGCAATGGAGGACGCACAACGCGGTGCTGTGGTGGAGATGTGCAACGGCAAGGGGCGGCTTGGGTTGAAATAGCTTGGAGAGAGTTGATATGGGCGTGGAGGAGAGAAAGTCCAGGATGTAGGAGAGAGGGGAACAGGCGGTAATGGAGGTTGCCGGAGTTGCAACCTGCAACTCCGGTGATCTAAAAAAAATATTTTTTTCTTTTTTTTTCTTTTGTTTTGTGAAAGAGAGGGCAGAGAGAGGAGAAGGACTGAATGCTTTAGGGTAGACAGTCAAGGAGATGGTGGAACGTGGTAGAGAAAGGGGGGGAATAAAGGCCAGCAAGGTGTGGAACGAACGGCCGGAGTTGCAGGCGCAACTCCGGTGATAAAGATGAAGATGAAGACGGTGATTGAGAAAAAATGGAGGAAAAACAGTCAAAAACCGAGGAGAAAGAGGGGGCCACGAGTTGGGGGAGAGAATGGAGGAGAAAGGGAGGGGATTAGGGTTCGAATGAACCCCTATCCTTCTCCTTTTAAAGCTCCCTATTTCCTTTAATGGAAATAGGGTATTTTTTAAAATAAAAAAATACGAAAAATATATATTTTTTTTTTTAAGTAAAAACCTACTTTATTATGGGGAATCTCCCCAATTAGTGGACCCCCCATTTAATTAAAATTATTTTTGAAATTCGCGGGGTCCACTAACTGGTCGGACAGCGGGTCGATGCTGATGGGCCCGGCTACTGGCCCACATGGACTGATGATGTCCATCGTCTCACAAGATGATGTGACAGGCATTCTGAAGGCGATCGGATGGATGGTGACTTGATTGGGACCCAGATTGGTAGATCGACGGATCTAGAGAGATCCAACGGTCCGATTGAAGATCCAACGGTCCGATGGAAGATCCAACGGTCAGAAAGCTAAGGGAGATGAGATAGAGCTGATAGGCAGGAGTTCTGGGGTTAGGTCAGTAGATTCGAGGATCGAGAGATGAAGAGAGAGAGAGAATAAGGAGAGATGAGAGAAAAAGTATCAAAAAAATGGAAAAAAGCACTGGCGGAGGGTCTGGAACCCTGGTCTTCACTGTGACCATCCTCACGCTTCTCCAGTAGAGTCGACCATCATTCTTTGCTGACTCATGTGGCTTTAAACGCTTTGGTCCGTCTCTTGGTCATTGGCTCTCCTACTCTCTTCGTTCTTTGGGCCGGCTTTTTGGTCCTCTTATTCAGCCCATATTTGGCCCATATCTTCTAGTTATAGCATGTGGGCTTGTTAAGCTTTGATAATGGGCTTTCATGATCGATTTGGGCCCACAAGTCTCGAAAATCGTCCCATCGGGGTTTCCTGCGACAGAAGAAGCGCTTAATGAGACTTTATCAGAACGGCTTAATATTTAGACTTCCGAAAATGTGTTTAATGCATGCAAATATACCATTTCGTCCAGAAAAGTGTGTTTTACGCAATGAGATAGACTCTTACGTAGAAAAGTGGATAATTAGAGCAGTTTTACGCAGGAGAGTGCGATAACGCTAACAGGATAAGTGCTTAAAATAAGCACTTTTGAGCGAATATCACAACCCCCAACCAGCATATTGCCAATCCTTGGCAATTAGTGCGAAATGCATGAGCTTAAAAGGGCTCTGCACATGCTGCACACTTTTTCATATTAGCTCCGGGAAAACACCGTTCATCAAATTATTGAATGGATGCAAAAATAGTTACATGCTAGCGAAGAGTTTGAAAGTTTTGGCAAGACTACAGACTGATAATCATGACCCAGAATAGTCAGATTCTGCGTGTGTGTGTGCTCAACATTCTCATCATCCGACAGTAAAGATTTCCAGATCACCTCTAAGTTTTTATGCCTCGACCTCAAATCTCACATGTTTAGCACTCAGGATAGAATCACACAAGAAGGGTTTTCTTCTTTTCTCTCAATTTATATGTGAGGAGATATATTTAATATAAAGAGGCAAAAGATCTCACATATGTTTTATTTGAAGGAAGGACATCTTTAACAGAAGAAGATCTCATGATTGGAATACCACTTCACTCAGGAACGTCAGATCAAACTCTATAGCTTCTCTTTCTCCAATCTCCACATTTTATGATCGTACTATCCTAGAATCAAGTAGGACTTTCCTGGGTTGTAATGAGGCTTAGGTCAGGTGTAGAGAGATAAAGGGATACAGGATTTCAAAGATCTTGAGAGGATATTGCCATTTTCTTGAATTTTTCCTGCGACGTAACACCATTATCTGGTTCTTTTTCCTTTTTTTTTTTTTCGTATTTTTCTCTTTTTCTTGATATTTCTGAGACTGCTCAATTTCTTTTCAGCTCTTCTTCATACTTTCTTTCTATATTTTGTTTTTGGCTTGAACCACTTTCTTTTCCTTTTGATTCTTCTTCTTTACTTTTCTTTTTCACGGTACACCCACATCAGTTATTCTTTTGTCCATCTCAAAATAAGGGTAGCCAGTCATGTTTCGTAGCTGGACTGGATTTTAGGTTGATGGGTTTGCAAATAAAAGGCTTTTATAGAACGGCTCAAGGGGTTTCTAGTGAAGTATAATTCAGGTGAGTAAAAAGGCTGAATGGTTCAGAAAAATGGCCTAAATCATTTTCTAGGGTTTGCACTATCATGTATACTGTCTTGACTGGATACAGAGAAGGTTCTGTCGTAGTAATCCAATGTTGATGTCGTTCCGAGTTTTATGATCGAAGCAAAAGATAATGAGATCTCTCAACGAATTATTGCGGGCATGAAGAATAGTGAGTCATCTTGTGACTCAGGATTAATGTATACTCTCTGAAATGATTAAAGGCTCGAAAGCTTACTGGGTTAGGTCTCCACAATTCTTCTCACAGGATCTCTAGAATTTCCAAACTTAGGATGACTCTGATGTTGATAGTGTACAATTGTGCCGAATCTGATTTTTTCTGAGTTTTCAAACCTGCTGTAGTCACGCTTGAATTGACTCAACGCTAACTTTAAAAAATTGACATCCTCAATACTGACTTAACGGAGGTTTTCAGCTAATCAAAGTCAGGGTATTTGACACATTTTTGAAATTCTAGAAAACTTTTGGAGAACATCGGAAATCACCCCAAAAACAAAAAGTTTTTTTTTTTTTTTTTTTTTTTTTTTTTTTTTTTTTTTTTTTAGAGACATGAGTTTTTGTAAATACCCACCCCCAACCAAAATACAGCACCGTCCTCGGTGCTCATGACCGGGACATAAAATGATAACAAATCAATGATGATGATGCAAAGATTCAGGAAGGATGTTACCAAGTTGGCAGAAACTCGACAGTGTGTGGTACCTGATGATCGGAAGAATGACTGTACCTACATTTCCAGAGATATAACAGTAATAACAAATGCATGAGACTCATGTACTCTAGGAATACCGGAATTGCCTTTCCGAAAGCGCTAAGTTTTACGTCTTCAGCCAGACATGACGGGGGTGACAGGCACCCCCAACCAAGTTGGAGCACAGGAGACTGAGTAGATCATCAGTCGACATAAGCAGGATCGATTAGATCGATCTCAAAAGTCTGAATGAACAATACGTCAAGTTCATGGAACTGTTTTAGACGCTGCCCATTGACCTGAAAAGAGGAGTGATCCTTGGGATCCTCAATAGTGATTGCCCCAAAGGGTGTGACTGCAGTGACCGTATAAGGACCGGTCCACCTAGATTTCAGTTTCCCAGGGAAGAGATGGAGACGAGAATTATAAAGAAGGACCTTCTGTCCTGGCTGGAACTCTTTCCTGAGGATGCTCTTGTCATGTATCCACTTCATTTTGGCTTTGTAATTCTTGGACAAGTTGTAGGCATCATTTCTGAGTTCTTCTAACTCATTCATTTGAAGTTTTCGCTCTTCCCCTGCAGAGTCGAGGTCGAAGTTGAGCTTCTTAATGGCCCACAGAGCACGATGTTCAATCTCTACCGGTAGATGACAGGGTTTCCCAAAGACGAGACGATAGGGAGACATATTGAGTGGGGTCTTGTAGGCGGTTCTGTATGCCCATAAAGCATCAGTGAGACGAGTACGTCCCAGACTAACCAGATTGGTCAAGTGTATAAGAAGAGTGTTCCCTTGGGTTAAGCTAGGGTTGGTGCGTGTTCCTAGTCCACACGCAACTAACCGCCGAATAGTCCAAGATGCCACGTCGAGCTCAGTGTACTTGAGTAGCAGGGACTTATGGGTGTGTTAGACAACAGGGACCCGCGCTCGTGGTCTTATTTCGATTGGATGTTAAGCGGGTTCGCTTTGTATGGATTTTTCCTCGAACACCGGGCTAATTGGCTCTACTTCTTGATTCTTTTTATTTATAGATGGATCCTGGGGATCAATTTCAGCTGGAGTGATGAGGTGGGTGATGAAATCCCACCAGTTTCAATTTTGGAGCTGGGTTTGCTCTCTTAGAGTTGATTGATTAACGGCCATGCCACGCAAGTCGAAGAATATGGATGCGAAAGCAAATAGACAAGCGGCAATGATGCACCCAATATGCTCTGTATCGTACTCAAGGCGAGGATAGAGACTTACCTCCCGTGGGCCACGCCACGGGGTCTCCTCCGTGGGTTAGAGAGGGGTATCCTAATGGGCTTGGGCCCGACTCCACCTCTTTGAGCTTTCGCTCTCTACCCACACTGGATCGTGTTCCTGCAGAAACAGTTAGATCGCACAGTCTAGGTATGTGGGATTCTATTTGGAAGATCCTTGCCTTTTTAGGGTTCACTAAACAAGCACTGGATTTAGGCAAGTTTTTGAATTAATTTCCAAATTCGAGATGGGTTAAAATTTAGGAATTCCCAGATTGGAAAATACCTAGATTGGAAAGTTTCTCGAACTGTGGAGATCTTCCAAGAAAGATTTGATTGCGAGATCCCTTATAATTTTGGGAAATTTCCCAAAATTGAAATTCTGCTAGATTTGGGGCGTTTCCTTTTGCAGACTTTTCCAAATTCGGAAGATTTCTAAAGATAGAAATTCTTCTAAAGAGGAAACTTCTAAGAGGGGAAACCCTAATTAAGCAGAGTATCAAGATTTTGGAATCTTTCCAAAAATCTCAAATCCTTGATTGGAGATTTTTAAAAATCTGCAGAATATAAAACCCTAATTTTTTTGAATTTTGATTTTTTAATTTTTTTGGTAATTTCCACTTAATCTAGGGTTTCTAAAAAACCCTAGAACAAGATCTAGCAGTTATATGGAAAGCAGTAAAATTCCTAAATTATTACAAATTGCACTCGGCCTTCCGAGGCATTAAAAATAGTAATTTAAAAACTGCTAAAAATCAACAAAAACAAAAAATAGAAAGTTTCCCGAAAAGGTCGGGCTGGCCAAATTGAGCAGCTTTCCGATTTAGCAACTTTCCAATTCTGTCTTTACGTCCTTTTTCGCACTCCCGAACACCCGAGCGGCAGCGGCGCCATTTGAAAGTAGGGTTTTTCCGCGTCGTTGGTTACGGAAACCCTAGAATCAACAATTTTTGTAATTATCCGAATCTTGTTCACTCAAATCCTGCAAAAATCACAGGGTTGTACAGTGGTTCGTGTCGGGTATCGTCCGCACTCAGGGTTAGTGTGCGTATTTCAACGACATGAAATGACGGATTTTTATCAAGAAAACATGGAGAGGTGAGAATGGTGATGGATTTAAAACATTCTTAGTGATTTTTAGAGAGAGAAATTACCACAAACAATCAAAAACACAAAAGTAAACTAACAAATGCAAAAATAATAATTTTATTCATCCTCAATGAGTCTTACAAAATCAAATTAAATTCAAAAATTAACCTAGAAAGCCATAAAAATTAGAGAGAGAAATGAGAAAATGTAGAGAGAGAAATATCGAAGAAGGCTATCCTAGAGAGAGAAAATATGGGGGAGAGAGAAAGTGGAGAGATCTAGAGAGAGAGAAAAGACTAGGGAGAGAAATTAGAGAGGGAAAACTAAAGTTTAGAGAGAGAGAGTGAGATTTACCATGTTGGAGATTACCAATGGTGAAGGTGGATGGATCACGGGCAAAGGGATGGCCGTGAGGTGGAGAGTCATCTTGCCTCAAGTGTAAGTGAATACCAACCTATCGGCAAGTGGAGGATTTTTGGTTCCCTTCCTCTTCTTCTCTTCGTTCCTCCTTTTCTCTCCCTTTTTTTTTTTTTTGTTTCTTTTGGAAGAACGGCTTGGAGAATAAGTGGTGGACGGCTGGAGGTTTTGAAAGCTTCTTTTTTTTTTTAAAAAAAAACGTGGGGGTGAGAAGATGAATGAAGAAGGAGGCGTGGAGTGATAGATGAGGACGTGGGAAGAGAGATGACGGCTTGAGGGGTATTGGGCCGTGTAAAGGGGTGGCACACCAACAGCAAAAAAACGGTAGTGATGGTGAAGCACGGTTGTGTGGAGGCGTTGCAAGAGGCAGCAACGAGGAAGGGGAGGGCGAACTGGGCGTGCACTCCAGCAGGTAGGAGTCCTCTCCTCCTCTCTTCTCTTCTCTTCTCTCTTTCCTTTCTTTTTCTCTTTCTTTTTTTTTTTTTTTTTTTTTCTGGTTTTTGAGCAAAACGGACTGGAGTTGCAGGTTGCAACTCCAGCACGTTAGAGAGTGTGGGGACGGTGGCTGGCGCACACCAGTCCAATGGAGGTAAGTCTAACGGCTTCCTCTCCTTCTTTTCTCCCTGTTGCAGGTACTAACAGAGAAGATGGAAGCAGCAAATCTCGCCGGACTTGCAGTTCCGGCCAGCAATGGAGGACGCACAACGCGGTGCTGTGGTGGAGATGTGCAACGGCAAGGGGCGGCTTGGGTTGAAATAGCTTGGAGAGAGTTGATATGGGCGTGGAGGAGAGAAAGTCCAGGATGTAGGAGAGAGGGGAACAGGCGGTAATGGAGGTTGCCGGAGTTGCAACCTGCAACTCCGGTGATCTAAAAAAAATATTTTTTTCTTTTTTTTTCTTTTGTTTTGTGAAAGAGAGGGCAGAGAGAGGAGAAGGACTGAATGCTTTAGGGTAGACAGTCAAGGAGATGGTGGAACGTGGTAGAGAAAGGGGGGGAATAAAGGCCAGCAAGGTGTGGAACGAACGGCCGGAGTTGCAGGCGCAACTCCGGTGATAAAGATGAAGATGAAGACGGTGATTGAGAAAAAATGGAGGAAAAACAGTCAAAAACCGAGGAGAAAGAGGGGGCCACGAGTTGGGGGAGAGAATGGAGGAGAAAGGGAGGGGATTAGGGTTCGAATGAACCCCTATCCTTCTCCTTTTAAAGCTCCCTATTTCCTTTAATGGAAATAGGGTATTTTTTAAAATAAAAAAATACGAAAAATATATATTTTTTTTTTTAAGTAAAAACCTACTTTATTATGGGGAATCTCCCCAATTAGTGGACCCCCCATTTAATTAAAATTATTTTTGAAATTCGCGGGGTCCACTAACTGGTCGGACAGCGGGTCGATGCTGATGGGCCCGGCTACTGGCCCACATGGACTGATGATGTCCATCGTCTCACAAGATGATGTGACAGGCATTCTGAAGGCGATCGGATGGATGGTGACTTGATTGGGACCCAGATTGGTAGATCGACGGATCTAGAGAGATCCAACGGTCCGATTGAAGATCCAACGGTCCGATGGAAGATCCAACGGTCAGAAAGCTAAGGGAGATGAGATAGAGCTGATAGGCAGGAGTTCTGGGGTTAGGTCAGTAGATTCGAGGATCGAGAGATGAAGAGAGAGAGAGAATAAGGAGAGATGAGAGAAAAAGTATCAAAAAAATGGAAAAAAGCACTGGCGGAGGGTCTGGAACCCTGGTCTTCACTGTGACCATCCTCACGCTTCTCCAGTAGAGTCGACCATCATTCTTTGCTGACTCATGTGGCTTTAAACGCTTTGGTCCGTCTCTTGGTCATTGGCTCTCCTACTCTCTTCGTTCTTTGGGCCGGCTTTTTGGTCCTCTTATTCAGCCCATATTTGGCCCATATCTTCTAGTTATAGCATGTGGGCTTGTTAAGCTTTGATAATGGGCTTTCATGATCGATTTGGGCCCACAAGTCTCGAAAATCGTCCCATCGGGGTTTCCTGCGACAGAAGAAGCGCTTAATGAGACTTTATCAGAACGGCTTAATATTTAGACTTCCGAAAATGTGTTTAATGCATGCAAATATACCATTTCGTCCAGAAAAGTGTGTTTTACGCAATGAGATAGACTCTTACGTAGAAAAGTGGATAATTAGAGCAGTTTTACGCAGGAGAGTGCGATAACGCTAACAGGATAAGTGCTTAAAATAAGCACTTTTGAGCGAATATCACCTGAAATGCTGAATCCAAAGACAGGGTAGAGATTGTTCACTAATGGATCGGCTAGCGAGAATGGATCAGGTATAGGAGTTGTCCTAGTCACACCCGAGAACACAAGATTGGAGAAATCTGTTAAACTCGGGTTCGTGGCATCCAACAACGAAGCAGAATATGAAGCAATGATCTCTGAATTTCAAACAGCACTAGATCTCAGGATAAAAGATATTACCGTCTATACTGACTCTCAATTGGTGATCAGTCAGTATGCCGGGACGTATCTAGCCCGAGATGAGAGAATGGCCGCTTATCTGGATATCATCCAACAATTGACAAGATGGTTCAACAATGTGGAAGTTCGTCAATTACCTCGAATGGAGAATCGACATGCTGATGCCTTGGCCTATCTATCCACTATGTTGGGAGATACTGAGTCAAGAACCATACCCGTGGATTATCAAGAATTCCCGAGTATCCATATGCTAGTTGAGATGTACTTGGCCCCGATTGAGATCAATCCTGAGGTGAGTTGGATGGACGACTTTCGAAGATTCTTACAGAATGGAGACCTCTCATCTGGAAGAGATGCTGCTAAGAGAATTCAGAGGCTTAGGAGAAGATACACTATGGTGGGCCAAGATTTATAAAGAAAATCAGCATCGGGCCCTCTCCTAAAATGCCTCACCCCCAATGAATCTCAGCAAGTTCTCCAGGAGATACATGCAAGAGAATGCAAAAATCACTCTGGGGCGAGGACCTTGGCACATAAAGCCATCATCCAATGATACTTTTGGCCTTATATGCAGAAAGATGCCAAATTGCTTATCAAGAAATGTGAGAAATGCCAGAAATATTTTCCACTGATCAAAGTCCTCGCCGAAGAGTTACATCATGTATTCAGTCCGTGGCTATTTGCAAAATGGTGATTGGATATAATGTGACTATTCCCGACTGCGCCAGGGAACGTCAGGTTCTTGTTGGTAGCCACAGATTACTTCACAAAGTGGATTGAAGCGGTTCCATTGGTATAGGTACAGTCTTCGCATTTTAAGAGATTCTTGTGGGAAAATATCATTTGTCGATTTGGCATCCCACAAGAAATTGTCGCGGACAATGGAACCTAGTTTGATTCCAACGAGATACCCACAGAGCAATGGACTTGCTGAGAGGGCAAATCGAGTCATACTCAAAAATTTGAAGAAAAGACTGGATCAGGCGAATGGAAGATGGGCAGAAGAGTTGCCAAGAGTACTATGGACGTATCGAACCACCTCGAGAAGGACTACGAGAGAATCCCCATTTTCTCTAGCCTATGGAACAGAGACAGTCATCCCTACTAAAGCTGTTGTCCCGATATCTTGTACTCAGGCTGTCAATTCTGGACAAAATGAGGAGATTTTAGCTCGGGATAATGATTTACTTCAAGAACGGCAAGAACAAGCGATTGTAAGATTGGCAAACTATCAGCAAACAATCAAACGATCATACGATCGCCGTGTCAGACGCAAGACCTTCAAAGTTGGAGATTTGATATTAAGAAAAGTATTCGAGAATACCAGAGAGTCTGGGAGTGGCAAATTGGGTGCCAATTGGGAAGGACCTTACCTTGTTGACAGAATCGGGTAGAACGGGGCATGTTATTTGAAAACCCAAGATAGAGATGTGATTGAGAGGCCTTGGAACGCATTTAATATGCATATCTTCTATCAATAAAGGCAAATCCAAATTTTTCTTGCAAAAGGCGTTATATACGTGATTGAAGTCCTAGCCGGGAGCCTTGAATTCTTACACATCTTGGCTTTTTACCTTGATAAGAATTCAAGTATACAAACCGGAAGGCCGGGATGATCTAAATATTTTATGCCATTCGACAAGAATTAATGAGAATCCCGACAAGTTTGAAGTCCTAGCCGGGAGCCTTGAATTCTTACACATCTTGGCTTTTTGCCTTGAGAAGAATTCGAGTATACAAACCGGAAGGCCGAGATGATCTAAATATTCTATGTCATGCGACAAGAATTAACGAGAATCTCGACAAGTCTGAAGTCCTAGCCGGGAGCCTTGAATTCTTACACATCTTGGCTTTTTTGCCTTGATAAGAAATCAAGTATACAAACCGGAAGGTCGGGATGATCTAAATATTCTATGTCATTGGACAATAATTAACGAGAATCCGGACAAGTTTGAAGTCCTAGCCGCGAACCTTGAATTCTTACAAGAATTCGAGTATATAAACCGGAAGGCCGGGATGATCTAAATATTCTATGCCATGCGATAAGGATTAACGAAAATTTTGACTAGTCTGAAGTCCTAGCCAGAAGCATTGAATTCTTACACATCCTGACTTTTTGCCTTGATAAGAAATCAAGTATACAAACCGGAAGGCTGGGATGATCTAAATATTCTATGTCATTCGACAAGAATTAACGAGAATCCCGACAAGTTTGAAGTCCTAGCCGGGAGCCTTAAATTCTTACACATCTTGGCTTTTTGCCTTGAGAAGAATTCGAGTATACAAACCGGAAGGCTGGGATGATTTAAATATTCTATGTCATGCGACAAGAATTAACAAAAATCCCGACAAGTTTGAAGTCCTAGCCGGGAGCCTTGAATTCTTATTCATCTTGATTCCCGACAACCTTACAGACTTAGCCAAGAGTCTTGAGTTCTTATACAACTTGGCCTATTACCTTGTTAAAAACTCAAGTATACAAGCCAGCTAGATGGGATAATTGAATAAGGATCCCAATAACAAACTTCAAATTCATACTTGAGAAAAGAACTTTCTATTGTATTAAAGGCCTTAAACGACATTTACATATGAGGGCCCCGTGGGCAAAAAAAAAATATATATATTACGATAAGCCCACAGGGTAGTCCGAGAATACAAAGATTATGAAGAAGGCACCATATCCTGCTCGCCAACCAGCTGAATAACAGGATATACAAGGGTACCTTCTTCTGAATTCATCGTCTCTATTTGTGAAGGATCTAGAGTGTCTTGGGGAACTTGGATAGTTGGAGGAAGTTCTTGGGATGCATCTTCAGGAATATTCATCCCGGCAACTGGTTCAGGCAGAGCCACGTCTTGAATTGCATCTTCATCTCCTTCATCCTCTTCCATCATGGCTTCACACTTGGCAAAGCCATCTCGGTATCCCTTATCGTAAGATTCCTGTTGAAGGGCGTTAGATGCTTGCTTCGTTTTGCCCCTTTCAACGGTCATCTTCTCCAGATCCTCTTGTAGGCGGCTTGCTCTCTCCTTGAATTAGGCATATTCTACCTTGACCTTCATCAAGTCGTCATCGGCTTTCTTTTTTGAAGCAAGAGCTCCAATGGCCACCTTTTTCTCCATTTCAGGCTTAGTCTTTGAGACCTCGGAAGATAGATTGGCGGACTGGATTTGCTCCTCAGCCAGTTTAAGAGCAGCCTCAGACGCACTTGATTCTCGATAAGGGCGGTGTAATTTTAGAGGAGGTCGCTGATATTCGCTCAAAAGTACTTATTTTAAGCAATTATTCTTTTAGTGTTATCGCACTCTCCTACGTAAAATGCTTTATTTATCTACTTTTCTACATAAGAGTCTCTTCTGTTGCGTAGAATACACTTTTTTAGACGAAATGGTATATTTGCATGCATTAAACACATTTTCGGAAGTCTAGATATAAAGTCGTTCTGATTAAGTCTCATTACGCGCTTTTTCTGTCGTAGGAAACCCTGATTGGATAATTTTTGAGACTTGCGGGCAAAAATCGATCATGAAAGCCCATTATCAAAGCTTAAAGAGCCCATAGGCTATGACTAGAAGATATGGGCAAAATATAGGCTGAATAAGAGCACCAAAGAGCCGGCCCAAAAAACGAAGAGAGCAGGAGAGCCAATGACCAAGAGACGGACCAAAGCGTTTAAAGCCACATGAATCAACAAGGAATGATGGTCTACTCTACTGGAGAAGCGTGAGGATGGTCACAGTGAAGACCAGGGTTCCAGACCCTCTGTCAATACTTTTATCTCTATTCTCTGATATTTTCTCTCTCCTCCCCCTAATTTTCTCTCTCATTTCTCCTTATTCTCTCTCTCTTCATCTCTCGGTCCTCGAATCTATTGACCTAACCCCAGAACTCCTGCCCATTGGCTTTGGCCCATCTCCCTAAGCTATCAGACCGTTTGATCTTCCATCGGACCATTGGATCGTCCATTAGACCGTTTGATCTCTTTAAATCCATCGGCCTGCCAATCTGGGTCCCAATCCAGTCACCATCCATCCAATCATTAGCATACTGTCTGTCACATCATCTTATGAGACGATAGACTTCATCAGTCCTTGAGGGCCAACAGCCGGGCCCATCATCATCGACCGGCGATTTAGTGGACCCCACAATTTTAACATGCTTTAAATTGATTTTTAAAAATAAAAAAGGAGGGGTCCACTAAATGGGGAAATCCCCTAAAGAAGGGATTAAAAAAAAAAATTCTTAATTTTTATTTTTAAGGGGAAGAGAAGGGTTCGTTGGAACCCTAATTCCCCTCCTTATTCTTCCTCTCCTTCCCTAAAACCTTCCCCGACGTTTTCCTCTCCTTTTTCTCCTTTTTTTTTCATCTTTCTCTTCCTCTTCTTCTTCATCTTCTTCATATTTTCCTTCGTCGGAGTTTCAGGCAGCAACTCCGGCCGCCTCCTCCTTGTTCTCCGTCTTTTCCTTATCTCCTTTTGGCCCTTGCTCCTCTACCTGCTGCTCCGCCCGCCAGTAACCTGTCCGCCCTTCACGTTGCTGACCCACGTGCAGGTGGCTCCGCCAGACCACCTCCTCTACCGCCTCCACCATGACCTGCAACTCTGAGTCACAGGTCCGCCTGCACCTCCTTTTTCCGCCTCCTGCCGCTCCACCTGCTGAACCTCATCCCCAGCGCCTCCATCAACCGTCCTCTTCAATCCTCCATCTCCCAAAACCGATCTCTCCCATTCTCTTCCTGCCCCTTCTCAAATCTAAAAGAAAAACCCAAAAGAAAATCCCAGACTTTTTCTTCAAAAAAAAAAAAAACGTCTTCACAAAAATAAATAAATAAAAAAGAAAAAAAGAAGAGGAAGAGAGAGGAAGGAAGAGATCGCTTCCTCCCCTGCTGCCGGCTTCTCACCTTGCTGCCCTTGGCAGCACCGCCTAATGCCTACACATCACCGGTGCATCTACCGCAGTACGCACCTACAACTAGCAAGCGCACCTCCATTCTCGCCGGAACCTGCATCACCGTCCTCCCCATTCTCATTCTCATGGTGCAAGGTCTTATGGCTTGCACAACCACCCAATCTATCCATCCACAGCCTGCTTGTCTTAACGTTGCTGCCTCCATCCAGGGTAAGAACCTCCTCTTTCTCTCTTTATCTATTCTCTCACTAGTTCTACTCTTTTATCTCTTTCTCTTTCCATCTTCTTATAATCCTCTCATTCCCTCGTGATTCCCTTCTAGACTAGTTTTGTTTAATGTTAGTTGTTTGCAAGTTTTGAGTCGAGAGCAATGTAATCTCCAGTAGTTTTAATAAAAGTTTGTTTGTTTGCATTGATTGTATGAAAGTCAATTTGAGTAATTTTTGCAATTGTAATCCTTTCTTCCTACTACAAGCAAAGCATGTTTTAAAACCCCGATCCACCATTCTCACCTCTCCAGATTCTCCATGTTTTTCTGACAAAAATCAGTCATCTTATGTTCTTGACATGCACTAATCCGACTAATCCCGAGTGCGGATCGACATCCGACACAAATCCATATACAATATCCAATATTTTGTAGGATTAAAACTTGGATAAATTACAAATATTGTTGGAATTAGGGTTTCCGTAATCAACGACGCGGAAAAAAAACCTAGTTTCAAATGGCGCCGTTGCCGCTCGAGTGTACGGGAGTGCGAAAAAGGACGTAAAGACGGAATTTGAAAGTTGCTCAATTTGGACAGCCCGACCTTTTCGGGAAGCTTTCTATTTTTGATTTTTAGTGATTTTTAGTAGTCTTTTAAATTACTATTTTTAATTCCTCGGAAGGCCGAGTGCAATTTGTAATAATTTAGGAATTTTACTGCTTTCCATATAAACTGCTAGATCTTGTTCTAGGGTTTCTAAAAAAAACCCTAGATTAAGTGAAAAATACAAAAAAAAAAATAAAAATAAAAAAATAAAAAATCAAAAAAATTAGGGTTTTATATTCTACAGATTTTTAGAAATCACCAATCAAGGATTCGCGATTTTTAGAAAGATTCTAAAATCTTGAAACTGTGCTTAATTAGGGTTTCCCCTCTTAGAAGAATTTCTATCTTTAGAAATCTTTCGAATTTGGAAAAGTCTGCAAAAGGAAACACCCTAAATCTAGCAGAATTTTAATTTTGGGAAATTTCTTAAAATTGTAAGGGATCTCGCAATCAAATCTTTCTTGGAAGATCTCCATAGTTCGGGAAACATTCCAATCTAGGTATTTTTCAATCTGGGAATTCCTAAATTTTACCCCATATAATTTGAAAAATAATTCAAAAACTTGCCTAAATCCAGTGCTTGTTCAGTGAACCCTAAAAAGGTAAGAATCTTCCAAATAGAATCTCAAATACGTAGACCGTGCGATCTAACTTTTCTGCAGGAACACGATCCAGTGTGGGTAGGGAGTGAAAGCTCAAAGAGGTGGAGTCGGGCCCAAGCCCATTAGGATACCACTCCCTATTCCACGGAGGCGACCCCGTGGCGTGGCCCACAGGAGGTAAGTCTCTATACTCGCCTTGAGTGCAATACTGAGCAGTTGGGTGACTCATTGCCGCATATCTATTTGCTTTCGCATACATATTATTCGACTTGCGTGGCGTGGCCGTTAATCAATCAACTCTAAGAAAGTAGACCTAGCTCTAAAATTGAAACTGGTGGGATTTCATCACCCACCTCATCATTCCAACTGATTTGATCCCAAGGCTCTATTTAATTAAAAAGAATCAAGAAGTAGAGCCCATTAACCCGGTGTTCGAGAAAAAATCCACACAAAGCGAACCTACTTAACATCCAATCGAAATAAGACCACGAGCGTGGGTCCCTGTTGTCTAACACACCCATAAGTCCCTGCTACTCAAGTACACTGAGCTCGACGTGGCATCTTGGACTATTCGGCAGTTAGTTGCGTGTGGACTAGGAACACACACCAACCCTAACTTAACCCGAGGGAACATTCTTCTTAAACACTTGACCAATCCAGTTAGTTTGGGATGTACTTAAAATAGCCATTGTGCCGCACATTTGTCTAGGCTTCAGATTGCCTTGTTATTGACTAGAGTTAGTATTAAAGGATTCGCTCTGAAGAGTGTAGCCTGGTGAGAACCTCTGAGAGCGACAAAGTTAGTCCGGCGGGTAACAAGATAAACCACTGGTCCGCCCACTGTCATAATATACCTCTGCCCACCAACTAACAAGATAAATCCCCTAAAATATTCTGATTGTTTTAAAAATAGGGTTATCATATTTGCTCATTGTGCATCATATAGTCTACTTCAAGTTAGTGTTCTCCTCTGGCAACTTTTTGCCCAGTTTACGGCTTACTTTTTCAAGCATATATCAGTCTAGACCCGATCCAACCGTAGTTTGATTCGATCTGAGAGTCAGTCTAACGTTCTAGATTCTTCACCGACATCTTCACCTACTTTATCTCCTAACCTCCCCTCCTCTCCCAGAGAAACTACCTTCATAGAACTGGCGGCTGAATGACCTCTCATTGAGATGTATGCGCCTATTTTTGCTAACCCACCCACTTGTATTGTACTTCCACCCATGATGGCGGTTCAGTTCAAAATCCAACCGCAAATAATACAAATGCTACCTACCTTTCATGGTCTCCCAAAAGATGACCCGTACACTCATCTGAGGCAGTTTCTGAACATCTGCACTCTCTTCAAACTTTAACACCTTGATGACGAGAGTGTCAAATTAATAGTTTTTTCTTTCTCTCTGAAAGATAGAGCCGCTAATTGATTTTATTCTTTGCCCGAGAATTGAATTCTCACATGAGATGAGCTCGTTCAGAAGTTTGTATACACATTTTACCCCATATCATGGACGAACGAGATGAAGCAGATCACCCAAGACTTTCGACAGAAGTCAGATGAAAGATTCCATGATGCGTGGGACAGGTTTCAAGATTCTCTAATCAAGTGTTCCCATCACAATTTTGACAAGAGGAGTCTAGTCCACATATTCTATAAAGGACTCACTGATGAGTCTAGAACTCTGCTTGAGTTGATGTGCTAGGGCAAATTCATGCACAAGACTCCCACAGAAGCCTACATTTTCTTAGGAGAACTAAGAGAGAACTCCCAGCACTGGAATACCAATTCTGTGTGCAGTAGTACCACTTCTATGGGATGTGAGGCAACGGGTGACCCCGAGCTACATTCCCTAATTCAGGAACTTACCAAATCGGTCTCCGCCCTTGCTGTCTCAGTCCAGCAACCTGTGCACCATTCTCAGTCTCTAGGATATTACCTTCCTGTCAAGCAAGACGTCTGTACTTTCAACCCATTTCAATCTCCAATACAGACTTCTTATGATATCACTTATTATCTGGACAATAGGAATCACCATAGCTTTGATTGGGAATAGTCTTTTCTCCAACAGCCACTTCCGCAGGATAATTATCCTTTCGGGTTCCATCAACCCAATGGAGAGTATGACTGGCAATACTCGCAATCGCAGTACCAACCAGATCCACAGACTGAATATTTTGATCAACAGTGGACCCATCAGGATTCTCAGAGTCAGCAGACAGTCTCAGACTCACTATCGGCCTACCATTGTCATAATCCTTTGGACTACTATCAAGAGTTGGCACCACAACTTCCCTTAGCTGAACCGCCATAGTCTGCTATTAAACCTGACCTAGAAGACCTTCTCTCTTAGTATATCATCCAGCAATAACATTCCATAGAGAGGTTGGACCACCGTCTAGATCAATTAGAGTCTGAGAGTATGAAAGTCAACTGCCCCAGTCAACCTATCGCTTATCCCGAGGGGAATGACATGACCACCATCTATTAGGAGGATTCGCTACCTTGGACCCCAAACCAGAATTGGCTAGATGAAATAGAAGTTGTTACCACCCCCGGATCAAGTCAGACTATTGAGGAACCAGTGTCTTCATTTTCGATGCCCTCAGAAGCACCAGAGAAGCCTATTCTTCACTATACCTCTGCTACTTCTAACCTGGACCATGAAGTAGATCTTCCTAACACTGAGCTTTGTCTCGATCGTAGGATCCCAAGGCCATTGGATTTTGAGATGGTGAGATGGATGATCGGGGGAATGACTGAGCGATCGTACAGTAGATTTGGATGCTGATGATCAGGCGATGAAGATTGACTAAGGTAGGCCGTAGGATTGAGTGACCGAGGAGGGAGAGAGGATCGGATGATCTGGATTTGAGAGTAGAGGAGACTGGAGGTTTAGAGAGGGGAAAGAGAAAATATTACAAAATAAAGAGAAAATGCTAAGCAGAGGGTATTGAACCCTAGTCTTTGACTAGGTCTTCTGCATGCTTTACCAACTGAGTAAGTCCTCATCTTATGTTAGTTGATAAGCTTTAATCTCTGTAGTCTCTTCTTTGGGGGCTTGTCTCTCCTTCTATCTTGATTTTCTCTCAAGCTTTTTCGACTCTCTGGCTCTTCCCGTCTTTGGCCTACTTCTTCTTGTCTAAGTCCATTGGCTCTTTATGCTTTGATCAAAGGCTCTGGCAGTCAGTTGTGGGCCCACAATCCCTAAAATTCTCCAATCGGGTTTCCTGCGATAAAAAAAGCGCGTAATGAGAATGACTTCGCATGTAGGTCAAATAAATGCGTATGAATGCATGCAAATATACCATTTTAACAAAAAAAGTGTGTTCTACGGAATGAAAGAAACTCTGACGTAGAAATGTTGATAAAAAAAATACAATTTTACGTAGAAGAGTGTGACAATGCTAGAAGGATAATTGCTTAAAATAAGCACTTTTGAGCGAATATCACTTCTCTCAGTCTTTACTGAGAAGCTTTTATCCCTCCCCGCTGAATTAAATATTTTTGCGGGTCTGCTCAGAGAACTTACAGTCCTTCCCTCAATCTAAACTGAGAAAGACTTGTTCTATATAGGTATGCCTAGACAAGGGATAGGATAACTGTCTCCGTTCCACTTTAGGTGTCAGGAAGACTGCAGATTCACTCAGTCTCCATGAGTTTCAACCTGGTTGGGGGTACTTGATATACCCCCGTCATGTCTGGCTAAAGACGTAAAACTTAGCGCTTTTGGAAAGGCAATTCTGGTATTCCTAAAGTACATGAATCTTATGCATTTGTTATTAACTGTTATATCATTGGAAATGCAGGTACAATCATTCTTTCGATCATCAGGTACCACACACTGTCGAGTTTCTGCTGACTTGGTAACATCCTCCCTGAACCTTTGCATCATCATTATCGATTTTTCATCATTTTATGTCCCGGTCATGAGCACCGAGGACGGTGCTATATTTTGGTTGGGGGTGGGTATTTACCAAAACTCATGTATTCAATTTAAAAAAAATCTTATTTTTAGGTGGTTTTTGATGTTTTCCAAAGTTTTCTAGAATTTCAAAAATGTGTTAAATACCCTAACTTCGATTTGCTGAAAACCTTTATTAAGTCAGTATTGAGGATGTCAAATTATGCTTAAGATTAGCTTTGAGTCAAGTCAAGCATGACTACAGCAGATTTGAAAACTTAAGAAAAACTCAAATTCAGCACAATTGTACACTATCAACATCAGAGTCATCCTAAGTTTAGAAACTCTAGAGATCTTGTGAGAATAATCGTGGAGACCTAACCCAGTGAGCTTTCGAGCCTTTAATCATTTTAGAGGGTTATACAACAATTCTGAGTCATAAGATGACTCACTATTCTTCATACCCGCAATATTCGTTGAGAGATCTCATTATCTTTTGCTTTGATTAGAAAACTCAGAATGACATCAACATTGGATTACTACGACAGAACCTTCTCTATATCCAGTCAAGACAATATACATGATAGTGCAAACCCTAGAAAATGATTTAGGCCATTTTTCTGAACTGTTCAGCCTTGTTACTCACCTGAATTATACTTCAATAGAAACCCCTTGAGCCTTTTTATAAAAGCCTTTTCTTGTTAAGCCCATTAACCAAAATCCCAATCCAACTATGAAGGATGACTAAGCCACCCTACTCTTGAGATGGATAAAAGAATAACTGATATGGGTGTACCATGAAAAGAAAAGTAAAGAAGAAAAAAAAAGTGATTCAAGCTGAAAAGAAAATATGGAAAGAAAGTATGAAAAAGAGTTGAAAAAAAATTGAGTAGTCTCAAAAATATTGAAAAAAAGAGAAAAATACGAAAAAAGAAAAAAGAACCAGATAATGGTGTTACACTGTAGGAAATATACAAGAAAATAGAGATATCTTCTCAAGATCTTTGAAATCCTGTATTCCCTTATTTTTCTACACCTGACCTAAGCCTCATTACAACCTAGGAAAGTCCTATTTGATTCTAGGATAGCATGATCATAAAAGGTGGAGATTGGAGAAAGAGAAGCTATAGAGTTTGATCTGACGTTCCCGAGTGAAGTAATATTCCAATCATGAGATCTTCTTTTATTAAAAATGTCCTTCAAATAATACTTATGTGAGATCTTTGCTTCATATATCAACACATCTCCTCACATATAACTTGAGAGAAAAGAAAAAAATTATTCTTGAGTGATTCATTTATGAGAGTTTTACAAGTGAGATTTGAGGTCGAGGTATTAGAACTTATAGGGATCTGGAAATCATTGTTGTCAGATGATGAGAATGTTGAGCACACACACACGCAGAGTCTAACCATTCTGGGTCATGATTATAGTTTGTAGTCTTGCCAAAACTTTCCAACTCTTTGCTAGCCTGTAACTATTTTTTTGCATCCATTCGATAATTTGACGAACGGTGTTTTCCCTGAGCTAATTTGAAAAAGTACGCAGCATGTGCAGAGCCCTTTTAAGCTCATTTATTTCACACTAATTGCCAAAGATTGGCAATATGCTGGTTGGGGGTTGTGATATTCGCTAAAAAGTGCTTATTTTAAGCAATTATTCTTTTTTATCGCACTCTTCTACGTAAAATGCTCTATTTATCTACTTTTCTACGTAAGAGTCTCTTCCGTTGCGTAGAACACACTTTTCTGGACGAAATGGTATATTTGCGTGCATTAAACACATTTTCGGAAGTCTAGATATAAAGTCATTCTGATTAAGTCTCATTATGCGCTTTTTCTGTCGCAGGAAACCCTGATTGGATAATTCTTGAGACTTGCAGACCAAAATCGATCATGAAAGCCCATTATCAAAGCTTAAAGAGTCCACAGGCTATGATTAGAAGATATGGGTCAAATATGGGCGGAATAAGAGCACCAAAGAGCCGGCCCAAAGAATGAAGAGAGTAGGAGAGCCAATGACCAAGAGACGGACCAAAGCGTTTAAAGCCACATGAATCAACAAGGAATGATGGTCTACTCTACTGGAGAAGCGTGATGATAGTCACAGTGAAGACTAGGATTCCAAACCCTTTGTCAATACTTTCATCTCCATTCTCTGCTATTTTCTCTCTCCTCTCCCAAATTTTCTCTCTCATCTCTCTTTATTCTCTCTCTCTTCATCTCTCGGTCCTCGAAGAAATATCCCGAGGATAGTTACCTCCAGAAGAGAACGGCTGAGAACTTCACATGGCACCTTCAGGGAAGGTATGTCAATATAATGTAATCTATCCTAGGGGAGAGAGATCCATTCGATCAGGCTTGCAGCCACCCCAGCATCAGCGATGGAGCTTTGCTCTGAGATGGGCTTCCCATTAGGCAGGTGAAAGATGGGATTTTTCCGCGTCGTCAATTCGGAAACCCTAACTTCAACAATATTTGTAAAATCCGATTATCTGCAAAATATAACTTGTATAGCAGTACGTGTCGGATGTCGATCCGCACTCGGTGTGAGTTAGCACAATAAGGAATTAAACTAACAAATAATATATAGAGAGAAATGAGAATGGTGGAAGAGATGAGAAGGACGAGTCAATTTAAAAACAACATTCATTTGAGATTCAGAACACCAAAATATCAAAATCAACTTCATTAATCATCAAAGAGTGCGTACATAAATCAAAATAACAGAAATAAAGAAAGCATGTAAGAAAGCATGTAAAGGGATGAGAGGTGAAGAGGTAAGGGAAAGAAACGTCCATTGAAATCTCAGAGCTAAGGGCGCTATCGATCAAGAAGATGATCGTCCAAGACTTCGATGAATGCTTCAATCGTGGAGAAGGGTTTTGACAGAGAGGCATCCCATGACCTTTGGAGCTAAGGGCGCTACCGATCAAGAAGAGGACCGTCCAAATTTCATGGAATGCTGCTCAATCGAGAGAAGGGGTAAGGGAAAGAAACGTCCATTGAAATCTCAGAGCTAAGGGCGCTACCGATCAAGAAGAGGATCATCCAAGACTCCGATGAATGCTTCAATCGTGAGAAGGGTTTTAACAGAGAAGCATCCCATGACCTTTGGAGCTAAGGGCGCTACCGATCAAGAAGAGGATCGTCCAAATTTCATGGAATGCTGCTCAATCGAGAGAAGGGGTAAGGGAAAGAAACGTCCATTGAAATCTCAGAGCTAAGGGCGCTACCGATCAAGAAGAGGATCGTCCAAGACTCCGATGAATGCTTCAATCGTGAGAAGGGTTTTGACAGAGAAGCATCCCATGACCTTTGGAGCTAAGGGCGCTAGCGATCAAGAAGAGGATCGTCCAAATTTTATGGAATGCTGCTCAATCATGGAATCCACATCTGATCTTATCGACTGACAAGGTAGATGTGAATTGGCTAATGTACTATAATGTGCCCTAAAAAGCTCACCTTTTCACTCGCCGAAAGGAGTCGGCCAAGTGAATAGGCGATCGGCCTGAGAAAGTAGTGAGAGGATCTAGAGAGAGAAAATAGACTTAGAGAGGAAATCTCACTCTAGAGAGAGAACATGGGATTAGGGATGTCACGTCCCTTCCATGTCGTCTAGAGAGAGAAAGTGAGAGAAACTAGGTAGAGAGAGAAAGTCACTAACTCTAGAGAGAGAAAGTGAGGGTTTGGACACAGGTTTAGGGATGAGACGTCCCTTCCATGTCATTTAGAGAAAGAGAGAGAGAAAATGAAATGTAGAGAGAGAAACTAGGATTTCTAGAGAGAGGAGAAATCCTAGAGAGAGAAAGTAAGAGAAGAGAGAGAAACCATTACCTCAAATACTTACCAAAGGTGAGATCGGCCCTGGTAAGTGGTCCAAGATTGACCAATGATGGTCAGCCAAGAAGTGGTCCATGATGGAGAACGATTGCACGCCTTGAGGTGGATGCATGGAGATTCATCCATGTGAGCATGAAGAGGTGTGCCTTCCGATTATGGTTGGCCGAGTAGATGGATGGTGAAGGATTGCATGGGGTTGGCCATGTGGTGAAAGGTGGTTCGGCCATGTGAGTGCAAACCATGGAGGTGGATCATAACATGGAAAAATGCCATGCATGCTTGGATTGATGACAGTGGTGCCCAAGGAAGGAGCACGTGGAGGATGTATGCATATGTGGATGAGGTGATCAGGAGGGTAAGGACGGTGATGTGGGTTGCTGTCCTCAAACCATTGGTGGAAGAAGAGATTGGAGATGGCAGCTACGGTGTCTGGTAGAGGAGGAGAAGACAGGGTAGTTGCTGCTACGTGGAGGGTGCTGCTAACATAGGAGAACACGCACGGCTGCAAGAAGAAGGTGATGGACTGGTGGCTGTTAGGGAGGAAAGGTGGAAGTGCTAGCCAGCGTTTTAGGTGTTGCTAGCCACGCGTGGAGGGAGAAAGCGGGGTTGCAACCGTGGGAGGAGATGTCGAAATCCACCGGAGAGGTTGCTGGTTGGCAACGTAGGTGATAGCAGCAACCGGTGGAAGGATGGTGATGACGTGGACGGACCTGCTGGTTGTAAGTCCAGCAAAGCTTTGAGGTGGAAAGGCGCACACCCTGCTGGTGTTGATGACACTGCTGTTGAGGAAAACAACCCGTAGGTTGCTGTTACGAGGCGCACATGCACCAGCAGGTGGAGAAACAGGTGTACTGGAGTTGCCGGTGGTTGCATGGTTATGCAGGCGAGCACACCAGCAAGATGAGAAGATGGGGAGGCAAGTGAGCAGCAAATGAGGAAACGGGATGGACCTGCTGGAGTGGACGGTGATGGGTTGCAGGGTTGGGTTGAGTCTCAACATGCAAGGAATGAGCACATTTTTCTGGTTCGGGCTGCAACCTGGTAGTGAGCTACTGCACTTACCGGTAATGGAGAGCAATGTGCTGCTCAGAGAAGAACATCAACGGTGAAAATGCCTACGTGATTTGCAGGCTGAAGAGTTGGTTGCTGGTGGTGCATCTCCAAGGAGGAGGAGGTGTTGCAGGTTCTAACACCTGCAGTAGCTTGATGATTGAGATCGTGGGGTTTGCTGGTTTCGTTCAATGAATGGTATAGCGACCTGCGTGCAGCGAGAAGGTGAATGGAGGAATGAATTGCAAGGGGAGGCGCTGTTGTGGAAGACCACGAGCAGGTTGAGGGACTTGCTGGTTCAGCCAGCGTAGCAGCAGCTCTGTTGTGGGGGTTCTCAAGGAGAAGATTGGTGGCTGGGATGAGCCTTCACAGCCTCTCGATCCAAACCAGCAACCTACGGTGGTGGAGTTGCAGGTTTCATGGAGGAGGAGCTCACGGCTTTGCAGCAAGGGAAGCCTCCACGGTGGTAGAGAGTTCCCAAGGCGTTGCTGGATGCAAGTGCTGTCCAGCACATCCTCCCATACCGTGGAGGAGATCCAATGGAGGAGGATGGTTGGAAAGGATGGTTGCTGCCCAGAAAGGAAATGAGCAGCCATTGTGAGGTGCACCAACAGCAAGGTGGTGAGCCCGTTTTTGTGAAGGTGGAGGAACAACAATCAACATGAGTCCGTGCTATTTGAGAGAGAGAGAGGGTTAGTTAGAGAAATATTAGGAGAATAGGTTAGAGGAATGAGATGGGGGTTTCGTGGAATGAAGAGAGAGAAATGGTCAAGGAGACCAATTCTCTCACATTCATGATGTGGGCTAAAAAGGCCATGGGCCCTTCTATTTGAAGTGAAACCTTGGCCCACTTTATTCAAGTGAGGCCTTGGTCATATAAGTTTGGCTTTGGGCCTCTATGGGGTCACATGGGTTATTGAGAACCCGTGGATATTAAATGGGTGAAGGCCGTGGACCATGGGCCATGGACTTGAGTTTTGGAGGCTTGTCAGCCACTTGGCCATAGGCTTTGTGTGCCGCCATTGAAGGCCTTGGGGCCACATGATTAGATTAGTGAAGATAGAGGGATGATGATTGGGTCAAACTCGAGATTGGCGAACCGTTAGATCTAGAGAGATCGAACGGTCCGAAGGATGATCTAAAGGTCCGATGGAATATCTAACGGTGGAAAAGCTATGTAAGATGGGATGGAGCTAGAGGATAGAAGATTAGAGGTTAGATGATGGAGATCGGAGGGTTAGGATGATCGATCTGAAGATCGGATGGTGAGATATAGGCAATTCAATCATGGAGAGGGGGATCGGAAGGTAGATCTTGGGATCTAATGGTAGGATGAGATGATCTACGGGTTAGATATCTAGAGAAATGGAGAGAGAATTAGGAGAGAGGAGAGAGAAAATAATACAAAATAAAGGCAAAAGAGCTGGCGGAGGGTCTTGAACCCTGATCTTCAATGTAATCTTCCGTCAGCTTCATCAATTACGTAAGTCATCATTTTATGTCCTTTGGTGCGGCTTTTAATCACTTTGGCCCGTCTCTTGGTCTTCAGCTTTACCTCTCTCTTAGTTCTTTATCTGGCTCTATGATCCTCTGACTTGACCCGTACTTGGCCTATATCTTTTAGTCGTAGCCTATTGGCTCTTTAAGCTTTGATATTAGGCTTCTATGGATGATCGTGGGCCCGCAAGTCTCAAGAATCGCGCGATCGGGTTTCCTGCAATAATGAAAAGCGCGTAATGAGACTTAATCAAAATAGCTTCATATCTAGACTTCCATAAATGTGTTTAAAACATGCAAATATACCATTTCGTCTAGAAAAGTGCGTTCTACGTAATGAAAGAAACTCTTACATAGAAAAGTGGATAAATAGGGAAGTTTTACGTAGGAGAGTGCGATAACGCTGAAGGATAATGGCTTAAAATAAGCACTTTTAAGCGAATATCAGCAGGCAGCCAGCATTCATGATATACGGCTCCTTGATATTCGCTTAAAAGTGCGTATTTTCCACTATTATCTTCTAAGCGTTATCACTCTCCTACGTTAAAATGCTCTATTTACCTACTTTTCTACGTAAGAGTCTCTGCTGTTGCATAAAACACACTTTTCTAGACGAAATGGTATATTTGCATGCATTAAACACATTTTTGAAAGTCTAGATATTAAGCTGTTCTGATAAAGTCTCATTACACGCTTCTTCTGTCGCAGAAAACCCCGATGGGACAATTCTCGAGATTTACGAGCCTAGATCGATAATGAAAGCCCATTATCAAAGCTTAAAGAGCCCACAGGCTATGAGTAGAAGATATGAGCCAAATATAGGTTGAACAAGAGGACCAAAGAGCTAGCCCAAAGAACGAGAAGAGCGGGAGAGCTGAAACTAGGGTTTTTCCGTCGTTGAGAGAACGACCCTAACTTCAACACATTTTATAATTTATCCGAGTTTTAATCCTGCAAAATATTGGATATTGTATAGGGATTTGTGTCGGATGTCGATCTGTACTCGGGATTAGTCGGATTAGTGCACGTCGAGAACATAAAATGACTAATTTTTGTCAACAAAAATATAGAGAATATGGAGAGGTGAGAATGGTGGATCGAGGTGATTTCAAAACATGCTTTGGTGATTTTTAGAGAGAGAAATTGCCAATGGAAGCATTAAACAAACCTAACTAAACACAATAAAGCATTACTATAATTTATTGAAATATTAACTCCTTTACAATATTCTCTATCAAAATTGCGAAAGAAACATTACAAGAACTAAAAGATTAAACTAAAAAGCTGTAAAAATTTGGAGAGAGAAGGAAAGAGATGAAGAGAGAGAAAAGGTTAGAATTACCTAGAGAGAGTTTGGAGAGACAAGACAAAGTGGAAAGATTTAGAGAGAGAAAGAAGAACGTTTAGAGGGGAGAAAAAAAAGATGAGAGAGAAAGGAGAAGAACGATTGAGACTTTACCCGGGATACTTACCTGGCCGGATCTAGAGAAGTGCTAGCAGCAAGGAGAGGAACGTGGCTGGTGGAGGAGCACACCCTGTTGGTGCACAGCAAGATGGAGAAACTCACAGCCTACACATGGGGTGTGATGCCGTGAAGATGGTGGCTAATGGCTGATCCGTTGGGAGAAACATCGGTGGAGGAAGCTTTGGTGTTGCCGGACTACTAGATGCAGCAACGGCGTTGAGCGCCTGAGTTGCGTGGATGTGGGTTGCAGACGTGCAACTCACAACCGTTAATGGAGATGAGAAGATGGGGAGGATGGGGTTGAAGCCGTTGAGGAGGGTTGGTTTTGATGGTGGAGTAGAGGGTTAGACCGACCGAGTTGCAGACCTGCAACTCTGGCAAAAGAAAAAAAAAAAAAAAGAAGAAGGAGAAGGGGGGAAGAACTTACCATTGCAGGTGGGGATGCGGAAGAGAGGTGGAGCAGCTGCCTTTGGTGATGAGGACGGTGGTGCTATGTGCTGGGCGGTGGTGAAGCTTCAACCGGAAAAGATTGTTGTGGAAACGGCACGGCCTGCAACTAAGTTGCAGGCGTTGTTTGATGGATTAACAGTGGTGGCAGCAGGCAGTCGTGGTGGAAGAAGAGAAAAAGAAGGTGAAGGAGGAGACGGAGAGGGCGGTTCATGACGTGGTGACCGGAGTTGCAGGCTGCAACTCCGGTAAGCAAAACGTGAACAAGAAGCGGTGCTGCCGGTGGCAGCAAGCTCTGCTGCGCACAGGCGGAGGGGGGAAGCTTTAGATGAAGGAGAAGAAGAACGAGACAGCAGAAGAAGAAGAGAAGAAAGAGGCGGCCAGAGTTCTGCAACTCCGACTAGAATGAAGAAGAAGAAGAAGAAGAAGAAGAAGTAGAAGAAGAAAAAGAATGAGAAGGAGAAGGGGAAAACTTAGGGGGAGTTTTGGGGGAAGGAGAGGAAGAGACGGGGTCCACTAAATGATCGGACAGCGGGTCGATGATGATGGGCCCGGCTACTGGCCCACATGGAATGATGATGTCCATCGTCTCACAAGATGATGTGACAGACAATCTGATGGCGATCGGATGGATGGTGACTTGATTGGGACCCAGATTGGTAAATCGACGAATCTAGAGAGATCCAACGGTCCGGTGGAAGATTCAACGGTCCGATTGAAGATCCAACGGTCAGAAAGCTAAGGGAGATGAGACAGAGCCAATGGGAAGGAGTTCTGGGGTTAGGTCAGTAGATTCGAGGACTAAGAGATGAAGAGAGAGAGAATAAGGAGAGATGAGGGAGAAAATATCAGAAAATAGAGATAAAAGTATTGGCAGAGGGTCTGGAACCCTGGTCTTCACTGTGACCATCTTCACGCTTCTCCAGTAGAGTAGACTATCATTCCTTGCTAACTCATGTGGCTTTAAACGCTTTGGTCCGTCTCTTGGTCATTGGCTCTCCTACTCTCTTCGTTCTTTGGGCCAGCTTTTTAGTCCTCTTATTCAGCCCATATTTGGCCCATATCTTCTAGTCATAGCATGTGGGCTCTTTAAGCTTTGATAATGGGCTTTCCTGATCAATGTGGGCTCGCAAGTCTCGAGAATTGTCCCATCAGGGTTTCCTGCGACAGAAGAAGCGCGTAATGAGACTTTATCAGAACGACTTAATGTCTAGAGTTCCAGAAATGCTGTTTAATGCATGCAAATATACCATTTCGTCCAGAAAAGTGTGTTCTACGCAACAGAAGAGACTATTACGTAGAAAAGTAGATAAATAGAGCATTTTACGTAGGAGAATGCAATAACGCTAAAAGGATAATTGCTTAAAATAAGCACTTTTGAGCGAATATCAAGAGCCAATGACTAAAAGACGACCAAAGCGTTTAAAGCTGCATAAGTCGACAAGGAATGATGGTTTGCTCGACTGGTGAAGTGTGAGGAAGGACACAGTGAAGACCAGGGCTCCCGACCCTCTGCCAGTGATTTTCTCACCATTTTTTGACATTTTCTCTCTCGTCTCCCTAATTCTAGCTCTTAGCTCTAATCGACTATCTCTCCTTGACCTATCACCATTATCTATCAAATCCAACATTCGATCGCCATCTGATCTATCCATCCTATGCATCCGACCATCCGATCGTGCCACTGATCAGTCCATCATCCATCCTATCACCCACTCGATCTCCATTGTAAATTCTCAGTTCCTAGGGCATGTTTGATTGTAGAGAAATGCCTTAAATGGTTGATTGTGGCTGAGAGCGCATAGATCGATTTCGAGGAAAGAAAAATGCATTTTCCTTGATGGGTGTTTCATGAGAAAAATGCATTTTTCTCTCCTGGCGACCAAACGCACCCTAACCCACGGCCTTGCAAGAGGCCCACATCCATCTGGCCCTTTAGCATGCTTATCCTTTAGCCCAGTGGCCCACTCTTTGACTTGTCCGCTTGCTGGCCCATGGTCTATGCACTCTGGGCCCATGATTTTTGGCATCATTCCATGGCCCACTATCCTACTAACTTATCATTGGCCGGCGCATCAAGGCCCATTATCTATGGCCTTTTATCCGCAAGCCCACGACCCATAGCCTACGACAAGTGGACCCCGCATTGATTCCACGTTTTTCTCCTCTATGGGCCCCACTTTCAAGCCACACAAGCGATTTTCTCATGGAAACTATAAGTGTCTCACACGGTTTGAGAAACAGTATTCTTTCCTATTCTTTCTCTTCCCCCATAAGAGGAAAGTTTCCTCTTTCCTCTCGACTTCTATCCCATTCCATAAGGAACCCACGGAATGCTCAAGAGATCGAACTATCTCTTGAAAGATCCAACGGCTATTATGGAGGGTGCCTCCCACGTTGTATAAAGGGAGGCTGAAACCCTAGAGAAGGACGGTCCCCCTCCCCCTCATCTTTCTTCCTTCTTCTTTTTCTTCTTTTTCTTCTTTCTCTTCTTCTCCACTCATCCGGCGAGCCACACCGGCGAGCCAACTCCGGCGACTGGTTTCCTTCTTCTCCTTCTTCTTCTTCTTCTTCTTCTTCTTCTTCTTCTTCTTCTTCTTCTTCTTCTTCTTCTTTTCTTCTTTTTCTTACAGCAAGAACTACCACCCTTCACCCCAGCAAAGACCATCGAAGTGCCTGCAGCACACAAACGGTGCTAGTTTTCTCCATCGTTTGTTTCCTCTCCACACCATTAACGCCGGTGAATACCTCGCCTGCGCATCCCACTTGCTGCCTCTCCAACCTAGCCGTTGTAGCCCCCTCCATACGGTAGGTATTCCTCTCCTCTTCTCCAGCTCTTCTTCTTCTTCTCTCTTTCTTCTTCTTCCCTTATCTTCTTCTTCTTCTATTTTCTTCCTTACCGGAGTTGCAGGTCTGCAACTCCGATGTTCATGGTGTTGCTAACCTGCAAGACCGCTAATCGCCCCTACTAGTCCATTTTCTTCTATTCTCTCTTCACGGTGCTTTCCCACGCACCACCAGCAGCTCTTACAGTCTCCTCTGTCGGTCGGACTGGTTCTTTTCTGGTGAACTCCACCGCCTCCACGACAGAGAACGGGAGGGCTGCCCTTCGCGTCTCTCCCATTTCAGCAACCGTGCCCTTCCTTTCTGCCCTCTCCAACGTGCTGCCCAACGGACAACACAACCTCCTTTCTCCACCAGCGATCATCTCATTCTTTAATCAAACGCCGGAGTTGCAAAGCCTGCAACTCCGGCCAAAGCCTGCAACTCCGGTGGACTGGTCCGGTTCTCTTCCTTCTCTTCTCCTTCTTGGTCTTCATTGCCGCTTGACCTACAGCTCCTCCTTGAGTATAGCATCGTCCACCCTTTCTCTACCCGTCACGGTTTGCAATACTTGCAGACCGACTTCATCCACTCATTTTTCACGGACAACAACTCTGTGGACGTCTTGTGGATCCCTTCCCACAGGTTGCTCCTCCTCTACCCAAACCGTTGAGCTCATATAGCCCGACGAACCTTCTCTCTTCATCTTCACTTGCTGCACGTCCTCGCAGCACATCTATGCATCTTCCTCATTTTCTTCATCTTCTTCATTGCGTGATTGGTAGATCTTGGCCATTCAATCCTCTATAGCTGCTGGCCAAACCAGCAAACTTCTTATCATCCTTCCCTTCAAAAACCAACATCTCTTCAAGATCTCTCCAACCACTACCATCTCTACGGATGGCATACCCTCCTCTATGCTTGTGCAACACCTCCCGCGGGCTATATTCCTTCTACCGAACCATCTTCATCACAGGGGAGTCCGATTCTTTGGGTAAGTTTCTAAAAGGGTGAGTGCTCTCTCTTTCTCTTCTCCTCTTTAGTATCTCTCCCTATTTTCTCTACTTTCTCTCTCATCATTTTCTCTCTCTACTTTTACTTTCCTTTATCTCTCTAGACCTCTCTCTAGGATTAGATTTCTCTCTACTTTCGTCTTTCTCTCTCTTTACACTAGTTTCTCTCTCTAGGTCTCTTATTTCTCTCTTTAGGTTTTGATATTTTCTCTCTCTACTTAGCTTTCATCTCTCTTATCTTTCTCTCTCTAATTCAATTTTACTATTTTCTAGATTAATTGTTTCATGTTTGAGTTGTAAGTTATATTTGAATTCATGAAATAAAGTTTATTTTGATTCAAGATCGATGAATTCCTGTTATTTTATGTTCCTTATTGCACTGATCTGATTAATCCCGAGTGCGGATACGACTCCGACTTTCCACTGTGCAAGAATTATCTAATTTTGCAGGATTAAAGTCTCGGATAATTACAAATATGTTGATTCTAGGGTTTCCGTAACCAACGACGCGGAAAAACCCTACTTTCACTCCTCACCATTGAAATCCCGTAGACCTGCAAGGGGGTTATCTGGGCGCCACAATTCTTTTAGCGTAACCCATGTGTCAATTAAATCAAACACCGTACCAAACGGGAATGAAGGAGAACGAATGTATGCTCACCTACTATATTACTGGGCTCGGCAACGTTTGTTGGATAAGAAGTTGATAGAGGGGTAGATGTCTGTTGAAACACTAGAGAAGGTTGAAATCCAAGTGGAGACCTCGTTATGGTGATCGAGGGAGAAGCAGTTGGAACGGTGGCTACTGAAGGAGAAGCTGTGGCCTCAGAAGGTTGAATCGTTGAAGAACCACCTGCCAGATTGGCTTTAGCAGTCACCGTCCTGTCCCGAGTAGAAGCTGCTTTTAGCTCGGGTGCTAATCCCCTAACCAGTCTTCTCTTCTTCCTTGGTACCAGAGCCGGTGCAGCAAAAGTGTCATTCCTCATTTCAGCCATTCTACCCTCCATCTGCAAAGGAAAGAACAATTTAATCTGTCGAAAAGAATATGAAATAAGTATCTCGGGCATGACGGAAGATACCTCTGCCTCTTCCATCCTTATAAGTTCCCGGGCAAAATCATTCAAAGGTTCCTGACGACCATCAGGATGCCTAAAAAATTTTGCTACTGGGTAAGGAGCAAGCCCGACCTGACCGACTGGTGGATCTACATGAATGGGAGCCCTCCCCGTTTGACAAGGTCTTTTTATTAAAGGGACCTCAGTGCTTATGTCCGCACCTTCTCTGGATGTGGCTTCTCCAATCGTGATCCCAAGAGCATGTCGTTTACGAGAGTAATCGGGGGCAGCTATCCGTTGATTAGGTGGGACGACTGGACCAGCAGCTGACGACCCTCTATTATTATTAATTAATCCTGCCAGGGACCATTGCTTCACGACCTTGTGGATTTTCCTCAGAATATAATTGACTCTTTCTTTTATATCCTGAGGATATCTCCAAGGACGTCTGACATAGTCTACAGTAGAGAAGAAAGACGACAGGTCAGTAGATTGATTAGATCAGTCTAAAGGAGATCGACGGTACACAGAGAGGAGCTTACCCGATAGGTTAAAGTTCGTGCGGACTCTATGACTGTTGGAGCCCCCCTCCGCACGTTCGTCATATTCCCAAGATCCCATCACGAGTAGAGGATCAGAGTGTCATCCCTTATGACTGTCAGGCAAGCTCTCAACAATCTTCTATTCTTTCTTCCGAGCGGCAACGGACCAGAACAAGTTCGTATTAAAAGAATCCGGACACCTCCTCAGTGCATACAGGTAATCGATCTCGGAGAGACCGATTTGATATTTGTGTATAGAGTTAAAATACTCTACCCTATTCATCAGACGCCAGAAGTTTTCTTGCATCTGGTCGGGAGCTCGGTCGTAAAACCAGAGTACTTCCATACCAAAGGGGTCAGATGGAGAGTTAACCCGAACTTCAGTTGAAGCCGAGTGATGCTGATTTCACCAGGGTTGGTCTTTTCCCCATGACGAGAACCAAGTTTGATGAAAACAAAAGACGGAATAGCAAATTCCCTTCTCAAACCCATTATGTACGGGTCATTTTCATGGGTGGGAACCCTAACAATCTCCTGAGGAACTGCTGGTTCCTCCCTATACGAATCTATAGCAGGATCTAGGGAATCAGAGGATATTTCTTCTTCTTCCGGAATGTTAGTCTATATTGGTTCTTTGGGAACCATTTCCTCAGTATCCTCAAGAACTACTCTACCCCTCATTGTCGGAAGAAAATAGAAAGGGAAAGAGGATAGAAGAAAGATGACAAATAAGAGAAGAATACCGTATACAGTGCAGTAACAGCAGGCAGGGAGAGCGAAGACAAGAACAGCTTGGAGTTGAAGCTTGAACTGTTGCAGAGCACCGATCGAAGGAAAAAAATGAATAAATGAGGGGGAATGAACTATTTATAGATGAAGAATCTAGAATTAGCAAACCGACAACCTAGCGATATCAAACCTTGGGCGCCAAAATTCAAAAGCTGTCATTTGACGATTCGGTAACTTGCTTCTTCGAGTATTGTACCCGTCAATCATTCCATTCGACGACCGTACGTTGGGCAGCACGCCAGTACGGACACATCCCATGGATACAGCAACGATGGACGCAATATTAAATGAGAAGGGCAACGGTTGAATCATTGATGGAAGATCCAACGGTCAGGAAGCTGTAGTAGGTCATGAACGGTAAGGATCTTTTTTAGGAGATACGACGGTAGCTTCTCGATCTTCTCAAAAAGGGGGGCGATGTAGGTGCCATATTTTCCAACAAGTAAAATAATGACACATGTCATTGCATGGCACGTGCGGTTCATGGAAGGATGACACGTGTTGATAATCAGCACGCGAGAGTGAATGTGCCGAAGGCATCATTAGAAGCCATAAACCACCCCATCGCTGTCACATGACTTCCATTAATAGGAGGTGCCATGTGTCAGGATGGAATGATCTGAATAGAGCATATTGAGGCAGAATACTGACAAAACATATTAACACTTTGACCTTTAATATGTCGGGAAGCACTCAATCTTGCCCAACATATCAATCATTGATCTTTTTGATGGGATTGATATTCAACTCACCTCGACAAGGTCCAGCGGCTTACATAGTTTGATATTCCACTCGCTCTGACAAGGGCAGATGACTTACTTGACGGGATCAATTTTCATCTCATCTCGACAAGGTCATATGACTTATTGAATGCATACATCCCGACAAGGTCAAATGACTTATTGGATGTACACAGCCTAGTACGGTCAACTGACTTACTTGACGAGATCGATTTTCATCTCATCCCGACAAGGTCAGATGACTTGTTGGATGCATATATCCCGATAAGGACAAATGACTTACTTGATGGGATCGATCGTCATCTCATCCCGACAAATATACAGGTTCCTACGAATGATGTAAGTATTCTAAACACAGTTAGTTTCTTAACCAATGAATATTGGCCACATGGCAGTTAATTGAACTATCACAGTTTCGACATCCTTTTATTCAAATGTCTGACACGAAGGATGCCACTTCAGTCATTTCAGGTACAACCGAATAAAGGAAGTTGAGATCTAACAAGAAGATTCTATTTCATAACAGAATCTATCTAGATCATAACTGATTGATAACGACTGGACATGTGGAAGGTGAGTCACGCAAGTTCTAGGGGTATAAATATGAGACCCTCAGGACTGAGAAAAGGATCTTGCTCTACGGATCCAGATAGTCAAAACTCTGAAATATTTTACTATTTTCCTGGACCCTGTTACGAATCCTAAACTAACTTGAGCGTCGGAGTATTGTCAACAGGTACAACCACTTCCCATCTAGAGATCATCCTGTCCTTCGCGGAGGAGAAAGCAGTTTTCATCCTGAAGCATCGGAGTCGTCCGATCATCACCGAGATACGAATCGTCTAATCTCGAAGATTGTGTGGGTTAGATCAGATATATTTTCCCCACATATATATTTCGTGTAATCAGTCCTAAAATCATAAAATTAAAATTAAAATCTCAATAATAACTTGGGAGTTAGCGGATTAAAATTATCAAAATTTTGCAAATAGATGTTAAAAACAACAACAAAATGACATAATCAATAATCAAATTTAAAATCAACAAGAAATTCAAAAACAAGAGTAAAAAATATAATTATTGCTCTACAAAATAATGACTCCCATTGTTATTTTATTATTTTTCTTAAAAAATAAAAATTTTGATAATAGCCTCGTGGGTTGGGCATAGGCTAGGACCACCCTCGGAAGCGGAGGTCTTGATTTCGAATCCCCTTTAGGGCTACCCCTTGGGCTTTGTTCTGATTTTACTTGAAGCATGTGGAAGGGGTACACTCGTGCCCAGTGAGATTAATCAGGTGCTTTAAGAGGCCTGTATATATATGTATGTATGCAGATTCTTCATCATACAAGTATTTAGACAGTTTGACATAAAACATACATGTAAGCGTTCCTATGAGCGATAGTGTGGCTTTGAGGATGTCATGGTACGTATACTTCTCTAACTACGTGAAGACTAAAAGATGAAGACTACAAGAATCAGACGGTTGACGACATGAATCATCTGAGTAACTGTTATTTGTTTGCTAAAGATTGTGTCCGCTCGCATAGGTAGGTACGTGACTTAGTGGCCATAGGAATAGTATTTTATAGATAAAATATAATGATTAAAATTTGTCATAGGACAGACCCAGGTCAAGGCAAGATGCTAGAGCCTTAAAATTGATTAAGGGGAAGTCCAATCGATTGGACTTCTGAGTACAATTGATTGGACCATATGGGACAGAACCTCCCAAAGGTACAATCAATTGGACCTTACGAATAAAATTGCCTAAGAGTACAATCGATTGGGCCTCTGAGTACAATTGATTTGACCATCCGGGATAGAACTTCCCAAGAGTACAATTGATTGGACCCTGAGTACAATCGATTGGATTGAAGAACAGAAAACCCATTCAGACGGTACAATCGATTAGACCTTGAGTACAATCGATTAGACCTAGTGTATAATCAATTGGACCATTTAGAAAAAGTTCAATTTCAGATCTGATTTTCATGTTCCCACTATCCTATCACTAGCATGACTTAGGGCTTCAATACTCTTATAAATAAAGTCTTCCTTAAGCTTTATTAAATATACAACTACAGACAACAAGAGAGAGTTACTGACTTCGAGCTTTATAGAGCTTAAGAAGAGTTGTCCTTTACGCAGAACAAAACCCATGTATTCTTTCCATTCCAAGTGAAAAGTTTGCTTTTCTTTCAATCATAGTATAGAGCTTGATCATTACCGCTGCTTAGGTTTTCTAACTAGAATTTTAACCTAGTAAGCCAAAGAGTATCTCATGTGTCTCAACACTATTTGAGCAACATTGATAGAGACCGGTGTGTGAGAATTAAGATCGGGGTATACCGATCGATGATAGATTTGGAGAGTACCAAACTGAAGAAACGACAAAGGCTTCGTGATTGTAAGGGTGCGCATGTGACTCGTAGCATGGAGCCAGAGGACATGGACGCGCCAATAGTTGGCCTTCGCTAAGGTTGTATGCTGTATGAAAACGGTGTTGCGTAGGTAACTTCTGTAACTCAAAATTTTCCAATTAGTGATACTTTCTGTCTGGACGTGGTCTCGTAGTTTGCTTTGGCTAAGGTTTCCACGTAAAAACTCACGTGTTATGGATGTTTGATTGTTTACATTTTTGCACAATTGTTTGATTAACTCAAGCGACCTAAAAATAATATATCACTGAGATATATTTGATCTTAGTCGACTGAGATAATCAATTGTTAATCAATCAATTAATTGTTAGGATTATCGTTGCATGCGATTAGATTACCCTTATCAAACTAGTAATTTTATTAGGTTAATTAAAGAGAATTTTGATACCTAATCAACACCCCCCCCTTTTTAGGTATTCGAAAAGAATAGAATGGACTGATAAAGCTTATACATAAATTATGGCTGGAATTCGATCTCATCCACGTAAGGAGTGTAGGAAATCTCTAAGAAGGTGGCAAGAATGTCTAGTGTAATGGTGAAATTCATGCCTACCACAATCATCCTGAAGGAGGTCTACTCAAAGTCGATCTCGTGTATGTACGGATAGAACTGGTGAACTAGATGAGGGTAGCACAGATTGGTCAGAGATAATGGGGACCCAACGTCGTGAATGGAACACAATGAAGGCGAGGGTATTAGGGAAGTCCTTGAGAGGGACAAATCTCTCACAATCAAGGTTGTGCTCGATCAGAGAATCAAAAGGTACTCATTCACGAACTCAAGATCATCAACCATCGATCCTAGCGTGGGACCATGAGTTGGAATTGGAGTAGGTGCATGTGCGGGATCAAGAGCAGGTGTAGGTACGGGAGTAGGTGTATAGACACCACGATATGCTCTAGAGGCATGGGAAGGTCTAGATGTGGGAGCTGAAGAGGAACCTACTCCGCCTTTGCTCCCAAGCACTTTCCTCCCTTTAGATGGGGAACCTCCACCTCTTAATGCCCTAAATGTGCATCCACCACGTGTATGCATAGAGGTACGAGTAATGAAGTCTGCACATATCTCATACTCCTCAACAACGTAATCCCCATTGGACGAGGATGAAGACACCTCATCAGTCGAGAATTGGTCAACGCTTTTGGCCATAAGAATTGCTAGGGCAAGAAGAAGAAGAAGAGAAAATGCCATCGATAGCACGCATGGAGTGAGTAGAGATGAAATATCCAAGACCTTGAGCTAGCAAGAACGTGGGAGGTTGGAGAAAGCAAATACTAGTGGAGAGGAGAAAACCAAATGGAATGCGAAAAGGCGCGAAAGAATGACCTAAAAAAGGTAAACATCAACTTTTTTAAAATCGCCACACGACGCATCCGATCAATCGGGAACCAAGGGCTGATCAATTAGTGAAGAAAATTGCTCTTGGGATCTGTCAGATGTGACACATTCAACCGATTGGCCTATCCACCCGATCGATCAAAGAGAAAAAATAGAGTTTTTGAAAACTCTACAATGATAAGTACAACCCAAAGCAATTCTCTCCATCTCTCAAACTCTCATATCTTTTCAAAATAAGCGCCCCCCTATCAACGTGACTCCAATAAAGATAAAATCAAAGAATTTTAAAATGTAAAGCTACATAAAATGGATGAGTGTAATGCAATGCATAGAGAGTCACTGATTGATAGTGGGTGCCGGGTGGATACCCCTCTGTTTGGAGAAAGAGTTCTATTATAACTTAGTTTGGAGAAAAAAGAGGTCAAGGACCTTTAAAGTCCTCATCGAATGGGGTAAATAATTTTTTTTTGTAAGCGAATGGGATTAATAATTGATAATGGCATAATTGGCCAAGTCTTTTCCATTTTCAAGAAGGGTTTGAGTAATTTTCCATGGTTTTACACCATGCACGTCTCCTTTTGAAGATAGAAAAGATAATTATGAGGTCAAAAGATCTTAATATCCCTACGTGGGGAGAAACATCCCCTGCACTTGGGTTAAAAGAGGTCATTTTGACCTTTGACGTGAAATAAAGGGATTGGCGTCCAATCATAAGGCATTAATGCCTTTGATAGAGTATGGCATGGCCTTTTACATTTATACCCATGCGTTGAGGTGAATACCCTTTGTACTGGCATCTAATGATTGGCTTATGATGCCATGAAATAAAAAGGCTAAAGTGGTTTACCGAGGTACCCCTACGCGGGGGTCAATATCCTTCACACGGGGGTATTAAAGGTTTTTTTTTACCTTTAATGCGTGTTGAGTGAATTGATGTCCAATGATTGCTTTTAATGCTACGACGATTAAACAAGGTTTTTCTGGTCGTTGGACGAAATCCCGGTTTCAACACATTTGTAAATTCTGGGACTTTAATCCTGCAAAAATGAAACGGTTTGCATAGCGGCTTTGTGTCGGATGTCGAATCCGTACTCGGGGTTTAGATAACGTAGTAAAGAACAATTATAACGGACAATTGACAGAAAATAATGGAGAGGTAAGAGTGGTGATTGGAGTCGCTTTAAAACATCCTTTGATTTTTGTGAGATCCAAGAACTTAATTGCAAAAAAAATTGTCCAAATCAACTTTGATGAAATCAATCTTAAACAAACTCATTTTTATTAAACATCATAGAACTTACACTGCTTCTAAATGAAAATCTATAGTTGTAACTCAAAGCAAACTATATTAGAAAGCAAAATAAACTAATCTAGAAAGCATGAGTAAGAGAGAGAGAGATGTAAAGAGTAAAGAGAGAAAGGAAGTAGAAATAGAGAGAGTGTGTTTTAAAAACTTAGAAAGAGAAAAGAGGTGAGAGATCTAGAGAGAGAAACTCACCATCAGAAGTTCTTACCTTTAGGCCATTAGATGAAGGATGATCGTGCGGCCTTTTGGTGGTACGGCTATGGTTCGGACATGGGGAGTGCATGGTGGTTGATATTTGCTCAAGAGTGCTTATTTTAAGTAATTATCGTTTTAGCGTTATCACACTCTCCTACGTAAAACTGTCATTTTTATCAACTTTTCTACGTAGGAGTTTCTTTCATTGAGTAGAACACACTTTTCTGATCGAAATGGTATATTCGCATGCATTCATACGCATTTATTTGACCCACATGCGAAGTCATTTTGTAGAAGTCTCATTACGTGATTTTTCTATCGCATGAGCACTAATCCGACAATTTTGATAGAATGTGGGCCCACAATCAACATCCAGAACCTATGATCAAAACTTAAGAGTCAGTGGGCTAGGAGAAGAAGTTACAGGCCAAATAATGGGAGAACCAGAGAGGCGAAAGAGTCGAGAGACAACTAAGAGAAAAGGAGAGACAAGCCCTCAAAGAAGAGACTAAGGAGATTAAAGCTTATCAACTAACATAAGATGAGGACTTGCTTAGTTGGTGAAGCATGCAGAAGACCAATTCAGAGATCAGGGTTCAAGACCCTATGCTAGCATTTTCTCTTTATTTTTGTAATAATTTTTTTTCCTCTCTTTAAAACCTCATTCTCTCTCTACTCTCAATCTCAATCGTCCGACCCTCTCTCCTTCCGAGATCGCTACCCTACGGCCTACCATAGCCAATCATCACCGTTTGAACGTTAGTCCGATGCCACATGGTACGAGACGAACATGAGAGCATTTTTGGAGATGAATAAAAGATGGTTTCTTTCCAAATAAAATTAATTTTCAATCGGCATTATGCATAACATGGATGGGAGACCTTCTGTTAGTGATTTCAAAAGAATTTTTAGAAACTCAAATAAGAAGCATTTACAAGAGTTTTTGAATTCCTTTACAAGGAAAGTCTCTATGTTTTTAAAACAAAAAAAATCTCTCTATTTGGCTAAAGTTGATAGGTTGGAGGAAATAAAACTAAAGAAGGGAGGATAGAAGGAAATATTTGGAAAGGAGATATTCTCACTAAATTTAGGCAATGGCCATACGATTTTCTAAAACATGAGGATCTCTCCATGTTTTTGAAAGAGAGTAGGACCCACATCCTTAGACACTTGATGAAATGGACGGTTGGGGAGAAGAGGGAGGGCATCTCTTATTCACGTGCGGGTTAAAACCCTAGACCCATCTCTCTTGGATGTTTTCTAATAGAAAACCCTAAAAGTCCAGCCGTTATATAAAAAGAAAAGAGAGGAGGATAAAGAGGATCATCTCATTATCCCCCCATCTCTCTCCTTCACTTCTCTCTTGGACATCTTCTCTCCTCCCCATCTCCTCCACGTTCTCAACCTCTCACCCCTTCAAGCCGTTCTCAAAAGGGAACCCAAAAAGAGAAAAAAAATAAGGAGAAGATAAAAGAAAAAGGAGGAGGAAGCCCAAGCTTCCTCCCTCCATTAGAACAATCACTAGCCGCCACCCTCTCTCCTCCACCTTGCCGAACTGGTGCGTGTCTCTCCTCATGCAGCCTACGACTCTAGATCTCCACGATGGCTGCACCATCTTGCTTCCTCCAAACGAGCTGTGCATATCAGATCTGCAACTCCCCTTCACCTCCATCAAACGGTCACGCCTACAACTCTTCTCGACCTCACTGTCCATCAACGGTTGAAGGATCTCCAGCATCTCACATCTCTCTACCTCTCAACCGCTGCTGCACCTCACAACGATCATGCCTGCAACTCCACCACTAACTCCTCTAGCAGTGCAGGTCGTGCGCCTCTCACCTTGTAGGTTGCAACATACCTCCACTTCGGGCAGAATTGAAAATCTGCCCTCCTCTCTCTCATTTTTATCTTCTCCTTCACCAAAACAAAAATATGGAGAAGAGAAGAGAAGAGAGGAGGAAGCGAGCGTCTCCCCCCTTGGACCGTATTGGAGCCGCCTTCCTCTCTAAGCATTCTGTCTTCAACCAATGGCCGTTCATCCGCCATCTCATGGCCCAATAAGTTTGTGAGATCATTCTCCTCATTCTCCCTCTCTAACTTTTTCTCTCTTCAGTATTATTTCTCTCTACTTCTTCTTCTCTCTAAAGTTTATGTAGTTTCTCTCTCTAGAACTCCTCTTCTTTTTACTTTCTCTCTCTAGTTTAGTCTCTTTAAAATGCTTTTTGTTAGTTGTTTTATTTTCATTTCTTGATCAAAAGTATGTATGTTACTTGTGCTTCGATGAATAAAAGTTAAGTTGATCATTCCATTAGTGTGTTTCTTTGTCTTTCATTGTCATTTTGATTAATTGATAACAATCTTTAGAAAATCAAAGAATGTTTTAAATTAGCTTTCTCTACTACTCTCACATCTCCATCTTCTCCATAATTTTTGCAGTATTTTGGGCAATATCCCGTTATTTTATGTCTTGATTGCGCTAACATACTTAATACCGAGTGCAGATCGACATCTGACACGAGCCACTGTGCAAAATTGCTAATTTTACAGGTTAAAAGTCTCGGATCTATTATAAATTGTGTTGATTTTAGGGTCATTCTCTCAACGACGGAAAAACCCTAGTTTTAGTGGTGATGTACACGCTAATGGTGATCTGGTGATGGAAAGAAGGAAATGCAAGGGGCAGTGACGGACTGGTGGTTGTGGCAATACAACGCGAGGTGGAGGTGATGTTGCACAGGCAACACAGCAGCAACGTGATGAAGAACTGTGCTCACAGGCTGGAGACGTGCAAGGTTTTGCCAGCTAGAGTTGTAGCGTGGGAAGAAGGGGATGGAGCATGCGGTTTCCTCTCCTCATTTCTTCTTCTCATCTTTTTTTTTCTCTTTCAGAAGAAGAGGGCAGAGAGTGAGGATGTTAGAGGGGATAGAAGTGCACCGTGCAGCAGCATGCATGGGCTCTCTTCACGGTGGTTGAGGAGAGAGTTGGAGGGTTATAGCACATGGTGCTGTGCGTGGTGGTTGAACAACCACCAGTGAGGTGGTTTTAGCAATCAGGAAGAAGATGATGACCTGCAACTATGGATGGTGGGGGAGAAGTGGGTTGAGAGAAAGAGATGGTTGCAGGTTTCTGATATTCGCTCAAAAGTGCTTATTTTAAGCCATTATCCTTATAACGATGTCGTATTCTCCTACATAAAACTTGTCTTTTCATTGACTTTTCTACGTAAGAGTTTCTTCCATTGCGTAGAACGCATTCTTTAGATGAAAATCGACTATTTGCATGAAATATACATATTTCGGATAGTCCAGTATTTAGCCATTTTAGTTGAATCTCATTATGTGCTTTTTTACTTGCAGGAGACCTTATCGGGCGATTCTCGAGGACTGGCGGGCCCACGATCAACCACAGGAGACTTCTATCAAAGCTTAAAGAGCCAGGATAAAAAGATAGAAGACATGTACAGGCAAAGCTAGAGGATCGTAGAGCCGGAACAAGGACTAAGAGAGAATAATAGCTAGAGACCAAGAGAAGGACTTAGGTGTTAAAGGTCACACCAATAACATGAAAGGATAAGTTTGACTAATTGGTGGAGCGGACGAGAGAGAATAAAAAAGACCAGGGTTCAAAACCCTCCAATGTTATTATTTTTGTATTTTTCTCTCACCTCTCTCATATTTCTCTCTCTATCTATTTTGGCCTATGACCCAAGCCCATGACTAATGCCCATGACCCATGTCCACATTCCAAGAATGGACCCTAATCCTGTGCTACCTATCCCACGTGCCACATCTCTATTGGTCGACATATTTCATGCTCACTCTTGGCCCATGGGCCCATTAATCTTTTGCATATGGCATCATCAACATGAGGACACCTCATTCTCCACGGTTGCTAAATTTATGGAGAGAGAATATCTCCAAGAGAAAACCTCTCTAATCCAAGGGCTAGCATGTTGCCCCTCCATCTTATTCTTTGGAGAAACTTTCCTCCCTAGAATAGAGCTACGTGAGAAAGGGTGACTCGTCGTTCTCTTATAAAGAAACAAAAGGTTTCCTATTCGAGTGGTTTCCTCCCCCTCACTTCCATCTTCTTACCCTTCTCTTCTCTCACTTCTCTTGGAAGGCTTTAGGTGGGCTGTGTGACAGCCAGCACCCCCCCATGATCTCCCACAATAGCTCAACCTCTCCACCTCCTCACCATTAATTTCGACGAGAAGCTCGCTGGAATTATGCCCACAATTTCTTCTTCTTATGCTCCTTTTTCTTAATCTGTCCACCGGAGTTGCAGACCTGCTAAAAGCAGTCTTCCACCGGCTAAAAGCCTGCAAGGTCCTGCAGCCAAGCACCTCCACGTCTCCATTTCCTCTCAAAACAACAACATACCTTCCTGTTGCAAACCCCAGTCGTTCTCCTCCTCCAAGCGGCAACCTGCCTCTCCTCCTCTTGCTGTTGTGAACCATTCTCCATTGATTCCAGCGAGAAGCTCGCCGGAAACCTGCACAACAATCTCCACCTTTTCCTCCACTGTTCACACCTGCAACAGCCTCCTTTCAAACTTCAAAGCTTGCTGCCAAGAGGAGCAAACAACAACCTCCTCTGTCTAGCAGTCAACCTTTTCTCCCTTCCCTCACGGGCTCTTCTCCTGACGGGTTCTCAAACCGTTGAAACCTGCTGTTTGGTCGTCTTCCTCTTCACGCTGTGCATACTCAGCCATTTCCGATCAGATTCTCACCTTGTTGGTCCACTTTACACTAGTAAACCAACCTTCTCCAGCCGGTCTTCCATTGCAATAACCTGCAACTTTCTTCCACCAGGTCGCAGGTTGTCTTCACCCACCATCAACTCCGACGAAGTCTCCCCTGCTACCATCATTGAACCACAACTTGCTGGTTCTCCTCTATTGGAGCGGCAAGCACTCTACCGGCATTGTACTTGCTGGTTCGCTTGCACAACAAGACCACCAACACCACTTCTTCACCAAGTTTCTGACCTCCATTATGGTCACGCGTCTTCTCCACCTGCTAGCAGTGCGATCTTCTCAACCAATCTCACCTCAGATCTGCAACTTTTCTGTTGTAGGCACACTTGCACTGAGCTTAATTGCCAGCAAACCATTGCTTCAAAGCCCGCCTTTTTCTTCTCATTATCATCTCAACACTTCACCATTGAAGGTCATGGCTGTAACAGCCATCGTTTCAGTCGTAGTTGCTGGCATGCAACCTGCGATCCAACTAGTGGTCTACTACACTCCATCCTCTTTCACTCTTTAAGGGCTAACAACCACCGTACCAACATTCACCAGGAGATCTCCGCTTCAATGTGCTGTTGGAATAAGAAGCTTCTCCAATGCTTGCTGAACCAGCAACACCATTCAGTCTCCAAGACAACCTACGACACGGCTTGTTCATTCTCCTATTGAAGAGAATCATTTCTCCAATTTTTGCTGGTCCAGCAACTCCAAACCTATCTCCTTCATGGGCACACAACCTGTACTCCGGCCACCTCTCATGCCTGTTGTTTGAGCACCATCTTCCATCTCCATGTGTACCGGCTAAACCACCATGTTCCTCATCTTGCTGATCCTTGGAGTTTCACACTAGCCTGCGAGGATCACGCCTCCATCACATGCACTCACTGTCCACCTACTGCCCACTGTTTCCTACCACTCTCTAGCGGGCCATTTTGCTCTCACAAACCTGCAACTGCGGAAATCACCTCCAACTCCGGCACCTTCTTGCACCTCAAAGACCTGAAGGCACATAGGTTTGGGCGAGTTTCGCAGCCACCCACTTCATCTTCCCCGGTGAACTCCACAGCCACTCCGAGTACGCCCCATGCATCGCTTAGACCTCACATTGGTCTAGTCCTCACCGGTAAGTGGTAAGTTGTTTTCACTCTCTTTCTAATTCTCCTCTTTTCTCTCCTTTCTCTCTCTAAAAGAACCTACTTTCTCTCTCTACCTTATTCTCTTTCTCTCTATCATTTTCTCTCCTAAACCTCTTTCTATCTCTACAATCTCCTTTCTTCTTTCTCTCTCTAAAAACCTCACTATCTCTTTCTACCTAGTTTCTCTCTCTAGCCTCTTTAATTGCTTCATTAGTTGTTTTCATTTATTTATTTTAAAATCAGTGTAATTTGACATTCCCAGTTTAATAAATTGAATTTATTTTAGCACAGTTATTTCATTAGTTTCTAGTTTATTTATTCTTTATTTCTACATAGTCATAATCATCTCTCAAAGAAAAGATTATTTTAATCTCAATTTCCACCATCCTCACCCTTCATCATTTTTAGCAGATTTCCATTAATTTGTTCTTTATTTGCCCTAACCCCAAGTGCGGATGATATCCGACACGAGTTAGTGTGCAAGTCTACATTTTTGCAGGATTTAAAGTGAACCAACGATACAAAAAAATCCTACTTTCAAATGGCACCGTTGCTGCTCGGTTGACGGGATTGCATAAAGACGAACAAGAAATCGGAAAGCTGCTTAATCGTGAAGATCCGATCCAAATCGAAAACTTTCCATTTTATTTTTCACATTATTCACTTATTATTTTAATGCCTCGGACGGCCGAGTGCAAAGTTGTAATAACTTAGGGATTCATTTTCTCTCATTTTAGAATAACTGCTAGATTAATTAATTAATTAAAAAAATATAAAAAATATCAGGGTTAGATTTCAATTCTGCTATTTCTAGTTAGATCACCATTGGTTATTTGCTTCATTTTGGAAGGTGTCCAACTCCAGGTAATTCAAAAGTAGATATTTCTGAATCCTAATTTGGGAATAGCTAAAGTTGAATTTCAAACCCTAATTGGAACTAATTCACAATACCAGCCCTAAATCATTGTGTATTTCTTGAAACCCCAAAGGCGGTATACCTTCTAATTTCATACCATAGACCATTGTGGACTAACATGATTGCGGATTGCGATTACCAAGTGAGTAGGGAGCAAAAGCTCAAAGAGGTGGAGTCGGGCCCAAGCCAATTTAGATACCCCTCCCTATTTCACGGAGGAGACCCCGTGCGTAGCCAACGGGCAGGTAAGTGTCTACACCTCGCCTTGAGTGCGATCTTGATCATTGTGCAAACACTGTGCCGATTGTTTATTTGCTTTTGCAAACATTATCGAACTGCTTGGATTGGCATAATAAAATACATTAAAGAGCAAACCCATCTCTAACTTGAAACTGGTGGGATTTCATCACTCACCTCATCATTCCTGCTTTTGTGCAACCATAGCCAAGAATTAAAATCAATCAAGAAGTAGAGCCCACTTAGATCGGTGTTCGAGAAAAACTCCACATAAAGCGACCCCTTTCAAAGATCAAGTCGATTAAGTCCATGAGTGCGGGTCCTTGTTATCTAACAAACCCATAGGTCCATACTACTCAAGTATACCAAGCTCATAAGTGGTCTCCTTAATTGTCTGTCGGATTAGCTTAGTGTCGGATTAGGAACACAAACCAACCCTAGCTCTTCTCTTAGGAAAACTCATCTTCACACTTGACAAATCGGTTAGTCTGGGGCGTACTTAAGTCAGCCGATGTGCCGCACGTTTGTCTAGGCTTCGGATTATCTTGCAGTTAACTTGAGTTAGTACCAATGGATTTGCTTTGAAGAGTGTATTTGGTGAGAACCTACAAAGTGAAAAGTTAGTCCAACAGGTAATAGAAGATAAACCAGTGGTCCGCCCACTGTTATAATCTACACTATCCCTATACTAACAAGATAATTCATAATACTATCCTGATTGTTTAGAAATAGGATTATCTGTTGCTCTGTGTGCATCATCTAGGCTCATTCGGTTTCAAAATCTTTGTCGACTCTAGGGTTAGGGAGAGATTGTGAGTGAGAGAGGAGGAAGGTAAGGACGTGAGTAGGAGGGATTGGAAAGGAGAGATTTGGTTAACGTTGGTAAGAGAGGGCTTTATATGGTTTGGGGTTAGGTTTTAGTGAGTGTTATGGGGAGAGAATCGTTGGATCTCTCTAGATCCAATGGTTGGGAATCATAGATGGAGGGATTAATGGAGACGTTTCTGGTGAGGGCAACGTGAAGTGAGTGGGATGAAGTGGGGACCACCTTGAAGGTTTTGAGATGAAATAGGGGTGGCTGCCATGTGTCCAATATACCCTACTTAAGTTGCTGCCATGTGTGGCCAATGAGTAAATTTTATAAGCCACGTGGCACACACCTACGCACTAATCCAAGTAATGATTGGATTCCAAGGTTAAGAGTAAACCCTCATAAAAAGAATTAGATCAATGGTTAAGATTGATGAGTGGGTGATATCTAACCCGTTGGATGTTAGATGAGGATGTGGAGGGCCATGATCGATTGGTCAAGATTTTGAGATTGAGGATCGTGTGGCATGGAGGTGATTATGAGATGGTGGTTAGAGTGGATTAGGGTTAGGGGAGTGTACGAAGATAATGGTGATTGGACGATCAGATGGTGATCGGATAATCGGATGGCAAAGAGAGAGGAGAAATAAAATGTTACAAAATAAAGAGAAAATGCTAGCAGAAGGTCTTGAACCTTGGTCTTTGACTTGGTTTTCTGCATACTTCAACAACTGAGCAAGCCTTCGTCTTGTATTAGTTGATTAAGCTTTAATCTCCTTAGTCTCTTCTCTGGCAGTTTGTCTCTCCTTCTCTCTTGGTCGTTTCTCAGGCTTTTTGATCATCTGATTCAGTCTGTATTCGTCCTATATCTTCTTTTCTAAGTCCACCGGTTCTCTAACTTTTGATCATTGGTACTGGAGGTTGATTGTGGGCCCGCATTCCATCAAAATCGTCTAATTGGTGTCTCTGTGATAGAAAGAGCACGTGATGGGACTTAATTAATCAAAACGGTTCTATATCTCGACTTCCCGAAATGTGTTTAATTCATGCGGATAGTCGATTTTCGTCTGAAGAATGTGTTCTACTCAATGGAAGAAACTCTCATGTGGAAAACTCGATGAAAAAAGAAATTTTACGTAAGAGAATGTGACAACACTAAAAGGATAATGTCTTAAAATAAATACTTTTGAGTGAATATCACAACCCCCACTCAGCATATTGCCAATCATTGGCAATTAGTGTGGGATAAGTGAGCTCAGAAGGGCTTGGCATATGTTGGAAAACTTATTCGCATTAAAATTTCATTTTGTCAGATTATTTCAAAGATGCAAGAGATTGTTCACAAATTAGAGCTTAGTCAGTAAAATGTAACGTGTTTACAGGTGAACATTTAAACTAAAAGATTATTCAGGCTCAACGTGCGTGTATGCTCAACATCATCCTTATCTGGTAGCAGAGACTCTCCGATCAACTTAGAGACTGTATGCCTCGACCTTAATTCTCACTTGTATACCACTCAAAGTGAATCACTCTCGAAATGATTTTGTTCTTTTCTCTCAAGTTATATGGGATGAGATATATTGATATAAAAGGCAAGCATCTCATATATATTTTTATTGAAGGAAGAACATTCTTAGAGGATTTCAGAAGATCTCACGATTGGAATACCATGTCACTTAGGAGCGTCGGATCAAACTCTATAGTTTTTTTTTCTCCATTCTCCACATTCTGTGATGGTGCTAACGTAAAATTAAATAGAGCTTGCTAAGGTTGTAAAGAGGCTTAGGAAATGGTTAAAAAGATAATGATATATATCTAGGGTTTAAATATTTTGAGAGGATATCTCACTATTCTTTACAACTTTCCGAGGGTGGTGACATAATTTTCTTGAATTTCCTTCTTTTCCTTTTTCCTCTGATTTGCCTTTTTGATATTGTTCTATCAGACTTCTTTTTTTGTTTATTTTATTTTCTTTCTTTCTTTCGTTCTTTTCTGCTCATGTTTCCTTTCAGCTTAAAACCATTTGTTTTTCTTTTCTTTTCTTGATTTTTTTTTCATGACATGATCATACTAATAACTCTTTTATTCCTATCAGAAGTACGTGTTGGAGTTGAACTCTTCTTGTGATTGGGTTTTTGGTTGATGGGTCAACAAGAAAATGTTTTCATCAAAAGGCTCAAAAGGAGTTTCTAGCGGTGTAGATGTTAGGTTTTCATCAAAAGGCTCATCGTTATTTAACAAAAAAATTGTTAGTCAACTCAGATCAACGACGATCATAGACCGTGGACTGCAACATGTCAAATATCAAAAATAACATGGGGTATGTCAAATGTCAAAGATAACACGGGGGGCATGTAAAAAATTCCCAAATAAAAAAATGAATTCTATCTCAAACGGATACTTTTGATTTTTTCCCGACATTAAGAAGTCCCGATTCTCCGGTCGATCCAGCCGGTTGAACTGGTTGATCCGGCCCGATCAATGTAAGTTTGATGACCGGGTTCGATTTTCAGAACACTACTGTCAACTTTTATGAAGTAATTTTGAAATTTATCGAAGGCATTTCGGTCAAAGTACGAAAACCCTAGTTCTTATCTCATTCTTCGTCCCATACTTATCTGGCGTTACTAAAAACCCTAACAGAGAGAGAGAGGGAGAGAGAGTCAGACATGAAGTTCAACCCAAGGGTGTCGAGCTCCAGGCGCAAGTGCCGGAAGGCGCACTTCACCGCTCCGTCTAGCGTGCGCCGGGTGCTGATGAGCGCCCCGCTCTCAACCGACCTTCGGAACAAGTACAACGTTCGGTCGGTGCCGGTGAGGAAGGACGACGAGGTGCAGGTGGTGCGTGGAACCTACAAAGGCAGAGAAGGCAAGGTTGTCCAGGTGTACCGTCGCAAATGGGTCATACATGTGGAGCGCATCACACGGGAGAAGGTTAACGGCTCCACCGTCAACGTTGGCGTCAACCCCTCCAAAGTCATCATCACCAAGCTCAAGCTCGACAAGGACCGCAAGTCCCTCCTCGATCGCAAGGCCAAGGGCCGTTCCGCAAACAAGGCCAAGGGCAAGTTCACCGCGGAAGATGTCGCAGCTGCCGCTGCTGGACCGTCACTTCAGGAGGTCGATTAGATTAAATTGATCTTGGTTGATCTCTCTTCTACTATTTTTGTTGTTAAAAAAAGATTTCTTATCTTTCTAATTATGATTAGGGAAGTTAAATAGCGAGTTAGTGTTGTTGTCGAATCGTTAAGGTATATTTCTAGATTGTGTTTTATCGATTATTATGATAATTGGCAGCTTATATGCCTTCACCTTGAATCAATTTAATGAATCAAATGCATTGAGTAAGGATGCTGGCGTGGTGCTGAGTTGTTAGTTAATGTTTCTTACCTAAACATGTATGCACAATTCGAATTAAGTTAGGCATCGTATCATGTCATATAAGATCTGTGGAATCTGACTTATTGTTTATAGGTTTATGAATGCTCTGTGTAGTTATTTGTATAGCTGAACAGGTGAAATTAGAGAAACTGTTTTTGGAAATGAAACCGTTATAAATCAATGTGGTAAATTTGTTATATAGGCTGAGAAAGGAACACAATGAGCAAAAGGGGCATCACAAGGACTTACAGTGAGGTACTTAAATGAGAGTTTTTTTTTTCCTAATTGAAACATAAAAGGCTAAAGTTTGAATTAGGATTCTGAAATAATCCAACCTATAATTGTGTGCAAAATGGGCTTCATTGGGTGTTAGTGAACAACTTTGTTCTTTTGTAAGGATTGATCCTTTCTATTGTGTGTTCATACCGTTTTCTCATAACTTAAGTAATTAGATTAATTATCAAGGTACCTACAATTAATTGAGTTGGCGAACCAACATTTTTTTATTTGTTGAATTTGGTCTCAGTTTGAGCCAATTTGGGTTTGGGCTTGGGCTTATAATAAAGCCTTAAAGTGGGTGTGGGCCTCTAAGTTGCCTCACGGGCTTGAGCCTCGAGAAGGCTCAAGTAAAAATTTTCATTTTTTTTTGTTGTTCCTTGTTTTGTTTCACACGAACAAAAATAGAGAAAAACATAAAAGAACAGTTTCTTATTTGAAACCAAAGTAGAATTCGTGAAGATGATTGGTTTTCTTCAATGAGAAATGTGGAGAATATGTCGGACGGTTTTTTGGCGATGTGAATGGCAACTTGAAGCAGCAGTTGTAACAAGATAACGGTGAAGGGTTGCAGTGGGCTTTGTTTGGTGGTGGTTTTGCTTTAAGGAAGCATCCTTAGAGAGATGATAGTGCAAGGGTGATTTGACGGTGGTTGGAGTGGCTCTTGAGGGCAGCTGCAAGTCTGTAGGCGGTGGATAAGCATGATGGTATTGTAGATGCAGCAATCGCTGCAGTTCTGACTAGATTTGCTACTGAGTGAAGTGGCAATAGGTGGATTGGTAGTGATGAAGATTAGCAGGCTGTAGTTGCAGGGCATTGGAGGAGAACAATTGTACAGATGGAGACCACACAAATGGTAATTGATGCAGAGATGATGGAGCACGCAAACGGTGGTAAATGTAGAGATGGCATTCGGGGGAATGGAGAAGATGAAGGATGAAGGGTTTTTGATATTTTTTTGGTGATGAGTCGGACGATGGCATGGCATCTGACACCGACGATGATCGGTGGTGGTGATGGGCTCGATGAGCAACAATACGAAGAGAAGATAGCCTCAAGAGACAGATTGGATTTGGTTGTGGGTAAAATATGGTGGTGTGATCAGGTCTGATGGCGGCGACAATACATGGTGGTACTCAGATGGTGAATGGATGTGCTATCATCTCAAGCAAACAGAAAGTGAAGAAGTTGAATGGTCTGCAAATAGTAACAAAAGAGATCGAATCAAATATCAAAGATTAGATTGAGTGAACAAAAGGGGTTCTAGTCTAACAAAAAATAGCAACAATAATGAAAAGATAGAGCAAAGAATGAGATTGGATAAAAATCAATTAGAGTTTATTGATGGGATTGGATGCTTACATTAAGCTTTATAAAATATATAAATTTAGATTACAAGAATCCAAATATAACAAGACAGCTAAACCTATCAAGTCAAAATCTAATTTAATCCTAAGTTCCTAACTCATGCTTATTTAATACTAGTAAATGGCCCGTGCCCACGGCACTCTCCGACAAAAGCGTTTGCAAAAATTGGGTGCCTTCGGCACTAAAACGGTATAACGGACTGGGGCGTTACCGTTTTTTCCATTATAACGGTTGTTATAACGGATTGTAAAGTACAAAGGGAGAAATGGGAAAATAACAGAAATAACAAAAAATAATGGTGTTAAAATTCAAAATTTGAATAAATTGAGGTCAAGTTAGGCTGATTGAGTGGCTGAAATCTAACCATCTACATTAGATCGATGGATTTGATCTCAACCACTCTTTATCTAACCGTCCACATTAGATGGATAGATAATATAAGAGAATACAACTGAGTTGTCTTGTTATATGCGTGGGTGGCCCGTGCCCGCGGCACTTTCCGTCAACGTGTTTGTCAAAATCGAGTGGGAGTTAATCTCAGCCATCGATATGAAGCATAGTGGATCTCAGCCACTCATTATTGAAGCCATATAAGATAAGAGGGGTATAAGACAACCACAGTCACTTGTTATATAGATAGTGGGTGGCCTGTGCCCACGGCACTCTCCAACAAAGCTTTTGTCAAAATTGGGTGTGAATGGCTGAGATCCACCATCTATTTGGGGGATAAGATCTCAGCCCTTCTTTGTCTAAATAGATAAGAGGGGGTATAAATGGGGAGACAACTTCCCTGTTTTGTTATATAGATTAATTAATAAATGTTTTGATGAGAGTGATATGGTGTATTTCATGCACCTTATTACACCGTAAATCCATCCGGTCATATACTCCACATTTCATGCTGAAGAAAACCCATCTTCATCTGCATCTCTTTCTACTATGTGTGAAACAAACCAATGAAAAAAATGAAGTTTTGCTTGAGGCCCTATAGAGGGCCAAACTCGTGAGACAATTTAGACGTCCACACGCACTTCAATGCGTGTGGATTGATAAAGCTCAAGATCAAACCCAAATATGCTCAAGTTGCGCCCAAATTCAAAAAGAAAAGAAAAGAAAAGAAAGTTTGGGTTGTGGATTCATGGAAGTCCAGGCCGGTGAAGCCTACTTGGGTTCACATCCCCATATCTCAAACCAATTTCATATAGCTTTTTTCTCGAACAGGGATACAATACCAATGGGTTTCGGTCGAGCCGAAATCAAATTTTTTCATTTTTGGAGACAAGATCCTAACAGGTTTCAGTCATCCTAACTTGTTTCATTAAAAAAATCTGCAGGTAGGACCCATCATGGATCACCATTCCAATGAGTCAATGACCACCTTTTCTCATTGATGATAGATTTGACATCAAAGCTAGATCAAAGGCAATTCTTTCTTTAAGACTATGGATTTCAGCAAACTCATGGCGCTCAATGATCCTCGTGAGTTTGATGGGGAGTAATCAATGTAATAATAATGTCCATGAGATACACCATATTGTTATTGGTGTATCTCATTACGTATTCTAAACCATTGGATTTGATTAGATTAGGGATTACTATGAATTAGGATTGGATTAGCATTATTTAAGATTACATTAGATTAGGTTTAGCTATCTTACTATATTTGGACTTTTGTAGAGTTCTCTTTATAAACCCTCTTGATTGGGTTAATGTACTCATCCAAAACATCTATGGACTAATGATGCGGTTCAAAGACCTAGCTTCCAAACGTTGTAGTTCAATAAGTAGAAGTTTTACAATAGAGAACAGGTTTTCATTCCACAGGTTGGAAGTTGTTAAAATTGGTTCAACTTTCCTTTTTGAAAAAATTCACTCCAAAAAGGGACTGCTAGGTTTATAGTAGGTTGTGATTCATTATCAGTTTGGCAGGAATCTGATTGTGAAGTAGCTTAGACATTTGTGACTTTCTTTGCTTGATTAGTGAACATTTTTTTCTTTCCACTTTTATCTCTATTACAAATTCCTGTGTAGTGTATACATCTGTTTTAGTCCCATCATAAAATCCAATAAAATTTCTATCTTGGAAAGAGGTTCATAGACGGTTGAAATGGGTGTCGGGCATTTGAGCATTCTCTACTGTGAACTTTTATGATATGGTGGGTGTTCAGAATGGAGATTGTTCGGGTCTATTGGTGCTGTTTTTGAAGGATATCACCATGGGAAGACAGTACATGAACAATTCAAAACAGTTGGAAGGTATTATTCCATCAATACTTGGCCACATTTGGAGAACCCAGAGCTAGCTGGTTCTCCCTTAATAGCATTCGAGTCAGTGAAGCAACTCACTGACAAAATTTCAACATTTCTTCGAGAACCTGAAAGATTATCACCAATCTATTTATAATCTAACCAGCATGATATTGGATGGAGAGAAATTTTTCTCTGATATTTTTAGCTTTTTGCAGTGTATTTGGGCAATTGAATCAGGTTCATAGAGTTTTTATTATTATTATTATTTTTTTATTTTTTTGCTTCCTAAAGCTTTCGAGAGCTTTTCTTGCCAGAGTTTGTTGCTGCTAACATGTAGAGTCTCGTAGTGGCAAAATCATTAGTTAATATGGATGGTACCTCTTGCAGTCTTGCTTCTTAATGTCTTCTCTAGGTGTTTTGATTGACTGAGTGATGACTAGAAGAGATATAAGGAATCCATATTATTGTTTTGATTGCCCTAAAAGGATGTCTTAATTGCTTTGTGTATTGGTAATTGCTATTTTTTTTCCCTATGAAAGTTTTATCGAATTTTGGTTTGGAGAAGTCATATGACCAATCACTTGGCTACTTCTCACTGATACAGACCATTCAATTGGTCAAACAACCCGAATATTAGGTGATTGGAGGAGTATCTCATCTTCCCCATCTAGAATTGGAAGTTGGATAGCTAAAAAGTTCCTTTACAGAGCTAGAAGTTTTAAAAAAGGTGGCAGCATAATTATGTGGTCTGGATTGTTAAAATACAGACAGCAGAAATACAGGAAGGAGATGTGCTTACCAATGTTAAACTGATTCTGCTTTTTGGTAAGGTACCATTAAACCTGATGCAAGGTTGAGTATGGTATTCATTTGAATTAGAATAGCTGATTCGTACGCTGCAGCGCACATGCTACGGTCTGAATCAATCCAATTACATTGATCTTAGCTTGGGGTGCTTAGTTACTGCTACAAGCCCATTCAATATATGCTTTTGATGCTGGATATGATAGCTTTTTGGTGTGCTTGCTTATTGCTTCTAAATATACTTGATGCTGGATATGATGGCTTCTGGTGTGAGTGTTACAGCTGCTCTTATAACGCTAAGCATATGATTTCAGCTTTATTTTTGAAATAATGCAAGGGGGTCGGGGTGTAAGGCGAAGCAGTGGCCAATCAAATGGTGCCACGATCTGCTGATGCCTCTGAACAAAACCCAGAAAATGCTTTTGGTCCACAGCTGGTTCAATTGACAAATCATGATAGGATGATAATATTTTTGATTGAAATAAAAATGGAAAAGAACTGGTTTGAGATTGTTATTTTTTATTTAAAATAAAATTAAATAGGAATAGTAATAAAGATGTTGTTCAATCTATATGCCCCAAATTGGTTTCGAGCCTTCTTCTGGTCCGATTTTCAGAACAGTAAAGAACTAACCCCCCCATTTGAAGTTACATAATGGGCTTAAAAGTCAGTGGTGTTGAGGGAAAGTCACATGGTGCAGAGCGAGTAGAAGTTGCTGACCGACCACAATATAAGCCACGCGCCACTCTTAGAGGATGCTGACCGTATGGATGTTTGGTCAATCCCTAGGTGGACCCCCAAACCAAAAATCAGCCCAATTAGTGGTTTATAGGCGATGGACTGGAATTATTTTCATGGGTTGATTTTAAGCGTGGGAATTTGAGCGTTACTGATCATAATCAGAGGTACAAAGATCCAAAGGTTTGAAATCACTAATCAAGCTCATTTTTGGTTTATAGGTCCACCCAGGGATAGGAAAAACATCCATACGGTCAGAGTCGTCTAAGAGTACTGCGTGGCTCATATTGCGCCTGTCATTGGCCTTGATGACAGGGTCTCGTCATCGAAGTTTTACTCGTTCTCACTTCTCACTCGTGCCAAAAAAAAATTAAGGGAATTTTTTACATACCCCCCATGTTATCTTTGAAATTTGACATATCCCCCACACTTTAAAAAGTTGACGTACCCCCCTATGACTTGGTCCAAGGTCAGTTGACCCGAGTTGACCATAATATTTTGCATTAAAAGACAGAAATACCCTTGCCTTCAACCATGGAACAAGGGTTTGGATCAAAACCAAACCCCAAAATCAAATGGATGTGGTGGACGGCAAGCCAAGAGATACCAGGTAACGGAGACCAACCCATCAGTGTCTCATGCCGGTCATCCACCACTCCGGCAAAAATTAAAAAACCCATTGGTATTTAGAGTTTCACTTTTTTCTTCTTTTTTGAAACACCTAACTTAAAAAAAAATAAAAAATAAAATAAAAATTCTAGAGCTAAAGTGGCATTGTAATACAAATATTAAGCATCTCAAACCAAGGTTTAAAGGGGATGTTATAATGGTATAACGGACTGGGGGTGTTACCGTTTTTCAGTTACAACGAAAAAAAATGCTCAGGGAAAAAATGAAAAAAATAGGAAAATAACGGAAATAACATAAAATAACGGAAATAACGGAAAAAATGGTGCTGAAATTCAAAATTTGAATTTCAAAATTTCAAAAATGGAAAATAATGGAAAAAAACGGAATATAACGGAAAAAAATGAAAATAACGGCTGTTTTTTTTTTCACAAAAATTTTCAGAAAATAACAGTCGTTATTTTTGTTATAACAGCCGTTATTTTCGTTATAATGGCCGTTATTTTCTGGGTGATTTAATGGTCCATAACGTAATGGCGTAGGTCCAAATCCGTTATAACGGCCGTTATTTTTGTTACAACGGCAGTTTTTTAAACCTTGTCGGGAATCCCACTCCATATATTGATTGGATATTTTTGATCAATAATAGTTCAGGAGATCATCCATTTTCAAGCTAAAATTGGATGGGAAATACAAGCTCGAGTCTATAGTCGGACAACCCAATAGTTTTTTTAATTTTTGTCGGAGTGGTGGATGACCGGCATGCTACTCCGGTCATTTGATTTGGCTTGCCATCCCGCACAGCCATTTGATTTGGGGGTTTGGTTTGGTCCAAACCCTAGTTCCGAGGTTGAAGACAAGGGTATTTCTGTCTTTTAATATAAAATATGCTGATCAACTCGAGTCAACATTGGTCAACTGGCCTTGGACCAAGTCATAGGGGGGTATGTCAGTTTTTTCAAAGTGTGGGAGGTATGTCAAATTTCAAAGATAACATGGGGCTTGCGTAAGAGATCTCCTTTAGGTAGGTCCCACATAAGGCAAAGTTATTTATTAAATTAATTCGGTAAAAAATTAAGACAAACAATTCGAATAACTAATACATCCAAATTCTCAGAGAATTGAAAAGATACTCGAAAATAAACAAAATCAAATCTCAATTACAACCCATTTATTAGGCTGAGGACGTTGTTTGGACAGGAAAGAGTCCAAAGAGTCCAAACTAAACCCTAAACCCAGACCTTGTCCGTACCCAAAACCAAGCCCAACTCCGCAACCCATCCCGACCCCAAAAGCAAGGTTGAGATGGTTCCATGGCCAACCCCCGTAACCGACTCCTCCAACTAACCCCAATCCTACTCCAACACCACATCCGATCCCAATACCGCCTCCGGGCCCCAAAACCGCTTCCTCCGTCTTTTGGAGATTATCTTTGAGAAATCCAGAGAAGGGAAACCGCTTTTCTCCACGCTTTTTCTTCTTGTTGCCCTTCCAGAAGGGCCTGGCGTCCTCCTTGTGAATTCCGTTCATGTAGCTGTTGGAATTCAGTGTGAGACGGAGGGGGTGTTGAGAACTTGAGATAAGAGGGACAAATGAGTGAGTCTCTCTCCCCCTCTCTCTCTCTCTCTCCTCAACGCGGATCTCTTCTCTATGAATTTGATTGGATACTTTAGGGGGTAAGTAAACATTTTCTGACCGCCGCGCTATGACCCACGTGGTACACTATTAGAGGACGCTGACTGTATGGATGTTTGGCGAATCCCGGGGTAGACCTACAAACCCTATGATCCTTGTACCCCAAAATAATGGTCAATAATGCTTAAATTCCCACGGTTAAACTTAACGACTCCAATCCATCCCTTAGAAATCCCTAATCAAGTTGATTATTGGTTTGTAGGTTCCATCTAGGGAAGCGTCCTCTAAGAGTGTGCCCCGCCGCTCATATTTGGGCGGTCTGCCAAGTTTTACTCACTTTAGTGCATCACGCCTTCCATGTGGTCCTTTTCTCATCATTCCATGTTTGCAAGCCCATACTTGGCAGAGGGAATCGATGAAAGAGTAAAACTTTCTGTACCACAACGGATTGCAAATCACACAATCACAAGCCAATGAGTTCTCGGCAGGTACACCTCAAAGCAAAAGCACATGGGTACATTGCAAAACACTTGGGTACTTGCCAAGACCTCAATATGGTTGATTCCAACGGACAGAATCACGCCTTAAAAAGTACTAAAAATCTAATGTGTAGAGGTTACCAATTAGGGTATTTTTGGTGTGTATATACATGGAGTGGGCTGAACATCCATGCGGTCAATGGGCCCGGATGGCAGCGGTGAATAACAAAAATCGTGTTTCCGCAAACTAAAAAGTTTCAGGTATACCTTGTTACATCTTTTCCCTTTTTTGTTATCTGGACCATCATTAAGATTTATGCTGTGTTTGGTAGCTCATCTTCAACCGAAGAGGTGCGTCTTGAAGGTCCACGTCTTCAAGGTGCATACCTTTAAAGGTCAAGACCAATGTTTGGTTCTACACGACCATGTGAGACCTACATAAGAACAAATGTTGATAGATCACGCGGGCCCAACATAAGAACGAAGATTGATAGTTCGTGTGGGCTGCACATAATAACTAGAGTTGGTAAATCATGTGGGCCCTATATGTTAATGGGGTCAATAAATCATGTGGGCTCCATATAAGAATAGAAGTTGATGGACCATATGTGGGTCCTAAATAATAGAGGGGTGTTGATAGATCATACATGTGCTATATGTCAAGTGGGCCCATACATCATAAGTGGGCCACACATTAGGTGACCTAAGCCCATTGGGGTGGAGGGTGAAACTTCAAAGTACATGCGTCTTCGAATACTTGGGGCGGGAGGTGAACCCTCAAAGGTTCACTTTCGTGTGTCTTCAAGGTCACTGTGTCTTTGAAGGTGCACGCCTTGGTGTGACCCAAACACTGGTCATCAATCAAGATGCACACCTTCGCTCCCAAACACAGCCTTATTGATTGGGGTTATTGTACAAGGAGCAGCGGAGTCATCTGTGCATGTTAGAGTGGGGCCCGCCATGTACAGATGGCAACACTTGAGATGCCTCGACGTAGATATAGGCTCCAACCAAAAAACTTACTCGACCTAAAATTCCGTTTTTTTTTTTTGGGGTGAACCCTAAATTACCTGAAAGCAAAAGAAAGGCATCATAAATGCCAACGGAACAAGGAATAAGATATTATAATAGGTGAGGCAGAATAGCAGCATGGACAAGTACAAATATGCTACACACATTGGGATTGCGAAAATTGGGTGCCTTAGGACTCAAACAGTATAACGGACTGGGGGCGTTACCGTAACGCACATGGGCAAAAATGAGAAAAATGGAAAAGTAACAAAAATAATAATGGCGCTAAATTCAAATTTTAAAATTTTCAATCTATTGCGCACGAGGTCAAATGAGGGGGATTGAGTGGCTAAAATCTAACCGTCCACATTTGATGATGGATTCGATCTCAACCACTCCTTCTTATGAATTAGGATAAGATAAGTGAGATAAGATAACTTCCCTATTTTGTTATATAGACTAGTGGGTGCTCCGTGCCATCGGCACTCCTCGACAAAGAATTTGCCAAAATCAGGTGAGTGGCGGAGATCCACCGTCCATTTTGGGGAGGATTAGATCTCGGCCCTTCTTTGTTGATGTTTATAAGAGGAGGTATAAGTAGGGAGACAACCAATGTGTTTTATTATATAGAATAGTAAATGGCCCATGCCCACGGCACTCTCCAACAAAAGCATTTGCAAAAATTGGGTGCCTTCGGCACTCAAACGGTATAACGGACTGGGGCGTTGCCGTTTTTTCCATTATAACGGCTGTTATAACGGATTGTAACGCACAGAGAGAGAAATGGGAAAATAACAGAAATAACAAAACTAACGGTGTTGAAATTAAAATTTTAAATAAATTGAGGTCATATGAGGCGGATTGAGTGGCTGAAATCTAACCGTCAACTTTAAATTGATGGATTTGATCTCAACCACTCTTTATCTAACCGTCCACGTTAGATGAATGGATAAGATAAGAGAATACAGCTGAGTTGTCTTGATATATGTGTGGGTGGCCCGTACCCGCGGCACTTTCCGACACAGTGTTTGTCAAAATCGGGTGGAAGTTAATCTCAGCCACTCATTATTGATGCCATATAAGATAAGAGGGGTATATATAAGAAAGCCATTAAATTTCTGTTAAATTCTATATTTTTTTTCAATTTTCCATTTTCAATTTTCAATTTTTAAATTTTAAAATTTGAATTTCAGCACCATTTTTTTCGATAAAATCATTAAAAATAATTTTTTTCATTTTTGCCCCTGGCCGTTTCAATCCGTTTTAACGGTAACACCCCTCTCGAGGCATAAAAAGTGGGGCTCCTGGGCCTGACCCTTGGGCTATATGTAAATCCAACCCATTTCATTCCTTATATGTAGGTAAATAGTAGGTGACCCGTGCCCATGACACTCATCGACAAAGCGTTTGTCAAAATTGGGTGTGAGTGGCTGAGATCCACCGTCCATTTGGTGTGATAAGATCTCGCCCATCCTTTATGAAGCCGGATAAGAGGGGGAGACAACCATCCGGTTTTGTTATATAGATAGTAGGTGACCCGTGCCCACGGTTCTCATCAACAAAGCGTTTGTCAAAATTGGGTGTGAGTGGCTGAGATCCACCATCCATTTAGTGTGATAAGATCTCGGCCATCCTTTATGAAGCCGGATAAGAGGGGCAGACAACCATCCAGCTGTTTTGTTATATAGATAGTGGGTGGCATGTGCCCATGACACTCTCCAACAAAGCGTTTGCCAAAATCGGGTGTGAGTGGCTGAGATCCATTGTCTATTTTGGAGATAAGATCCTGGCCCTTCTTTGTTGAAACATATAAGAGGGGGTATAAGAGGAGGAGACAACTTCCCTATTTTGTTATATAGACTAGTAAATGGCCCGTGGCCCACGGCACTCTCCGACAAAAGCGTTTGCAAAAATTGGGTGCCTTCGGCAACTCAAACGGTACAACGGACTGGGGCATTACCGTTTTTTACACTATAACGGCTGTTATAACGGATTGTAACGCACAGAGGGAAAAATGAGAAAATAACATAAATAACAAAAAATAATGGTGTTGAAATTCAAATTTTGAAGAAATTGAGGTCAAATGAGGCGGATTGAGTGGCTGAAATCTAACCATTCACATTAGATCGATGGATTTGATCTCAACCACTCTTTATCTAACCGTCCACATTAGATCGATGGATTTGATCTCAACCACTCTTTATCTAACTGTCCACATTAGATGGATGGATAAGATAAGAGAATACAACTGAGTTGTCTTGTTATATACGTGGGTGGCCCGTGCCCGCGGCACTTTCCAACAAAGTGTTTGTCAAAATCGGGGTGGGAGTTAATCTCAGCCATCGATATGAAGCATAGTGAATCTCAGCCACTCATTATTGAAGCCATATAAGATAAGGGGGTATAAGAAAACCACAGTCACTTGTTATATTGATAGTGGGTGACATGTGCCCTCGGCACTCCCCGTCAAAGCATTTGCCAAAATCAAGTGAGTAGCTGAGATCCACCGTCCATTTGGGGGATAAGATCTCGGCCCTTCTTTGTTGAAACAGATAAGAGCGAGTATAAGTGGGGAGACAACTTCCTTGTTTTGTTATATAGATAGTGGGTGCCCCGTGCCATCGGCACTCCTCGACAAAGAATTTACTAAAATCAGGTGAGTGGCGGAGATCCACCGTCCATTTAGGGGAGGATTAGAGGAGGTATAAGTAGGGAGGCAACCAATGTGTTTTGTTATATAGAATAGTAAATGGCCCATGCCCACGGCACTCTCCGACAAAAGCGTTTGCAAAAATTGGGTGCATTCGGCACTCAAAAGGTATAACGGATTGGGGCGTTACCATTTTTTCTATTATAACGACTGTTATAATGGATTGTAACGCATAGAGGGAGAAATGGGAAAATAACAGAAATAACAAAAAATAAGGTATTGAAATTTAAATTTTGAATAAATTGAGGTCACATGAGGCAGATTGAGTGGCTGAAATCTAACCGTCCTCATTAGATCGATGGATTTGATCTCAACCACTATTTATCTAACCGTCCACATTAGATGGATGGATAAGATAAGAGAATACAACTGAGTTGTCTTGATTTATGCTTGGGTGGCCCGTGCACGCGGCACTTTCTGACAAAGTGTTTATCAAAATCGGGTGGGAGTTAATCTCAGCCATCGATATGAAGCATAGTAGATCTCAGCCACTCATTATTGAAGCCATATAAGATAAGAGGGGTATAAGAAAACCATTAAATTTTCGTTAAATTATATTATTTTTTTTAAATTTTAAATTTTCAAATTTCAAATTTCAAATTTCAAAATTTAAAATTTGAATTTCAGCATCACTTTTTTCTGTTAAAATCATTAAAATCCGTTAAAATCCATTTTTCTATTTTTGCCCTGGCTGTTTCAATCCGTTTTAACGACCGTTCTAATGGTAACACTCCTCTCAAGGCATAAAAAGTGGGGCTCCTGAGCCCGACCCTTGGGCTATATGTAAATCCAACCCATTTCATTCTTTATATGTAGGTAAATAGTAGGTGACCCGTGCCCACGACACTCATCGACAAAGCATTTGTCAAAATTGGGTGTGAGTGGGGTGTTACAGTTTTGTCCATTATAATGGCTATTATAATGGATTGTAACGCATAGAGGGAGAAATGGGAAAATAACAGAAATAACAAAAAATAACGGTGTTGAAATTTAAATTTTGAATAAATTGAGGTCAAATGAGGCGGATTGAGTGGCTGAAATCTAACCGTCCACATTAGATCGATGGATTTGATCTCAACAACTCTTTATCTAACCGTCCACATTAGATGGATGGATAAGATAAGAGAATACAACTGAGTAGTCTTGATATATGCTTGGGTGGCTCGTGCACGCGGCACTTTCCAACAAAGTGTTTATCAAAATCGAGTGGGAGTTAATCTCAGCAATCGATATGAAGCATTGTGGATCTCAGCCACTCATTATTGAAGCCATATATATAAGATAAGAGGGGTATAAGAAAACCATTAAATTTCTGTTAGATTCTATTATTTTTTAAAATTTTTAATTTTCAAAAGTCAAAATTTGAATTTCAACACCACTTTTTTCTGTTGAAATCCATTTTTTCCATTTTTGCCCTGGCCGTTTCAATCCATTTTAACGGCCGTTTTAAAGGTAACACCCTCTTGAGGCATAAAAAATGGGGCTCCTGAGCCCGACCCTTAGGCTATATGTAAATCCAACCCATTTTATTCCTTATATGTAGGTAAATAGTAGGTGACCCATGCCAACGGCACTCATCGACAAAACATTTGTCAAAATTGGGTGTGAGTGGCTGAGATCCACCGTCCATTTGGTGTGATAAGATCTCGGCCATCCTTTATGAAGCCGGATAAGAGGGGGAGACAACCGTCCTGTTTTGTTATAAAGATAGTAGGTGACCCGTGCTCATGGCACTCATCGACAAAGCGTTTGTCAAAATTGGGTGTGAGTGCTGAGATCCATTCTGATTTGCAAATTACGGGCTAATACGTTTGATGTTAAAGCTTCAAATAATAATGATATTATCGACTACGAGGTCGAATACATGGTGACGATTGAAACATGCAAGGAATCAGTGTAGCTTCAAGGGCTTATTGGTGAGATTGGTATTGATTCTAAACCTATGGATTTATTTTGTGGTAATATAAGTGTGGGGGCCCTCTTGATCACCTGAAGATATTTTTAGGTAGAATTGGCATAATTTTGACAGTGAGAATTGGGCTGCCAAAGGGGGAATTTTTTTTTATTAATCAGAAGAGGACAGAGCACATATATATTGGTCCAATATCATTATATTCGCCAAGTTATTGAAGATGACGAGGTTCGGTTGTGGAAAGTGGAATCAAGAATAATGTTGCGTATATGCTCACCAAACTAGCTCAAGTAGAGAAGTTGGAATCGAGCTTGACTTCTCTAGGTTTCAAAGCAAGCTACAAATCATTAGAAGGTTTTTATTTTTATCAAGGTGGAGATTGTTGCGTATGTATGATATAAAATGACATCTTATATTTTATTTAATATTGTCTCTTTACGAGGGCACTTTTGAAAAAGAAAGTTTGCTCAAGATATATCAAAGGGAAAGAGATGGCTATGGTTTATGAGAGAGTATGAGAGCATGAGTATAAGAGTTCTCTTGTAGAGTTGGGATTTTCTTCTCTTCAAAAATTTCTTCTTCTTCCTTATCTTAGAGTCCAACTTTTTTTGAGTAACTTCTCAGTGTTAGTCAGGTTTTTGATAATAGCGTTAACGTTATAATTGCACAGTGGAGCAACAATATTGGGAATCTTGTTGGAATTGGGTTAGAAAGGTATTGATGCTTTGATACCTAGATTTAAAGAGGTAAGCTCTTAATCTTTGTAACTTCTATCTTGATAGTGGATTATATATTCCGCTGATAGATCACCAATGCTTGTTACTTGCAGTTAGGCCCACCACTACTAGTCCGATTGTCGAAAATCCACCATCCAAACTACGATATATTAATTTGATTTTGGTAGCCCTGCATGGAAACCCTCAAGGAATTTGTGTAAAATGAACAAGAGAGATAGTTGGTTTACCAATAATGTGCAAACGATCATATAAGCAAGTAACATTGAAAGCCATGTACATAGAAGAACCAGAGTAAAATAATCCAAGGAACATATATAAACTATACCAAAATTTGGGGCAACAGACAAACCAGATGAAGAATCATCTACTTCTGAAGCATGCCTGGATCCTATCGATATAGATTGCACCATTGTTTGAAGTTAACTTGTCAACATGTCTTGTACCTTTGAACTTGAGCTGCAAAAAGTGAGGTCATTTATGACTGAGAAGGGGGAGATCAGATGACACAATGACAATTTATCTTGGGCCACTTGACTTGTCTTTGCTTTCTCTGAGGAACTAAACTTTTTTCCGTTCTTTAATCTTTTATTAGATGGCGTCCTTTGATTCCATAGTGAAAAACGTCTCGGTCCTTAATATACACAGTGACGCGTAATAAATTTGGTGATGGAGAAAAGGTAATTATTTCATCGATCGTGTACAGTATATATACAATAGAACAGATCCCCAGATATGAAATTGATCATTTGCTTGAACCTTTGATATCAAATCCATGAGTTAGAAAATAAAATCCTAGCTTCTCATTACTTCCTTAAATCCATGAGATAAGCAACACAAAAACAATCGACGTCTCAGGACAACTGGACACTTGGAGCCGGATAGCCGGGCAGCCGGACAACCGGACACTTGGATCCGGGCAGCCAGACACTTGGAGTCGGACAGTTGGACACTTGGAGTTGGGTAACTGGACAGCCGGACACTTGGAGCCAGGTAGCCGGACACTTGGAGCTGGATAGCTGGGCAGCCGGATAGTCGGACACTTGAATCCGGGTAGCCGGATAGTCGGACACTTGGGTCCGGGTAGCCGGGCAGCTGGATAGTCGGACAGTTGGAAACTTGGAGCTGGATAGTCGGACACTTGGAGCCGGATAGCCGGACAGCCGAACACTTGGAGTTAGACTCAGATTTGACCTTGGAGTCAGACACTTACAGCCGGACATTTGGAATCGGATGAGTGTATTCAACAAAAGGTAACGTAAGAAAGAAAATAAGATGTAACGTGAATAACGAATTTGTTTAGTAAAGTTGAGCCAATGAAGGGCTTCCCAGTAGATGTAGTCGCCGGTAAGAGACCGGCAACGAACCACGTAAGTGCTATGTTTTATTTTATTTATACTTTAACTGTATTATGTTTATTATTTATTTAAAATGTGATATTATTGCTTATGGAGGGAGGATCGGAGATCGGACGTTTATACCGATTTTATCCCTTCCAAAGCCTTTCGATACTTATACCAGATAATGGTCAATAATGATTTTCAAATTCCCACGGTTAAAATCAACACATGAAAATGACTCATATCCAACGCTTAGAAATCACTAATCAGGCTGATTTTAAATCACTAAAGGGCCAAATATCCATACTGTCTGTGTCTTCTAAAAGTGTGCCATGTGGCCCATATTGTGGGCTGTCAGTGAAGTTTTACTAAGTGAGAGACTGCATAGATAATAAAACAAATGATTCTGAAATCTTCTCTGGTTCTACTTAGAACACCTTTTTGGGCCCACTAACCACATGGATGTTTAGGTAACTCTTGGGGGATATACAGTCAAACAATTAGCATCTTTTTAGGATTGATTCTAGCCATTGGATTCAATTTTTTTTTGGATACTTAATCCAACAGCTATAAATCATCAGTCAACCTTATTTTTAGTGTGTATATCCACCAATAAATGGGCTCAACATTCATATGATCGATGAGCCCAAAATATAAGTTACATTGGGCTACGACAGTCCTCTGCATCAAAGATCATTTCATCTAAATTATTTTCATTCCAAGACAACTTTATAACATGACTTTTTTGAATTTATTAAAATCATTGATGACAGAACATAAAATGAGCCAAGTGGAACACTCTTAGAGACCACTGAGCCAATGCCACTTTCTAAGATAGAATGCTCCAAGAGTAGTTTCTTCACTGGGCCGCCCATGAGCTCATGAATATTTGGCCAACACATTGCTATATACCAAAAAGCTGAGTATTATTGGTGATTTTCATCCATATGATTTGAGTACTTTTCATCATGAGGTTGGAACCAAGCCATATGCTTGTTCATGAAGCCCATAATGAAAAGTACCAAAATTGAGTGACTAAAAATTACTAATCACACTGATTTCTGTTGTGCAGGTCCAGCAAAGAATTCATGGGTCAATGGGTCGAAAAGATTGTAGGACAACCAATAACAAGAATACCAAAAAAAGAACTGAAATTAAACATGCAATTAATCAATTTCACCATCAATAGAATGTAATCTAAACTACCCCTACTCTCACCTCTCCCCCTATGCACACCATCAAATGAATGTAATGTAAACTACCCCTACTCATCAAATGAATGTAATGTCAACTACCCCTACCTCTCTATTCACATCATCGTGAATGATCTTCGCCCGTATCTACACTTGACTCATGTGTGCTATTCATGGTGGAAGTGGCAATCCTCATAGGGGGAGGGATTTCCGTGAGCGAACAACGGATGGGGCGAATGTATTCTTCACCGTGAGCGAATAGGCATTGGCTTCCTAAATGACAAAACTCATTTTCGTAGTTCTTGCACAACCTTGTTTTGTACTTCATCAAATTTGAGTATTGTCGTCTCATCTCTTCCTCCTATGTCAGCCAATAAAATACAATAAACTATTAGTTAGATTGAGGTATCTACTCCCTTTGTATATTTAATCTACTAAAAAGTTCAAGGCAATAAATAAAGTTTTATTCTTATAATATCATTGTGTTAACACCGGTTGAAAGACCCGCTTCATTCAAAACACAGTTGTTACACTCGTTCTCGCCAAAACATAGATGGAAATCATCAACCACGGATGATTCGAATGGAAAACCAGAGTGATGGCGCCAATTCTGGTTGAACGCATTCAAACGATTGCTTAGATCCCTATTCACTCATTGGAGCCTGAAATTTTCTTCCCAAAGAGCTCAGACTTCATTCATCGCATTTTTCGCATGGTTGGTTGCTATTTGGGCTTCATGTGATTGATTCATGAGCACCAGCAGCAACTTAGCGATTTCATAATTCAAATCAATGCAATGGCCCACAAAATTACAGTCACATGTCTATATTGTGGCATTCCACCCTCACTACAATTTCTATTTTCTAGTAAAAGTTTGATCATGGAAAATGTTAAGTGAATAGGAATGGAATTATACTTGTGAAGTGTTTCTGTATTTTGGCATTCCACCCTCACTGCAATTTTATTTTTCTAGTAAAAGTTTTATCATGGAAAAGTTACGAAACTTTATAGGAAACTAAAAAATCTAAATAAGACCAAAATGATATATTTATTAGTGATATATAATATACAGACAATGTATCTCATGTCACTCCGGGTTTGTATAAAATCCAAACTTACAGGGCTCTTTAAGATATCTTTTTTGATGAGCTATGCATAACTGTGACTTTAATTTAAACACATTTGTTTTGATATTCAAAGGCTACCTACTTGGCGTTGCTAATAGTTTTTCAATCTGCATTGACAGATAGTGGATCTCTATTAGGGGAATCCATTGAGCTCCCTCCGGCAAATTTTGAAGCCACACTCCTTCCAGACAAGCCCTTCATCACTTAGTCACACAAAAAGATACAATAGGAAAGTGATTATGGAAGCAAACTAAAGTGAAACGTACCTTGTGAGTCTAAGACATATAATGTAGAGTGAAACATACATTGTGAGTCTAAGAAAGTGCATATGCAATTTGGAGCTTATAATAGAACATGAGAATTGTAGAGTGAAACGTACCTTGTGAGCTCCTATTACAGTCTTTGAAAGAGAAGAAGCTTCTTTAGTTTAGCTTTAGCCTTTATTTACGGCTGGAAAATGATGAGAGACTTTGGAAAAAGTTTTAAGGTTGAGAAAAGGGAGGGACGTTAGAGGACTTATCAAAGAGACAGTTTGTTTCTTTAATTTTTGGTAGATTGTTGGATTGAAGAAATGACATATATACTTTTGTAGGATATTTTTGGAAAACAATGGTGATAAAAAAGATCAAGAGAGCGCCACCTCAGCAGTGCCGATCAAAGGAGTTATGATCATTAATTATAATTAGATAAATAATTGTCAAATATAACAGAATAATACCCTCTTATATCCAAAAATAATCTCATGTTGGTGCACAATAATAGTCAATTAGAAAGCTTAGTAAAAGCAATAGTAGAACACCCCACTAAGGTGGACTTAAAAGATAAAATTCACTAAAAATAATCCATATTATGTTAATCAGTAGCTCAAAGAGAAATGGGATAATATCAAGCATAATTTTGTGGCTATTTGCTTCTCATCAATTTGGAGAGAAGCTAATTTTAGTGCGGACCAATGTGCCTGTCACGCCCCAGTTTCGGATACCCAGATATGACCCATACCCGAACCAAGAGGTGATCCATGAATGTCCCCTAGTAGTCTAATTAGGTCAATTAGACTACTAAGGTTCATTCAAAAATCCAATAGGTATAAAAATATCTAAGTGCAGAAGTAACCCTAGAATGATCCTACGCGATTGTTTAATTATCAGAGTTAGGTTAAGTTCGTTAATCAACTAGGTTGTTCTACAATCTACGTGATGTTTATTATATGAATTAATTAAATAGATTTAATTTTCTTAAGTTCAGTCTAGGGGTTATTAAGTCCATACGGTTTAGGTATGACTCAACCCAGTTGACTCGATCAGGTCTCAAAATTTGGCTAAGGCAAAATAGGATAGCAATGTATTATTTTGACCATATCTCCTTCGTTATTAAGAATCGGTGAATAGGCCATATATTTTTGGAAATGTTTCGCAGAGATATACGATTAGTTATTTTACACAGATCTGAGAAAGAATCATCTTCCCATCTGAAATCGCTACACAACACAAAACTTAAACTTAGATTTTTCTGACATTCTGTTAGTGTTTCAACCATAACTTTTAGTATAAATCAAATATATAGAAACCATAAATATTTTTGGAATGCTAACTCGAAGCTCTTCGAAAAGTTCTTCTAGGTCAGGTTCCAGAAAGGTCATCTGTACATCCAAAATCAGACTGCAAGTCAGAATTTTGAATATTCTAGATTCGAGATATGTTTAGTATTTCAGTCATACCTTTCTATTCTGATTGAATTACTGAATTTTAGAAACTATTTCAGAAAGATAACGCAGAGAGCTTCGAAAAGTCCCTACTAATTAGAAACTAATTTCTGAAATCTAGGCATTAGAAAATGTACTACAAGACAGAACAATGGGTTGCTGTTTCGTGTTATATTTTGGTAACTAAGTCTTTTGGAATCCGATAAATATACCGGTCCAAATGAGATTGCATTAGGGTATTCATTTTATTATTTAACGCATGCTCATAATTATCAAAAATACAATGATAATCATAAATTCAATCAAAGCATGTTCACAACAACTCAAACATGTTATAAAGTAAAATGATGACAAACCCTCAAAAATTAAGCCAGAACAAGCTTGTTTTAATTCTAACTAACCAAAACATGTAAAGGTTGTCAAAATGAGTCTAGGGCTATCTATTCCTCCTCCACATAAATATTCGCATTATCACAAACATTATCATATAGATCCTCCAAATTCAGATCTACCAAATCATCTGAGTCTTCATAGAAATCAACGGCCAAATCTGAAAAATGTGTTGGCAAACGCTGTAAGTCTAAAAGGACTTAGTGTACCACAAATAGTTTGACATGCATTTTGAATAACCAAAATAATTTAAGCATGCTAAGCACATGCAAGATAATTGAAGTCATGAATAAGATAACAATGTAATAACATGCATGCTCTATGCTCTCACCCCTGTTAACTCAAACCATACGGTCTCCATATCATTCCCTCACACGGGGAATAACCTCCTAATCATCTACAGGAAAAATAATAAGGGTTTAGATCTTGCACTCTAGGGCACCTGGCCCTTCTTAATTCTTTTCCTTACTGGGAGAATAACCTCACTGGTCTGTATAATAATAACCACACTGGTTTGTATAATATAGAACCTCACACGGGTTATTAGATAATCTTCATCACAATGCATAGCTCACCCCTATATGCCTAATTTAACATAAGACCATAGGACATCAAAGTACCTATAGGACATGAAAATAAGGCCATCGGCTAACATAGTACCCATAGGGCATGCAAAACATGATATCATAATCATTAATAATCACATATGATTAACAAAAGACAAATATCATAGAAGATAATTAATCTAACATGTAGCATTCATACAGAATAAAAAATCATAGAAAATCAAAAGACATGGCAAGATTACTCATGGTTATCACACACCTTTTTAGTTCTCTTTAATGGAAAATAAAAATTTTCTCTAGATTTGAAAATGGTCGGATTGGAATCCCCTCGGAGTATGTTGTTCTCCTCAGTTTCCTTTTTAATTCTCCTTTCTACTTCGACTTCAATCGGAGTTTGGATGAAGGCTTAATTGAAGCTCTCACACTTCTTTAATGGAGCTTTGTGATTGAGTTTTAATGGAAGCTTAAAGAGATAAAAGGATAAAGAATTGAGAATAAAGAAGAGAGGCTTTTGAAAATAATAATGAGATAAAAAATATTGGCTATTGATAATTCTATTAGGTTGCCTTATTTAAATAACACAAGATTTGAAATTTGAATTGAGAGGGTTTCTCTCAAGTTGAGCAACAAAAGGAAATTGGTGAAATTCGTAGCTCTCAAAGGGGTGACTTTTTCAACCATCCAAAACTTATATTTTGAATTATTAATGGGTTAAAAATGGACTCAAGGCCCATGAATATCAACTAGGCTTCAATTAAGGTTTTTCTTAAGCCCAAAATGCTTATAAATTGACCCTACGAGCCCACCCAACAATTATAACTTAATTAACTATGAAATTACTTATATTAATCATTTAAATAATTATTAATTATAATTATGTCTTATTCTAATTAAATGTGATAGTTTGATATCATTAATATATATGAGCATTAAACTATACATTATAATATATTAAATCATATCAATCATATTATATAATTTAAAAGTTCATAATTAATAAGATGTTGATACTTGTCACACATCTAAAATTCAAATAAAATATTCTAATACACAAAATTTCAACAATTTGTCAAAGTCCCGAAAAATGGTCTCGTAGGATTGACTCGAAACTTGTTTTGCGGGTCCTGTACTCATTTCAAATTTATTTAAAAATATAAAAATTGCGAAAAAGCTCAAAAATTATGAAAATATATTTTTTGCCAAAAATGTTCGTTACAGTTTTAAAGTCTCTTTACAAGTTCTAGAAATCCTGAGACACGGGTCCCACATAAAATTTAGCCTGAAAATAAGGAAAATAAATTTGGTCATACTATTGAATATTTAAGATCTATATAAGTATACGATTGTACTAGAACTGTCCGTTCGTTGATCGAATGTCAAATGAATTTTCTAGAAGAGTTTTAGTGTACTCTTGCGGGTCCCACAAAATCCTAATTTTAGAAGATGTTAGAATGCAATTAAAATTGATACACATGTTCATATATGATATCTAAACATAAATATAACAACACAGGTCTGAATTATATAAAATTACCATAATACCCTTGTTGATAGTGAAATGTGGATCGTTGCGAAAATCATGACCAAGGGACGCGATAGCTGACTGTCAAAGTCAAAATCAAACTATGTAGTATTGGACTAATCAGAGCAGAGGATTTTAAGAGGATATTTAACTAGAAAAATGAGCCCATACGGTTGTGTAAGAGATGAGAATATACAACCGTATTCAGTCAGAAATGGCACAATTGGCACAGATTTCAAGAAAATGAAGATGGATAATTTTTTATCACTAGCCCATACCTTCAGAAAGTGACTACATACGGTTGTGTAAGGCATATGGATACACAACCGTATGTCCTAAGATTTGGCAGAATAGGGCTGAATTTCTGCATAAAGGGCATGCCTCAATTTCTAAGCCAACCACCCATAGATCAGATAAACTAGTTGGATACGGTTGTGTAGGAAGGGAAGGTACACAACTGTATGGACTCAAATCAGGAAGATCTAAGGTGACAAAGGAGAAAAAGCACATGTGCCATTTTCCTCGAGATCTGCGTAGTGGGATGAAAAACTATTCACATACGGTTGTGAATGGTTTCCTCCTACACAATCGTTTGTAGTTAAAATTTCAGGGAGATTTCTCATTTGTCTAGAAAAGCACATAGGCCATTTTTCTCGAAAAACGTACAGAATCAACTAGAGTTAGTGCCATATGGTTGTGTATCTCTAGGAACCCTACAACCGTATGCAATCATTTTTTAAAGATTATTTATAATTTTTTATTAGTTTAATCATTTTTTTCTTTTAAAGGTGAGTCTGCAACATGTGTAGACCCCTCCCCAGAATTCTATAAATAGAGGACTCTGAGGACAGAAAAAATGATCTTCGACTATTTCATTGTGATAAGGCTATACTCTGTCGAAATTCATCTAGAATTTGACTTAGTGTTTTCCTTCAGTGTATGTGAGATTTAATGAAGAAATATAGAATCTCGAGTTCAGATATCCTGTGCAACATTAATGAAAAGGTAATTCCTAATGAACTATACCGGATAGATGTTCCTCTTCTAAGGACTTTATGCCGGGTTACTACACGATTAATAATTGAGTGATGTACTCCCCGTCTTGAGGGGAATGGACTGAAGCAAGAGAACAAGCCTATCCTTTGTGGGTCCAGGAGATTCCACTTAGGGTTGGAAAACGGTTAAGAATCCGGCACTTAGAATGTAATGGAGTTGTCTCGCAGCATAAATATTTCTATCACATCGTTTAACGAACCTATTAATGTTGTTGATATCTGAAGATTTTCTCTTCATTGTTTAAAGTAGGACGCTTAAAAGATAATCATGGACTAATCAATGAATTAATTGAATCATACCCCCTTGAGACTACCCAAGTAGAGGACGACTCCATTTAACAATGTTTTAAACCCGTTGGATGCATTTTGGACATTCCCCAGTCCCTCAGTGTGATAGGTTGAGGGACCCATTCAGCATGACTAGATTAAGATTACCTTCTTGGGGAATGATGAACTGGAAGCGACATTAATCAATCAACCCCTTGTTACGTTTGTGACTGTTTGAATGACGGTGTTAGTGAATGACAGTTTAGTCAAGTTCTACTGTATGAAATGGATGTCATTATGTTTGTAGTTGTTCAAAAGAGACGACACACACCGCATTACCATTCTCACAGATTGACAGAGACCTCTCATACCCTGGGAACCCTAAAAATGACACCAGCACGCACTCCTCCCGCTTCCAGCTTCGTGTGTCACCAAAATCAGCCCGACAACCCTAGAACGAAAGTTCGAGGTATTACAGTGCCAATAAAGGAGCTACTCTACCTTTGAATTCTAGTTTGTGTTAGGCCTTTCGACCTCCTTTTCTTATTTCTGTGGAAGATCCAAATCAGACCTATTTTAATTTTGTGAAATAGGCCTTTGATTATGGGTTCCTTTTTCCTTGCCCTTCGAGGTTGTATTGTCTTTTCTCTTTAATACATTTGCATTTAGCAAAAAAAATGTTATTCAGTACAAACGATGTGTAAATACGAACAAAATAAAAGAAATGAAAAATCTGACATCAATATAGCTTGTTCAACATAACCAAAAGTATTTGATAAATCAGCAATTAAAATTGAAGAATTTCTTAAATAAGAATTTTTTTGTCATCAAATCACATTAGACATGCAAAATAGAAAATATATAGTTAAATAAAAATACCATAAATTGTTCCAATGGCTAGGCTTCACCATAATATATATTACCAATACCACCTTGACAAATTGAAAAATCAATTTCGTTGGGTGATGTTACCCTGCTAATTTGACCCCGTGCCAATCATGTTACCCTCTTAGTTTGACCCTTCGTCGGGCTCAAATCTCCTCTCCTTGGCATCATAATTGGGTACCCCTACTACCTAAAATTTTAAAAAAATTAAAAATTAAGGGGAACCCCTCTATTGGTGGGCAATATCTAGGAAACCAAAACTGCTCAAGGATCTTGGCTTGCGATCACCTCTTTCGATGTGTCTCTTTGTATTGTTAGTATATCTCTCTCACTAAAGGATTAGAACATATTTAAAAGGTATGCGGAATTGGTCAGTTATTATAGATTCCAGAAAATGTAATTAAGGTTGTTCCATTGCAACCTGAGTATACTATTATGTTGGCCATGAACTGGAGTACCAGTTGAGTCGGACTCATGTTATTTATTTAATTAGTCGATTTAGAGAAAACAATTCTATCAATAGGGTGGATCGGACGTGTTACAATGAGGCTAAAATACCAAAAAAATATAACAAATATATATTAAATATTTACAATAAATGCTAAAGATATCAAGCAGTCATGTAAACGTCAAAGTTCAGAACTTGTAAATAAATAAAAAGAATAATTGCATATCCAATATCGAAAAGAAAGTCATAGTATTGAAAGTAAAGAAGATTAACAAATCAAAATAGACCAATAAATGAAAAAACTTGAATAGAGGAGAGATAAAACACAAAAAAAAAAAAAATACAAGATAATGGGAAAGACTCCTAAAAAGTATCTAATTCTAAAGTCACTCAACTCCTGCATCATTTTTATCAATTATACAAAAAGAAGAAACGTATTCTTACTACACTCAACATCATAGCCAGAGAAGAACAAAGAGGAATTAGCCTGCTTAGTGATCTCTAGCCATTGTTATTGAACATATATTTACTGAGGTGATTTTCGGCAGTTGGATTTAAACCTTTTTTTTATAGGGAAATCAAATGGCTAACGATCACCAATTAAGCTGATTTTTGGTGTGTAGATCCATCAAGTGGACCAATCATTCATGGATCAGCGGCCCAACCACCGCAAAACCAAATTATTTATCTCTAAACCCACGCCTGATGTAGCCACACCATTGTTTTGATTGTGGCAATACCATAGATATTCAAGCTGAAAGTAATCCTAAATTGTCGAACAACCCAAGATTGAAGAAAAAATAAATATTTATTTTTACGTCAAATTTGTACATATTTTGGAAAGGGAGAGACATGCTGGTAGAGGTAAACACATTAGAACTTGAACCAGTTAGAGGTTGACGTTGTTTAGGGTGGTGATAAGTAGTAGTGTTTTCTTCATTTAATAGCAATTAAAAAAAAAACCAAGAGCCAAGCATATATCAAACAACAACATTGTATGTCATAGAATGTGTTGTTCTTAGATGGCTATCACCATTATCAGGAAAAACCCTTATCAAGAATAGCAATAGATTGAAAGGTAGATATGCAGATATATAAAATAGATGGATAAATGGTTTGGTATAGAAACATTATATACACACAAAAATTGCTAAAATGGGTATATATTAGTTTCTCCAATGGCATGGGTACATCTTGGATCTTGAAGAAGAATACCAAGAAAATTAATGATTCAAAAGGTAAACGCGATAAGAGTTTTGAAATTGAACTTGTTCAATGTAATCCTCTCAAAATCACCACTCTGTCAAAATCACATTGAGTTTTCGAGCAACATCGCTTAAGTAATTAACAGCCACCACTGTTAAATATTTGCTCAAAACTCACCAATCAGGGTCAATTTTGGTCTGTAGGTCCCCAAACTCACCAATAGTAAGTCCACATAGGGACGGGCCAAACATTAATAAATTAGTTTGAGTACCCAAAATAATGGTCAGAACTCACCAGTCAGGCTTCTTCATTGTGTTGACCCCTCTTTTTATTAACTTTGCCATCCATCATTTTCTCTAAGAGCACTTGCAAGAGCTTCTGTTCTCTGTAAGTGCCAACAAAAAATTTCAAAGAAATGTATGATTAATGAATTAGAAAAATTAGTGTTGTAGAATAGTTCTAGTAAGTACTCTGGGAGAAATAAACGCGTAAAATGAAAGCTAATAAGATCTGCAATAAGTCCTTCAATATTAGATCTAGAATGACCATGACATGCACATTGAGTTTTCGAGTAGCATCGATTAAGTAATTAACAACCATCTCTCCGTTAATTATCTGCTCAAAACTCACCAATCAAGGTCAATTTTGGTTTGTAGGCCCCTCAAAGAAAATATTGTAAAGCTAAGTTAAGAGTTACATCTTAAATGACATGGTCGAGGGGAAAATTTATATAAAGGCAAAACTGCAAAGTGAAATCTACCAGAACAAAGCAAAGGGACTGCTGAAAAGAGGTAATCAAAATGAAAGGGAATCATCAAATCAAGCAGATTCCAAGTTAATAAGAGTTTTCCTCTTGTACCGATTTCCAAAAGAATAAGCTCTGGGCAAAGAACAAACTTTTACAAAAGAAACTGAAGTTAAATTAGTAAACCTTGCATAATGTATTAAAAAAAACCTTTGTGCACAAACTTGGAGCTCAATGATCTCCCTTTTATTGATACTTGAGCAGTTGTTGAGAAAAACTTAGTGATTTCAAATTGATGAAAAAGTAGAAGGGGTTAAAAATCGCCAATAAAGTAATCAACATTGAGCTTTGCAGCATGAAAATAAATGCTCAAATTTTCATGTCCAATTGTATCTACAGCAGGCAAAACGAAGATATTTATCATATTTTCTATTACTCAGTTAAAGTCTCAACAATCCAATGGTTCTTTGGCCTGATTTCCGGCAGCATATGAAAAAGATCAAAATGCTTAGAAATAAGTAAAGAAAAAACTTCTAAGACTCAATTAGCAATGCCTAGAGATTAAGTAAAGAAAAATACCTACGGTACCAACATAACACCAATTGTAGGAGGGTTTGGAGCTTGCCTCGAGCAAGCAATGGAGAAGAGAGTCGTGTACATTAAAATTGTGAGGCTACTTAAACACACCTCTGCTGCCAAAGCTTCTGCTCTTTCTCCAATTTAAGCATCGTCATAATTTATGACAGCTTCAAGTGCATACATGTTAGAAGCTTCAATTTCCCTGGTCAGGTGGTAGATATCCATGAGTTCTGGAATTGGGAGCTCTCGACACCCTATTGATGTATGGAGCGTAGACTTCCCACATCCATTCAATCTAAGCAATCCAAACTGCCAAAGGCTCTGCATCAAAAGAACAATGACCAAAGTATTACAACAAAATTAGAAATAGAATCCACTATGAGATCATGACAGTGGAAGGTAAAAACAGAACTCACAAAAACTACTTTTTTTTCACAAGAAATCCCAAATAAAGGTAAATCAATTAAAAAACACAGAACTCACCTTCGCTCTTAGTAAATGCTTTTATATCTTACCCACATCGATCTTGAGCAAATGTCTAAACACCACCAACTTTGGAACCCAATAGCTAACAACTTTGCTTGACAAAATTTGATGATGTTTTCGTCCAAACCATCAATAAGATTCTTATTAAGACATACAAAGGGAAGAACTGATCACAAACCATGTAAAACGTATGAGAGAATACAAAACTGAAATTAGAAGTCTAGATCAAAATAATTTTTGAGATGAAAAAAGAAAAAAAAACAAATAAAACCAGAATGAAGGAAACGATGGAAAGGAATGAAGTACCGAGAAGATAGAAGGGGAGGCATGGCCCAAGGGATTGAAGAGCTGAGGAAAGAAAAGCGGGAGCAACAGCGCCAAATACCAATAGACCGGTAAAGGCTCCTCCTCTTGCTGCTGATTCACCATCGTGGAACTTTTAAGATCTGATGAAACACGTTCTGTTGCTGGTGGTGGAAAGTAGTAAGAAACCCGAATCCTAGAAGAAGAGTAGTTCAGTAGTTGTTCATGGAAGAGGAGGGAAATAAGAGGAGATAATTTTGGGGAGAGGGATAGTCGGATGGAGAGAGATGTTAGAGTTCACAATTCTAAATTGGAAGGCAAAAGGTTTACTGATAGGAGAGGAACCGTCGGAGGAAGGGACCGTCGGGTTAATCGCTTAATAGAGGAGAGGAAATTAAGAGAGAGGGGTTGTGTAGGGGTATTTTAACCCGTGCTAAGCACGGGATATCAATAATATTAAGAATAGGTCAATATTTAAAGGTTGATGTTTGAAGCATGGTTTAAAGGAGGCCGTTTTAATGGTATAACGGACTAAGGGTGTTACCGTTAAAATCATTAAAACGGATTGTAACAGACAGGCGCAAAAATGAAAAAAAAATGGAATCTAATGGATTTTAACAAATTTAATGGGAAACACGAAAAAATGGCACTAAAAAATAAAAATAACAGAATCATTCGAAAATAACAGCAATTTTTTCTACAAAATTTTTCAGATTTTAATGGCTGTTAAAATGATTTTAACGGCCGTTAAAATGAATAAAAATGGCCATTAATTTACTTAAAGGGCTTGGGGCATTACCGTTTAAATGGAGGTTAAGACAGTTTAAACGGTGTTATTTTAAACCATGGTTTGAAGACAGTTTCGATCATGTTGAGGGTTAATTTTGAAAAGTATTAAAAAAATCAAAGAGGAAGGCACATAAATCTGCCTTTTAGGGTAGATAATGAGAATAAAATAGGAAAAAAAGTTTTTTCAAGATACTAACATTTAGAAGTAGTATAGATATAGATTAACTGAGAAAACAAAAAAGAAGAGCATACCCATTTGCTGTTTTGGTCTTTTTTAAGTAATGGGCTTTGGTTTCGAAAACCAGAGTCAAGAGAAACAGAGAACTAAGTTTCTTCTCTTTGATCATCTACCTTGTTGGGTTCTTTTCCTTGAATTGCTAAGCTTTTCCCCTTTTTTGTGTGATTTTTCTCGTCTCCCATTCTAAGAAAAACCCAAAAATCTGCAAGAAATTGGAGAGTTGTACGAATAAATATTGGAAAAATTAGAGATGGAAACCAAAAGAAATCCAAGGTTTTGAGAACTACGTACCCTCATTGTTTCTACAAATTTTTTTCTTTTTTCTTTTTTGAGTTTTAAGAGTTTAGAAGAAAATACCCATAAAACTGCGGGGTGGTGATGGTGGTAGTGGGGCAAGTAGTGGTGGGCCCAGTAACAAAATGTCAAAAGAGAGAGTTTAGGGAAGAGGATAAGGGCATTTCAATCATTTTAACTTCATAAGTAACGGACAGGTAAGTTAGACTGTGAGTCAAGATGCTGTGACTTGGTCAAATGGGGTATTACAATAGTTTGAAAGTTCAGGGGGTAATACAAATTACTTTTGAAACTCAAGGGGGGGGTGGGGGGTGGGTGGGTGGGAGGGTAATACTAAATTACCCTAAATTTTATTTACTTAAGAGGAGATAAATGTGGTTTCTTAATTTTTTTTCTTTTACAAAACTAAATTGGTGTATTTTCAGAAAACTTTTTTTTATTTTTTTTCATTGAAAACTTACAATTCATAAGTTGGTTTTCAAACGAAATGGTACTAGTAAATCCCTAGCCAAGATGTTTTCAATGATAATTTAATATTTTATTAGATTAAAAGATTCCTATAATATCATCCTAAATTAATAATGAAGTGCAAAAGCGTAATTTCATTGTTTGAAAAGTCCGATCCGTCACCCAGTGGTAGGGCCCACATAGAGATAATATTGGACAATCCAACAGCAAAATGAGTTTTTCATATTGTAATTACCCTCATCAGAGAAAATCAGGACATTTCAACATTCTCGAGCTTGTTAATTTGAAAAATCAAGACCATCCAATTAAACCATTACTTTGGGTCAAATTTTTATTGGTCGACAATGCGGAAATGGACTGATTTCTTGTGATGATGATCATCATGGATTGTCCAACATGATCTCCATGTGGGCCCCACAACCAGGGTGTAAGAACTGGATGTATGAAATGGAATGGTTGTAGTTGTAGTTGTAGACAGACTCATATTTCTGACCCCCAGGGGGTGAAGGAACCTTATCCGAAAAACGATAGCCGACAGTCCTATTTCTACTCAAAAAATCAGGACTTTTGCAGCAAATTACTCGAAGTCACCAAAAACAAAAAAAATAAAAATACAAAGAAGTCAAAAACCAAACCTTTCTTACGTGCATCAGGTTGACTTGCTTGATGGTCAATTACTTTGACTTCTTCTCCATGACGTCATTAAATACAATATACAAAAATATATCATGTCTAATTCGATGAGATCACCATTAATTCCGGGATCCAATTGTTTTTAATTTAGTGTTTGTATTGATCGTGTGGTTTATGAATGCTGTGAACTAAGCAGTTGTTTGATCACGATCAGTGGCTTTCAATCACTATCCGATCGAGCAGATGATGGCCACGACACTACAATTTCATTGATTTTCTCATGAAGAAAAGAGGAAATAGGCCGTCTAAAGAGATGAATCCACCATAGATCTGATCATCAATTTTATAAAAAGATTTATGACTTCATCGCATGGTGGATGAGCCGCTGGTGAACTGAGATCGGTTCACCTCTGGTGTACCTTATCAGAAGAAAAAGTGAATGAAATTGTAGAGAGACAATTGGGATATTAAGAACTAAGGAGTGTAACAAAGCGTTACGGCATCTGGACTGAGAATTTAAGTTCCTCAGCCGCCAGAGAGATCCCATAAATCTTCTGGTCAAAGTGTCAAACATCTAAATATTTTATATGGATTAAAATATCATTCAAATTAAATAAATATTAATCCAAAGGCCAAATTGCCACTCTTTTGGGCTCACTAGCCCCCTAAATGTTTGGTCCACACCTTGGTGGACCTACACACCAAAAATCAACGTAATTGATGATTTCTAGCCATTGGATTTGAGTACCTTGTTTTGTTTTTTTTATTTTATTTAAATCATGGGCTTGAAACAAAACCATCGGCCTGCTCATGAAACCAAGATGAAAAAGTGCTCAAACACTACAGCTAGAAATCACCAATCTCTCTTATTTTTGGTGTGACCAAGGTGTGGGCCAAACATTCAGAGGGTCAGTGGCCAGACAGTGTACCAAGTACGTGGCAATTTGAAGGACTTCTGCATCAAAAAGCGGCTCTCATGGAGAAATTTAATTTTTGATCCAGTAAGCCTTTCACCTATATATAGTTAAGCGCCACTTGTCCTGGCCCCACTAACTGCTTGGATGTTTAGCCCACCTCTTGGTGGATATACATACCAAAAATCAGTCTGATTGGTTTTGTTTTAGCATAGATTTTAGCACTTTTTTAAGATTAATTCTAGCCGTTGGATTCAAGCATATTTTTTCATATTTTTTGGGTACTTGATCCGATGGCTAGAAATTATCAAAAAGCTGATTTTTGGTATGTATATCCATCAAGAGGTGGGCTAAACATCCATGAGGCTAGTGGGACCAAAAAAATGATCTATGTAGGGCTACGAGAGCCCTCTACATCGACTGCACCCAAAGTCCTGTGCATCTAATTTTTTTTCCAAGTTTACCTTGTTACATCATGAACCTTCCAAAAATACCCTTTTAACGTATAGCTAAAGGGAGAAAGACCACCATCTCTCATATCTCGCCTGCAACCTTCTTTCTTAATGTCTTGGACGCATGCCTCCGCTTGCCGATGTGGAGAAATTTTTTGATCGGAGATTTTTTTATCTAGATGTCTAGGCAGCACCTAAAAACTGCACGTGTCATACTTTTAGAAACTAATGACGGCATGGATGTTTGGCCCATATCTATCTGGACCTACATACCAAATATAATCCAAATTGATAGTTTATAACAGTTACATTTTAATCTTTTTCAAGGGTTGATTTTTAACCGTGGGATTCAAACATTATTTTGAGGTACTTGGATCCAATGGTTATAAATTACCAATGAGACAGAATATTGGTCTGTAAGTCCACCTAGGGACGATCCAAACATCCATACGGTCATTTGTCTCTGAGAGTACCACTTGGCGTTTTTAGGTGCATGGTGTCCGGACACTTGGATCAAAAATCGCCATGATCAAAAATTTTCTCACCCCTGCTCCACTTTATAAGGGCCTGTTTGGTATGTTAGAAAAAGAGTTCCGACAGCGAATATTTAGCCAGGGGAATATTATCTTGGCTAAATATTTGCTCATAGCAATATTTAACAATGTTCGGTACGTGTATGAGCTAGCTCACTTCAGCTTACTTCATTTTCTTTCAATTTGAGTGGGTCCCACATATCAAAGTAAGTCAAAAATAGGTTGGGCGGGTGCGGGAACCACATATTATGTCAAAGAATAAAAAAAGTTTATTTTTATCTTTTTTATATATTAAAAAATTAATTTTTATTGAAAATAGTGATTTTCTGGCTAGAAAATAAAATTTTCTCACCAAGGCATAATCGGCGTGAAAATATTTTCACAAGGAGGGGGGGTGATCAAATGTTTTCCTGCCGCGGAGGGCAAATATGTGGGCCCGGCTAAATATTCGTCGAGGGCGAGTGGCTGCCAAACGCAGCCGGGCGAATATTTGCGCGGCTAAATATTTTATTTGCCCGGTGCGTTACCAAACAGGCCAATAATCACTTGCCGCCTCTTATTAGACAAAATCCTGGCTCCGCCACTGGTGCACGTGCATAGAGTCAATTCAAAACATTCCTTTTTTTTTTTTTTTGTAATTCAATTCAAGACATTCTAAATTATTAATTTTTGGTAGGTAGAGAAAATATTCAGATTAGAATAAGAGGGGCATTTTAGTCATTTAGTGATGTGCTTGGAAATTTCGGTCGGGTCAAAATACAGGTCATAAGACTTGAATTTTATAGTGATTTGTTGTGCAGGAGAAGAAACCCACGTTCATATTACCCGGCTTTGTTGACCCAGGTGGCGTTTTCTGCTGACTCTTGAGCACATAGCCACCATTATATGCGCTACAATTTCTTCACTGCCTTTTTAAAGCAACCCGTCTCTTTTCCCTAGTCATCTAAGACTGCGTACAGCTTCTCTCTCTCTCTCTCTCTCTTGCTCTGTCTGAAGTAGAAGAAGCTAGAACATGGAGATCCTTTCAACTCCATTCTATGGGGGCTTGAAGAGGTACTGGAGGAGGAGACGATACCAGCGTCTTGATGGTGGAATTAGTAGCAAGAAGAACGTGAAGATCGTGAGATTTGGAGGGAACAATCGGCGATTCTGGAAGATAAAAGCGATACCAAAGCTGCGTTTGAAGATTGTCTCTCCCATGAAGCTTTTAGCAAAACTCCGTGATGCTTATGTTGACATGATGCTTGGCTTGGCAGGCAACGTCGGGTCGTTGAATACTAAAAATATTTTCGGAGGGAAGAGGATTCCAAAGGGTCGGCATATCGAGACTACAGTTTCTAAAGCTGAGGAATTTGAGAAGAAGTTGATTTTTGAAATTTATAAGGCTCTCGCTGCTTCTCGTGAATTAGCTGCCTAGTGAAATTAAAGAATCAAGTGTAATTATTTTTTCTGTACTCCTTTTTTTTTTTTTTTGAATTTATTTATGGGTTCAGTTTTTGATCGCATGGAAAGATGGGTACGTAAGGTTCCCTCTTTCAATATTTTCTTCCTTTCTGAAGATATGTAGAAATGTATTTATGGCATCTTTTGTTGTGAAATGATCCTCTCTTAAGTCTTAACAATCCCTTTGGCTCTTATTATTATGATCTGTGGTATCAGAGCTATTGATCTTCTGAAATCAAGCTGATCTCGTTCCTGTGTACCTCTCTTGTAGCCGATAACACCATGCAGTCCTATGATATGAATCCTCTCTATTTTGATGGGTTGTTTTTTTATTAATTTGTTTGATTTTTTCTGCTTGTTATTTCTCTGTAATTTGTTTGATCATCATTGTTGGAATCTTTCAGGAATGCCATACAAATGCCTTTTTCCATGGGCACTTCATCCTTTTTCTTTAACCCCTCCTATCTTTTGGGTTTCAAAGTAGAAACCTTCTTTTTTTTGTTTGGCCAAGACCAATGGACCAAAAAAGGTTTTCCATATGGTCCAATAGAGGCCCAATTCTATTAGATCAACTCAATAGGATAGAATAGGGTAAAAAAAAAGGGACCCACACTCACTCCATTGCTTGATGACTCATATAGCAAAAGCCCGTGAGGCAAAAAGATGACGACACTATTCTATCTCAGTCCAAAAGTGCCACGTCCACAAATTTATCCACTAGAATATTTTTATCTATATAACAAAACAGGAGGGTTGTCTCCCCCTCTTATCTGGCTTCATAAAGGATGGTCGAGATCTTATAACACCAAATGGACAGTGGATCTCAATCACTCACACCCAATTTTGACAAACGCTTTGTCTATGAGTGCCGTGGGCACAGGTCACGAGTCACCTACTATTAATTACTTACATATAAGGAATGAAATGGGTTGGATTTACATATAGCCCAAGGGTCAGGCTCAAGAGCCCTACTTTTTATGCCTCGAGAGAGTGTTACCGTTAAAACGGATTGAAACGACCAGGGCAAAAATGAAAAATTGGATTTTAATGATTTTAACAGAAAAAAGTGGTGCTGAAATTCAAAATTTTAAATTTGAAAATTAAAAATTAAAAAAAAAATAGAATTTAACGAAAATTTAATGGTTTTCTTATACCCCTCTTATCTTATATGGCTTCAATAATGAGTGGCTGAGATCCACTATGCTTCATATCGATGGCTGAGATTAACTCCCACCCGATTTTGACAAACACTTTGTCGGAAAGTGCCTGCGGGCATGGGCCACCGAGGCATATATCAAGACAACTCAGTTGTATTCTCTTATCTTATCCATCCATCTAATGTGGACGGTTAGATAAAGAGTGGTTGAGATTAAATCCATTGATCTAATGTGGACGGTTAGATTTTAGCCACTCAATCCGCCTCATTTGACCTCAATTTATTTAAAATTTAAATTTCAACACCGTTATTTTTTGTTATTTATGTTATTTTCCCATTTCTCCCTCTTTGTGTTACAATCTGTTATAACAGCCGCGCGTTATAATGGAAAAAACAGTAACGCCCCAGTACGTTATACCTTTTGAGTGCCGAAGGCACCCAATTTTTGCAAACGCTTTTGTCGGAGAGTGTCATGGGCATGGGCCATTTACTATTCTATATAACAAAACACATTGATTGTCTCCCTACTTATACCTCCTCTTATAAGCATCAACAAAGAAGGGCCGAGATCTAATCCTCCCCCAAATGGACGGTGGATATCCGCCACTCACCTGATTTTGGCAAATTCTTTGTCGAGGAGTGCCGATGGCACGGGGCACCCACTAGTCTATAAGAATCTGGAGATCATTTCATTAATGTTAGATTAATATAAAGTCAATCTACAAAAATAAACTGAATTAATTAAAAACTTATAACCAAAAGTTACCATTGGGTTCGAACATTAACCCCAAACAACAAAGCTAAATATCTTAAATATTTGAATGAAATACAACTCGTGAGCCTACCCAAAATGGCCATTGACAAAGATAACTAAGAAAGCAAATGAACTACTACTACCCAACTGATTTAGATCCTCACTATATCTCCCAACCACTTCCTACAATAAGAAGACATAATTTTTGATAAGTGTCAACATACTCAACAAGCTAGGAACACATTAACCACAAGTACGTGTTATAGTGTGGTGCACATATGAATAGAATAACCTAACTATCACACATAATTAAAGTCGCATATTTATAGTTTCATAAGAAGTGAGAGCAAATAAGCACAATCTGAACAAATTAATGTCGATACACTAACAAATAATTAAGATTCAACAATCACATTAGAATACACTAAAACTCAAACTAAATGCAATATTTATTCTGCAATACATCCGACACACAGACAGTCACTCACGATTTAAGTTTGTTCACCTAATGACTTCTCATTGTTCTCTGCTTGTTTATAAGTTTAGGGTCATAAACACGCACTCAAGGATGTTTTTGATATTTTGCTAAGAATGCAGCAGAACCAGTAATATTTGATAAAAAAAAATAAAGAAATTCAGGAGTTCTGGTTGGATTTTCTGTGGACATATTTATGCAATTTTACTTCAGTTTTACTTTTGTAACTAGATCTATAAGTTCATCTATTCTTTCGTGTACTTTTCTGACTTTCAGATCAAAAGAAAAAAAGGAAGTGCTCTCTAACAGTCAATGTGATTTGAACCTTAGTTACACATAAGAACAAGGTACTCTGATATTAGATAGCTTAGTTAACTAAGAACAGACTGTTAATTGGAGAGTCTCACTGTTCTTTTGAAAATTCGAGTGTAGGGTATCTAGTTCTTCATAATTCAAAAAAATTGTACTGTTGAAATATTAAGGTGATAGTTTTGGGGTAATACTTCAAACTATGTGTAGTTTGTTTTGCGTGTGACGGCCATTTAAAAAATTGTTCTAACTTCAACTTCCTTCAATTGTGATTGTTGGTAAAGTCAAAAATTTGATCTAACTAGGAGCCTATACCGTTTTTTGTGTGTGACTAGTGTCATGCTCAGCATATACTCAGCTAATGTTTTTATTCTATGTAGTTGAATACCTTTATATATACTTCATTCTTAATTCATTTCTTTTCCTTTCCAGTTCATTTAAGTTGCATACCTATCTTGATGACAATGGGTCCCTTCTTGACGTTTACTCTTGAAGTTAAATTGCATTAATTGTTTTTTATGCTGTTGGAAGTCATGAATCTTAGAGCTCTAATCTTCTGACATCTATAATGAATTACAAAACCTTCGCCAAACTTTACATAACACTAAGCAAAGATAACTTTTCTTAACTGTTGAGATCATCATAAATCTGATAGTGTTTTACATTTTTAGGATAACCATCAGCAAAATTAAGAGAGGATTAGAGATTAAAATTGAAAGAAATTCTAAAAAAGACTTCTCATAAATTGGGATGAAATAAAATTGATGCAGCTCTAATACATGAAAACAGTCCAACAGACTAGCTGCTTTTGAAGAGCTATATCTTGGTGAAGAATAGTTTGATGAGGCTGAAACATCAACCATTACAAGTCCACATACGGAGGGACAAAACCCCAAAAGGGATTTTGAAAAAGAAAAGAGAACTAAGAAATAATGGGACTGAAGTGTGCTCCCTAACAGCGGGGCCTAGCCTTTCACAGTCAGCTAAAAAACTTTCAGTTAGTTCTTATATATAGAAATTTGCAACAAAAGTAGCCTTTCTCTGCAAAATGTATCAACCTGCTGTTGGAAAAACTCGAATTTCGGTGAGTTCGGTACAACCCGAAAACTAAAATTTAAAACCCTGATTAGAGATGGGGTCCAAAAAAGTTCCAATCAAAATCACACGTCTTCACGAGTAGGTTATATGATACAAAATATATGGCATAAAATACTTTTGTATCATTGAAATTTTTTCTACAATAAAAAATTATCTTTCAATGGGAATTGCCACATGCATTAACTCTTCATAATCAGTTTGTTTAGAATGCAAACGATTTCATGTCCAACGAATATCGAATATAGAAAATTTGCTCAAGTTTATATTTATATTTATTTTAACTATTACATCATGTTTTAAGTGCAATATAAAAAAAATATGAGAAAAAAAACAGAGAAAATAGGATAAGAACTCACCCTCTTTAAAATTGGAAGCTGTAATCAACAACTTGAACACAATACTCGAACTCTATAATCCACCACACAAAATATGCGCGGTTAAGGGCCATTGACCGTTGGATTCAAGAGATCCATGGTCAAAGAGGCAACAACTATTTTACCTTTTGCAGCGGTTAATTTCAAAATATCAAAATATATTTTCAAATATAAGTTCAAATATCAAAATATATTTTGGGATGAGCAACACGAATCCTATTTTGATACTCAATTCAATCAAGTTAACCACTACGGTCCTGCTTGGTTTGCTGCACTAGGATGCGAAATAGCAATGGATCCACTTGCCATTGTTTTTTAGCTGCACTTGCAAAAATAGTACACATACTGGGATATGCAGTGGACTTTGGATGCAGTTGATGCAGAGGGCTCTCGTGACCCTACATAGCTCATTTTTGGACTGCATGGATGTTTGGCCCACCCACTGGTTGATATACATACCAAAATCAGGTTAATTTAGTGATTTCTAAGTGTTGGTTAGGCTATCCTTTATCATTTGGGTTGCTGGTTAGGCTATCCTTTGGACTGATTTTTTTTTGCTTTGCTTCTTAATAAAATTCAGTCTACTTATAAAAATAAAAATGGGAGTGAAAAAACAGAAGCGTTTCGGAAGAGGTAAAATGTGCAGTGAAAAATGAAAAAACTACCACAATACCAACTACACATTGAAAAAGAAGCACAACTAGATTTTAGAATTCAATAGCAACTGTTTCTTGAAAGAGTGTAGAACAGTAGCTAAGCGAGCGTGTTGTATTGTATTAATGAACCCGTATCAACCCAAAATGGAAATCGTTTATAACTTGGTACATATAGATTATAATTATATGTATTAATCCCATTCATCAAGTCATGAATTTGGAGATTCCATTCATTCAGAAGGTAAACTTTCTTCATTCCACTGGTCTTTGCTGTGAAGTGATGACGGCCACACATGATGAACCAACTCCTATTATTGAGATCATTATCATTCAAATTCTCCCAAGCAGTCTGAGTGTCATTCAACCTTGAGAATCTAAACGTTGTCCAATCACTACTTCGATGAATGTTCACAATCACCCCTTCACAATCCACGATGAAACTTTGCCAAAATCTCTGTGTCTGTCCTCTTAATTCTCTCCACACAAGACCTGCCATGTCAAAAATAATCATCCCTACCTCTGCATCAAAGAGGTACACATGTTGTCCAAGAATAACCAAACTACCAAATAGATTGAATTGCATCATCAGGGAATCAAATGAATGCTCAATCCACACTTTATCACCTGGTTGGGCTATCCAAAGGGTCAAATGTCTTTTAGGATATCTCAAAGGTTTAACAAGGACCACACAGTGAGGAGTACCATCTACCACAGTGAAAGCTCCCCAGTTTTGTTGTCGTGGGTCAACGCCCGGCATCTCGATTTTAGCCTTGGTTATGGGGTTAAATAAGAATACAGAGTGACAGTGAGATGATGGTGAGCGCCATCCTCGACGTAAGAGCAACCATCCTTGTTTCGAATAAATGAGATTGGTTGCAAGGAAATCTGGGAGGTCAATGACGATCCTCTCTTTGATTGAAGGATATCCGTTGAACTCACGCAAAGTAGTGCCCATGTCAAACATGATCCATGGAACAGAAGACTGGAGCTTCGAGGGAGATGTAGCAGATGCAGATAGCCAATGCTTGCAAACATCAGATAGGCGCACATTATCAGCAAAATTTAGTCGCTCCTTAATCATCCATAGAAGGAGTGTTGGAAGTTGAGACCAAGTTTCTTTCCTGCATTCGTTATCATCCATTTGAACCTCAGACTCATTTCTAGTGCCATCCATCATCATCGTCTTTGCATAACCTGTTCGAGAAAGAGAAATAGAATAAATGACACTTGCAGTGAAATGTCTCTCACTAGAAATCACCAATCAGGCTAATTTTTGGAGCAAAACATTCATGGTGTCAATGGAGCAAAAAGGATGACAGTGGCATTTTGGGACTGGCAAGTTTGCTCCTACTTCACTATAAGCAAACTTTGTTCCCTGTATAATGTATTTACTTTCTTGTGTTTTAGTGCATTTCATATCTACAACTCAGGTAGTGCGCTGCTTGCTACCATTCCTCATCGTCTATGCCCTATCCCAAATGTTTGGGGTCGGCAACATGAATCCTATTTCGCCTTTCAACTTTGTTTAAAGCTATATCTTCTATTTATAATTTTATACTCATGCTGAGCACAATAACCCCACACTGATTAAGAAAAACAAAATTCCGTATAATGAATTTTATAAGATATAAAAGAAACAAAAACAATATAGTGATAGAGATACTAGTAAATTAACCACGCATCACATTTGATCATTCCTTTGCCGTAAATTATTTAGAACATTAAGCCACGATAACTCTTCTTAACTGTTGACATCATCATAAATCGGATAGTGTTTTACATTTTTTAGGATAACCATATCAGCAAAAATTAACACAGAACTAGAGATTAAAATTGAAAGAATTTCTAAAAAAGATTTCTCGTAAATTGGGATGAAATAAAATTGATGCAGCTATAATACATGAAAACAGTACAACAGACCAGCTGCTTTTGAAGAGCTATATATTGGTGAAGAATGGTTTGATGAGGCTGAAACTTCAACCATTACAAGTCCACATACGGAGGGACAAAACCCCAAAAGGGATTCGAAAAAGAATAGAGAACTAGGAAATATGGGACTGAAGTGTGCTCCGTTACGTGGGGCCTAGATGCCACAAAATCTTCTCCTTCCCGTTAAACAACTTCCACAATCAGTTTTTTTTATATAGGAATTTGCAACAAAAGTAGCCTTTCTCTGCAAAATGTATCAACCTACTGTTCAAGTCTCTAGCGAAGTATATTCCCTCTAAGGGGGCGTGTTAGCAGAGGGTGTGTTCTCGCTGCCCGACGACCTGTTGGTTTACATTGTTGTTTCGTCCTTCTCCAACATGTCGATCTTTTGGGGTAAATGGTTGTTTAACAGGAAAAAACTCAAATTTTGGTGAGTTCGGTACAACCCGAAACCGAAATTTAAAACCTTGATTAGAGATGGGGTCCAAAAAGGTTCCAATCAAAATCACAACATATGGCATAAGATATTCTTGTATCATTGCAATTTTTTCTACAATAAAAAATGATCTTTCAACGGGAATTGCCACATGCATTACACTCATATCCAATGAATATTGAATATAAAAAATTTGCTCAAGTTTATATGTATATTAATTCTAACTTTTACATATCATGTTCTAAGTGCAATATAGAAAAAAAAACTAATTAAAAAGAGAAAAAAAAATTGAGAAAATAGGATTAGAACTCACGCTCTTTAAATTTGGAAGACGCAATCAACTACTCGAACTCTATAATCCACCGCACGAACAATCTCTTGAATTCACAAGAAAGAATAATCTTGTAAAACAGAGTACTCTGTTTTTTTGAAGCAATTTCCTTCTTTAAGGAAAAAACTTCAAAGGGCGTTTAAATTAGAAAGTCTGGACCAACTGGGTTTCTAATTCAATGATAGGAAACTCATTAGGGTAGTGTTACCCCCAAAGATAACCAAACAAAATATATGTCAAGAGAAACACGGTCAAAGCGGCAAGTATTTTTCCTTTTGCAGTTGCTGCCTCTCAGACCGTGGGTATCTTCAACAAAGCGGTTAATGACATCAACCGTAAATTTTTTTGTCTTTTATCCATGTGGATGCATTTTCCTTGTTTTTCCGTTTTTGCCCCTGAGCGTTATTTTCGTTATCACCGAAAAATGGTAACGACTCTATACCGTTATAACGGTCTATTTTAAACCTTGGTCTATACTAATTAATATAAAAATATATATATTTAATATTTTTTACTAAATATTATAGTCAAAATATTTTTACTGTTTCTTACCCATTACCCATGGTTTGGGCTGGGGTTTTAAAAAGTAACCATGGGTACATGTGGCGTGCGATCATTGGTGCATGTTCGCCATGGGCCATATCTTGATAGACGGCCCTTGATTAGGGTGACCCATCCTTCACACGTGCCGGAAAGGAGGTCTGAGAGAAAGAGAGAGAGAGTACCGGTAAATGCGGTCCCGGAGGTGGCGACAACGCAGGTCTGAATCCGGTCGTTTAAACAGATGGAGGAGAGGATCGCCATGCAGTTTTCCTTCTTGCGTCCACATGTGCTCTCCCTAATTATGCTCAGCAAAAATGGCACATCCCAAGCTAGCCCATTTTCTGGGTATCTGGAATTGGATTCTCAGGTGGATTTCAGACTCTTGGAGGGTAAAGTTCCTTGGTTTTATCGACCTGAGTAAAACTTCTATCACAGCGTTCTAACAGATGCTTCTGTCACAATGAAAACCCAGGCCACGTGGCACTCTTAGTGGACGCTGACCGTATAAATGTTTAGCCAGCCCCTCAGTGGACCTATAAACCAAAAATTAGCCTGATTAGTGATTTATAACCTTTGGATCTTTGCACTCAAATAACGCTCAATAATGCTCAAATTCCTACGGTTAAAATCAACCCACGAAAATAACTTTAATCCAACACTTAGAAACCACGGATCAGGTTTATTTTTGGTGGGTAGGCCACCTAGTGATTGGCCAAACAACCATACGGTCAGCGTCCACTAAAAGTGTGCCACGTGACTTGTATTGTGAAAGAAGTTTTACTTAGGCCACATGGCTTGTATTGTAAAAGAAGTTGTACTTAGGCTGTCAAGGGAATCAAATATAAGCATATCCGAATATTCGATATCCGGATTCGGATTCGATATTCGACGGATATCCTACATCAATATTCGAATTCGAATTTGATTAACTTATCAGATATTCGATAACATCGGATCTGAAAATTGGATATATCTAATACATTATTGTATTTACATAATAATAAATATGTATGTACAATAATTATAAATACTGTATTATGATGTAATAAATATTATTTAATATGATAACTATTATATATAATACGAAAAATTTTATAAAAGAAAATAAATTTAAATGTATTTGCAAAAACAAAAATAAATTTCTGACATTTGCAAAAAAGGGCGTTTATGTCTGACAAAATTAAAGGCCTGACAATTCTACTTGACATCTGTTCCTGCTTAAAAAGGTTGACTAACATCCTTTTAAAGGGCGTCTGTACCTGACAGACGCCCTTTGAAAGGGCATTTGACCATAGAGGCATAAAACTTGTGTCACAATACGAGCCACGTGGCACACTCTTTGTGGGCGCTGACCGTATGGATGTTTGGCTACTCATTGGGTGGACCTACACACCAAAAATAAACATCATCAGTGATTTATAAGTGTTGGATTGAAGTTATTTTCATGGGTTGATTTTAACCGTAGGAATTTGAGCATTATTTGAGTGCAAAGATCCAAAAGTTGTAAATTACTAATCAGGTTGATTTTTGGTTTGCAGGTCCACCTAGGGACTGGCCAAACATCCATACAGTCAGCGTCCACTAAGAGTGTGACACGTGGCTCGTCTTGTGACAAGTTTTATGCTCTATGGGAAAACGGCCTTTTAAAGGGCGTCTATCAGCTTTTTTCAGCTTTAATTTTTGTCAGACAGAAAATGGCATTTAGTTACTTTTTTTGCAAATGTCAAAAATTTATTTTTGTTTTTGCAAATACATATAAATTTATTTTCTTTTATGAAATTTTCCTTATATAATAATATAATTTATAAATATTAAATATAATTATTAATTAATATATCGGATCGAATATTATCGAATAAAATACATTAATATCCGAATCCTTATCCGAAAACTATTCGAATATTAAAAATATATCCGAATCCAAATTCTATATCCGAAATTTTCGGATACTATCCAATTTTTTGAATACAGATTCGAATCGAATTCAAATTTTCGACTATCCATTGACAGTTTACTCCTCACCACCGACAAAAAGCCATTTTGCTTGTCCCCTTTACTTTATTGATGCAATTTGCATCTCACCCAATGTTTTTAAAATATTTGCGTCTCACCCTTTAACCATGGTCAACCTCGTTGACCATAGACGCCCATTAACGGTTCCTAGATGGACATCCCAATATTTTTTAAATGACTATAATGACCTTGGGTGAGATGCAAATATTTTTAAAATATTGGGTGGGTTGCAAATTGCATAAATAAAGGAGGACAAGCAAAAAAATCCATTGTTTTTAGGAAATTATTTTTTTGAGGATTGTCAGCTCAAAACCTTTCTTCATTTACTTTGGACCTGCAAATTTAATGGATAAAATCTGATTGCAGTTGAGTGATTATAGGGGCCTCATCGATGTTGATGACGGACTACAGTATGAGCCCCGTGGCACACTCTTAGAGAGCATTGACCGTACGGATGTTTGGCCCAAGTGTAGGTGGACCTACAAACCAAAAATTAGTTTCATTGTTAATTTTTTAAGCATTGGATTAGAGTCATTTCGTTGATTTTATCGGTAGAATTTGAGCATTATTTAGGGTACAAAGATCCAATGGTTTGAAATCATTAATCAGGCTAATATTTGGTATGTAGCTCTACCTAGTGATGGGCCTGACATTCGTACGGTTAGTGACCACTAAGAGTGTCCCACGTGGCTAGCTTATATTGTGGTCCCTCATCATGGACATCAGCGTGCTTAACAACCTGTGAAGGTGAGTGTTGTGTTCCAAGATTTTATCTCAAAATATTTATAGTACTCCAGATTCCAATTTTGCTAATCAACCATCAAATTTGCAGTTCGAAAGTAAATGAAGAAAGGTTTTGAGTTGACAAACCTAAATAAAAAATAAAAAATCTTAAAAAAGAAAAAAAAAAAAAAAAAAAGAATGTTTTGCTTGTGTCCCCTTACTTTATTGATCGCACCCAATGTTTTTAAAATATTTGAGTCTCACCCAAGGTCATTATAATCATTTAAAAAAATATTGGGATGTCGGTCCGAAGACTGTTAATGGGCGTCTATGTCAACGATGTTGACAATGGTCAAAGGGTGAGATACAAATATTTTAGAAACATTGAGTGAGATGCAAATTGCATCAATAAAGTAAGGGGGAATAGCAAAAAAGCCTAAATTTTATCAAGGAGAGACGCCGTTTCAAAGGGAGTTTAGTTACCGTTTTTTACAAATTTTCAAAAGTTCTTTCTGCTTTTATGAAGGGTCCGGCTCCCGTTGCCGCCCTAAAATGGCAGGCTCCCGTTACAAGACACGATATGAGCCATGTGGCATACTCTTAGAGGACTGACCGTATGGATGTTTGCCCAATCCCTAGGTGGGCCTACAAACCAAAAATCAGCCTGATTAGTGACTTATAGGCGTTGGATGGGACTTTTAAAAACTTTTTAAACCAAAGTCTAAACCATGGGTATATGTGGCGCGCCATCATTGGTCGCATGACTGCTGCTACAATGATCCCGCCGCTTCAAATCTGGAGTTGTCGAAGGCATAAAATTGTGCCATTTGACAGTCTTTCGGACCCACCACTTAATGGACCTACACAGCAATAATTCAGTCTGATTGCTGATATCTAGCCATCGAATCTACCCAAAAAAGAAGTTCAAATTCAAATCACGGCTAGAAATCTAACTGATGAAAAGCGTTCGAATCAAAATGGTTAGAGATTACAAATCAGGCTTATCAAAGTTTGAGGGGTGACTTCTAACTGTTCGATTTTAGTCATTTTCATACGTGGGTTCAAGCATTATTTGGGATACTCAGATCCAACGACTAGAAATCATCAAAGAGTGCCGTGACAACATGACTTCGGTTTTGCGCAGGAAGGTCTTTGTTCACGGATGCTCACCATGACACCATGTCCATATGAGCCACGTTATTGACCATATGGATGTTTGCTCCATCGTGGAGCTAGAAAGTAGAGATCAAAAATAATATTGACATAATTGTAATATAATTATGCTAATTAATTTATCCTTGAGCTGGTCGAGCCTGACCAAAATTTGGTCAGGCAGCCAAGGACAAATCTAGGCCCTGCTTGGTTCACTACACTTGGGTGCATTTTGCACTGTAATGCAAATGTAGTGACTTGTGTTGCAATCACTTACAATGCAAGTCACTTACAACTGGTTCACGCCCTGTAAATATGCAAACGAAGTTTAGCTGATTGGTTGGTAGTGCATTGCAAAAGAATGCAATGGATTATTTTATTTCTTGATTTTTTTTAAAAATGCACAATTGTTATCATGTTGTTTTTATTATTATTACTATTTTTTTGAGAGGAAAGCTTGGGGTTAGATGCCCCAACCAACTATATCAAAAATAAATAAATAAAAAATGAAAAATAAAGATAAAAAGATAATAATAAAAAATAGTACAGTTATTATTATTATTAATATTTTTCGGAAGAAAAAATGTTGAGCTAAGACAATGCACCCACTTGCATCAATTTTTGGGCTGCACTTGCTTGCATCTATTTTGTTAAGGAGTTTGCAAGGGCTTGGACCACTTGCATCTGTATGGCAGTTCATTTGCACGCCTCCAACCAATCACTTGCTATCCGCAACATTGTGGCAAGTGAGTGCATTGCACTCAATTTTCTGTGAACCAAGCAGGGCATAAGAGTATTACATGTGGCTGCTCATACAATGGCCCGCCACCTAGCTAGACTGGACCAAACATTCAGGCCCTACTTGGTTCACTTCACTTGAGTGCATTTTGCACTCCATTGCAAATACAATAACTTGCGTTGCAATTGTTTATAATGCAAGTCACTTGCATGTGTTTGGTTGACATCTTGTAAATAGGTGCAAATGTTATTTAGTTTATTGGTTGGATAGTGCATTGCAAATGAATGCAATGGATTATTTTATAAAAAAAACATGCATATGACATTATTCCTTGAAATTTAAAATTTAAACCTGTTTGTATACATATCAACTTATAATCACAAACCTGTTTGAAATTCAAAATTCAAACCCGCTTGTAAACACACCAATAAAACCCATACCAACTTGTAAACATAAAACCAAATGGTGAATATATAAGTTCAAAACAGGGGAGCTCACAAAGATCTCTGCATTAGTTTCAGAACACCATTGCACATCTCTTCGTCAATGACCATGAGATGCCCAAAATCCTAACAAACAAAAAACTACATTGTAAGCTAAACAGGGTAGTTGTTGTCCGTCGATCCTGACCTCTCCATCAATTTCTCATTATTTCTTGTAAGAAGCAGCAATGTAACTACAATATAAATTTCCAACTACATGTAATATAAAAGCAATAGTCTCATAAAATTTTCAAATAAAGCATAAAGAAATCACCATCTTGAAACAACTATCAAGTCCAAATATAAACCATCCTTAAACATCCCCAATTTTTCATGTAGTCCCTCTAGTAACTCCTTCATATCTCGTGCATCACCAACTAGGAAGAGTTGTGTCTCAATTGGATCATGCATGATGAAAAATCAAGCATCACGAAGATAGTCTTTGCTATATCCTTCCATCTTCATAATCTCCACATGTACATTTGATGCACGCGATGCAGAATCTACAACCTTTCGAATTCTTTCCAATCTAAAGTCCAAACATTCAATAAGGTCTTTTACTTGATCAATGTTTCTTATCTTCTTCCAATGTTTTCGCTTTTCTGCAGAAGATGATTGCCTTCTATTGGTAGCCGTAGTTGACATTCTAGAACTTTCTTCGATAACATCCAAGTTAGAATCCTCGTTTACAACCGAAAAATCAGGCACGTCATTGATGTTCATACAATCCATTCCACCAAAGCTAAAGCTTCCAGTGACATGGTTGTTGCCAATGATTATTTTCAATTGATCGAGATCCCATTTTGGGCCCTATATCGAAATCCACCATATAATTCCTTTGATTTCTGGAACACAAAAAGTTTTATGAAGAATGATATTAATAACAAAACATTTGATCTTGTATTGAAAAAGAAAAATAATCATATTGTACAAAAAACTTAACTGAATTTGCCAAGAGTTGTTCCCATGTAGAGTTTGGTGTAGTAACTGTTTGCTTTATTGGATCCCATCCGAATCCACTCTTTGAAGCTAAATCAATAAATGATCTATACTCCTTCCTCATGATATGGATTCGAATATTCATTTGTGCCCTCTCTACATGTTCATGTAACTCTTCATAGACAATTTTTTTTACCACATCCCATACAGATTCATCCTAATTTGCTCCATCCTTCTTGCTTAGTCAATATGCCTCAACTAATGCCTCAATCAATCCAGCATCCATAGCGGCATTTTAGTTAAGTTGTTTCTTTTTTCTCTTGCTCTCCTTTGATTGAGATTCACTATTCATTCCTATGTAAACAAGACATTTAGATGAACAAATGAATAAATGACAATGCTTAAAATAGTTAGATGGAACATATTACAAAGACACATTGTCTAACATCTCAATGCCTTACAGCATGTAATATAAGAACATGTAAATGACACAAATAGATTCAAGACACAATGTTTAACTTGAAAATTGTCTTGCAAACATTTAACATAAAAATACAGAAACAATAACAAAAAATTCAAGATATAGACGTGGTTGAGGGGTTATTTCTATTATGTCGAAAGTCATTGAACATCTACCAAGCCATTTTTTGAGTCAACAATCTACTCCTATAAGTTGTATGAGAAAGTAAGCAATATAACAAACGTAAGCATTTTAATCAACAAAGAACATCTGTGATAAGCAAACGTGGAAGGAGAGACCAACGTCATATCCCATTTCAATTATTTATGTGGAAGAAGAGACCATACCACACTAAGATCATCGAAATTTATCAATAAGAGAAGCCTAACAAGGAATCAGAATGCTACTATTTGAACGATATCTTTATAAAATATCAGATAATGTTGTAGTTTTATGACCAACATCTACTGCAATGGTAAGATTTAAGTATAGGAGCATTCTTCATCTCAAGAAACCAGTACAAACCTAAAACCAACTTTAAAACCACAAGTCCAATCTTGCTTGTAGCACATCAACCTTCCTTGAAGATCATGTTTTATTCCTTGAAAAGGTACAAAGGTTTCTTCCATGGTTTTATATTACTTTCGAACAAACTGGGTGTCCTGCTTTAAAGGCTTGCAATAGAAGCAGACTAAAACACACAAAAAACAATGAAGAATAGCCCTTATAGATATCGGGCTATTACGATTACGAATCGGGTTTTCATTAGAGGTATTGGAAATCAAATATCCAAATAACTTATATGGTTTAATTATGACAAGAGTTTCGAATGATTGAATTTCTAATATCCAACCCTTTTTGCTTACATTGAAATTCTTTCTCCAAGCAATGTGAAGCAAATGTCTAACTTTGTGCCCATGAATAACAGTGTCGTAGTTAGAGAATGGGCGGCATCTCAGAATACTAGACTTCTTCAGGCTGTTGCTATAAACAACTCGGTGAAGTGGAAAACGGCTACCCAAATGACCACACTATCCTCTTGGCTACTTGTGACAACAGGGATCATAACAGGGTTAGGTATTCTAGTTGCTTCGGGTATTTGTTTGCTTTATATCTTGGCCGGGCTCTAAAAAAAGTAAGAATGAGAATCTAGAAAAAGGAGAGAAGAAAACAGGAATTTGTATGAATGAAGTGTTCTTGTAAAACGCGTAGTATAATCTTCCACTGCAATATTGTTGGAACTCTTGCTGATGATTGGGTGGAGGTATATCATCTAACCAAATCATAAATATCACCAATGGGTTTGGAATCCAGAGATCCTATCGAAAAGGTACTATTTGGAGGAAAGATACCTTATTGTACAATCCTGGAACTTATTAGCTACATGAGTATAGTAGCCTCAATGTATTGTGCTATATCTATCCAATATTCACCTCCACTAGTGTTCAGATATCATATACTGTGCTTCATTAATGAACCAAATGAAGACTTTGCCAATAATTTGTGCATGCTAAATTGTGCTTCATGAATGGACCAAGCATAGAGATCAATTGCAATTTGATTCAAGCAAAAAATTTTAGGTGGAATTATTTCACTTCCATAAATGCCATATTCACAATGGTTATGATGAGGACTAAAACAAATTCATGTTGGATCCATCCTCAGATAATATGGATTGATATAAATGAATAAAGTATTGACAAATGGGAATGAAAATAAAGGGGGAGCCTGAATAAAGCAAGCACTCACATAGCAAAATAAAAATAATATAAACCATTATTTCTAACCAATTAAGAGTTGATGCGATTGCCATGGGGGATTTCTCTACACTGCTATTTTCCACTCAATTCTACACAAACTATAAAATAGAAGTTATCTAATTATATCAATATAGCTTTATTACATTTGATTCCTACTCTTTTAGAAGATGATGGAAAACTCGCATCAACTTGACAAAATTTAACTCAGAATCATATCAGTATCTAACATGAATCTCTGCATAAGACTGAGACTCAACCCCAACCAAACTGTTGCTGCCTACTTGCAGGCCGCAACCGCCAAGTTCATCATCTCCATGGTAACCATCCATAGTCCTCTTCTTCTCTCCACTCCGGCCGGCAACTCTTTCAATTGGCAGAACCAAAGCTGAAAGGGTTATGGTTTGAATGACAGAGAAGAAACAAAGCAAAGTTGCATAAATATTAATCTATCAGCTAAGAGGTATGCAAAGATAATGGCGAGACCTAGTTTTGCAGTGATAATGGTGAAAACGGAGAAATTGAAGAGAGAATCCCCAAATGAACATCAACATAAAAAGAGAGGAAACAGAGAAATTATAAAGAGAAGATAAACATACCTACTAATTTGGATATGAGAAATAGGGTTTTAGATGAGAAGAAAAACCACGGTTGAGAGAAGGAAGAGTCAAGTGTTTGATCGAGAATGAGAGCCCACAGAATGCACTTATCTACTGGATTTTTGGGCTGTAGATGCTTGCATCCATTTTCTTAAATAATTTGCAAGGGCTTGGAAACCACTTGCACGGCAGTTCATTGCACGACCCCAACCAATCACGTGTAATCCCAAAACTGTGGCACGTGGGTGCATTGCATCTGATTTGCAGTGAACTAAGCAGGGCCCTAGTCTGCAACTGTTTACAGACTTAAAAGTATGCAAACATTGTCAGTACTGTTGGATGTCCCTTGAAAAATGTGTTATTTCAATGTATTAAAAAATAAATATTTTATAAATTAAAAACATGATTTTCAAGGAGCATTCAATAGTGGATGTAATGTTTGCATACTTTTAAGTCTGCGGCTGAAGCTTAAGGAACCTTACATGGTCCTACCCAAAACCAAAAAAAATCGGGTTTTCTTGGGCCGGGTTTTGGGCCACTGAAACTCTTTCTGTTAAAAAAACTCAATTTTTAGCCTGGCTTGTGAGGGGCCCATGCCCTTTGAGTTTTGGCCCAGACTTGGTGGCCTGAAACGAAACTCCAACTAAGGCTGAGTTTTGCCCTTAAAGTTGGGCCTAGGAGTTTATCCTACTTTCAAGAGTTGGGCTGGGCTTGGGCATTGATGTGAATGTACACCCTACTTTCAAGCTATGAAGAAATCAGACCCTATCAAATGTTTGGCTCTTCTCAGTGACTGGAGGAGGAAAACTCCACTGGGGGTAGATGATGGAGGAAGTTTACCCGGGCCTACCCAAAACAATTGGGTTTTCTCGGGCCGTGTGGATCCACTCCCGTTTTAAAAATTTCTCAAAAGTGTTTTATTAAATTTTGGGCCAGGCTCAGGCGGCCGAAACTTGGACTTAGGTTGGGTTTTACCCAACAAATTTAGCCGGGCCAGGCTAGAGCCTGGGTCCAAATATAATGGTTCCCTGTGGATGATTGCTGGGGATATTAGCTAAGTCATGTATTCTTGGAGAATGTGGGGTAAAGCCTGTTGAAGGATCAGTTAATGTAGATCATGTTGAATTCCTAAAATCTTCTATTTGTTCGCATCTCGGTTTTACTCGGTGGACATTTACTTGGTATAATAATCAAGTGGGCCTAGCCAATATAAGAAAGGAAGTAGCCAAGGCCCAGCCATAAGTTTTGATCCTTGAGAAACTTCCTGCCTTTTATGGCTATTGGTCAGGCGTTGCTACATAAGTATTTTAAAATAAATGTTAACATCAGACTCAAAATTGTGGGCGAAATCGAAACGGTCCCATGGTTTTGTTGGTTTCGCACTGAAATTTGGCGAAATCAAAGTGAAGGAGAGTTTTGGTCTTGACGAAACCATATGAAGTAGTTCAAAAAAATCTGAAAAAAATTAAAAAAATAAATATATAAATGTAATAAAATTTAATTAAGAACTACCTTACATAGTTTGTACAATTAGATATGTTTCATGTGTGATTTGAGCATTTTTTGTGCTACTGATTTTTGGAGTGTAGGTTCATTAAAAGTAGTTAGATTAAACCAAGGTTTAAGGAAACTGATTATAACGACCAGGTCAAAAATGAAAAAAAAAATGGAAAAAAAATTGAATTTAACGGAAAAACGAAAAAACGACGCTGAAATTCAAAATTTAAACGAAAAATATAGAATTTAACGGAAAAATAATGAATTACAATAGAATTTAACGGTTTTTCAACAAAATTTTCCAGAATTTAACGGCCTTTTAAAACGATTTTAACTGCTGTTAAAACGGAAAAATAAACGTCCGTTAAATTCAGTGTCAAAACGGTTTTTAACAAAACGGGCTTGGGGCGTTACAGTTTAAACGGCCGTTTTAAAAACCATGATTAAAAACATCCTTGGGTCAGTGGGCTCAAAAGTGGAGAAAATATTTACAGTCCAGTGGAGACTTCAAATTTTGAAGTCTCCTCCAAAAAAAAATGCTACGTGGGTCTCACTTTAAAGATCACAGACCGTACGGATGTTTGGCCCACCTATTGGTGGACCTATATACCAAACATCAACATGATCGTTGATTTCTAAATGTTAAAAATTTTAGCATGCAAGATAGGGCTCAAATCCAACGGTCAAAATTCACATTATTAACCATGGACTTTTAGCATTATTTGGATACTCTGATCTAAAGGTTAGAAATAACTAATCAGGCTGAGTTTTGGTAATAAAGTCCACTTAGGGATGGACCAAACATCCATACCGTCATTGATTTGTAAACATCCACTTTGTGATTTCTTATATTCATAAAATGTGGAGCTGTGGAGCACATAAACTGTGCCAGGTGGCACAGTTTTTTTGGCCCACTGACCCATGAATAAATGGCCCACCACCTGATGGATCCTACAAACCAAAATCAGAATGGTTAGTTATATCTAGCCATTGGATTGGAATGTTTTTCATGGGGTGATTTCAAGCCATTGGATTTGAATTTGGTTTGGATATTCAGATTCAATGAAAAAAAAAAAAGATTCAATGGCTGGAGATCACGAATCAGGATGATTTTTGGTGTGTACGTCCATCAGTGTGGCCTATTCATATATGGGTCAGGGGGCCTGATTAGTTATTTCTAACGTTCTGATCTAAGTACCCCAAATAATGCACGAATCGCGCGTGGGTTAAAAATAAACCCATTAAAAAGACTCCAATCCAATGGTCAAATTGTTGCCTACCCCTTCGTGGCCTGATTAGTTATTTCTAACGTTCTGATCTGACTACCCCAAATAATGATCGAATCACATCCGTTTATAATAAACCCATTAAAAAGACTCCAATCCAAGGGTCAAATTGTAGCCCACCCCTTAGTGGATGTACACAGCAAATATCACCTTGATTGGTATCTCTAGCCATTAGATTTTTGTAATTTTTAAGGCTTCATTCTAGCCGTTGGATTCAACCATATTTTAGTATTAACACTAGCGGGTAATAATTATTAGACAAGCTGATTTTTAGTCTGTAGGCCCACCTAGGAATTTTCCAAACATCCATACGACCATGCCACGTGGCTTATATTGTGGGCTGTCATCGGCCTCGATGATAGTCCGCTGTCATCAGAATCTTTCTGTTAGGGTTATAAACCCCATAACGACCCTTTATCTGGTTTTAAACCCTCGGTCGCTCCTTCTTCTTCGACGAAAACAAGAAGAGAACCAAGACCAAAAACTCACAGGCGATGGCGAGCGGCACGGCGGTTCGGCGGCAAGGCCAGTCGGAACGGGTATTCCTCCCCTTCTCTCTCTCTCTCTCTGCTGCTGCTGGCTCTTCCTCCTCCCTCTCCCCCGCTTTTATGCTTTCTTTTTATCTTGTTTTGTTTAATTATTGGCTTGATTTTGCTGCAACTTACTGTTCAGACGAATATTTCGTTAGTTTCGTCTAAGTTTCGGCCGATACGAACGAAACATCCGAAATTTAGCCGAAACTAACAAAGACTTTGGACGAAACTTAGTGTTTTTGTTTCATTGAAGTAGAAGGCAAAGGGAAGACAGAGATAATCAAATTCACAACTTCTAATGCTTTTCTTTGATGCAGAAACCATTGGGGCTATTGTCTCTGTTGGAGGAGGAGTCCAATTTCCCAAATGGCACTCACTTAACATTTGCCATCAAGCTTAAGCAGCACTCGAATTCTAATTCATGTTTCATAGGAGAATGGGACAAAGCATTCTGTGTCTGCCATTATACAGGGGAGGTTGCCACTTGATCATTACCAAACCATCTTTGCTTTTTTTTAGGAAATTTAAATTACTCATTGGATATACTGTAAGAATTCTCTATAAATGACATCAAACATGCATTGGGTGTGGCCAAATGTGCCACCATCTGATCAAAAGATGGTAGATTTCCCATTCAAAATAGATGGATTCTTCATCTATTGGATGATGATGATGATGATGATGGTGATGAAAATATAAATAGAAGGAACATGGGTGAAGAAAACCCAATACTAGAGAATACAAAACATCTAGGTTTCGGCCTATAGCATAATAAACGTTTCAATTTAGTAAGCATGATTCCATTAAAGCTGTGCACGTTCTGCAGGGATCAAGAATTCTGGCTTCTTTTCTTTTTTACATAGTATCATGTACCCATTTGGATCTTATGTCACCTGCATCAGTAAGAATTGGAGATTCAAATTACTAGATTTAATCGAAACTGAATGATGTTGAATTCTATTAGAATATGTACGATGGAAGCTTTATTTTTCATTGCTAACATCCTTTTTGAGTATTTTTTTCGAAATTATTAGGTTGATGAGATGATAAAGGATCGGATTAGTGATTTGCCGGATGAAATTCTTTCCTCCATCTTATCGTTGTTGACGATGAAAGACGCAGCAAGAACTAGCAGACTTTCGCGCAGATGGAGATACCTCTGGAGGACATCTAGTCTCAACTTTGATGTTGCAAATATGAGAGGAAAAGACTACCCTGCCAGAAGATTCAGAACAAATATCACTGGCAAATATAGTAAAACACAGAAGAAGTTGCTACGGAAGGAAAGGTGTAGATTTGTAAAATGGGTTGATGAGATCTTGCAGCATCACCAACATCCAGAGATAAACGCATTAATGGTGCGCTTTAGTTTGGATAAAAAGTTTACTCCTCACATTGATCAATGGATTCATATTGCAGTAGCTAAGAGAGTTCGAGGGCTTGTTCTCAACTTGGCGAATTTTGATGCTAATATTGGTGTCAAAGGTGACAAACTTTATGATTTTCCTTGTTTTTTTACTCAAGAAAAGGGTTCCTCTTTGAAGTATTTGTATTTGAGAGCTTGCATCTTGAGACCTCCTCTTGATTTCAATGGTTTTAGCTCCCTTATAGACCTCACTTTGAATGAAGTTGATATAGCTGAACAACATATTGTTAATCTATTGTCGAACAGTTCAAACCTAGAACGGTTGAGCGTGTTGAACTGCTTGAAATTGGTTAATTTGAAAATCACTGGCTCATCCCTCAGACTGAAGTTCCTAAGCATAGCCTTCTGTATGTGTTTGGAGAAGGTAGAGATCTTTGACATACATCTCACTGAATTCAAATATGGGGGCCCCATGGTGAAGTTCTATTTCCAGAATGCTCCTCGGCTTGTGAACTCAGTTGCCCGTAACTAATAAAAAGGTATGTCAATCCATCCCCGCAATCTACGTTTGCCTTCATTGAAGAATGTTATATTGTGCTGAATATGTTGCAAGGATATACAATTTGTTTCCATGGAGTTGAAGAATGGAAAGTCTAATGACAAATGATTTTTGTAGCCTACCCAATTTTTGAGCCTGCATATAAAATGGTGATCTGTTTCATACTTAAAATGTGATAACCATTTCCATTTTAACCCTGAGGAACTCCCTTTTTCTTTATTGCAGTTAGGCTGCACCAGAAGGAAGCAGGAAGAATCAAGGAGTTTCAAGCTTGCAAAGTATTTGCTTAGCAATGCCATAGCACTCAAGACAATGACTATTCATGATTTATACTTTCACAGTTTGAATTTGGTGCTCAACTGGTCTGCTTTGGGTCGGTTGTTAGCGTCTCTCTACCAGGCCTAAATAACAATAGGTCTGGGTTTGTTCATCTTCCTATCAGAATCAAAAGTAAACCAGGGCAGGAAAATGGTGCCTTCAGATTGATTAAAGGGGCACTGTGTGGTTGGAATGGAAAGGGTAATATCATATCTATGTTAATGATTGGGGCTTTCAAGAAGAGGTGTACCATTTTGGTAGCCCAACTTTTTTCATGGGTTTTGAGCTGGTCGAGCCCGACCAAAATTTAGTCAGGCAGCCGGGCTGAAGCTCAAGGAGCCTTACATGGGTCCTACACTCCTACCCAAAACCCAAAAAAATCGGGTTTTCTTTGGCCGGATTTTGGGCAACTGAAACTCTTTCTTTAAAAAAAAAAAAAACTCAATTTTTAGCCTGACTTGTTGGGGCCCATACCCTAGTTTTGGCCCAGACTTTGTGGCCCTCTGGTCGAGTTTTGCCCGAAAAGGTACTCCGGGAGTTTATCCAACTTTCGAGAGCCTGGCTGGGCTTGGGCCTGGGCCTGGGCCTTGATGCGAATGTACATTAATTTCAAGCTATGAAAAAATCAGAACCCTATCAAATCTTTGCCACTTCTCAGTGACTGGAGGAGACAAACTCCACTGGAGGCAGTTGATGGAGGAACTTTACCCGGGCCTACTCAAAACAATTGGGTTTTCTCAGGCCGTGTGGACCCACTAAAACCTGTTTTAAAAATATCTCAAAAGGTTTTCAAAATTTTGGGCCAGGATTAGGGCGTCCGAAACTCAGACTTAGGTTGGGTGGACCCACTAAAACCTGTTTTAAAAATATCTCAAAAGGTTTTCAAAATTTTGGGCCAGGATTAGGGCGTCCGAAACTCAGACTTAGGTTGGGTTTTACCCGTCAAATTGAAGGATCCGTTAATGTAGATCATGTTGAATTCCTAAAATCTTCTATTTTTTCGCATCTTGGGTTTACTGGGTGTACATTTACTTGGATAATAATCAAGTGGGCCTAGCCAATATAAAAAAAGGAAGTAGCCAAGGCCCAGCCATAAGTTTTGATCACTCTCCAATCCATAAAGAGAGTAAGAAACCTTATTGTTCCTTGAGAAACTTCCTAAACCCTTTCACTTCCAGTCCAATGTGGATCAAAGAGGAAGTTTTATTGGACATTGCTAAATAGGTTTATGGCACGCTTGTTAAAGGTTTGAGAGCTTTCCAAGTTAGTCAAAAAGTGAGAATCCTCCAAGAATTCATTTGAACAAAAAAAAAAAATCATTTTTTGGATAAAAAACTTATCTTCGATTTGGAGATGGAGTGAAGAACACACGTTCTTCTTCGGTGGGGAGTGTCTTTGTCGGGAGCAAGCAAGAAACCATGTTCTTTCTCGGTGAGCTCTGTCATTTTTTCTTTTCTTTTTGCTTTTTTTGTTTTTCTTCTTTTCGCTTTTTTAGGGTGGTTGTAGATAGTAAAAATGGAGGGAGAGTTTTGTCATTTACAAAAAAAAAAAGTGTTTTGTTTGTTTAAGTGGGTGTAGATAGTAAAAGGCCAATATCCCGACCCTTTGATAAAAATATGTCAAATACACATAACGGGAAATCCTTAATTAGGGTCCACACCCTAGTTAGAGAAATACTAGCTTCACAATGAGAAGAAGCTATCCTCACCGTGCATGTGGCACTATGCAAGGTTGGCTCCACTAAGTTGGACCCCACTAATGCAGGGTGAAACAATGAAAGGATACAACCAATGTCAATATTTCAAGAACTGGAATCCACCAAGCTAAGAGGAACTCTCAAAGAGAATAATTCACAAAATTGATCAAAATTTCATTTGCCTTTCGACTTGCAACCTATTTAATGTAAAACACGAAAATAAGCATAATAGAAAAATTGCTAAAAATAACAAAAATTGAACTAAGCATGGAAACATAAAATACTAGAGCCTAGAAACACATCAGAATTGACAGTGAGTGATTCTGACTCCTACAATTAAAGTTATTACTAAAATAAAACTTTTCTTAAATTAGGAAAATTGCCCTTTTGATGGCACCTTAACGAAGGAATTTGGCTCAAAAAGAATTCGTCCTTTCTATTTGGAAGTGTCTGCCCTTGCATGATTCTGATTCTGGGGTCCATGATTTTTACTAGTGCCTTTTTGGTTTTTGACGGTCCAATATCTCCCTGAACTGTTCAGCAGTTTGTTCTATATCAGTCCCCTCCACTTGGAAAGAATACAATCTCGAGTCAAGCTCTGAATAAAAAGGTTTGTTAGCATGATACCCGAACAAGTCTGCAACATTAAAGTCTTTAAAATTCCAATGTCCTTTGATAAATTAATCACATAGGGATTATCATTGATTTTCCTCAAAATCTTGTACGGACCATACTTTTTTTGCTTCATTTTGTTGTAACTTTCAACTGAAAATATTTCCTTGCGTAAGAAAATCATCACTGAATCACCCTCTTTAAACAACTGGAGACGCATGTGTTTGTTTGCATCCGCTTTACACTTGGCATTAGTCTTTTCTAATCTCTATTTCACTTCCGCCTACATAGCTTGGGCTTATTTAGCTATGGTCTCCGTCGTAATACTCAAACCTATTATTGGCAAGGGAATCAAATCCACAACATGTCTTGGTGGTATCAAATATACCATGACAAATGTGACTTTCCTGTGGCATTATGTACTTCGTTGTTGTAAACATATTCATCATGGGGTAGTATGGTCCCATTTCTTTGGCTTATCTCAACATATACATCGAATCAGATTCTCTAAAGTTCTATTCGTCACATCCATTTGACCATTTGTATATGGGTGTACAGTAGTGCTACGATTCAGAGAAGTATTGAACATCTTCCATAAGGTCACCCAAAAATGGCTCAAAAACTTTGTGTCATAGTCAGAAGTAATTGACTAAGGCACCCCATGCAGTCAGATTATCTCCCGTGAGAAAAGTCGTACTATGTGTGAGGCATCTAAAGTCTTCCGACAAGGCATGGAGTGAGCCATCTTGGAGAACTTGTTAATAACTACAAACACTGAGTCCACTCTTCGTTGGGTACGAGGAAGGCCAAACACAAAATCTATAGATAAATTAATCCTCCCGAATATGGTTAAGAACAAGTAAGGCATATAAAGACCAGTATTTTGTGACTGACCTTTAGACACCTAACATGTGTAACATTTCTTTATAAAATTACCAACATCTCGTTTCAGTCGAGGCTAGAAGTACCGTTCCTCTAAACTCGCCACAGTTTTATCTCTGCCCAATTGTCTGCTTAACCTCCCACCATGTAAATCACTGATCAACTTCTCTCGCAAGGAAGTTTTAAGAATACACAAGCGGTTGCCTCAAAACAGATACCCATCATTCGCATTGAAATCGCTAACAAGTTGTCGTTCAATACACTTTGATCAAATCTCCTTAATTGCCATCATCCTCATACAACTCGTTCAAGCGTTCAAACCCAACGATCTCATGGGCAATGTCACCAGCAAGCTGATGCGACCGCTCAATGCATCGGCAACCCAATTTGAAGCCCCTGACTTGTGTCGAATAGCAAAATGAATTTTTAGAGGAAAGTAGACCATTTGATATGCATGATGTTTAAGTGCTTATGGATCTTAATGAACTTTAAAGCTTGATGAACTGTATATAATATGAATTCTCTTTGTACAAGATAATACTCCCAGTGCTTCAAGGCTCGGACCACTGCATAGAACTGCTAATCATAAGTACTCCATATTTGTCGGGCTTTATTTAATTTTCATTGAAGAATGCTATTGGTCTCTTTTCTTGTGATAGAACACCTGATTCCCACACCACATCATACTCTACTTTGAATACTTTCTCAAAATTGGACAAAGCCAATACTAGCGTGGTACAATTTCTCCTTAATTAAGGCAAAGCTTTTATCTGCATCTTCACCCCACATAAACCTACCTTTCTTCATGCATTCCGTAATTGGCACCATTATAGTGCTAAAATTTTGAATAAGGTAGAATGTGGCTAAACCACGGAAGCTTTGAACTTCACTTATAGTTTTTGCCGCATGCCACTCTCTAATAGCTCGGATCTTCTCTTCATCAACATGAATTCCCTTTGAACTCACCACATATCCCTATAACAACAAGCTGCTAGTTATAGAACAACACTTTTTGAGATTAACAAATAATTGGTTTTCCTTCAAAATAGTTAGCACCTCCTGCAATTGCTTTACATGATCCTACCCGATCCTGTTGTTTATGAGAATGCTTGTGGATCGTCAAAATAAACAACAAATTTTCTCATAAAAAGGCCTCAATACCTGGTTCATAGCCTGCATGTAAGCATTGTGCGCATTACATAGACCAAATGGCATAACCAACCACTCGTACAAGCCATCTTTACTTTTGAACGTCATCTTTCATACATCTCCCAGCCTGATTCGAATATGATGATATCCACTATGCATATCGATTTTCGAAAACAATAGTTCGACTATTTGCGCACATAAACCAACTTCCATCTTTCTTTAGTCTTAATAGGGCAGGAACTGCACACGTGCACATGCTCTCCCGAATGAAACCCTTCTACAGCAACTCTTCTACCCTTTCTCTCAAAATTTCGTTCTCTTTCGGGCTCATTCAGTAGTACGACAGGTTAGGCAAACTCACTCCAGGAACCAAATCTATATGGTGCTGAATATCTCTCATTGGAGGTAAATTATTGGACAAATCAACAGAGGTAAGCTCTTTAAACTCTTCTAACAACGGTTGTATTTTGTTAAGAACTATCTCTCCAGGTGTTTTTTTCTCATCCACCACAAAAGCCTTGACCACCAGAATGTAAACTTCATGTGCATCCTTCGTACTTGTCATGAGTTCAACTTTAGACCTAGCCCTGGTTAGGAAAGACTGTCCCTCCACTTTAGAGGGCTTGTTAAATTCTGTTTGCATTTTTAAAGGAACTATAACAATTTTATTCAACCTCCAAGTAAGCAACTTAGTATTGTCCCTACCTCAGTAGGTAGCATCCACATCATACTACCATGACTAGCATCCATATCAGCCACATCACAGCCTGCCTCATCTCTATAATGTTTTCCAATATAAATATGAATATGGCAAATTTCGGTAGTTATGTGATACACAATATAAGGCATAATGTACTTAGTTTTGGTTTCATTGCAATTTTTACTAGGACAAAAAATTAATTTTCTATGGTACACTCTTAGAGACCATTGACGGTATGGATGTTTGCCCCATCCCTAGATGGACTTATACATACCAAAGTTCAACTGGATTAGTAATTTCTATCCCTTAGATTCGAGTCTTTCCATTGTTTAATTTTAACCGTCGATATCAAGCATCATTTGGGCTACTCAGATCCAAATGTTTATTGAAATCACTAATCAGGCTGATATTTGGTTTGTACTCAGATCCAAAGGTTTCAAATCTCTAGGGCCAAACATCCATATGGTCAATGATCCCTTAAATTGTGTCACGTGGCTCATATTGTAGTCCCCATCATCATTGATGAGGGATGTCCATCTAGGGTTAAGCCAAACATCCATAAGTTGGTGGTCTCTAAGAGTACCACGTGGCTCATACTGTGGGTTGGGGACCCTATTGGAGATACTCTAAGACCGTGTATATGTCCATTTAGGGTTAGGCCAAACATTCATACGGTGGATCGATGTTCGGCATAACATTTAGGGTTAAGCTAAACATCCAAACGGTGGAAGTCTATTTAGGGACGAGTCATTTAGGGTTGAGCCCATACTAAAAAGCAGTTGATTGATGATATCTAGACGTTGGATTAAAGTTATGGAGGGTTACAAAATCCCTCTCCATCAACTACTTTTAACCGTATGGATGGCTGGAGGGCAATGGTTGACTGGCGAACGGCGGGACAACAAACGATTGACCACGACCGATGTCAAAATCATTTCATCTAGTAGTGTGCCTTCAGCTACCCCATTCATTTCTAGTGAATAGATGTTCTAGTTTCATGAATAATTTTTGGGGATTCTACATGTTCATTGCATTCTAAAGAGCACTTTTCCATACCTCTATCACTTTTTAGTCTTTTAATTTTTTTTTATTTAATTAGTTAATAATTTCTTTCAAATATATTTTAAATATGTTAATAATGTCTAACTTTTGTTTTTCATTAGGTATACATATGTGTACCTAAGTAGTCCTGTTTGAATGATATAAAGTACCTCTTTCCTCCACGAGTTAGAACCCCGTTTAACTCACATATATCATTCAAGGTAGGGTAAGCCGAGGAGGCTGAGGCGCAAGCTTTAAGGTTAGGGATGTGGGACACTTTAGAGGAGGGCATTCAGTCATCGATTATTGAGGCGGATGCCATGGTTAATCTGCTTCAAAGGGGCTCATGCGAAGTTGGCTGGTCCTCAATAGCTATTTGTGCTGATATACTTGCTTTTAAAAACTCTCTATTTTGTTTCTTTTTCTTTTTCCCCTATAGGATCAAATATTGTGGCTGACTTAATTGCTTATAAGGAAAATTTTGGTCCCTTCCCTGGACGTGGCATGATTCTCCCCCTTGGTTGTCTCATGTCTTTGTGTCTAATGAGGAGCATGGCCACTCCTGAGGTGGGATGTTTTGGTAGTGTCATGTATTTGTTTTTCCATTCAATGACATGCTTGATTACAAAAAAAAAAGTACAATTCATAGGGAAAAATTTAGATGCAGTGGAGTTTGGATGCAGTTGATGCAGAGGGCTCTCGTGGTCCTACATAGCTCATTTTTTGGGCCCACTAACCGCATGCATGTTTAACCCACCCATCGGTGGATATACATACCAAAAATCAGCTTGATTGATATTTTCTAGCCATTGGATGAAGTACCCAAAAATATGCATAAACCATGCTTGAATCCAATGGCCCTAAAAAAGTGCTAAAATCCATCCCTAGAGAAAACCAATTAGACTGAGTTTTGGTATGTATATCCCACCTAGGTGTGGGCTAAATTCGTCTATTTAAAAATAAAAATGGGCAACAAACCGTCTGGATGTTTGGCCAATCCGTAGGTGGATCTACAAACCGAAAATCAACCTGATTAGTGATTTCTAAGTGTTGGTTAGACTATCCTTTATCATTTGGGTTGCTGGTTAGGCTATCCTTTGGACTGTTTTTTTTCTGCTTTGCTTAATAAAATTCAGTCTACTTATAAAAATAAAAATGTGAGCGAAAAAAACAGTAGTGATTCGGAAGAAGTAAAATGTGCTCTGAAAAATGGAAAAAATTAAACTACCACAATACCAACTACACATTAAAAAAGAAATACAACTAGATTAGATTAGATAGTTCAATAGCAACTGTTTCTTGAAAGCGTGTAGAACAGTAGCTAAGCAAGCGTGTTGTATTGTATTAATGAACCCGTATCAACCCTAAATGGAAATCGTTTATAACTTGGTACATATAGATTATAATTATATGTATTAATCCCATTCATCAAGTCATGAATTTGGAGATTCCATTCATTCAGAAGGTAAACTTTCTTCATTCCACTGGTCTTTGCTGTGAAGTGATGACGGCCACACATGATGAACCAACTCCTATTATTGAGATCATTATCATTCAAATTCTCCCAACCAGTCTGAGTGTCATTCAACCTTGAGAAACAAAACGTTTTCCAATCACTACTTCGATGAACGTTCACAATCACCCCTTCACAATCCACAATAAAACTTTATCAAAATCTCTGTGTCTGTCCTCTTAATTCTCTCCACACAAGACCTGCCATGTCAAAAATAATCATCCCTACCTCTGCATCAAAGAGGTACACATGTTGTCCAAGAATAACCAAACTACCAAATAGATTGAATTGCATCATCAGGGAATCAAAGGAATGCTCAATCCGCACTTTATCACATGTGTGAGCTATCTAAAGGTTTAACAAGGACCACACAGTGAGGAGTACCATCTACGACGGAGAAAACTCCCCGCCAGTTTTGTTGCCGTGGGTCAATGCCCGACATCTCGATTTTAGCCTTGGTTAATTATGGGGTTAAATAAGAATACGGAGTGACAGTGAGACGATGGTGAGCGCCGCCCTCGACGTAAGAGCAACCATCCTTGTTTCGAATAAATGAGATGGGTTGCAAGGAAATCTGGGAGGTCAATGACGATCCTCTCTTTGATTGAAGGATATCCGTTGAACTCACGCAAAGTAGTGCCCATGTCAAACATGATCCATGGAACAGAAGACTGGAGCTTCGAGGGAGATGTAGCTGATGCAGATAGCCAATGCTTGCAAACATAAGAGAGGCGCACATTATCAGCAAAATTTAGTCACTCCTTAATCATCCATAGAAGGAGTGTTGGAAGTTGAGACCAAGTTTCTTTCTTGCATTCGTTATCATACATTTGAACCTCGCACTCATTTCTAGTGCCATCCATCATCATCGTCTTTGCATACCCTATTTTAGAAAGAGAGATAGAATAAAAATGAACTACTAAAAAATAAAGGACACACTGCAGTGAAATGTCTCTCACTAGAAATCATCCATCAGGCTAATTTTTGAAGCTAAACATTCATGGTGTCAAACTTTTGGGTGCATTTCATATCTACAGCTCAGGTAGTGCCTTGTTTGCTAGCATTCCCCATCGTCTACACCTTATCGGCCAACAAATGTTTGGGGTTGGCCACATGAATCCTATTTCGCCATTCAACTCTGTTTAAAGCTATATCTTAATAGGTGAAGAATGGTTTGATGAGGCTGAAACTTCAACCATTACAAGTCCATATAGGGAGGGACAAAACCCCAAAAGGGATTCTAAAAAGAAAAGAGAACTAGGTAATAAGGGACTAAAGTGTCTCCCTTTCACAGTCAGATTTTATATATAGGAATTTGCAACAAAAGTAGCCTTCCTCTGCAGAAAAAAATGAGAGAAAAAGATATAGAAAATAGGATTACAACTCACCCTTTTTTTAAATTGGAAGCCACAATCAACTACTTGAACCCTATAATCCACAACACGAACAATCTCTTGAATTCACCAGAAAGAGTAATCTTGAAAATATAAAACAGATTACTCTATTTTTTTGAAGCAGTTTCTTTTTTGGAGACTTGAAATGGCGTTTAAATTAGAAAGTCTGGACTAACTGGGTCAATAATTCAATAGGAAACTTATTTAGAGTCGTGTTACCCAATAGAAAACCGGACAAAATATGTGCGGTTGATGGCTATTGACCGTTGGATTCAAGAGATCCACGGTCAAAGAGCCAATAACTTTTTACCTTTTGCAGCTGCTGCCTCTTAGACCGTCGGTCTCTTCAATCTAGCGGTTAGTGATTTCTAGGAGTTGGATTGGAATTATTTTCATGAGTTGATTTTAACCGTTGGAATTTGATCATTATTGACCATTATCTGAGGTACAAAGATCCAAACGATTGAAATTACTAACGGGCTGAGTATGGGTTTGTAGGTCCACCTACGGATTGGTCAAACATCCATACGGTCTGAGTCCTCTAAGAGTCGCATATTGCGCCCTGTCATTGGCCTCGATGACACAGGACCCTGTCATCAAAGTTTTCGGAGTTTGCTGTCTACTTGGACTTTAAATGACTTTGAAGTCCCATCAAAAGACACGTGGCCCTCTCTTGGGGCCCACAAAACCATTGATGTATGGTTCACCTTTTGGTACACTGCAAAAATCAGTTTAATTGGTGAATTTTAGCCGTTAATTCTAGCGTTTTAATTGGGTAATTAGCCGATGATTACTCCACGTATACTTATGGTTACTTTTTAAAAACAAAGCCTAAACCATGAGTATACATGGCGCGACATCATTAGTCGCATGATTGCTGCTTCAAAGATCCTGTGGCTTCAAATGTGGAGTTGACTAATCTATACTACTTCTAAATGTCAGTACGTAGAAAAAAAAAATTTTTCTATTTTATCCCTGATTTTTTTTTCTTTTCCCCAAAATATCCTTAAGCCCCTACTTTCAATACACTTCTATCCTAAAACATCTCTCCATCTTCTTCATCTATCATCAATTTCTTAAATGCCCCTTCTAAAATTCCTCTCCCAATGTCTCTCCATCTCCTTCTCTCCTTTCTTTTTTTATCCCTGATTTTTTTCCTATTTTTCTTAAAATATCCCTCGGCCCAGGCCCTACTTTCAATACACTTCTATCCTAAAATGTCTCTCTCTCTCTCTCCTTCATCCAAGGTTTAAAGGAGACCGTTATAACGGTATAATGGACTGGGGGCGTTACTGTTTTTTCCATTATAACGGCCATTATAACGAAAAAATAACGGAAAAAGTGGATCTTAAAATCTTTTTTATTGTTGTTGTAAATAACGGGTGTTATAACAGAAAATAACAGTTATAACAGCCGTTATTTTAGCCTATTTTTTTCTAAAATGCAATAATAAAACTTTATAAGGCAATATGAGCCACGTGGCACACTATTAGAGGACTCTAACCATATGGATGTTTGGCTAATCCTTAGGTGGACCCACAAACCAAAAATCAGCCCGATAAGTGATTTCTAGGCGTTGGACTGAAATTATTTTCGTGGGTTGATTTTAATCGTTGAAAATTTGACATTATTGATCAATATTTGAGGTACAAAGATCAAGTGGTTTGAAATCACTAATCAAGTTGATTTTTTGGTTTGTCCTCTGAGTTTCCCACGTGGCTTATTTTGTACCACGACAAGTGGGAAAAAAAAACACAGCCTTAAAATTTTAAAGGAAAAAGATGTAACAAGGTATGTTTGAAACTGTTTCATTTGCGGAAGCGGCATTTTTTGTAGTCACCACTGTCATTTTGGCCCATTGACCGTATGGATGTTCATCGCACCCTTGGTGGATATACAAACCAAAAATCACCCTTGTTGGTAATCTAAAACCATTAGATTTTAATACTTTTTAGCACTTTTTAAGGCGTTCTTATAGCCGGTGAATGCAACCATTTTTTGAGTGCTAAAACCAACGGCTTAAAACCATTAAACAAGCTGATTTTTGGTATGAATGTCTATTGAGGTGTTGGCTAAACATCCATGCCGTCAGTGGGCCTAGATGGCAGCAGTGACTACCCACATTGCCGCTTCTGCAAATGAAAAGATCTCAGGTATACCTTGTTACATCACGACCCTCCTATGCACACCTTTTGAAATGACAATTGAGCATTAATTCTCACTGAAAAGCCTACAAGCCTACCCTAAAAAGGGCAAGACTTGCCCGTCAGGTAGCTACCTGACCACCCACAATATAAGCTACGTGGCAATTTATTAGAGGACACTGACCATATAGATATTTGTCCAATTTGTAAGTGAAAGTGGAACTACAAACCAAAAATTAGTCTGATTAGTGATTTCAAACCGTTGGATCTTTACATGGAAATAATGGTAAATAATGCCCAAATTCCTATGGTTAAAATCAACCAACGAAAATGACTTCAACTAATGCTTAGAAATCACTGATCAGGTTTATTTTGGGTCTATAGGTCCACCTAGGGATTGGTCAAACATCTATACGGTCAGTATCCTCTAATAAATTTCCACGTGGCAATATTGTGGGTGGTCAGGCAAGTCTTGCTCCCTTAAAACAATCAACTCCTTTTGCAAAAGCATACAGTAACCTACCCTAAAAAATAAAGTAAGACTTTGATGACAGGGCCTTTCATCAAGGCCGATGACAGGGTGCAATAGAGCCACGTGGCATACTCTTAGATGACTGTGACCGTATGGATGTTTTTCCAATCCTTATATGGATCTACAAACAAAAATCAGATTGATTTGTGATTTCAAAGCTTTGGATCTTTGTACCTCAAATAATGGTCAATAATGCTCAAATTTCCCATGGTTAAAATTAACCCATGAAAACAATTCCAATCCAATGCCTAGAAGTTACTAATCGGGCTGATTTTTTGTTTGTAGGTCCACTAATGATTGGCCAAACATCCATACGGTCAGAGTCCTCTAAGAGTGTTCCACGTGGCTCATATTGTGCTCTGTCATAGGCCTTGATGACAGGCCTGTCATCAAAGCTTTATTCCACTGGATAGCCTACACTAGCTGCCTACAATAGCCTACCCTAATAAATCAACTCCCTTTGCAAATGTCAAATCCCATGGTCCCACCCATTTTGTGCTATAAATTATAATATCAGAAAATAACAGAAAATATCGGAATCAAACGAAAAATATTAGAAAATAACGAAAAATATCAGCCGTTATAATCAAGGTTTAAATAGAAATATAACCATGTTGTTTTCGTTATAACGGCCGTTATAACGAAAATCCGTTATTTTTTATATAACGGAACCGGTTATGTCCGAATCCATTATAACGGCCGTTATTTTCGTTATAACGACGTTATTTTAAACCACGCCTTCATCTATCATTAATTTCTTAAATGCCCCTTTTAAAATTCCTCTTCCAACGTCTCTCCCTCTCCTTCATTTGTTTCTTAAATTCTTCATTTATTTCTCGATTTCAGAACCATTTAAAACCCTGCTTAAAAATCTAAGTCAGCATTTCCTCATTTCTACTTTCTTTTAAAAAAAAAAAAAATTTCCCCATTTCAACTCTTTTTCTTAATCTATTCTCAAAAACTCCATACACACTTAATCTATGCAATTAAAAGAATACATATATTTTAGATTTTATAAAAACTTATATTAAATACGAAATAGGTTCATTGGATTCCTTAGTCCAACTCTAACTATCCACGTGCAACGCACGTGTGCACCTACTAGTGTATAAAAATGTGCCATACAGGCCCACTGACCCACCACTTGATGGACCTACAGCAAAATTCAGTCTGATTGCTGATATCTAGCCATTGAATCTACCCAAAAAAAAAGTTTCAAATCATGGCTAGAAATCACCTGATGAAAAGCGTTCGAATCCAAATGGCTAGAGATTACAAATCAGGCTTACCAAAGATTAGTTTGATTGGTGACTTTCTAACTGTTCGATTTTAGTCATTTTCATGGGTTGATTTTCATGTGGGTTCAAGCATTATTTGGGGTACTCAGATCCAACGACTAGAAATCACCAAGCCATTCTTCAGTAGTGATACAAGTCTCCTGATTGTTTCTAGAAAAGAAAGAACCCGCCAGAGCAACCTCCGCCCCTGGACCACCAATGGCAAGGGGACTCCCAATAAATGCTATTTCAAAGAAAATAGTAAGTTAAAGGTTGATTTGAGCTATTTATAATTGAATCCGGGTCGACTTTTAATTGAATGTGAACACACCTTTTCCTTGTTCAACTTGTGCATTTCTGTTGATGAAATCAAGGTTTAAAAAACAGCCGTTATAACGAAAATAACGGCCGTTATAACGGATTCGGACCTACCCCGTTACGATATGGACCGTTAAAACGCCCAGAAAATAGCGGCCATTATTTTTCCGTTATAACGAAAATGGAAAATTTTGTGAAAAAAAACAGCCGTTATTTTCGTTATTTTCCGCTATATTCCATTATTTTCCATTATTTTCCATTTTTGAAATTTTGAAATTCAAATTTTAAAATTAAAAATTTGAATTTCAGCGATTTTTTTCTGTTATTTCCCGTTATTTTTCCATTTTTTTCTGTTTTTGCCCCTGAGCGTTTTTTTTTTCGTTATAATGGAAAAAACAGTAACACCCCCAATCCGTTATACCGTTATAACAGTCCCCTTTAAACCTTGGATGAAATAAATAACTAGGTCAGGCACATGTTGATGGCAAGACAACCATATCTTCACATGAAAGGAAAGCCACCCTTAGGGAATTCTATGGACTGTACTTGTGTTCATTCCTGTTTTTTCTTGTTTTTTTTTGCTTAATGATATAACAGATTTCCTACTTTCTACATTTTACATATTCAAATCTGATTTTCTTTCTATGTTTTTTTAACAATCTTGCAGCTGTCTCTACCATCTTAAACCTTAAAATTATTTCTTGATTTAATAGATAATGGTGACTCGCCAATGGACTGATCTGCATATGAACATCCCAGCGCTGTGCAAACTTGATTGCTCATTGTAAGAAGCCAAACTCTCACTGATTGATCCTTTGGAGTTGAAGAGACTCAAATGTTATGTATGGACTTTAATACCTTTTTCTGGCGTTCATAAAACACCATAAAATTCTTTTCTGGCGTTCAATGAACGCCATAAAGAACACTGTAAAAGGTTATGCCATGCTTTTGGAAGTTCAACAATGGCGTTCAAGGAACACTATAAATATATGGTGTTCATAAAACTCTATTAACTTATAGCGTTTGTGAACGCCGTAAATATAGATTTTGTACACCATTATTTGAGACACTACCAGTGTTATTGCGTAACAGTATGGGGTTTAGTGAACGCCATCATTGTATTTTTTACTTTTTTAAAAAACATGGCATTTTCTGAACGCTGTCGTTTTAGTTTTTATTTTTTTAATATAAAGAGTGCACCCTATATTAATGCAATAAAATTCCCTGTGAAACTCTACACATTTTAATCACATTGCCTACACATGTTTCGTAAAAAAAAAATACCACATTCACATTCCATGCAATAAAAATAGTAATTCTATTGTTTGAAATCCAAAAAGGTCCGCTCTTGGCCATTCCACACAACACTATAAAATATAAATTTAACAACTTGATTCAAGTGTTGAATATTACAACCAAGACAAATTCGAAGTGCAAAATGAATTCAAGAAGTAACTCCCCCTCCTATCCTCTCCCGTGAAAATACATAAGACCATAAAAATACATAAGAGGAACCAATGACTCCTTTCCCAGCCCCAGGAAGAAGAAAAAAAATCACAATAGGTAAACATTGATGATGATTTCAGAGGTTTATAAGTTCACGGTTCTCAAACACTTCTGGTGGATTGCTTCAAACAGGTCAAGTCTTTAAGTAGATTGGGTTTGAATGAGATACTTGAAAGAAATTTTTTATTTGTGCATGTTCATTGTAATGTTCCGGGTTTGGTGGAAAATCATGAAGATCAGAAAAGTATGCAGTGAATAATATCATAAACTTGATAGGTAACTGTAACCGAAAGGTACGAAACAAAACTCTGGTTATACCCATGGCATCTTGCTAGTGTTCTTGTTAAAACATATGATGAGTGTGTCAGATGTTATTTAGACATTAGCACATGAACAAAAGTCTCCTTTCTTTTTAATGATGTTTAGAACCCGAGGGCTTGCTGTTTCTAGTGAACTTTGGAAGCTAGGAGTCTGATTCAATGTCTAAACAATGTTGCAAAGGATTAGAGGGTGTTTTGGAATCTCAAATGGTGAGTTTTTTTTGTGCTCTGGATAGAACCTAATCTGTAAGCAAGTGCTAAAGTTGGGTGGTGTAAGCTTGCTCGGTTAAAAAATAACGTACCAAGGCATAGTTTTATCACTTGGAAAAAGCTTTGACAAAAATCACCAGCTCAAAATCTATTGATAAAGTTGAAGATCATCAGCTTTTCTTGATTTATTTTAGGTTGGAATCACAGTAAAAAGCGTATACCACCTTTTCTTCACCTACGCATTCTACATCGGTCCGTGTCATTCTATATAAATGCATTACTAACAACAAAAGCTTACAGGATTCCAAGTTGAAGTTGCAAGGGTCTTGAAACATTTTGGAGACAATTCGGTAAGCATACCACCAGTAAGTTTGCTATTTGAAGCACGGCCAATCATTTTTGAATTGAAAGGGAACTCCAGAAATTTCAAATAAAGACTTAATAGTGGAACAAATAGCAATATTCAAGCTCATTTAACTCGTTGATCTTTAACTTTGAAATTCTGCTATACTTTTTTATCCCTCTTTAATGTTTTAACTAAAAATTACGTGATAGATCTGCAAAAACCCGAAAATTTTCAGCAGATCTCTACCTTCCAGATAAAATAGCAGGAATTGAAGATTACGGAGAGAAATATAGATACCCTAATTACTCAAGAATGCTGAATTTTCATCACATCTTTAATCTTTTGAATCAAAAAACGTAATTTCAAGTACATTTAAGAACATGCAACCCGAAAACCCTAACTAAATTTCAACCTAGTTCTACTCACACAACAGAACTTCTGTAAATGATAATGAAATAGCAAATTCGGTAACAAGATTGTTTAAAAGCTATAGATGAAACGAAACAACCGACCTTTTCCATTGACGGGAGATGAAACTGAAGACGACCATGCTAAAGCAAATGCAACGGTGCACTTTCCATGAGGTTCTACCCACGTGGAAGCTGAAGGTGCTGCACAAAGTATCTTTCCAGGCAATGACGGCATGCTAGGGCCGGCATTGAAGTTTTCCCGATCAAAATGCCCATCCTTAATACATAAGCACATAAGTTAGCAAATAAATATAACGATATTTACAAGAGGGAAGACTACCAAACAACTACTTCTGTGTTTAAAAAACCTAGCAAAGTACTTTATCAAGGATGGAACACACCAACCCACTTTAGGAATCATTTATTCAATTAAAAATCATTAAAAAAAAGGATGTCAAGATGTATGTTGGGATGTGTATGTCCGTGTGTCGATGTGTCCGAAATGGCAAAAAAACATAACAGCAACATGTCCTTATTAGATAGATACAGGGACAAAAAAAATTTCAGTATAGTGTCACACTCAATCGTGGGTCATTTTTAGTTTTTGACTTCTACTTTTTTTTTTTTATATTTTATGCTAAAAAGGCCCCTAATGGTTTAAAAAAGACAAAGTTAATGAGGCTCTAAACAGGGTGTCCACAACAGCTACAAAGATATGGATCCTATTTTTTTTTTTTAAATTGAAAAAGACTAAGGGAAACTGGAAAGATCAGGTCAGGTTCAAATCAAGTAAAAACCAGAAAATAAGAGCAACAGGCATATAATGCCAGCCTGACTAGCAGGAAGTGTTACCTGTGCCATTGTGCCCCACATATCCTTAGCTGTAATATGACTGCTAAGTCCCATCTTAATAAATATTGAACTTTGATTTCCAGTTTCGAGTATTTACTTCAATTTTTCATGGAAGCAACTGTGTCAATTCATAAGAATCATGACGGATCTCATTCAATACCCGTGGTTACAAGCAAGTTGACAGTACATACCGTGTAAACAAAGACAGCGGTTGGGAGACTGCTATCTCGATAATTATGAGGTATGAATGGTGATATTTGGCGACAAGAGACCTTCAATTCTGGGTCTGGGAAATGAGAGTTCAAAGTTCAGAGACATTTCTCTAGGGAATATAAAAATGTTTAGCCAACATAAAAGGTGAAAGACTTGTCCAAAAAAAAGGTGAAAGTAAAACAGTTTAAAAGAAGCACAATAATATGTTATAGTAGATCAATACTTGCAGACAGTACCATGATATATCATCCACGCCCTTGGAAATAGAGCATTGTATGTGGAATGCTGCCCACTCAAATTCCAGCCCCATGATGATCATGATATACCCAGATCACCAGATTTACTGAAAGAGAATGAGACCAAAACCTAAGGCACACCCTAGAGCTTGTTAACCATGCATACATCTTAAACTTAAGAAAAATCCGTAACATATGGAAGCATCTCTTTTCTCTCAGTACCAACAGAGCTAAATATAAAATTCAGAATGTTGTACCCTCAATTCCCAAATATATTAACATGAACAAGATTGAGGCAGGCCCAGGGGTATATCTCATCCTCATTATCTATAACTCTTTATTTGCAACAAAAAGCACACTCTATTTACAGTTATTAGACCGCCATAGATGCTGAAATTATTTAGCATGAACTTCATTTGCGAACATGATCAGCCACAAGATAGTTTAAAGCAGACCACTCTCATTATATGCTTGCAAATTGCAAGAATCCAAAGGAGGGGGAGCTGGATCCCAAATGGAAAATTGTCCGCCAGAATTGTTTAAGAATATTCATTACATTTCTTTCCAATTTCTGTCTCAATGAGAATATAAAAGTTACATAATCAATGTTATTACGTCGTGCAGTTAGTGACTTAACTATAGCCAACAAGCAGAAACATCCTCAGATGAAGAAGATGGAAAAAATTGATCAAAGAGTTGGTGCTCAAGATGGCATACCTGCAATTAACAATACCTTCAATCAAAGGACTTCAAAAACTATATTTCAAGTGATAAAGAATAGTTGAATTTGACATGTGTAAGGAATCAGACCAATAAAACAACTATTTCACTTGTAATAACTTGAGCATACTCTTTCCTTGAAGATCTGCTTTCAATTTCCCCCAACACTGCCTTGAGTTGCAAATCATGACAATAGGTCAGTCATCTAGATTAACCAACCATAATAAGAAACATCATATTTTAGTAAAAGTAGTAGTATTGCTTTAAAAACATCATATTTTAGCTTTCTAAGCATTAAACACAATTTAGCTAATATATCTAAGCGAATCTCATTGTATTTTGTAGTATACAGTGTTGTAAAGGTAATATCATTGCTTCAAACATCATATTTTTAACTTGCATAAGGATTAAATATAGTTAACTGTAATGTATCTTTGCGTATCTTGGTGCATCAGTGTATTTCACAGCATATCTGGAATGTATCAGTATGTATCGTGGTACGTAATGATTTTTCAAGTTACCGATACAATAAACCTAGCTTTAGATTTGGCTAATTGAGTGTGTTACAAAGTGCCAATTACGCATGGGCAGCAAAATTAAGCATGAGCAGCAAGACTGAATTAAGCATGGGCAGCAAAATTAATTTCACAGCAAAACTAAGCATGGGCAGCACATATATTTGGCTAATTGAGTGTGCTACATGCTCGACCCATTTCTATTAATAGAAACAAAATTGAAAAAATGCAAAATGAGGAGCATATAGGATTCATACACTGTCTAATGGCAGATTTTGATTTCTTATTCGAAAAACCAACAACATGAGTTTTCATAGAATTGAAAGCATCCTCAGATGTGGTTATAGAGGAATATCTGAAACAAGTAAGAGAATGATTGCCTACCAACACAACTTGAAGATCAAAAGACCTGCAAGACTGGCCTCTTCCCAACCCTCTTGATCTCAACAGCTGGACCTTCTTGGTTAATTTCATTGGAAAAGTCACCTCCTACAAAAGAAGAATGTGGGATGCAAGTATAAACTTATTGTAACTGATTAAAAACTAAGAACCCACAAGTATGGCGATGGTAACTCACATCGAAATGAACTTTAGGCTTCCGTTGCCTTTACCCCTCCCTCTCTCTAAGTAATCATCCTCCGTTATGCTTGAACTTGATGCATTCCACTTAACTGATTGAGCAACTAGAGTGCAAACAAGAAGACAAGAGTTAGATCACAGAAGTATAACTAGAATAGATATGTTACTTCACAAGTTCAAGGTCCTTACAAGAGTCAAGAGGAATCCACACTACTATAATGCCTAAACATTACCAAATAATTTCTGCAGTTGCCTAATAAGCAATGCAAGTAAAGAACTTGAGTAGCACATGATTAAATTATTAGATCAAGCAGTTATATCATTGTTTTAAATGGCTCGTTAGGCTTTAGACTCAAAGAGAAGCTGAAGGAATACTTCCTTTAGGCTTACAATAAGGTTCAACTTTGAGGACGCATATAGAAATCCCAAATTTTTGCTAATTATTCAACAAGTTGAGACAGCTCATGACTATCAGTCAATAATAAAGAAGAACCAGGAAAGTATTATTATGCACAAGCTCATATTTGTTTTGTTGTTTGCATAAACATGATTGTTGAATAAAACTTATAAGGTAATAATACATAGCTATCGTTAGTAAAACAAAAGAATGAGGAAAATATAGTACCCATTGTGTAGACCAAAGATGGTCAATCAATGGCATAATAGTACAAGTGGGGCACATACAGGGGTAGGAACCCACAATTAAAGAAAGAGCCTAGTTTTTTTAGACAAAAAATTCATTCCTTGGTTCAAATATAAAAAGAAGAGAAGAAAGAAAACATTTAAGAATCCAACAAATAAATGATTAAAATTAACAGATAAAAAGAAGGCTAAGAACCTTGAAAGAAATAATTATTGAACTTGCTGTAAATTGGTATAAAAATGACTAGCAATGTTGTTGTGGAATATCAACTAGAATCGACAGCAATGCAAAATAGGAACAGAAAAATTAAGGAACAATCACACTCAAAGATTCATGTGGTTCGCCACTAAAGCAAAAGAAGAAATAGTCAACAACAAGGGGAAATTAAATTTTTTTGATGATGAACATACACATGCTAAGCATCATAAACCTCCAGTGGTACTTTTTCAATATTTAACAAGTTCAATGGTTTGAAAAGATAGTTGCTCAACTTTATCCATTTGGAATCAACTCTGACCATATATAATTATTTCACCAACCTTCATGTTGTATCCTCATGTTCACAATGTAATTCCTAGCCATATCACATTCTCATATCAAGATGGAGTGGTATTATGACTAACCGACAGAATCCAGTGAGCAAGAGAGATCATGAGATGGTAATGCTGGACAAATGCATATAAAAGCCAATAAACATATGCACCCTAAAGAAGTTCTGCAATCATATAAATGAAAAATGCATGGAAAAAATAGTTTCCATGCCTTGACCACATGAACATCGGCCCCTTAATGTTAAGAATAATAGAGTACAGGTCCGCTTGCTTGCCTTCAAAGACTCTCTGGTTTCTCTCTTTCCAAATACCCCAAATAATCGCTAGAGGAGTCATTCTCCATAAAACATTCCCTCTTGAAGAAAAGACTTTAGATTTCCAGTTGAAAAGGAGGGCCACGAGATTTCGGCATAACCCAACTCACTCCGAATTCTAACAAGAAGGCACTCCAAATCCTCGTAGCCAACTCATAATGCAAAAGGAGATGATCCACTGATTCCCCATTGTTTCTGCACATCCAGCAGTAGTGCACCATGGTAAACCCTCTAGCTATCAGGTGGTCCACAATAAGGATCTTATCCAAAAAAGCTTCCCAAGCAAAGAAAGCTACTTTAGAGAGGATCTTAGACTTCCAAACCATGGAGATTGGAAAAGGAGTGCCCTATGTTCTTTGCATTGCCACATAGAAAGAACTCACTGTGAAAGATCCCCCTTTGGTCCAAAAACTACAATCCACATGTGTTGTGTCTTCACAGGTACAACACACCTCCTACTTGGTTGGCAAAGGGACAAGCTGAAAGCACAAAGACCTTGTATGACGGCTAGCACCTCAATCTCATTCATGTCTTTAGTATTAATTGCGGCGCCGAGAAGGCCATCATGTACCCACCCAAATGATCACGAAAGAGACCCCAATTCTGTATACCCAAATCCAAGAACTACCCTTGAGGCTAACTTAAGAACCCTTTGTTGGATTCCATATGCAACAATTCTCTTAGATTTTTTACTTCTTGGCTCTAACAGGTTATCTAGAATTTCATCCCTTTCACTGCATAACTTAGTAGGTGTGTATAAGAGAACAATGTGTCCATATTTTCCGATAAATTTGTAGATTTGCTCATAGTTTGGAGCATGGGGCACATCCCAAAGGATATCTCAGTCACCAGATCGTCTTTTTTATTTCTCTTGTAACTATGTTTGTGTTGCTGGAGCATAAATCTTTCGAAAAGAAGATCACCTACCAACAGTTGAAGACAATGGCCAAGCAGTAATTGCTGTAAGTGTAAATGTGGCACAACCTTCAGTGAAGGCACCTATACCTACTCTACACTTTAGACGAATTTTCTTGAGAAAGGGAGGGACGTGCAATCTATTTGGTGCTGGTTGTTTGGGCAATATAGAGAAATAGACAAACTGAGAGACTGAAGCATTAGTGGGGATGATCTGGTTGGAGGAAGAAACTATGGTAGGATGACAAGGAATAGAAGTAGAGGAATAGAATAGGGGAGAGAAGAGGGAGGACGATTTATCTCAAGAGATCAGTTGCTCTGCTATCATAGAAGTGAGTTCAATACTTGCTTGGTGAAGATCCCTAGAGAACTATTTCTATTACTAGAGTTGTGAAGACACAAGATTAGAAAAATCTGTGCAAAACAGGTGCTACCATCAAATGCTTATCTTTATTTAAAGAGATGTTATTCTTAGTAGGATGAGAAGATTCCAGCTTATCATGATCTGGTTGATCAACATGGTCTTGGATGAGAAGTTCATAACTTATCACGGTCTGGTTGGAGATCATAATGATCTTCTTGAGTGTGGAGATTTGCTGAGTTGGAGTGACTGTTACTCTTTGAGACAGATTCAGTCATCTAAGCGCACATATCCTTATCAGATAACCTGTTCTTGGGGTTTATACTTTTGGAGGTTCATAACTTGTGTTTATGAACCCATGAGACTTGCCTTATTTTGTTACTGATTATCTATTTATTTCTTCCCATTTCTTCTCATATGTATTTGTAACTTTCTTGGGTCTTGGCTGTGTCTATTGGCTTTTGAGTTGTACAGAGTTTTATGGATCTGTGGTTTCAATTCTGCATAAATTTTGTCCCTGTTCGATCCTTGGATATAAGGTCTGCTGTATCTGTATGATATTTCCGAACAAATTAGTGGCTGTAATTTGCGGGTCCATTGATCTTTGCATCTTAATGCTAGTTGTAAGATCTTTTTCGCTTTTTCTTGGCGTATTCTGTTTGAGTTCAGTTAAATTTTTTCACATTGTTATTTGTTTTGCTTTTGGTTAACCGAAGAAAAGAATTAGAAATATTGACCAAAATGTATAAGCTAATCCTCCAACCAACTGAACCAGTGAGCTAATCAGAGTCACATAAGAATTCAAATCCATAGTTTGTTTTCTTCAGTGGAGGTTTCCTCGATTTATGAAAATCTAGATTATGGCAAAGCTTGGTTTAGATCTTGATTGAGTCAAGTTGAAAACAGCGAATTAAAGAGGTGGAAAACAAAAACCCCAAAAAAAGGAGAGATGGAAGTAAAATAGATGGAACTCTTCCTTCTATCTAGAACCAGACATGAGCATCTTTCAAGGGCTTGCGCACAATAATGGACGGCGTCTGAATCGGCAACACAACACTGTTCTGCAGATGTTGTTGCAATGATCCATAACTCCCTGTACGTAGACCCAATGACCCTCCAGTCATTGTCCCTCCAAACCCACGGGCTTCCCTTTCGTCTCACTTCTTCCTTTGTCCCTCTCATTCACAATCCCTGTAATTCTTTCCACAACTAATAAACTCAGAAGAACAACTGCTAAACCAAGCCACCTCCAAAATCAAGATCAAATTCACCAAAACTGCCAACAAATCAAGGCACAAAAGCGAAACCACCGCTCAGTTTCGCTAAATCTCACAATTTATGCTTCAAGGACCAATGCGAAATAGTCCTGTAAATCCAAATCAACCTTTTCTCACTCTGTATTATAAATTCACATCCAAATCATTTCCCTGGTCTGTCTTCAATCGAAATTCAACCTTAGAGATATAATCTATTGTGAATTTCACTAAAACCAGGAAAGTTTCTATTTTTTCTTCCAAACAACCAAATTGAACTTTCACTTTACAACAACAAAATCAGAAAAAACAGATAAAATATAAACACAACAAGAATGAAATCAATATCCCCTCTAAATGCAATACAAATCAAAACCTACCAATTTTCAACCCTCCCAAATGCCACTAATAGTAGGAAAGTTTCTGATTTCTGACAAGAATTGCAAAAACACGAAAACGAATTCAAATCTAATTAGGACACCCAATCAAAGACAAAGATCAAGCCTCAACTAACAGAGTTTCTAGCAGATTAGGCCTATCAAAGCCATCTACAAAAACACATATCCTGACCATGAAACAATCTGATCTAACCATGCAAATTGTCTGGCTTATGACTTCAGTGTATTTTGCAACATCAACTTCAATCCGAAGCATTGGAAGCATAATTCAAGAAGTAGGTGTTGAAATGTAGTCATAATGGACAACTAAGAGCATATCCGGTGAAAATAGGATTTTTCCGCGTCGTTGGTTACGGAAACCCTAAAATCAACGAGATTTGTAATTTGATCCGAGTTTTAATCCTGCAAAATATGCGATATTGTATAGGGATTCGTGTCGGATGTCGATTCGCACTCGGGGTTAGTGTGCGTAATTCAAAGACATGAAATGGCGGATTTTTATCAAGAAAACATGGAGAGGTGAGAATGGTGATGGATTTAAAACATGCTTAATGATTTTTAGAGAGAGAAATTACCACAAACAACCAAAAACACAAAAGTAAACTAACAAATGCAAAAATAACTCCAAACAAATTTTATTCATTAATCAAAATGAGAAATACAACTCATTCAAGGAACCATATATTGACCCTAACTAGTAAGCGGTAACAAATCTAGAGAGAGAAGATGGCAAAACCCACTTTTTAGAGAGAGAATTGGGAGAACAACTAGAGAGAAATTAGAGGGAGAGAAATAGAGAAAGTCTTACCATGATTCGGCCCTTTAGGATGATGGGGACCATGAATGGAGCTCGGAACGTTCTCCGAGTTGCTGCCTATGTGGGGAGATAGAGGCTTGTGTACCCAATACAACCTGAAGTTGTAGTAGAGATCGCCAAGGATAGGGATTGTAGCGGAGTCAGACAAAGTGCAGCAAAGCTGTGGTTGCTTCTAGATCAGATCATGAGGTGCAGGCGATGATCAATGGAGGGCACGATGATGATAGGTAAGAAGAACGTCTTCCTCTCTCTTCTCTTCGTTTTCTTCTCCTCTCTTTCTTTCTTTTTTTTTTTTTTTTTATGAGATAACGGTGGCTGTTGCAAGAACAGCCACCGAATCTGCTCAAAGAAGGTGGGCTGCGGCTCTAATGGTGGGAATGTGATGGAGCACGAGCTTGCTGTTCTTCGTGGTTGGCAGCACTTCAGCAGACACGGAGATGATCGTGAGCGCAGTGATGGTGATCAGCCGAAGCAAGTGGAAGGAGGCTCGCCTGGAGGAGCTGTTTGTAATGGAGGCGACCCAAGAGATGGTGGCTGCTCTTGCCGGTCGTGATGACAAGTGGGTAAGGCGGTGGCGCAGCACCGTGAGTGAGGAAATCCAAAAGAGAGGGGCGTTCCCTTTTGTTTTTAGACAAGGGGGCGGCAAGGTTTGAAAACGTGGAGTGCAAGATCGTGGGAAGGAGATGATGATGGAAATAGGTCAGAACGTGGAGGAGATGGCTGCTGTGGCAGCAAGCGATGGAAGAAGAGGACGCTGGTTGTGTGGGGCGTTAATAGTAGGGGACGGCTGGTAATGGGAGAGGACGTGGATGGGTTGTAGCGTGAAAGAGAAAAAGATGAGAAAGATGGTGGATGGGGAAGAAGGCGGAGGCCAGTAGGTGAGGAGAATGAAGCGGAGGTGGCCGGAGTTGCTGCCTGCAACTCCGGCAGTGGAAGTGATGAAAACGATGAAGACACTGGAGAAGACACCGGCGAAGGTTGAACCAGCAACGTTGATGGCTTCAGTGGTAGTCCAGGGCTTGAAGATGGAAAGGGGCAACCTTGAGGCAACGATGTGCAGCAGGCGGAGGTGCTGCAAAAGGTTGCGGCCGGAGTTGCAGCCTGCAACTCCGGTGAAAACGTGAAGAGGAAGGCGAAGAAGATGAAGGAGACGAAGGTGAAAGAAGGAGAGAGAGAAGAGGAAAATGTAGGGAAGGGTTTTGGGGAAGGAGAGGAGAAGAAAAGAGGGGGATTAGGGTTCGAACGAACCCTTCTCCTTCCTCTTATAAAGCTCCCTATTTCCTTTAATGGAAATAGGGTATTTTTTTAAAAAAAAAATATTTTAAAATTTTTTTTTTTTTTTTTGTAAGTAAAATGCTACTTTTCTATGGGGAATCTTCCCATTTAGTGGACCCCCCATTTTTTAAAATTTAATTAAAATTATTTTGAAATTCACGGGGTCCACTAACTGGTCGGACAGCGGGTCGATGATGATGGGCCTGGCTACTGGCCCACATGGATTTGTGATGTCCATTGTCTCACAAGATGATGTGACAGACGGTCTGATGGCGATCGGATGGATGGTGACTTGATTGGGACTCAGATTGGTGGATCGACGGATCTAGAAAGATCCAACGGTCCGATTGATGATCCAACGGTCCGATGGAAGATCCAATGGTCAGAAAGCTAAGGGAGATGAGATAGAGCCGATGGGCAGGAGTTCTGGGGTTAGGTCAGTAGATTCGATGACCGAGAGATGAAGAGAGAGAGAGAATAAGGAGAGATGAGAGAGAAAGTTTCAGAAAATAGAGAGAAAAGCACTGGCGGAGGGTCTGGAACCCTGGTCTTTACTGTGACCATCATCACGCTTCTCCAGTAGAGTCAACTATCATTCTTTGCTGACTCATGTGGCTTTAAACGCTTTGGTCCGTCTCTGGTCATTGGCTCTCCTGCTCTCTTCGTTCTTTGGGCCGGAGTTTTGGTCCTCTTATTCAGCCCATATTTGGCCCATATCTTCTAGTCATAGCATGTGGGCTCTTTAAGCTTTGATAATGGGCTTTCATGATCGATTTGGGCCCACAGTTCTCGAGAATCGTCCCATCGGGGTTTCCTGCGACAGAAGAAGCGCGTAATGAGACTTTATCAGAACGGCTTAATATCTAGACTTTCGAAAATGTGTTTAATGCATGCAAATATACCATTTCGTCAAGAAAAGTGTGTTCTACGCAACAAAAGAGACTCTTACGTAGAAAAATAGATAAATATAGTATTTTAACGTGGGAGAATGCAATAACGCTAAAAGGATAATTGCTTAAAATAAGCACTTTTGAGCGAATATCACAACCCCCAACCAGCATGTTGCCAATCCTTGGCAATTAGTGCGAAATAAATGAGCTTAAAAGGGCTCTGCACATGCTGCACACTTTTTCATATTAGCTCCGGGAAAACACCGTTCGTCAAATTATTGAATGGATGCAAAAACAGTTACATGCTAGCGAAGAGTTTGAAAGTTTTGGCAAGACTACAGACTGATAATCATAACCCAGAATAGTCAGACTCTGCGTGTGTGTGTGCTCAACATTCTCATCATCCGACAGTAAAGATTTCCAGATCACCTCTAAGTTTTTCTGCCTCGACCTCAAATCTCACATGTTTAGCACTCAGAATAGAATCACACAAGAAGGGTTTTCTTCTTTTCTCTCAATTTATATGTGAGGAGATGTATTTAATATAAAGAGGCAAAAGATCTCACATATGTTTTATTTGAAGGAATGACATCTTTAACAGAAGAAGATCTCATGATTGGAATACCACTTCACTCGGGAACGTCAGATCAAACTCTATAGCTTCTCTTTCTCCAATCTCCACATTTTATGATCGTACTATCCTAGAATCAAGTAGGACTTTCCTGAGTTGTAATGAGGCTTAGGTCAGGTGTAGAGAGATAAAGGAATGCAGGATTTCAAAGATCTTGAGAGGATATTGCCCTTTTCTAGAATTTTTCCTGCGGCGTACCACCATTATCTGGTTCTTTTTCCTTTTTTCGTATTTTTCTCTTTTTCTTGATATTTCTGAGACTGCTCAATTTCTTTTCAGCTCTTCTTCATACTTTCTTTCTATATTTTGTTTTTGGCTTGAACCACTTTCTTTTCCTTTTGATTCTTCTTCTTTACTTTTCTTTTTCACGGTACATCCATATCAGTTATTCTTTTGTCCATCTCAAAATAAGGGTAGCCAGTCATGCTTCGTAGCTATACTGGATTTTAGGTTGATGGGTTTACAAAGAAAAGGCTTTTATAGAATGGCTCAAGGGGTTTCTAGTGAAGTATAATTCAGGTGAGTAAAAAGGCTGAATGGTTCTGAAAAATGGCCTAAATCATTTTCTAGGGTTTGCACTATCATGTATACTGTCTTGACTGGATATAAAGAAGGTTCTGTCGTAGTAATCCAATGTTGATGTCGTTCCAAGTTTTATGATCGAAGCAAAAGATAATGAGATCTCTCAACGAATATTGCTGGCATGAAAAATAGTGAGTCATCTTGTGACTCAGAATTGTTGTATAACCCTCTGAATTGATTAAAGGTTCGAAAGCTCACTGGGTTAGGTCTCCACAATTATTCTCACAGGATCTCTAGAGTTTCAAAACTTAGGATGACTCTGATGTTGATAATGTACAATTGTGCCAAATCTGAGTTTTTCTGAGTTTTCAAACCTGCTGTAGTCACGCCTGACTTGACTCGACGCTAACTTTAAACAAAAATTGACATCCTCAATACTGACTTAACGAAGGTTTTTAGCTAATCAAAGTTAGGGTATTTGACACATTTTTGAAATTCTAGAAAACTTTTGGAGAACATCGGAAATCACCCCAAAAATAAGAATTTTTTTTTTTTTTTTTTTTTTAAATGAAGACATGAGTTTTGGTAAATACCCACCCCCAACCAAAATATAGCACCGTCCTCGGTGCTCATGACCGGGACATAAAATGATAACAAATCAGAGATTATGATGCAAAGATTCAGGAAGGATGTTACCAAGTCGGCAGAAACTCGACAGTGTGTGGTATCTGATGATCGAAAGAATGAATGTACCTGTATTTCCAGAGATATCACAGTAATAACAAATGCATGAGACTCATGTACTCTAGGAATACCGGAATTGCCTTTCCGAAAGCGCTAAGTTTTACGTCTTCAGCCAGACATGACGGGGGTGACAGGCACCCCCAACCAAGTTGGAGCTCAGGAGACTGAGTGGATCATCAGTCGACATAGGCAGGATCGATGAGATCAATTTCAAAAGTCTGAATGAACGACACATCAAGTTCATGAAATTGCTTAAGACGCTGGCCATTTACCTGGAATGAGGAGTGATCCTTGGGGTCCTCAATAGTGATTGCCCCAAAGGGTGTGACTGCGGTAACCGTATAAAGACCGGTCCACCTAGATTTCAGTTTCCCAGGGAAGAGATGGAGACGAGAATTATAAAGAAGGACCTTCTGTCCTGGATGGAACTCTTTCCTGAGGATGCTCTTGTCATGTATCCACTTCATTTTTGCTTTGTAATTTTTGGACAAGTTGTAGGCATCATTTCTGAGTTCTTCTAACTCATTCATTTGAAGTTTCCGCTCCTCCCCTGCGGAGTCTAGGTCGAAGTTGAGCTTCTTAATGGCCCACAGGGCACGATGTTCGATCTCTACCGGAAGATGACAGGGTTTCCCAAAGACGAGACGATAGGGAGACATATTGAGTGGGGTCTTGTAGGCGGTTCTGTATGCCCATAAAGCATCTGTGAGACGAGTAGACCAGTCTTTACGTGTGGTATTGACTGTCTTCTCCAAGATCTGCTTGATCTGACGATTAGAAACCTCCACTTGACCACTAGTCTGCGGATGATAAGCTAGGGCAACCTTGTGGGTTACCCCATACTTTTTCATTAATTGCTCGAATATCTTGTTGCAGAAATGGGTGCCCCCATCACTAATGATGGCCTTAGGGGCACCGAATCGGGCGAAGATGAACTCCTTTAGGAATTTGACGACCACTTTGTGGTCATTGGTCTTGGTGGGAATAGCTTCTATCCATTTGGATACATAGTCTACCGCAAGGAGAATGTACTCAAAACCATAGGAAACGGGAAAGGGGCCCATGAAGTCGATGCCCCAGATGTCAAATATCTCATCGACCTGGATGGGAGTTAGGGGCATCATGTTCCTCTGGGAGATGCGGCCTAGATGCTGGCAATTAGGACAGGTTTTGCTGTAAATGTGGGCATCTTTAAATAATGTGGGCCAGTAGAATCCGCATTGCATCACTTTTTCTGCAGTCTTCTTAGTGCTGAAATGACCACCACAAGGTTGGTCATGACATGAGGACAAGATATTGAGTTGGTCCGACTCAGGGACACAGAGACGAATGATCTGGTCAGGACAGTATTTATACAAATAAGGGTCATCCCAAGAGTAGTACTTAACTCTTGCTAGGAATTGGCTTTTGTCCTGTTTTGACCAGTGTGAAGGCATTTCTTCGGTGACAAGGTAGTTGACAATGTCAGCATACCATGGATGAACGGAGATAGCGAACAGTTGTTCGTCTGGAAAGGTTTCAGGGATGGGCTGGGTGTCGAAGGATGACTCTAAAGTCAGTCTAGACAAGTGATCAGCCACTACATTCTCAGTTCCTTTCTTATCCTTAATCTCGAGGTCGAATTCCTGCAGTAAGAGAATCCATCGAATTAATCGAGGCTTGGTTTCCTTTTTCGACATGAGATAACGAAGGGCTGCATGATCAGTATACACTACCACCTTAGTGGCTAAGAGGTACTGACGGAATTTATCAAGGGCGAAGACTACCGCCAGGAGTTCTTTCTCAGTGGTGGAGTAATTCATTTGGGCAGAGTTAAGAGTTTTGCTCGCGTAGTAGATCACGTGTGACCTTTTGTCAACTCTCTGCCCTAGAACAACGCCTAACGCGTAGTCAGAAGCATCGCACATTACCTCGAAAGGTAGAGTCCAATCCGGGGGACGGATAATGGGCGCAGTAGTGAGCTCAGATTTGAGACGCTCAAATGCCTTGACACAGTCAGCATTAAAGTCGAAAGGATTATCTTTAGCTAGAAGATGGGACAGAGGTCGAGCGATTTGAGAGAAGTCCTTGATGAATCGCCTATAGAATCCTCCGTGTCCCAAAAAGGACCGGATGTCACGCACAGACTTAGGAGTAGGCAAGGTCGAGATGATATCGATTTTAGCTTTGTCGACCTCAATGCCCTGATGGAAAATGACATGTCCCAGAACAATGCCCTTCGTCACCATGAAGTGGCATTTCTCCCAATTGAGGACAAGTTGCTTGTCCTGACAGCGTTGAAGTACAAGCCCTAGATGGTTCAGACAGTTATCAAAGGATGACCCAAAGACTGAGAAGTCGTCCATAAAGACTTCGAGGAATTTTTCCACCATGTCAGAGAATATGCTCATCATACACCTTTGAAAGGTCGCGGGTGCATTGCAGAGGCCAAAGGGCATGCACTTGTAGGCAAAAGTGCCAAAGGGACAGGTGAAAGTTGTTTTCTCGTGATCCTCAGGGGCGATGGGTATTTGATTATACCCTGAGTAACCATCAAGGAAACAGTAATAGGAGTGACCTGCTAGTCTCTCCAACATCTGATCTATGAAGGGTAAAGGAAAATGGTCCTTCCTAGTGTTGGTGTTGAGTCGTCGGTAATCGATGCAGACTCTCCACCCTTTCTTCAGACGCTGGGTTACCATTTCCTTGTTCTCATTTTCCACAACTGTGAATCCTGCCTTTTTAGGGACGACATGAATAGGACTCACCCATTTGCTATCGGAGATGGGATAAATGATACCCGCATCTAACAGTTTAAGGACCTCATCCCGGACTACATCCTTCAAGACGGGGTTCAACCTCCACTGGTGTTCTCGTGAGGTTTTGGATTCATCCTCGAGATAGATGTGATGTTGGCACACCGAGGGGTCTATGCCTCGAATATCATCTATAGTCCAACCTATCGCAGATTTGTGCTCGTTGAGCAGCTCGAGAAGTTTCTTACGTTCACTCTCAGACAAAGCGAAAGCAATAATGACAGGGTAGGTTTCCTTAGGACCAAGATAGGCATAGGAAAGATCTGTGGGAAGAGGCTTAAGCTCCAATATTGGAGCAGATGAAGTAGAAATAGGTGTCACAGAAGACACGGATTGAAGAGGTTTGACTTCAGTAGGTAAATGAATGATGGGTTCTCTGGCCATGGTTATCAGAGGCTCGAACTCGATGAGAGGAGCGGGGATCTCTATCAGTGGAGTAGTCTCCAAAAGATCATTGAGATCAGAAATAGCTGACTCTGTTGCAAAGTCAGCCCCAAAGTGTGCTAGACACTGTTTAAGAATATCTTCGGTGGAGTCCGGAATCAGACTCTCAACGGCACACATTTCATCGGTCACTTCGCGATCGGCATCTTGTTGCATTAAACGAAAGATGTTGACCTCAACTTTGAGGTTACCGAAAGCAATGGACATGTTTCCGTCCCGGCACCCGATGTGTGCGTTCGCGGTGGCAAGGAATGGACGGCCTAAGATGACCGGAATGCGGTTATCCTGACACGGCTCGGTGTCTAGAATGATAAAGTCCACAGGATAATAAAAGTCAGCGACTTTTACTAGGACATCTTCAATGATTCCTCTTGGAATCTTGATGGACTGATCAGCCAATTTCAGGGTGACATTGGTAGGCTTCATATCTTTCAGTCCTAACTGCTGATATACCGAGAATGGTATGAGATTAACGCTAGCCCCTAAATCTAGCAAGGCAGTGCAGCTAAAGTTGTCTCCAATTTCACATTGGACAATTGGGCTACCTGGATCATTGTGTTTGATCACACTATTGCGTTGAATGAACGCGGTAGCTTTTTCGGCCAAGAAGGCAGCTTTGGGTACATGCGTACGCCGCTTAACTGTGCACAAGTCCTTGAGGAATTTGGCATAGGAAGGGATTTGCTTGATAGCAGAAAAGAATGGGATATTGATCTGGACGTCTTTAAAGACATCTAAGATCTCAGAGAATTGCTGATCCCGCTTATCTTGGACAAGTCTGTCCGGGAAGGGAGGCTTTACTCGACAAATGGATTTGTCTTTAGTCTTAGATTTCTGCACAGGGATATCTGATGTTGGTGCAGAGGTAGAAGAAGCAGAGGTAGGATTTGGACTAGTTTCTACGGTGCGAGTGATGGGTGCTGGAGATGGCACCGGTGGTGGTTGGACTCCCATGTCCACAGTTTTTCCAGATCGTAGGGTGGTTACAGCTTGCACCTCCCCTTGACAATTCTCATTCTGGCTTTGAGATTAGGATCCGATCTCATATACTGCCCCTTTGGCATTTCCTTTAGGGTTGGCAATGGGTTGGCTAGGAAAGATCCCCTTAGCTTTCTCAGCTTCCAAGTTACCTAGACGTTGCTCTAGACAAAGCATGGATTGCTGTTGCTATTGTTCTAGGCGTTGCATAGATTGAGTAATGAGTTGAGCTAGAAGGTCCTCAATACCAGGTTTGGGGACCGACTGTTGGGGGGCAGCTAATGGGAGCTGAGGCACCAATTCGCGACTCGAGCTCATCGGGGCATTATAGTTATAGGCGGAATGAAAGTTCTGGGGAACTCTTTGCTGATTCTGAAATGTGCTCTGTTGTCCAGAGTATTGACCTTGTTGGAACTGCTGGTTCTGAGTATATGGGTACTGATTCTGCTGATATTGTCCCTGATTGAATTGCCTATTGGGTTGATTGAACCCAGGAGGATACATGCCCTGAGGTTGACGTGGAGGTTGAGCTTGTGGTTGAGTAGACTGAGGCCTCCAAGAGAAGTTAGGGTGGTTTCTCGTGTCCGGATGATAAGATTGACTATACGAGTTCTGAGTGGGTGGTTTGTATGTGCTGAAAGCACAAACTTCTTCCTGAAGAGGATTAGACCATCATTCATTCAAAGGACAATGCTCAGTAGTATGGAAGGGTTGCAGACAGAGGGTGCAGGATTCCATAGGGCTCTCGTGTCCCACATGCATGACTAGGGTAGATTGTTGAGTAGGCTTTTGTATAGACACAGTCAGTGCCGAGACTGACTTGCTCAACTCTTGAATGATAGATCGAAGCTCAGTATCAGCTGTAGCATCATGTCCCTTGGTTGTCCTTTGGACTGAAGTGGTTCGATTGAACTCTGAGTCAGTCGTCCAATGTTGAGAGTTTTCTCCTAACTCTCCCAAGAATTTATATGCATCGGTCGGAGTTTGGTGCAGGAATTTTCCTTGGCACATTGACTCTACCATGGTCCAGGACTCATCAGTAAGTCCCTTATAGAAGATGTGGACAAGATTGCCCTTGTCGATGCTATGGTGGGGACACTTAGTCAGGTAGTCTTGGAATCTATCCCATGCTTCAAAAAATTTCTCATCGGACTTCTGTCTAAAGTCCTGAATGAGTTGCTTCATTTGGTTGGTCCGAGTCATGGGGTAGAATTTAGACATGAATTTGCCCACCAATTCTTTCCAACTGCTGATTGAATCAGCGGGTAAGGAGTAGAGCCAATCTGAGGCTCGGTCTTTGAGCGAGAATGGGAAAACTCGCAGACGCACATTGTCATCATCGAGGTTCTGATTCTTGAAAAGTAGGATGACATCTTGGAATTCCCGAATATGGGAATATGGGTCTTCTCTTGGGAGACCACGAAAGGTTGGCAGCATTTGGATCGTCTGTGGCCTGATCTCGAACTGTACCGCCGTAGTAGGTGGGAGAACAATGCAAGTGGGCGGATTGGCAGAGATAGGAGCGAACGTCTCGATAATAGGTCGTTCGACTGCCATGACTACAAAGGTAGTAGTACTGGTAGAGGCGGGTGGGGAAAGAGATGGGGAAGAATTCAGTGGAGGATCCACTGTAGGGACGTGATTCTCAGATCGAACCAAGCGCTTGTTCGGACGATTCCAAACGGGCATACGCGAATGAGGCAAGCTCTATACTTGGCAAAAAGTTGCCAGAGAGGAACACTATCCTAAATGATGCACACCAAGCACAGATAATCCTATTCTAAGCAACCAGGATATATTTTAGGAATTATCTTTGTTAGTTTTGGGGCTAGAGTAGATTATGACAGTGGGCGGACCACTGGTTTATCTTTTAACCGCCGGACTAACTGTTTTGCACTCAGAGGTTCTCACTAGGCTACACTCTTCAGAGCGAATCCTTTAGTACTAACTCTAGTTAACAACAAGGCAATCCGAAGCCTAGACAGACGTGCGGCACAATGGCTGACTTAAGTATCCCAGACTAACCGGATTGGTCAAGTGTATAAGAAAAGTGTTCCCTCGGGTTAAGCTAGGGTTGATGCGTGTTCCTAGTCCACACGTAACTAACCGCCGAATAGTCCAAGATGCCACGTCGAGCTCAGTGTACTTGAGTAGCAGGGACTTATGGGTGTGTTAGACAACAGGGACCCGTGCTCGTGGTCTTATTTCAATTGGATGTTAAGCGGGTTCGCTTTGTGTGGATTTTTCCTCGAACACCAGGCTAATTGGCTCTACTTCTTGATTCTTTTTATTATAGATGGATCCTGGGGATCAATTTCAGCTGGAGTGATGAGGTGGGTTATGAAATCCCACCAGTTGTAAAAGAGCTGGGTCTGCTCGATTAATGTTCAATTATTAACGGCCATGCAACGCAAGTCGAATAATATGTATGCGAAAGCAAATAGACAAGCGGCAATGATTCACCCAAATTGCTCTGTATCGCACTCAAGGCGAGGATAGAGACTTACCTCCCGTGGGCCACGCCACGGGGTCGCCTCCATGGGTTAGAGAGGGGTATCCTAATGGGCTTGGGCCCGACTCCACCTCTTTGAACTTTCGCTCCCTACCCACACTGGATCGTGTTCCTGCAGAAACAGTTAGATCGCACGGTCTAGGTATGTTGGATTCTATTTGGAAGATCCTTGCCTTTTTAGGGTTCACAGAACAAGCACTGTATTTAGGCAAGTTTTTTTTTGAATTAATTTCCAAGTTCGAGATGGGTTAAAATTTAGGAATTCCCAGATTGAAAAATACCTAGATTGGAAAGTTTCCCGAACTGTGGAGATCTTCCAAGAAAGATTTGATTGCGAGATCCCTTACAATTTTGGAAAATTTTCCAAAATTGAAATTCTGCTAGATTTGGGGCGTTTCCTTTTGCAGACTTTTCCAAATTCGGAAGATTTCTAAAGATAGAAATTCTTCTAAAGAGGAAACTTCTAAGAGGGGAAACCCTAATTTAGCAAAGTTTCAAGATTTTAGAATCTTTCCAAAAATTGCAATTCCTTGATAGGTGATTTCTAAAAATCTGCAGAATATAAAACCCTAATTTTTTTGAATTTTGAATTTATTATTTTTTTGGTATTTTCCACTTAATCTAGGGTTTCTAAAAAAACCCTAGAACAAGATCTAGCAGTTATATGGAAAGCAGTAAAATTCCTAAATTATTACAAATTGCATTCGGCCTTCCGAGGCATTAAAAATAGTAATTTAACAAAAAATGCTAAAAATAACTAAAAATGAAAAATAGAAAGTTTCCCGAAAAGGTCAGGCTGTCCAAATTGAGCAGCTTTTCGCTTCAGCAACTTTCCAATTCCGTCTTTACGTCCTTTTTCGCAGTCCCGAACACCCGAGCGGCAGCGACGCCATTTGAAAATAGGATTTTTCCGCGTCGTTGGTTACGGAAACCCTAAAATCAATGAGATTTGTAATTTGATCCAAGTTTTAATCCTGCAAAATATGCGATATTGTTTAGGGATTCGTGTCGGATGTCGATCCGCACTCGGGGTTAGTGTGCGTAATTCAAAGACATGAAATGGCGGATTTTTATCAAGAAAACATGGAGAGGTGAGAATGGTGATGGATTTAAAACATGCTTAATGATTTTTAGATAGAGAAATTACCACAAACAACCAAAAACACAAAAGTAAACTAACAAATGCAAAAATAACTCCAAACAAATTTTATTCATTAATCAAAATGAGAAATACAACTCATTCAAGGAACCATATATTGACCTTAACTAGTAAGCGGTAACAAATCTAGAGAGAGAAGATGGCAAAACCCACTTTTTAGAGAGAGAATTGGGAGAACAACTAGAGAGAAATTAGAGGGAGAGAAATAGAGAAAGTCTTACCATGATTCGGCCCTTTAGGATGATGGGGACCATGAATGGAGCTCGGAACGTTCTCCGAGTTGCTGCCTATGTGGGGAGATAGAGGCTTGTGTACCCAATACAACCTGAAGTTGTAGTAGAGATCGCCAAGGATAGGGATTGTAGCGGAGTCAGACAAAGTGCAGCAAAGCTGTGGTTGCTTCTAGATCAGATCATGAGGTGCAGGCGATGATCAATGGAGGGCACGGTGATGATAGGTAAGAGGAACGTCTTCCTCTCTCTTCTCTTCGTTTTCTTCTCCTCTCTTTCTTTCTTTTTTTTTTTTTTTTATGAGATAACGGTGGCTGTTGCAAGAACAGCCACCGAATCTGCTCAAAGAAGGTGGGCTGCGGCTCTAATGGTGGGAATGTGATGGAGCACGAGCTTGCTGTTCTTCGTGGTTGGCAGCGCTTCAGCAGACACGGAGATGATCGTGAGCGCAGTGATGGTGATCAGCCGAAGCAAGTGGAAGGAGGCTCGCCTGGAGGAGCTGTTTGTAATGGAGGCGACCCAAGAGATGGTGGCTGCTCTTGCCGGTCGTGATGACAAGTGGGTAAGGCGGTGGCGCAGCACCGTGAGTGAGGAAATCCAAAAGAGAGGGGTGTTCCCTTTTGTTTTTAGACAAGGGGGCGGCAAGGTTTGAAAACGTGGAGTGCAAGATCGTGGGAAGGAGATGATGATGGAAATAGGTCAGAACGTGGAGGAGATGGCTGCTGTGGCAGCAAGCGATGGAAGAAGAGGACGCTGGTTGTGTGGGGCGTTAATAGTAGGGGACGGCTGGTAATGGGAGAGGACGTGGATGGGTTGTAGCGTGAAAGAGAAAAAGATGAGAAAGATGGTGGATGGGGAAGAAGGCGGAGGCCAGTAGGTGAGGAGAATGAAGCGGAGGTGGCCGGAGTTGCTGCCTGCAACTCCGGCAATGGAAGTGATGAAAACGATGAAGACACCGGAGAAGACACCGGCGAAGGTTGAACCAGCAACGTTGATGGCTTCAGTGGTAGTCCAGGGCTTGAAGATGGAAAGGGGCAACCTTGAGGCAGCGATGTGCAGCAAGCGGAGGTGCTGCAAAAGGTTGCGGCCGGAGTTGCAGCCTGCAACTCCGGTGAAAACGTGAAGAGGAAGGCGAAGAAGATGAAGGAGACGAAGGTGAAAGAAGGAGAGAGAGAAGAGGAAAATGTAGGGAAGGGTTTTGGGGAAGGAGAGGAGAAGAAAAGAGGGGGATTAGGGTTCGAACGAACCCTTCTCCTTCCTCTTATAAAGCTCCCTATTTCCTTTAATGGAAATAGGGTATTTTTTTTAAAAAAAAATATTTTAAAATTTTTTTTTTTTTTTTTGTAAGTAAAATGCTACTTTTCTATGGGGAATCTTCCCATTTAGTGGACCCCCCATTTTTTAAAATTTAATTAAAATTATTTTGAAATTCACGGGGTCCACTAACTGGTCGGACAGCGGGTCGATAATGATGGGCCTGGCTACTGGCCCACATGGATTTGTGATGTCCATTGTCTCACAAGATGATGTGACAGACGGTCTGATGGCGATCGGATGGATGGTGACTTGATTGGGACTCAGATTGGTGGATCGACGGATCTAGAAAGATCCAACGGTCCGATTGATGATCCAACGGTCAGAAAGCTAAGGGAGATGAGATAGAGCCGATGGGCAGGAGTTCTGGGGTTAGGTCAGTAGATTCGATGACCGAGAGATGAAGAGAGAGAGAGAATAAGGAGAGATGAGAGAGAAAGTTTCAGAAAATAGAGAGAAAAGCACTGGCGGAGGGTCTGGAACCCTGGTCTTCACTGTGACCATCATCACGCTTCTCCAGTAGAGTCAACTATCATTCTTTGCTGACTCATGTGGCTTTAAACGCTTTGGTCCGTCTCTGGTCATTGGCTCTCCTGCTCTCTTCGTTCTTTGGGCCGGAGTTTTGGTCCTCTTATTCAGCCCATATTTGGCCCATATCTTCTAGTCATAGCATGTGGGCTCTTTAAGCTTTGATAATGGGCTTTCATGATCGATTTGGGCCCACAGTTCTCGAGAATCGTCCAATCGGGGTTTCCTGCGACAGAAGAAGCGCGTAATGAGACTTTATCAGAACGGCTTAATATCTAGACTTTCGAAAATGTGTTTAATGCATGCAAATATACCATTTCGTCCAGAAAAGTGTGTTCTACGCAACAAAAGAGACTCTTACGTAGAAAAATAGATAAATATAGTATTTTAACGTGTTGTATTGTATTAATCAACCCAAATCAACCCAAACTGGAAATCGTTTATAACTTGGTGTATATAGTTTATAATAATATGAATCCCCGTCCATCAAGTCATCAACGTGGAGATTCCAATCAGTCAGAAGGTAAACTTTCTTCTGTCCACTGCTCTTTGCTGTGAAGTGATGAAGGCCATACATGATGAACCAACTCCTATTGTTGAGATCATTATCATTCAGTTTCTCCCAAGCAGTTTGAGTGTCATTCAACCTTGAGAAACTAAACGATATAAAAGGACAACTTCGATGAACCTTCACAATCACCCCTTCACAATCCACAATGAAACTTTGCCAAAATCTCTGTGTCTGTACTCTTAATTCTCTCCACACAAAACCTGCCATGTCAAAAATAAGCATCCCTACCCCTGCATCAAAGAGGTACACATATTGTCCAAGAATAACCAAACTACCCAATAGATTTAATTGCATCATCTGAGAATCAAAGGAATGCTCAGTCCACACTTTATCACTTGGGTGGGCTATAGAGAGGGTCCAAAGTTTAACAAGGACCACACAGTGAGGAGTACCATCTACGATGGAGAATGCTCCACAGTTTGGTTGCTGTGGGAAAATGCCCGGCATCTCGATTTTAGCCTTGGTTACGGGGTTAAATAAGAAGACGGAGTGAGAATGAGATGATGGTGAGCGCCGCCCTCGACGTAAGAGCAACCATCCTTGTTTCGAATAAATGAAATCGGTTGCAAGGAAATCAGGGAGGTCAATGCTGATGTTGTCTTTGATTGTAGGAAATCCAGTGAACCGACGCAAAGTACTGCCCTTGTCATACATGATCCATGGAACAGAAGACTGGAGCTTCGAGGGAGATGTAGCAGATGCAGATAGCCAATGCTTGCAAACATTTGCTAGGCGCACATTATCAGCAAAATTTAGCCGCTCCTTAATCATCCATAAAAGGAGTGTTGGAAGTTGAGACCAAGTTTCTTTCCTGCATTCATTATCATCCATCATCAACGTCTTTCCATAACCTGTTCCAGCATTCTCGTCTATTTATAAACCCCTTTCATTATACCTATTAAGATTAGGAAAACAAACTTGGAGCTGTTTGCGGCGTTTTCTTGAAACAGTCCTTTCTGGTTTGGAGACTTTAACGGCCGTCTAAATAAATCTAAAAGGGTATAATAATAATAATAATAATAAATAAATAAATAAATCTAAGGGTTAGAATATACCCTTGATGATGGCGACAATATTCCAACGGTGGAGACCAGTGCATGATCGACTCAAATCAGACGGTGGAGATAACATGATGACGACATAAATCAACGATTGAAGATGACCATACAAACTAACCTCCGTCGAACGGTTGAAATCACTCCAACCCAACAATGAAACTGAACCCTACAACTACTCCAGTCCCACCGTTCCCACCCTACATTCAACCACAATCTCAGTGTAACAATACTTACCACAGTCCATGTTTGTGTCTTACTACGTGAGCACCCCAGCCTCTCCTTTTGCATGTTTGGTTTTGGATTATCTATTTTCATCTAAAGAGAAGGCGGGGAGATTTCTAGTCAAAGAGTTCGAAAAATGGGTCCGGCTCAAGGGGCCCCCATATTTTACCCCCTTTTTTGACCACCATCTTGGCGTACCCACATAGAAGATGAATCAATGGCTGATTTTTGTTGGGGGTGATAACCTCACCATATAGACCACCCCAACAAAAAATCAGCCCATTCTAAAATTTCTAACCCCATCAAATGTGGTTTTCAAGTTCCTCGGTAAAAATCGACGGTCCATAATTCTTCAGCTTCTAAACCAGAACAGTGTTACGGTCCTTTCACAGTAGGTACATTAATAGGCACATGATGCAAGTCATGTTTTAAAGTTAGTCAAACGATTGTTAAACTAGGTCAAGGGGGTAATCCTAATGTTTGAAAGTATAGGGGGTATTACAAATTACTTTCAAATTTCAGGGGGCGTTACTAAAATACCCTTGATTAATTTGTATTTTAGATGATAAAACACAAAACCATCTCCAATAACTTAATTACATTGAGGGTGTTTCCTTGGATTGCTTAACGAAATTGCAATCCGATTTATACCAAACTAGTAAATGGCCCGTGCCGACGGCACTCTCCGACAAAAGCGTTTGCAAAAATTGGGTGCCTTCGGTACTCGAACGGTAGAACGGGCTGGGGGCATTACCATTTTTTCCATTTTAACGGATTGTAATGCACTGGCAAAAATGAAAAAAATAGGAAAAGAACGTAAATAACATAAAATAATGGAAAATGACTGCGCTAAAATTCAAAATTCAAAATTTCAAATTTTCAATCTGTTGAGCACCCGGGTCAAATGAGTGGGAGTGACCGAATAAATGAGGGGGATTGAGTGGCTGGTATCTAACCGTCCACATTAGATGGATGGATTTGAAGCAGGATAAGATAAGAGATAAGACAACTGAGCTGTTTTGCTATATAGATATACTAGTGGGTGGCCCGTGCCCTCGGTACTCTCCGACAAAGCATTTGCCAAAATCGGGTGTGAGTGGCTGAGATCCACCGTCCATTTGGGAAATAAGATCTCAGCCATGCTTTGTGAAGCCCGTAAGAGGGGGGATAAGTGGGGAGACAACATCCCTGTTTTGTTATATAGACTAGTAAATGGCCCGTACCCATGGCACTCCCCCGCGACAAAGTGTTTGCAAAAATTGGGTGCCTTTGGCACTGAAACGGTATAACAGATTCGGGGCATTACCCTTTTTCCATTATAACGGATTGTTACGCATGGGGCAAAAATGAAAAATAACAGAAATAATGGAAAATAACAAAATAATGGCATTGGAAAATTTCAATAAAATTTATAACAGAAAAATAAAAAATTACTGAAAAATAGCGGAAAATAACAGACATTTTTAACAAATTGTTTTAAAAAATAATGGTCGTTATTTTCGTTATAATGGAAAAATAACGAAAAATAAAAGCCGTCATTTTTTTAGCATTGAAACAGGGTACATTGCATAATGGGGGAGGTCCGACTCTGTTAAGCAGCCATTTTTTAAACCATGGTCTATAAGAGTGTGCTGTGTGTCCCATATTGTGGACGTCTGTCATCAAAGATTTATTCGTATCAGTCACGTTTATGCTATAGGTGGGCCATCCTAATGGTCTAGCTGATAGATACCATAGATTGAGTACAAAAAACTTTAAAGATCAAACCTTCGAGGTGGACATCATGATCTACCATTGATGTTGGAGAGTGTAGAGAGAGTGGAATAGAGTTTCAGATTGAAGAAAGACGACGGAGAGGACAAAGAGGAGAGAAGGGTTCGTTGATTTGAGTTGGGGAGAGAGGGGGTTATCAACCGTTGGATTAGATATGGTCTAGGAAGATATGGGCCCTTGGATATATGAAGCCTCTAAGAAGGGGATCGAGACAACTTCCCTATTTTGTTATATATAGTGGGTGGCCCGTGCCCACAGCACTTGTGCCAAAAAGCGTGAGGTATACCTTGTTACATCTTTTTCCTTCTCACAATTGACAAGAAGAGGTAAAAAAAGCTGACTAGAAAAAATGAGTCCCATGGCATACTCTTAGGCCCAACCCTAGGTATTTATACCAACCCAATATCAGCCTAACGGGCGATTTTAATCCCTTAGACCGAGTACCCCAATAATGCTCCAATCCGACAGGTAAAAATCAACCCCATGAAAAAGACTAAAATCAAACGGTAAGAAGTCATAGTCAGACTGTTTTTTGGTCTGTATAGGTCCACCTAAGGATGGCCAAACATCCATACAGTCAGTGGTCCCTAGGAGTTTGCCATGTGGCTCATATGGACATTGGTGATCGTCCACGAGCAAAGATGTTCATGAGCAAACTGGACTTTGAAAAATCAAGGCTATTTTAGTAACTCTCCCCTGAAATTTGAAGGCAATTAGTACTACCCCCACATGTGGATTTGACAGCAATTATCTCACTTTATCTCCCAACCTTATTAAGAACACTAATGATGTCTAGAAAAGGGAAAAAAATTGTATTGGAATAAAATAAAACCTATGCACTCAAAGCCTCCGATCAATAAATTGACCAGAAGTGCAAAACTCACTAAGATCAAAATATAAGGAAGCATAAACTACCTTCATATGAGCATGACTCAAGCATTTCTTGTAAGATCTTAAGACATGTTGTATCATGGTCCACCAGCGAAGCATGCAGACGGTAAGGCAAGGCACTGGATTGATTTATCGGAACTCGTATTGTCCATGATGGAAAAGCTACAAAATCCTAATGAAGAAGAAGTATGAGTACTAAGAGGGAGCTAAGCTTGAGAAGAAAAGAGAGACTGAGAAGGCAATCGAAATATTATGCAGCAACATGGCTTCTATGGCTTCCGTGGAGGAGAGAATGTAGGAAGCCTATAAACAAAGAAACATCTGCCCACCTCGCAGGGCCGGCTTGATACAATTTGAGAGTCTAAGGCGAAAACTCTTTATAAGGCCTCTTTTGGCCCTACATAGATCATTTTTTGGGCCCAATGCCCACCTATTGGTGGATAAACACATTAAAATCAGCTTGATTGATGATTTCTAGCCATTGGATTTACTACCCAAAAAACATACTTGAATCCAACAGCTAAAATCATGTCCAAAAAAGTATTAAAATCTATAACTAGAGATAATCAATCAGTTGATTTTTGGTTTGTATATCCAATAAGGGGTGGACTAAAAATCCATGTGGTTAGTGGGACCTGGGCTGGGGACCTTCTCTCATGAAGGGGCCTTAGGCGACCGCCTTCGTGGCCTTAAAGTAGAGCCGGCCCTGCCACCTCGTGCTTTATTATTAGGAGGACTTGGAATTCTGTTACCCATACAACTTTATAATATCTCCTAAATAAATAGGTTACAGTCTGTACAGAACCCACAAAACTAATTGATAGGAGATATGCAATTCGATCATAAACTTTTAGACGAAATTAGAAGGTATGAATTACTGAAATAGATTGTACCCCACTTTTGATCAGCTGTTGGAGAAATCCTTTCAAGTTTTGGCGAGTCATAGGGATGTTGCATAACTTGTAATAGAGTATAATTTTTAGCCACGACTAGAAATAGTCACTAAAAATTATTTTTATTTTATACTTTAGTGGCGATTTATACCTTTAGTGACGATAATTTTGTTTAATTAGTAACGACAAATCACATGGTTAAAAGTTTTATTTTAGAAACGATTATAATGTCGTTGCTAAAAGTTTCACTTTTAATGGTGACTATATAAAGTCGCAGCTAAAAATTTTAGCCACGGCACTTTCAACTGCAGCGTAGTGGCCGGCGATGAAAATGTCACCACTAAAAGATTTAGTGGCGACTTTTTCACATTTAGCTGCAACAATTTTTGCGGCTAAAAGTCAAATTTCTTGTAGTGATTTTTGAATCCAACGGCTAGAATTAAACCTAAAAAAGTGCTAAAATCCATCGCTAGAGAAAACCAATAAGACTGACTTTTGATATGTATTTCCACTGAGGGGTGGGCTAAACATCCATGTCATAAGGCCACGAGAGCCCTCTACATCGACTGCATCCAAAGTCCTCTACATCTAAATTTTTTCCATATTCATACATTACAACCAGGACAAAATGAGTAAAACTTCACAAATGGCTAACGGTAAGCGAAGCCGTTGACATCCCACAATATGAGCCATGTGGTACATTTTTAGAGGACTCTGGCCATCTGGATGTTTGGCCAATCCCTAGGTGGACGATGGATCTACAAACCGAAAATCAACATGATTAGTGATTTATAAGTGTTTTTTAGGCTATCCTTTATCATTTGGGTTGTTGGTTAGGCCATCATTTGGATTGTTTTTCTACTTTGCTTCTTAATAAAATTTGTCTAATAAAACAAATGGGAGTGAAAAAATAGTAGTGATTCGGAAGAAGTAAAATCACAACACCAAAATCGCAAAATAACAACGCACTAGGTGTATAATTTTTGTGAAGTAATGACACGTGTGTCGCATTGTGAGTTGTCTATAGAAGTGTCATTATTTCTTAAGGACACACTCAGCGCATCAGCAAGTGTCATCAAAATATTAAACAATTAGTATGTCCATTGATAGTGACACACTTTGTGTGTCATTTTTAAGCCTGCGAAAAGTCACAGGCCATGTTGGGTTTGGGAAAAGTTTGACCCAACCCCATCCTAAACTATGAGAATTTTGTCAAAGATTTGACTTTTATTGATAAATGATCAAAAAATGATTGTATCTTTGATTTTACCGTTGGATTTGATCACTAAAATTATTTATTCTAGCTCCTTCATCTTTCAAAGAAAAGTGATTTCACTAAAATCTAATGACTCGATTGTAAGATCAGGAGTTTATTTAATTAATTTTTAAATGATCTCAATTTTTGATAACTTGTGTGTCAATGAGATATCTACCATTAAAAAGTACTTTGAAAAACCTTTCGAATATTTTGTTTTACTAATTTCAAAATTAAAATGAGTATTTTATCAAAGATTGATAAAAACTCTAGATGTGTGCTCTTGATGTGAGTAGATGCATCAAGGTTCATACATCATAACATACATTTGATGATATTACTTAAGCTTATCTATCAAACTCATCAATTCTTTTATTTTCTCATTTTATCCATATATTTTTTGTTTACACTTCACATTTAAGTTTCATATAACTTTTAACTTTTTAGATTATCAAATTTTTCCTAATAAATTATGGAATTCCTTAAGATATCCATATAGGACAAACTCTATTTTATTCTTTTACGCTCAAATGATCAAATTACCCTAATTTTTATTTTCAAACTAGTCAAAACCCTTACCGTTCATCTATAAATACATCTTCCCTTCATGAAAGAAATTCATCTTTCCAAGCCCTTTATTTAGACATATAGAAACTCTTGCAAAATAGTTTCTTAACCTCTTAAAACACTTTAGAAATTCTTAGAAAAAATTTCAAGGACCTCCTTTGTTTTAAAAGATTAAGTAAAAGGAGGAAGAACTCTTATTCTTTCTCACTTCATTTTTTCTTTCTTTTAACTCAAACAAGAAGAAAAATAAGAAAGACCAAAAGAATAAGAAATATCATTTACATGGTATAATATAAATCATGTAAAGGTGATTAATTCATGTGTTATCTCATTTTCTCTTTCATTCTTTTTGTCTTTTATTTGGTTATCTAGCTTTTTATGGTTATTTATTTATAGTTTGTTTCCGTATGTTCTCTTGATGTTGATATTTCTCTCTCTTTTAACAATGTACCCATATGGGACGATTCGAAAGCCTGTTAGGTTGAGTCAATTTGTTGCATCACAATTGACTCAATGAGTCACAACATAGTTATTAAATCTATTATGTTAAAATTAATAAAACATAATAGTGAAAATGTGGGGAAATTGATTTTGAATGAAACTCGATTGGCAACTCTTGGTGGCTCAACTGAGTCTATTGAGGTAGGCACATTGCTACAAACTGAATTTATAATATGATTCTACCAAAAATCTTGCTGTGTTGATTTGTTGATTTTTGAAACTAACCTAGTTTTGAATTTTTGTTTTGTAATCAGGTAGTTTTGAATTGATTCTATTGAAGCCTAATGAAATTTTATTCTAAGAAACAAAACGAAGAGTTCTACACGTGGCTAATTGAGCTGCTCAAAAACAAAAGAAACAATCCTAAGAGTTCTAGAAACAAAAATGAGTGGCTATCATTAACTAGCTACTACTCAGTTAGATCAAGCATTGGTGAACTGGCAAGGATCCCCATATCGGCAATAATTTTTGGATTTAAAGTTACGACACACCACCCACTTATAGAGTGGATCTGAGTGGATACAACGAAGCTCCGTGTCGATGTGAGCAAACATGCAGCGCTCCGCGTTAGGACATGTTCTCTTATCCTTTCAATACTTGCACAATTCGGTCTTTAGCGTGCCTCGCTCGTACTCCATCTCTTTTTCCTACAAGAAATTATTAAACGTGAATCAAAATTACAAAAAGTTTTTCCCTGCCATAATGACTTTTGGCTCACCCTTGGTGGACCCACAACAAAATCAGTGGTGAAAAGGGGTGGGCCAAAATTTCAAGTCACTGGGTGAAATTTCTTACCGTTGTATTGGTGACGGCAACGTTTGAAGTCCTAGCTTGATTCGTATTCTGAAAATCACCAGAAACACATTTGTAAATACATTTATTTATTTATTGCTAATTTTAGATTAGAATTTACTTATGAATTTCATTTGTCTTTATTACACTAGTTTATTATAACTACAATTTATGTCACACCTACAAAATAATTTTGTTTCAACAAAATAGTTGTGTTGCAATCACTTGGGATGTAAGTCACTTACAACTGTTTGGTTCACGCCATGTAAATAGATGCAAATGAAGTTTAGCTGATTGGTTGGTCGTGCATTGCAAATGAATGCAATGGATTATTTTATTTTTTGATTTTACAAAAAAAATGCACAATAAAATTACTCATGTAATATTATTGTTATCATTGTTGATTTCATTATTATTATTATTATTATTATTATTATTATTAACTATAATTATAATTATGGTTTAAAAAATGGCCGTTATAACGGATTCGGACCTCCCCCGGTACAAAAAATAATGGCTGTTATTTTCGTTACAACGGACGTTATTTTCCATTTTTTCTTTTATAACAAAAATAATGACCATTATTTCCTGAAAATTTTATGAAAAAAACTGCAGTTATTTCAGTTATTTTCCGTTATTTTCATTTTTGAAAACTTGTAATTCAATGAAAATTTGAATTTCAGGGTGATTTTTTTTTCCATTTTTGCCCCTGAGCATTAAAATTCGGAAAAAATGATAACACCCCAAGTCCGGTATACCGTTATAATATTATAACAACTCCTTTTAAACCTTGATTATAATTATTATTGTTATTACTTTATTATCATTGTTATTATTATTATTTTTATTGTTTTGGAGGGGAAAGCTTGGGGTTAGGGACCCCGATCAGCTATATCAAAAAGGGTCGGGATCGGGGGACAACCACTTTTGACAACCATTTTGGTGTACCCGCATATATAGAAGATGAATCAATGGCTGATTTTTGGTGAGTATGATCTCCTCGCCATTTAGATCAGCCCCACAAAAAATCATCACATTCTAAAGTTTCTAACCACCTCAAATGTGGTTTTTAAGTTACACCGTAAAAATAGACAGTCCATAATTCTTCAACTTCTAAACCAGTCTATTAATATTGGAATGATTTGAATTTTTGTGAGGATGATCTCCTCACCATAGAGATCATCCTCACCAAAAATCAGCCATTGATTCATCTTCTATGTGAATATGCCAAATGGTTGTCCCCGGATCCCGACCCTATCAAAAAATAGAAAACAAAAAAAATAAAGAAATAAAAATAAAAAGATAATAATAATAAATAATAATCATGGTGGATGTTATTATTATTGTTGTTGTTTTTCAGAAAAAAAATGTTGAGCTTACACAATGTACTTGCTTGCATCAGTTTTTGGGCTGCACTTCCTTGCATCTATTTTGTGAAGGAGTTTGCAAGTGCTTGTTAACCACTTGCATGGCAGTTCATTTGCACGCTTCCAACCAATCACTCTCAATCCCAAAATTGTGGCAAGTGAGTGCATTACACTCAATTTGCTGCGAACCGAGCAGGGCCCAGTCAATGCATAAGCATCATAGTTGTACACCATACACCTGGTTCACCTATATGCTTAGATGGGTCCTGCCTAGATGATCTCTTAGTCAAGAAAAGACCCAATTAGTTGACCCTAATTAACCATGTCTCTGGGCCATCTTATGGACCAGATATAAGGAAGATCAGATGATTATGGTCATCCGATCGATCGATCGATCGAGATCTATCTGGGGTGGGACCCATCCAATGGTGGGCTCGTTTGCTTGATACTTTTCAAGTGTACAGTTGTGCATTTATTAAGGTCGGCGCGTCTTAGATTTTAGAGTTCTTAAAGAATAATCTTATGGACTGAAGGCTCTAAAGGGCGAGGAAAGAAGAAAGAGGGTTGTTCTTGACTTAAAAAGAAGTCAAGGGGGATGACTGAAACAAAATCACTTATTTTCAGTGAATTTTGACGATTAAGCACTGAAAATAAGTTTTAACAAACAATGTAAATACTGAAAATAAGTTAATTCAGACTTAAAGGTCTGAAAAAAGTTTTGCCAAACTCTACCTTAGTTTAAGTATTTTAATGAAAAAATGATCAATTTGGTGCACATGTGACGATCTGAACACTGTTCGGGGGATCTCATCTCAACATGATGAGATCTTATCTCAACCATCCAATTTATTTCATTTTTTAGGGTAATCAAGAAAAATAGATGCGATAACTAGGACCCCCATTTTTCTGACCCCTCTCATGTTCATGTGCTCGTCCGTTGGATTCCAAAAATCCAACGGTGGTTGTCAACGTCAAGCGGGCATCACATTTTCACTTTTTGGGGTGCTGACAACCACCGTTGGATTTGTGAAATCCACGGCCAAGCGCGGAAACACCGAGATGGTCAGAAAAAGGGGGTGCTCGGAGCCCGAGAATTATTTATTTTTTACCTAATAGATTTCCTGACCTACCTACAAAAATTCATCCTGATTAACAATTTCTATACATTGGATTAGAGTCTTTTTCATGGTTTGTTTTTAGCCGTAGATTTTTATCATTGCTATTTAGCATACAAATCAATGTGCATTTTTTTGCCAATGACAAAATGACACCGCCATGCATGTCCATGGACCTCGGACCATGTGATAATTACTCTTTAATAGTGGGTATGTATGGTGTTTCTAATTAAAAAAAAATTGCCAAAATTGAGTTTTGACACCATTAATGATGGGCCATATGAGCCACGTGGCACACTCTTAGAGACCACTGACTGTATGGATGTTTTGCCCATCTCTAGTTGGACTTACATATCAAAATTCATCTTGATTAGTAATTTATATCAGTTGGATTAGAGCCTTTTTCTTGATTTATTTTTAACGGTAGATTTCGAGCATTATGATCCAAACGTTAGAAATGACTAATCAGGCTAATTTTTGTTACATAAGTCCATCTAGGAATGGACCAAACATCCATACATTTAGTGACCTCTAATAATGTATTATGTGTCTCATATTGTGGATCCGTCATCAACTTTGATAATAACATCATCATCTAATTTTTTCTAGGGATAGAGTTTAAGGCCCTGCTTGGTATCGCCGTAAATATTTGTTTGCAAATATTTGCAACATGTTTTTTACATTTCTAGGTACTTGGTTGCACCCCACAATTATTTACGTAGGTAAATATTTTCCGTGAGTCCATATTTTTTACGATTTAAGCTGCTAATGTTTGCAACGATAAATGGCCGCAAACATTCACTTTTTAGCTTGAACTTCCTTGAAATATATATAATATTAGGCCCCTAGATGAAGAGTAAAATTTACTCACCGCGCGTGATGACTGCCCACAATATGTGCCAAGTGGTATACTTTTAGAAGACGCTGATCGTATGGATATTTGGTCCAAGTTTTAAAGGGGGCCATTCTAATGGTATAATGGACTGGGGGCGTTACTGTTTTTCCGTTATAACGAATTGTAACGCTCAGGGGGGAAAACGAAAAATAATGAGAAAATAACATAAATAACGAAAAAAAGGCGCTGAAATTCAAATTTTGAAATTTCAATTTTAATTTTCAAAAATAAAAAAATAATGGAAATAACGGATTTTTTTTCAGAAAAAGTCCAGAAAATAACGGTCGTTATTTTAAAATGGAAAAATAATGGCCGTTATTTTTAAAATGTTTTAACGGTTCATAATGTAACGGGGGAGATCTGAATCTGTTATAACTACAATTTTTAAAACATGGTTTGGTCAATCCCTAGATGGGCCTACAAACCAAAAATCAGCCTAATTAGTGATTTCAAATCTTTGGAGGGCCGGGTTCGGGGAACCCCCATTTTTGACACCCATTTTAGCATACCCACATAGAAGATGAATCAATGGCTGATTTTTGGTGTGGATGATCTCCTCCCCATATAGATCACCCCAACAAAAAAATCAGCCCATTCTGAATTTCTAACCCCATCAAATGTGGGTTTTCAAGTTACATGGTAAGAATCGACGGTCCATAATTCTTCAGCTTCTAAACCCGTCTATGAATATTAGAATGATTTGAATTTGTGTGAGGATAATCTCCTCACCATAGAGACCATCCTCACCGAATTCTAGTTTTAGCTGTTTGGATATCTAACATAATTGAATTTTCTGGACATTGACAAAACACATTGTACATACTTTAACCTCAACTATATCACCTAAACATAAAAATATATGATGCCCGCAAGTAAGATATTGAATTAAAACATCATTATTTAATAATTACTAACTTATAAGTCTAACAACTCTTTAAAAATAAAGCATAAATGCTAATTTAAAGTCTAATTAAGCAATCTAAGATGCATCATCAGCCAATCCTTTTTTACATCTTTTGGAAGCCCATAAAAGACATGCTCTTTTATTCTTATTTGCTGCTAGCATATCAACAGCTCGAAAAGTTAAAACTCGATCCATATCTAAGATATTTGAGACCTCTTGGTATAGTCTCTATACATCCATCGTGGGAAGCCGTGTGCAAATGTTAACTTCTACCACAAACTTCAAGGTTTCAGTGATTGTAGTGACAGCTGAGGCGAAAGCATCTCCACTACGAACTTTCTTCCTTAGATGGCGTTTCACTGTTGAGACGGCCGCGCTCTTATATTTTGTGGACTCGCTTCTCTCTTTACTTCATTGGCCTTGGTAATGTCCTCTAGTCCTTCATTATCAATATCCATTTCACTGCTATTTCTTTCATTTGGTGTCTTGTCTAGATTAATTTCTGTTCTAATCATAGCATCTCTTCTATTTTGCATAATTGTTGCCAATGATTATTGACAACTCATTATAGTTTCTGATCATCTTCCACCTTGCACGACTTAACTTTGTGATGTGCCTGCATATATACAGTTTAAGATGATTATATAAATCACTAAAAAAATACATACTTAAATGATAATTAAAACCTTAATTAACTGTGTAATTTACCTTTACGTAATTTTTCCATACATTGTCATCTACTATTATCATATTGCGATTATCATCCCATCCAAACCCCGATTGATTGATAAGTTCATTCACAATATTATAGTTCTTGGTCCAAGTTTTTAATTGACTTTGAATGTTATCTTTTGTCACATGGACATCATCGCACTTTTCTTTTATAACATTACTGGTAGCAGTAAACGTAACAAACTTCTATTATAAACTTGTTTTGTTTCCCTTATGTACTTGTTCAATGAGTGTATCAGTGAGTACACGGTCCATTGCACCAGTCCAAGTGACATAATTTGCTTTCTCCTTTGTAGTTTTAGTTTTTCCCTATGATTGTGTAGGTTCCATTCTAAAATATCACAAGTAAGACAAAACATAATTACATCAATGATTTTTGAAGGTTGTACATTAAATAGAGATGTATAATGCAAAAAAACACAAGATAAAAATATAATTATAACTTAAGCAAATTAATTATATAATTCAAGAAGTCCATTATTTAAACAACCACAACTAACCATACTATTCAAATTAAGATAAAAAGTTAATTATATAATTCAAGAAGCCATATAATCAGCATACATTTGTTCTGCCATCTGATATTTTTTTAGTTGCCAATCATCATTTCCATAGTCAATTTCTGTAATGAATTCATCTAGTTCAGATTCTTGATTACTCAATTTCTCGTCGACCTCAAACAATAAATGATCATCTGGGTTTATGTTCATTATATGATTATGAACTATACAACATACAATCACAATTTTAACTTGCATTTTATAGTTATAAAATGGCTCAATCCTTGGTAAATTGATGGTAAAATACAGACTAGTAAAAAAACCATTTTGAAATTTGCTGAAGCAACTTGTTGTGATAGAAGCAACTTTCTGGTGTGTAACAGAAGCAACTTGTTGAGTGTGACAAAAGCAACTTGCTAAAACCACACTTTGGCATAAAATCACTTAAACATGAAGACCTTGAATCAAGGTTCCATGGAGTCCATCGTGTAGGGGACAAAAGGGCTACTGTCAACACCTTGGAGATTTTTAAAGGACCGTCAAGACCACAAAGAGAGAGAGAGAGAGAGAGAGAGAGAGAGAGAGAGACTTATCGATGACTTGGGAGCTGAAAGCCGTTGAGAGGTACGCGTGATCACCGTCGATAAAGCTACGGTTTGTTGGATGAGGGTGGGAGAGGTTGGAGACGAAGTGCACAGCATTGCTAGAAAGAGTTGGAGAGGAAGAGGGAAAGATTAGAAGTTTTAATAGACTCGAGCGGTCGAGCCCGATGATATTTGTCTCAACATGGAAATAAAGTCCAGGAATTAGAAGTTCACACCACCACCACCCCCCCTCTCTAAAACTTCTATTTCCGGGAAATCACAAGGATTTGGAAATAAAATTCTAAGAAATAAGGCCACCCAAACACATAAATTTGTGATTCCAAGAATCACAATTCCAAATTCAGTTCAATTCTGAGTTAACAATCGGACCCTTATAAAAAAAAAAACTCTTCTGTCTTCAATTTCAATCTTAAACATATCCTTGGAGAAAGAAAAATAAAGGATTTGACTTCAAATTTTCATTTTTTTTTTACCAACTTCTTTCTTTTATTATCTCATATATTTTTGAACTTCTCTAAATGATACTAGGGGTACGCGACGTGCGATGCACATCCACCTAATACATGGCAGCACCTTACACGTGGCACACACTCAGAGATCACTGACCATATCGATGTTTGGCCCATCCCTCGATCAAGGCCGTCTAGGTACAAGTCGAGGCCTAAGGCAAAAACCCTATATAAGGCCTTTTTTATATTTAATATATTAATATATATTATATTAATTAAAATATTAAACTTTATATTATTGAAAATCTTTATATAAAGACTATACTTGATAATCAAAAACTACAAAAAATAATTTAGATGCAGAGGACTCTCGTGGCCCTACATAGATCATTTTTTCGGCTCAATGACTGCGTGGATGTTCAGCCTACCTATTGGTGGATAAACAGTAAAAATCAGCCTGATTGATTATTTTTAGCCATTGGATTTACTACCCAAAAAATACGCTTGGATCCAACGGCTAGAATCATGTCCTAAAAAAATACTAAATTCTATGGCTAGAGATGATAAATCAGGTGGATTTTTGGTTTGAATATTCACTAAGGCCCAGCCCAATAGTGGGATTTGGGCTGGGGGCCGTCTCTCACCAAGGGGCCTTAGGCGATTGCCTTAATGGCCTTAGCTGGCCCTGCCCTAGGTAGACGTACCTGCAAAAAATCAGCCTGATTAGTGATTGTTAAGGATTTTATTGGAGCCGTTTTCATGAGTTAATTTTGAACTATAGATTTCTAACACTAATTGGGGTACTCAGATCCAAAGGTTTGGTCCCCCTTCAGCGAAGTCCGCGTGCTGGACAACCGGAGGCAAGTTTTGCCTTTAAGTAGAGAGGCGGTGGACGTGTGGTGTGTTGCCTGCCCCAACCCCAGTTCTCGCTTTATAATAATAATAATAGATAATTTTTTAAAATTATTTAATAAATGCAAATCGGTCAGACCATATTGAACCATGGTCCGATCAATTTGTCAAAATTTTGGTTCGATCACCAGTTCGTTTTTTAAAACATACCAGTACAATTTGGCCGGGTCATTATCCAATTTAGATACAATATTTGGGTTGGGTTGGGCTGGCCATAACCCGACCTGAAGATAATCCTTTGACTTTCATCCTCGTGCACCCGACCCATTTTTTTTGTTTTGGCGGGATGCTCAGAATTTATTTCTCAACCGCCAGTATAGAAGGAGAGACTAATCAGTAACTTAAGAGTCGAGACTCCTCCTTTTGCGTCTAAGACGTTACGCATTTTTCTGGATCCGCAAGTTCATGAATGGTGAATGTTGCTCTGTTATTCGCTCGTTGTTCTCCATCTAAGGCCTCCGTAGGGTTTCTTATTTTGAATTCGATTTGTTTTTGCAGGAGGAATCAACTGAAGAACTCGAACCACTCTTCGATTACAGCCGTGTTCAGCCGATCGATTTCATTTCCATCGACGGTACGTTATCGATATCCCCCTTCAAATGTTTTGAAGTTAAAAATTTTCCGGAATTCGTTCATTTAGGTTATTTTTGATTCGCAGATGACTGTTCAGATTCGTCCTCTCCGAAACGGAAAAATGTTTCCGATGCCAAAGTACTACTTTTTTTTTTCCGGTTTAATTTCTTTGTTCTTAACATGAAATCGAATGAGTTTTTTCTTGTTGGTTTTAATTTTTTTTTTTTTATTAGATAGAGAAGAAAGACAAGAGCTGCAAAAATGTAAATGTTGTCGATTGCGAAGAGAAAGAGGAGGATTGGCTGCTTCCTCCGCCAAAGATTTTGATTTCTACACGGAAACTTGAGCAGGCGGATTTGACTATAAAGGAATTGAGGTATATATATGCGTTGAAATTTATCTCTTTTTGATTGAGTTTAATCTTGTTCTTCTTTTAGGAGTGTGTATGTTTTGTGTAGGTAAAGAGTTTTATTCATTTCAGACCTTTTTATTCTTAGATTAATATCTCTTATCTGTTATTCAAGTGGTTGCAAATGGGCAAATATGAGTTATTAAGGGTTATTTGGTATTTTCATTAAAGAAACTTCACAGTTTGCACTAAAAAAGGTGAGAAGTGCACCCCATGTATCAAGATATGGGATGTCCAGAATCCAGATTACTCTCCATTATTAAATCTGGTGTTCTTGTTTGGAACCTCAACACTCTGTGTCCCTTTTATTGCTATTACCTTTCACTTATTGAATCAATATTAAAAATCAGGTAAAGGAAAGGGGGAGCTAAAATTCATTTCATGAATAGTGAAACATCAAACAAATTGTCAGTTGCTTCGAACTTGACACATTATGTTATTGAATTGCACTTTTTTGAGTGAAAAAGTCATGGGTTAACTAGAATATGTTGGGTTGACTAGCATTTGAGGTCAATGCAATGTTTGTTTACCTTGGATGAGAGTAACAGCTGGTGCTCTAATCTCTATATGATTAGACATAAGATTAGTAGTATGAAGTGGGATTATCCAGCCTTACCTACTTTGACATGTTCAATCTGGAAGAGACATCAAATGGATGGGAAGGCTAGCAAGGTAATGGGCTTGGCATGCTATTCCCGCTAGCATAGCTAATAGGTTGGAGAGGATGGCTAGAGACTTCTTATGGAATGGATAGGAGGATTGCTGGAAATTCCACCTAATAGATTGAAAGACTGTTTAGTGTCATGTACAAAGCCCTTCTTAGGAAAACGGCTTTGGAGGTACGAGGAGGAGATGGAGAGTGTCCGGGGAAAGATTGTTGATTGCAAGTATGGTAGTGGTTAATATGGGTCGGGCAACAATGTAGTGCATCATGGTATGGTGTTTGGTGAATGGAAGGGCGACTCTAAGGTATACAAAGCATTAATAGAGGGTGTTTGGCATGATCACGAAGGGAGTAGTAAATTCCACTTGGTGAATTGGAATTCTGTATGCCACCCTAAGATCCAAGGAGGCATTGGGATTAGGAGACTCTCAATTATGAATGAAGCTCTTTTGGGCAAATGGTTGTGGTGCTTTGGGGAGGAGATTAATGGCTTATGGAGAAAAGGCGATGGCAGGCAAGTATGGGGTGTTAGAGTTGGATTGGGATGGGAGAGCCATTCTATTTTTTTTTTTTTTTTTTTTATAAGGAGAAGACTTAACGATTGGGAGATAGAAGCGGTATCTATATTACTGCAACGCCTACAGGAAGGTCATTCTTCAGCCCAGGTGCCTGATAGATGTCTTTGGAGAAGTTTGAAGGATGACAGATTTACCGTTCGGGCCTTGTATAATTTCCTCCTCCCTCCTACTAATGAATTCTATCCGGCTCCTTTCGTTTGGGGAACTAAGGTGTCATCTAAGATTGCCTTCTTTTATTGGGTGGCTACCTTGGACAAATCTTAACTGTGGATCATTTGATAGCTCGTAAGATTGTCATCGTAGACTACTGTTCTATGTGCAAGCAAAGCAGGGAATCAATCGATCACCTCTTTATGCATTGTATGGTGGCTAAAGAAATTTGGTTGGCATTTCTGGCAGAGTTCGGTATAGCTTGAGTTTTCCCTCCCTTGTTGATGCAGCTTACTCTCAGTTGGAACACTCCTTCCTTCTCTTCTAGAGGTCGCATATTATGGCGCTTGCTTCCGTTTGCGATTTGTTGCGGCTTGTGGAAGGAACACAATTCTAGGATTTTCGAGAACAGGGAGTTATCGGGGGATAATATCATTCTGAACATCAAGGCCTTCTGTTTCTATGGTCAAAAGTTTTTAAGGAGTGACGTGAACTGTTCTTTGAGGATTTTGTGTTCTGGTGGGACATGTTATTTAGGAGACACCTAGCCAAATTCTCCCTTTGCTATTTTTGTTTTTTTCCTTTTCTGTTTTCCTATGCTGTTGTAGGCGTCTTGCATTGGTAGGTCTTAGGCTCTGCTTGTATGTTCCTTTCCTTTTACCAATGCATATACTTATCAAAAAAAATAAAGGGTGTTTGGTTCAAGATTGGGAGTGGCGACAAAGTGAGATTCTGGGAGGATATCTAGAATGGTGATAATTCCTTCTTATCTGCCCTTTTGTCTTTCTTTGCTATGTCAGATCTTTGTGCAGCCCTTTGCAAAAAATGTTTTTCTATGGGGAGGATAACGCGGCATGTAATTTGAGTTTAGAAGGAACACCAACAATTGGGAATTGGACGATCTCATTTTGCTTCTCAATAGGCTTGACATGGAGTTTGCATTTGATGTTGTGGAAGACAATAGTATATAGAAGTAGGACTCTAAGGGTCGTTTCTCTGTTATCATCCTGTTCAGCCCTGGCTTGCTTGGTGCTATCGTATTTCCCTATTGGTTTGGTGTGGGGATCTTTAGTCCCATCTAAGGTGGCTTTTTTGTTTTTGTTTGGATGGTTATGCATTACATGATTTTTGTGGTGAACTACCTGATAGTAGAGGAAGAAACTTGCCTAACATTTTCCTAATGTGTGAGTCTAATGTCGGGTTTGTGGATCATCTATTTATTTATTGCCCAGGGTTGTTGTGTAACAAGCGCTTAATGTCCACTGGAACTTCCATGGATTTTATCATCAACTTGACGAATTAATTTCAGGATATAGGACTTTCCTATTATAACAGGTTGTTCAAAAGGATCTCCCATTCTTCCATCAAATATTCTGCTTTTTCCCGGAGACTCAGGTTCAAATACCCATGGATTCGCTGTTTGCTTGCTGGCTTCATATAATTCAGGAAACACTAATTTCTCGAAGCCTCTTGCTTATATCTCTCATCTTCACTTATGAGGTGTGGCTGGTATTTTTCGACCTCTTTGGGATTTGTAGGACTGTTTCCATGAGAATATTTGAGCTCTTTTTTATTTGGTCCATCTCTATTGAGGCATTTTCTTCTTGCGGGTGTATTTTGTGGACTTTACTTCCATTTCCTTTTGTTGAGCCCATGGAAAGAGAGGAATACATGTATTTTAAAAGATAAGACATAGAGTTTGAAGCAGTAGTCTTGAAGACAAAAGCCCTTTTTTTTATCCTTTGGTTAATAAAATTTTAGAGACTGATGAAATGCTAGATGAGTGGAGGAGAAGTATTATGGTACCAAATTGCAAGAATAAGGAAATGCACAAAATTGTACTAATTGTCATTGGATAAAGCTTATGAGTCACACTATGAAATTATAGGAGAGAGTCAAACAGAAAAGATTAAGACAAGAAACAACAATATCAGAAAACTAGTTCCGTTTAATGCTAGGTTAGGTCAACAATTGAGGCTATCATCATATTAGGATAGTTAATGGAAAAGTTTGGAGAAAAAAAGAACCTGTACGAGATTTTTATTGATTTAAAAAAAACATAAGATAGAGTTCATAGAGAGTTAGTTTGGCGGGTATTAGGAAAAAAAGGAGTTTTGAGCGATAATATTGACATTGTTAAGGATGTGTATGTTGGAACAATAATTAGGTTAAGAACAGTTGGTGGTGACTAGTGAGACAAAATGTGTATTTAGTTACAACGGGTTTGCACCAGGGATAGGCCATAAGCTCGTACCTCTTTGCACATTACACTTTGTGTATGTTATTTGCAGATGATGTAGTATTAATTATGAGATATTTTTTTTTGATGAATAAACTCATATGGATGAGACGTTAGTTATGATTGATGGGCAAGAAATACCTTAAAGCAACCAATTTTGGTATTTAGGTTTGATTATCAACAAAGATGGAGATATCGATAAGGGTGTATCCATAGAACTAGTATTGGGTGGCTAAAGTAGAGATGCGCTATTAGAGTATTATGTGATTGATGTGTAACTATCAAATTGAAGGGAAAATTCCACAAGACAGCTGTAAAACTAGCTATGCGTTATGGTGCTGAATGTTGGGCAATCAAGCAATAAAATGTTCATTGAATGAGTGTGGAGAGATGAGGATGTTGACATGGATGAGAGGAAAAACTAGGAAAGATAAATCAGAAATGAGCACATTTGATGAAATTTAGGAATAGCCCCAATAAGAGATAAAATAAAATAAAGACGATTGATGGGCATATCCAACGAAGACCAACAATGGCACCAGTGAGAAAGAGTTCTTTGTTGTAAGTTGAAAGCCATAAAAGGGAGAGAGGAAACACAAAAATAATATGGATGAAGGTAGTAAGAAAAGATTTGAAGACGTATGATTCGATTGAAGACATAGCTCCAAATAGAGTCAAATGGTGAAATACGATTCATGTTGTTGAATTGAAACATTTGGGATAAGGGACTAATGATGAAGATGATGAGTGGGGTTTCCCCATTATTTTCCTTAATAAAAATAATATACTTATAAAATAATGTTCTATGAGACATTTTTGATTACTAGCAGCGGCATTAGGTACTGATTCTCACTGTTATTATGGTTGTCTAGAAATAAGAAATTTTATTTGTTTATGGAGGAAATATTTTGTTGTGCTTATTATGTATAAGGGCTAGTTGGTTTTTTTGCCTGTTTGTTTTTTGTTTTTCCTTGTTTGAGGAGGTCTTCTCGACCTCTGTTTTCCTCCTTTCTGGTTGTATCTTTTGCCCCTTTCAATATATTCACCTTATAAAAAAAATGGACATGATCTTACAGGAAGTTTGATATTGACTTGGTTTTAATGAGGGGCTAATTGGAGATAATGTGTTATTACGTGTTTGCCCCCCATTGGTGTGATGTGTGTTTTTGTATGTTATTCCATGCTTATTTATGTAACTTAGGCATGGACACATTTACCAGTGTAGACAAATATAATGTGTAAGACTAGCTAACCCATGGTTTTATGTATCGTCTGAGACATAATCCAGGGGACTGGCTCACCTAAGATAGTCTCCCTCTTCTTTCTTTTTTGAGTGTCTCAATCAAGTCATCATCGAGATGGAGATGACTCAAGTCATTCTCAACCCCGGACAAGTCAAACCTTGAGACCGAGTTTAAATACCACGAGCTAACCGCAACAAATTAATATGTATACACATCCATAGAGTTTACCACATATATTACGAGATAGGTCTCTAGAATAATCTAGGTCTTAGATGAAAATATGTAGAAGATTTCTCTCAATTAACATGTGATCGATTAATCTAAGTGACACTTTAGAAAAAAAACCTAAACTACCATACAAACTTAAAGACTACTAAACTAATATGAGACTAAGAGTAGGAGATTCTATACCATGAGAATTAGATATATGAACGAAGCAACTATATAAAATCTTCCACATCAAGCCACATGATCTTAGCCTTCTTAATCAAACTTTGGGCTTCAACAAATTTGCACATGTAGCTCTCTAAAGAAGCACCCTTTGAACATCTCTAGGGTTTTCTTTTTGGAATACATGAAGCCCTGTTTTTTAGTGTTGCGCACCTTGTGGATAGGTTATCCGTTGGGTTCTGATGCGCTTCGCTTGGAGGTTTATATGATTGTATGGAAGAATATTGATGATGGATGGACTCCTCAACTCTTGTTATTATTTAAACCCACAATTAAGAAGTAGAAGAAGAAGAAGATGGACTCCTCAACTCTATCACATGTACCTTGTTATTGATGTGGCAATTCATCTCAATGTGCTTAGTTCGATTATGTTTTACCAGGTTGTGAGCAATGCTGATAGCAACCATATTATCGCAAAAGAAGTGGGAGTAAAACTATAAAAGTAAAATTTCGGGAATAACCTTGGTTACATATGAAGACAAAGCCAAAACAATTAATAGGAGTTTTGTTATCGCAGTAAAGGCTCATCGGGCTTGGCATATCAAATCCAAGTTCCCATAGTAACAGCTGCACACCATGTGCTATTGCCCTAAATTCCTCCTCAACACTAAATCTTGCAACTAGAGTCTGCTATTTGCTCCTCAAGGTTACACGGTTTTCACCCATGAAAGTGCAATGACCAGAGGTAGACCGATGATCAGATGTTGAACCTACCCAATCAACATCTGTATATGTTTATTCTCAAGTGTCCATGCCTAGAGAATAATAAACTTCTTCTTGAAGCCAACTTTAGGCAACGAAGGATCCTGAAGGTAGCATCAAGATGAGTGGTCCTTGGGGCATACATGTTCTGACTAACCATACCAACGGCATATGCAATGTCTGGACAGGTGAGATACAAATATATCAAACTTCCCCACTAGCCTCTGGCATTGTATTGCATCACCATGGTAAGAAATTGATTTATTGAATAATTTGAGGTTATGTCTACACTAAACCTAAGAGGGCTTATATAGAGAATTACAATGATGGGAAGTAAAAAAGAGTAATTGGAACAATTAGAAAGAGACTAAACCTAACCGATCCAGCCTAATCTAGTAACACCTCCCTTAATGGGTCCTAACCAATCTAACCTAATCTAGAATGATCAAACACTTTCCCAATGGGTGCATGACACTTTCTTAATCTGAACTGCTTTCCAGAACACTTCCCTAATTTAGAACTCTTTCCCAATGGGTGTCGAAAACTTTCCCAATGGGTGTAGATACTTTCCTTATAAACCTTGACTTCCTTCTTTGGTTGGAGACTCGTTTCAACAGGTGTGTTGATTGGATGACAATTGCTCATCTTGAACTTCTCAAGTATCGTCTTTTGATACTTCTTTAGATGATAAAAATTCCACTATATGCCTACTTCACCTTACTCAGGAAATCTATTGTACGTGGGTACGACAAAGAGATGGCCTGGGTACTAGTGTCCAGGTAAACATCAAAAACATTTGACACAAGTTACTAAATTTGACTTTACCCTAAACTTTGTTCAATTAAAATTCAGATTAGAGGAAGTTCATATCAACATGGAGAAGTTTTGTAAAAATTTGCCAATTTAGATATCTAATGTATTTACAGGTTTATAATACTAATGTAGCTTAAGTATATGAAAGAAACATGAAGTTACCGAGAAAAATGGTTTTAACCAAAGAACTTCAAAATTTACAACCCAAGGAGCATTTGATCTTGACGTCAACTCCTATTTGACTTGAAATTCTTATTTGAATGGCTGTTTTTCACCTATGAACCTCCCAAAAGCAAGGAAATGTGAAAAAAAAAATGGGTATAGAAGTGTTTTTAAACACTTATTTGTATTGAAGTTTTAGTCTTGAACAGTAAAATTTGCTAATTATTACAGCTGAACTTCAGTTCAATAGGTCATAAATGGACAAAATTCAAAATAATCTGCTACAAATTCAGCTATCATGTATTCCATGTATGACATCAACCAGAAGTTTCTCATTTCAATTCCTTGACAGTCGAATTTTGGGATCTTCGAGCACACTAGGATTACTTGATCACGTCATCCACATAATGGCAAACATTTAAAATATCACTTTTTTTTTCTTTTCTGTATCATGAGCATATTGGTGCTTCTGGTTAACACCCAACTCCCAAGTGTTGTTTCTCTCTAGTGCTTGTATTTCTTCATTACTTCACTTTCTTCCACTTTTGATATTATTCATTTTTTTTTAATATATTGCATCACAATTTGCAAGGAGGCAGAAAGCATAAAGTTTTCTTTATTCGTTTGTTCATATAGCTCATGGGGACTTCTCATTATGTTTGGGTATCCTAAGAAACAAGCCCATGGAATCCCCACTCATGTACACATTCTCATGCACGAACTCAAATTAATATGACACTTCCAGGAAAACCAAAAGCATAAATCCTGTGATAACTCCCCACTGATTATCTATCTAGAAAAATCAAAACATTCACATTAGGGTCATTGAATCCCAGGTTCCCTCTCTCCACAACTTTTTTCTTTATCAATCTCAAACGTATTACATAAAATGACTATAGCACTTTTAAGGTAACGGTAATAATAAGAAAGGCACAAATGCGACATGTATCTTGCTATTAATGGTGGGGAAGATACTATGCATCTCAAAAAATGATTATTATGATCAGTGTATCTCAACAAGTATGGTGAATAGAGCAATAGCTAACAGTCAAGTCAAGCTGATTCTTCACCTATCTTTATAGGCTTTAGTATACTCTACTTTAAAAAGGTTCATGGTGAACTGTAGATGTTTTGCTTTCAGGTCTCCTGTCTTTTTGTAAGGTGGAGAGGTGGAGATGCACACCTTTCATTTCATTTCATTTCATTTTATTTTCTTATTTTTTTTCCAAACGAACTTATTTTTCAGTGGAGAAGAAATGGGTAGAATTAGAGAGGAAAATACAGTTATATTCTTAAAAGATCTTAGCAGATATGGAGATAAAGGTCCATTTTAGCATGTATGTTCTGTGTCATGTGCCACTGCAAAGATGATTAGACTTCATGTACTGAACAGATCTGTCTATATATCCAATTTTTCCTGTTTTAATGCATAAAAACCATTTGGTGTTCTTTGTAGGTTAAAGAAGCTTGAGTTGGCATCTGCTCAATCGGCTGAAGATGTGGTACGAGCTGTAGAGGAAGAGGTCAAGAGAAAACTTATGAGTTCAGTACAGTCTGCTTTGGAATCTAAAGCAGACCAAGCATCAAAGCCTCATGATGATAGAGTGAAAATCATTATTTCGATCCAGGACAAGGACGGACTCAAGCAATTTCGCGTGTACATGGTAGTACTTTCAATGCAATGCTTGAATTGCCTTTCTTTATCTTTTTCCAGAGTTCTCTGTATGCTATTTAACCTTATTACTGTTGATTCTCTTGATATTCTTTTTACTGGTAAATATGGAAACGCAAATCATGCTGGTTCATTTTGATTTTTTCTTTGTGTTTTCCAGAGAACTCGTATGGTGAATTAGAAAATGAACTGATATGATGTCACATTGAGTTATATCTCATAAACGCTAATAAAATAACTAAAAAGGGCAAATTGCCGACTATATTAATCTACTTACATTCTATGTCTAGAAACTTAAAAGAAAAGAAGCAAAATGAAAATCATATAAACTTTATCACAATCTCTTAGCTGCAAATGGATCAAAATAGTAATAATAATAATCTCTTAGCTGCAAATATCGGTATTTTAGCAAATTTGGTGTTATCATAACGCAAAATCTCTTTTCATAAGCAACGTCTTCGTATTAAATACCAGAACAAATTAAAATTGCATAGAAAAATTTATTTATGTCAAATCTTAAAAAGTAATCTCTCTCTAAAGTAATAAATGTCAATCATGCTAACTAACTAGTAGTACTAGCAAGTGCAAAGTCCATGAACAATGATCCAAATCTCAACAACAAAGCCTGTACTATGGTTATTTCATAAGTAGAGAACCCACAAATCCCAGATCAGTATCAATTACCAACAATCCTGTTAACTATACTCAAGATTTTTATGGCGTTCCCCAATGTATCGTGCCTGGAGGAACCTTTGAGAATTCAGGCATCATGCAAGGGATTCAGCTCTAGATTTTACGTGCAGATGCAGTTGAACTCCACAATTTCAGTACAACTCTCGCGATTCTTTCAAATGTCGAAGGGAAAATATTAAAACAAGGGAGATTCAAGAGAATATCTTTTAAATGTGAACTCAGGGGCATATATTTTACTTAGTGCTGTCAACACCATGCGATGCGCATTTCCATTTTGAACACCATGTTTGTTTCATATATTTCCCATCTCCTGAGACACCCAGGAGTGTGACAGAAGGAATTGCATAAAATGGTAACATCCTTTCCTATACTTAGAAATTACAAACACACACACACACACACACACACACATGAAATCATTTCTTTGGACATAGTGGTATGAGCTGGTTCAGCTCCAACATGTATGAGGGATAGATTTGTGTGACAATTATTTTGTGATGGAAGTTTTGGAATGATTCAGAGTTGACTTTATCTGCTAGTTTGTTAAACTATAACCTTTTTCTCTAGCGTGCTAAATTTCATTATACAAGCGCAAGAACATTTCTGTTCCTTTAGTGCATTGTTATTCAGCAGTTTATTTTAGTCTCTTTGGCGCATTTAAACTGTATAGCAATCGCAAAAGAAATATCTCTATAGCCATATAAGTACAAGCCAATTCTTTTTTTCTTCCTCTTTATGATAGGATGACAAGTTTGAGAGACTCTTCAAAATGTATGCTGAAAAAGTTAAGCGTGACCTAGGAAGCTTAGTTTTCTGTTTCGATGGTGATAAAGTTAGTCCCACTGCAACACCGGATGGCCTTGGTATGGAGGACAATGACATAATTGAAGTGCATAACAAGTCAAATTAATCCAGGTAAAAAAAATCTTGATATAATGTTAAATCTCTTATTAGCCCCCTTTCCTCTTCTCTTTCTGCTATTTTGAGGGTATGCCACATGTTTCTGATTGTTTCATCTTGTTTCCTTGTTCATTTTGTTGTGGGAAAATGAAAACTGTTTCTTTGAAGAATGTAATTTATTGGGAAAATTTGAACTAACGAGAAATATTATGTAAATATGAAATAGTACTAACTTTTTTGGGATTAAAAAAGAGCGGTGACATCGATGTCACAGATCGATCCTAGCTTGCCAGAATTACTCGCACCCACTTGTTTAGTGAATCAATCTTTAATATATTTTAATTTGGTCGGCATGCTATAATCTTACGGTAGTTTGGGGGGTCGAGTAAACCTTCGATGACACCTGCAGTCGGCGACGCCACTGACTGCAGCCAATATGAGCCATGGGGCACATTCTTAAAATCATGGGTTGATTTTAACGGTAGGAATTTGAGCATTATTTGAGTACAAAATCCAAAGGTTTTAAATCACTAATCAGGCTGATTTTTGGTTTGTAGGTCTACTTTGTGATTAGCCTAACATCCATATGGTCAGTGTCATCTTAAGAACGTGTCACGTGGCTCATATTATCACAATTTATTTTCTCACTTTGTGTGAGCGAGCCCTGGCATTTTTTACGGTACCCCTATTTTTTATTTTTTGAGCGAGCCCCCAAGTAGCCCTTTCCTCAGGCCGCCCCTCCCGTGACTTGAACCCATGACGTAGGGTTGGCTCTGATACCGAATGTTAAGACCCAAATCAATACACCAAAAGCACCTAGGTGATAGAGGTGCACTCATATTGGCTGACTTTGAAGACAACATACAAGAAAATAGTGGGAAGAGATTTTGTCAAAATTATTCTGTACACGCGTAGAAGTTTTCAGAGAGCACACAAAAAGATCATGAGTCTTAAGAAAATTTAACTTGGTTCATCCTTTTATTTTTTGTTGACCGGATTCCATTTCCTAGAAACTAAGATCACCTATTATTTTATAATAAAAAAAAAATCCAATTCGGTTTAGATAAATTAAGTCTATCTTGCCCATTTGCATCCGCATCATATTTTAAAGATCCGAACCCACAAAATTCGGGTGTGAATTGGATCAACTCTTGGGGTCTGACCCACTCCATTTGGTGATGTAGTCGGATGATGGTTTAAAAAATGGCCGTTATAATGGATTCAGACCTCTCCCATTTTGTTATGAACCGGTAAAATGCTTTAAAAATAACGGCCGTTATTTTTCCGTTGTAAAGAAAATAACAACTGTTATTTCTGGAAAATTTGTGAAAAGGCAGTTATTTCCGTTTTTGAAAATTTGAATTTAAGTGTCATTTTTATGTTATTTTCCATTTTTGCCCCTGAGCGTTACAATTCCTTATAACAGAAAAAATGGAAACGCCTCCAGTCCGTTATAACGGCCCCTTTTTAAACGTTGGTCTGGAATCTAAATCATAGGGAGAATATCCTCCACTGGATGACGGCATGATTTCACCTAATCATAAGGCATTCTGTCAAATCAATTGGTCATCTTCATTGGCGGCAAAAAAACACCAGACTGATGATCCTAGGCCAAGTCCTAAGTCCTAACCATCTGTTCTGTGACACAAGTTTTACTCTGATGAATATGGGTCGGGCGCCGTTGACAGATCTAAAATGACAGGGACACAATATAAGCCACGTGGCACACTGTTACAGGACTCTGACCGTATGGATGTTTGTCCTATCCCATAGTGGACCTACAAACCAAAAATCAGCCTGATTAGTGATTTATAGGCTTTGGATTGGATTTATTTTCATGGGCTGATCTCAACTGTGGGAATTTGAGCAGTATTTAAGGTACAAAGATGCAACACTTATAAATCACTAATCAGGCTGATTTTTGGTTTGTAGGTCCACCATGGGATACGACAAACATCCGTACGGTCAGAGTCCTGTAACAGTGTGCCACCTGGCTTATATTGTCTCCCTGTCATTTTACCTGTCATCTTAGATCTGTCAACGGATCCCGACCCGATGAATATAATTTTCAATGGAGCAATGCCCATAATTTAATATTAAATACCTTAAAGTTGCGATTCATCTGTGACCGGCTTCATCTGCTGGAGTAAAACTTCTGTCACAATCGGATTGCAAATCATACACAAACACAGCCAATGAGTTCTCGGCACGTACACCTGATGTTCATCGGACCAGCAGGTGGCAGTAGTGTTCCTGTCTGTGACAGTCTGGATTGATGGGCATGTAAACCAATTGTAGGTAGAGGTTGTTTGCACAAACATTTAGCAGGTGTTTGGTTGCAGGCTTTCAGAGAGTTCTACCAAGATCCATTTAATTTGGAATACTGTTGTAACGATTTGATACTGTGAGTGCAATAATATGTGAATTACATATCCGTATTCCACGGTGCACTGATTGCCGTCTTGTGCTTTATGAGGTAACTCCCAAAAACTTAGCTTTCCCATGCATGACTTGTATGGGGATAGTCTCTTGCCAAACAAGTTGAAACTCATTACCAAACACCACCTTAGTTCGAATACAATCCCATTGGAAAGTTTTCAATTGCTCCAATGTCAAATACGGCTCTTGGGAATCGTGTGCTCGGCCGTGGGTTTCACGAATCCAACGGTGGTTGAGCGGTGGCAAAAAGTGAATGCTAGCTCAACGCTATCAACCACCATTGGATTCTCGGAATCCACGGCCGAAAACACGAAATCCGAGAGGAGTAAGAAGTAAGTACTTGTAACTTAATCCATATGGGCAAATAATAGAAGTTGATGAGTTGATCTTAATCAACGGTCAAAAAGAAAGAAAGAAAGGAAAAAAAGTGATTATGTTGAAAATGTGATTCTTGGGTCAGTCAGCAAACAACTCATGAATTGGAGATATATTAAGAGGGGTGGGGGGTTAGTTATTAGTTGTGATAAAGAAGCAAGTATAGAAAAAATGATAGCCATCTAAATAGCATATTAATCTAAGTCATGATAGGAAAACAAGACCGCTACCTTCCTCCAATCTTCCAAGCCACGCAAACATAATCAATCACCACCCCCCTTCCTAACCACAACCACAACCCCGGCCCCCAACCTTGCGTGCTACCCTTCCCTCAACTCACCATGGGCGCCTGACTGATTCGAAAACATGACACGACATGCATCATGCGCCTGTTAATGCACTTGTGAAAACATCAAAATTTCGCAAATATATTGACTAGGTACTCCTCAATTTTCAAAACATAGGGGTTATTATTATATACTTTCAATTTTGAGAGGGTACTGTTGCAAATTAAAATGGCTCAGGCTCCAGCGACCGGCTCCCATTACAGGACATAATATGAGCCACGTGGCACACTATTAGAGGACTCTGACCCTATGGATGTTTGGCAAATCCCTAGGTGGACCTACAAACCAAAAATCAGCCTGATTAGTGATTTATAGGCGTTGGATTGGACTTATTTTCAAGGATTGATCTCAACTGTGGGAATTTGAACAGTATTTGAGGTACAAAGATCCAAAGGTTTGAAATCACTAATCAATCTGATTTTTGATTTGGAGGTCCACCTAGGGCTTGGCCGGTCCCTGGAGCCCGACCCAATTAAAATACCCAAAAAGAAAATATATCAAAGAATAATGTTTATTCACTAGTGATTGTGACCATGGTTTGAAAAATGGCTGTTTCCAATGTTACGTTATGTGCTGTTTTAACGGCCGTTATTTTCTGAGAAAAAATTGTTAAAAAATGTCTGTTATTTCCTTATTTTTCATTCTTTTTTTTTTCCCATTACAAATATTTTGAAAATTTGAATTTTGGCGTCGTAATTTTCTGTTTTTCTGTTATATTCCATTTTTTGCCCCTGTGGGTTACAATCCATTATAACGGTAATGCCTCCAGTCAGTTCTACCGTTATAACGGCCACTTTTAAACCTCGATTACCACTGCACTAGGTTTTTCCTTTGCTTCACTGTTTATGGGGTACCCCGATCTGGACCGTTCAACATAAAAGGCATGTTTAGATAACATATCAGAATTGTTGGTTGACAAAACAACATTTTACTTTAGAATGACAAAACTACCCCTTCAATGAGTCCAGATAACAGGCCAATTCGGCCTGATAAAATGATAGATGAGGGTAATCCGGTCATTTGCAGTAAGGAAAGTATTACTCTACTCGCAAGATCTCATCCATGTTGAAGGTGCTAGCTTGCTGAGTTGGTAAAGTATGTAGTTGATTATACCATAGACCTGGGTTCAAAACTCGCCTTCACCGAGGTACTGATCTCCTTAAAAACAGGTTTACCTATAAAAAAAAAAAACAAAAATCTCATCTATGCACGAGGGTGTATTCGTAGATATATTGGGACATAGGGTTATTGTGGTACTTTGATCCAGATAGGTACGGGTTTGGCTGACGAGAATCAGAATATCAGTAATTCGATCCTCGGACGTGAGCTCTGTTACGTATTCTGAGATTCCTCAGCTTCCCTCCTTGTAAGGCACATGTGATATTCAGTGTAAAATTACAAAAAAGACCAACACATAGACTCTTGAAATGACATATTGCCCTTTCGTAATTCTACATGAAGCAACGGAATTACTAAAGTATCCTCAACACTTCAACCTTTAGCACATCTAAAAGGGACACAATTGTAATTTCAACATAATTTCCAACTACCTGATGACTGGAATGGCCCCCTGAAATATCAAATCGAGGGTATTGAAGTAATTTAAAACGTTTCTCCCATTTATCACGTGAGCTGACCGAGCCGAGCCGGAAGCCGGACCAAGAGCGGATGTTAGAATTTGTTATGCCACGTCGGGGCCTTAGGTTGTCGGTTGTGTCCGAAGTCCGAACTGCAAAGCAAAGCCGCGCGTGGGCGCGCCATTCCGTTAATATTTTTGAACGGTTTGAGTTCCGGTCCGGTCCCCTTCTAGCGAGCATTTTTCCTCTCTATATAAAGCTGCTAGGGCTTTCATTTCTGTTTCTCTGTCTCTTCCTCCTCGGTTTAGGTGAGTTTCTTTTAATCTCTTCTAGTTTCGATTTCTTGATCTTTCATTTCCGTTCTTGAGGAATTTTGCTGTTTCAGTAGTGATTTTTTAGAATTTTTTCACAGTAGTTCATTAAGGATTTGTTGTCGTTTACATTTAGAGCTGCTGATAAGTGTTTCCAGGAGAGATCTATTGCAGTTCAGCTGATTTGATCTCTTCATGTTTCTGATTGTGTTTTGCAAGTTTTTCTTTTATTTTCTCGGTATTGTTTCTCGATTACAATGTTTTTTTTTTTTCTTTTTTTTGCTTTGCTCTGTTTTGTCGGTTGATTTCCTTGAATTTCATTGCTTCTTTAATGTTTCAGATCATTTCTAACATTGATCTTTAAGCCTCTCCAAGACGATAATGATTCTGAGCTTTGTGAAACTCTTGTGAATTTCTTCCACATTCAGCATTTCTTTGGATTGTCTCTTGTTTTCTCTCTGTTTTTTAGGAAAAAAAACCACAAAACACAGAACAATTTAAAAAGTAATAAAATAGGAAGGTACTGTTACGATTTAAAGGTAACATTGATCTCTGTTTCCTATTCAGCCACATTCCTGAAGAAATGCAGAGAGACAGTTGTTCCTCCAATGGAGGAATCAATGCGGTCATTTCATCACCACTCAAATTTCAGAATGAACGGTATTCATCTCCAGCTAGAAATCCAGCCAACGGCATCGGATTCACCTCCCTCTACTCCTCCATCTTCTCTCCAAAAACATCTCTCCCAAACTCCGTCTCTCCTTCCTCCTGCGACGAAGAAAACAACGCGGCCTGCACAGGGAACCGACTCTACCTTGCTCGCCTCACTTTGGAATACCAGCAGCTTGTTAATCGGTACGGTTTGTGCCTCGGTCATCTACAAGAAGCTGCCAAAGAAGCTGAAGCTCTTCGCGAAGAGAACGACAGCCTTCGTTTGGCGAACAACGATCTCACCAACCGTTTGAGCCTCTTGGCACAGACTGCTCTCCAGAACCGCCTTCTCTCCTCTGGTTATCCGTCTCTATCGGTCATTAATGATTTCCGTAGTCTCTGCGTTGCAGATAACGGTCGTAACAGCCGTTTTTCGGGTGAAGTTTCAGAGACGAGTCCAACGAGTGTTATCACGAACAATCGGTTTGAGAAGAGTGTGGAGCGGGTTTCATTACCGAAGAGCATCTCGATTCGTTCCAGTGGATACTTGGGGGCGAATCAAGCTAGTGGGAGCAGTGCAGGTTCAAACATCACCAATCGACTTCGCGTCGCCAGTTCTGCAGTCATGAACAAAACGGTAAAAGCTTTCTCAACTCTTCTCCGACCGGTAGGATTAATCTTTGATCCCGGCTTTCCAAAATGCCACGTGGCAACTTCGAACCGACTCATGAATTTTTGACCCTGACCAAAAATTGACCTGATTGTTGATTTATAGCCATTGGAATGAGCGTTTTTTTGTTTGGTATTCAGATAGAATCACCGCCAAAGGTCAGCTAGCTAATTAGCTAAACATCCATTGGTTAGTGGGAAGAAGAGTGCCACTTGGCTCTAAATGTAGATTAAAATTCTCCTACCAATGGATGAAAAATGCTCTGGCTGATTTTCGGTGTGGGGTTCACCATGGCTGAGCCAACAGTCATGAGGTTAGTGGGCCGCAAAGCTGTGCCACGTTTTTTTTTTGAGGCCCATAGAAGCGCAAAAACTTTTATGTTCAAATTGCTCGATGTTTGGTGCGGAGATCCACCACCATCCAAGGATCGGTGGGCCCGAAAGTATAACACGTGGCCCGAAAGAAAACATGGAGCAATTTGAAGTTTGAACATCAGAAAATGTTTCCCATAAAACGATGGACATCTAGATCCACGTGTCCTGATAATTAGTTGTATTTCATTGGCTGACTTTTATAATTTGTATTTTATGACAGCAACATATGTACGTGGGTGGAGGTGGAGAGAAGAAAGAGGAAGAAGCACTGGAATTGGAGGTGTACAATCAAGGGATGTTGAAGACGGAACTATGCAACAAGTGGCAGGAGAGTGGAAGCTGTCCTTATGGGGAGCAGTGTCAGTTTGCACACGGCATCTCCGAGCTTCGCCCCGTGATCCGCCATCCGCGCTACAAGACCGAGGTCTGCCGGATGGTTCTCTCAGGGGATACCTGCCCCTATGGCCATCGTTGCCACTTCCGTCATGCTCTCACTGAGCAGGAGAGGCTCATGAGCCACGTGTAGATGAACAACGGGGGAAGATCATTACATGATGATTTGAATAGAGGTGATTAGAGAGACCGGGAGAGGGAGGTAGGGAAGTTGGTAAGGTGCGAGATGTATAATAATAATAGTCCAAATACTAATAAATAATAAATAATAATAATAATAATAAATATCAGAATATGGTAAGGTAGGACTGGGTTTGAGAAAGAGAGGGAGATTCCCTTCTAATTTCATTTCTAGAACTTTTTGGGTTTGTGTTTCTGTTGTTCTTTTGGGTTATTCTTTGTGACAAGGGAAGGGGGTAGGCAGGTAGTTGAGGGGTGCGGGGGGTTTACTGTAACACCCTGGCTGCTGCTTCTGGTTGCTGCAATCATATATTTGGATCACCAACCAACTGAACCAACCGATATTTTTGTAATCATGATATTTGATATCGGCACAGTAAAGCAATATTCGACTCGATCCATCATGCTCAATCCCGTCTCTCTCTTTCTCTCTCCTATTATTATGAAAATAATTTTGATATAGAAATTCCTCCAAATGCCACGTGTCACTTGGGCCCATTGACGACCACGAACGTTTGGCTGGTATAACAACACCTAAAATCCGAAAAACTTCAGATACAGAGGACCATCGTGGCACTAACCGCATGGATGTTTAGTCCACCCCATGTCGATACACATACCAATAATCAACCTGATTGTTTATCTCTAGACATAGATTTTAGTACTTTTTTAGGTTTGATTCTAGTGGTTGGATTCAAGTATATTTTTTGGATACTAAATCCAATTGTAGAAATCACCAATCAATCACAACATCCATGTGGTCAGTAGGCCCAAGAAAATGAGCTATATAAGGCCACGAGAGTCCTTTGTATTTTCTGCATTGGGAGTCCTCTGCATCTAAAATTTTCCCCAAAAATCAGTGGGATTGGCTATTTTAAGCCGTAGGATTTGAGTACTTTTTCATCATGGCCAAACCCATTCATAGACCAGTTTATGAAGCCCAAGATAAAAGAAAGTACTCAAATCCAATGGGTAGAACTAGGTTATTTTTTTGGGCCCCAAACCTTCATAGTCAGGCTTAGGTTGCATTTATAAGCCTGTTGGGTTGGGCCTGGGATTGATGTAAAGGTTAGCCAAACAATTGGGCAGGGCTCAGGCTTAAATTTTAATAAAAATTAGCTTAGGTCCGACCCATATCTAATGTGTAGACTGTTAAATCTACTACTGGGCTTGGCTTGTGCGTAGGATGTGTATTGTGGGCCAGCCAAGCTAGCCCTAAATTAATGGGGCTAGGGAATTTTTTTTTTTGATGTTTCCCCTTTCAAGAAACCACCACCCATGTATTTAAGGAGGGGCAAACATGATATGGGTGGAATATTCTCTGGGATCCATGGCCCAATCCGTTTCCCGATGTATTTAAGGAGGGGCAAACGGGTGGAATATTATCTGGGATCCGCAATTGTATAAAAGCCAAACATCAAAAACTGGATCATCTCGCCCGATATCAGAGTTTGCCAAAGAAGTCTTACCTTGTCTCAGGCTAGATGAACCGATCCCGTTTTGGATCCGGCCTCCAATCCTGAGATATCGAACCATGCTGACCACTAACCACTGATCACTTTTGCCTAATAAAAAAATTAATTTGGTTCTTTTTTGGTCGTCGATTTCTAAGTTAACTGATCAATGAATGGAGACTTAAAAAAGCACTTTTTCTCCTAAGAGTATCATTCATGCTTCTTGTATCAATGGTAGAGTGGGTCAACTGCTTGGCATCCTTCGGAGAGGGAGCAGGGAACAGGTTTCCTTGTAAATTCTAGATATGAAGTCAAGTCAAAATATAAAATAAAAGGACTCAGTAGGAGACCCATACTGGGTCGATCGCCTGAAAAAAAAAAGAGAGAGACCCATACTGGGTCGGGCTCATGGGACCCCTTTTTTGTGAACCCTTTCCGTGTGCTTGGCCGTGGATTCTGAGAATCCAACGTCGGTTGAGCAAAAGGGGCCCGAGAAGCCTGAGTCTTGCAAGTGATCATCTAAATATTTTCCTAGAAAGAACATCAGTCCAATTGGTCTTAATCACTGATCATATTTTTCTTTTGGACAACGAAAAATGGATTGATTTTTTTTTCGTGGATACAAGTGGTGATCAACTAATTTAATGGTCTAGATTAATAGTTTAGGTGGAATCAACAGTGCCACCTGCAACCACCAACCTTTGTTGTGCCATCAGCCCCATCTTTTTAATTAAATCGCCATCGTCATTATCACTAACAATTTTATTATTTTTCATTTAAAAACAAAACTAAGGAAATAAAGTAATAAAATTTGAATAAGTCTAGATAGGTTAGGTAAGACTCATTTTTAAAATAATGTTTTTTTTTTTCCTATTTCTTAGTGTAGTAATGTTTTCAAGTTTGCAAATGAAGCTTTGGTAGGTGATGACCAGGGCCGTCTCTACAAGGCCCCAGCCCAGGCCCCACTACATTTTTTTTGGGCCCACTCACCACGTGGATGTTTGGCCCACCTTGTTGGATATACAAACTGATTGGTTTTATGTAGCCATGCATAGATTTTAGTACTTTTTAGGATTGACTCTAGCTGTTGGAGTGGGCTGAACATCCATGCAGTCATTGGGCCCCAGAATGATCTATGTAGGGCCACGAGCGTCAGCTGCATAAACAGCAATGGAAGTCCTCTGCATATAATAATTTTTCTATTATTATAGAGAGTTAATTTTCTAATTAATATCATATATATTAATATATTAAACATAAAAATAAGGCTTTATCGAGACGGGCGTGGTGATGACATTCAACATTTGACTTTTGCTGGTTTGCCTGACTTGTTTAAATGAGATGAGGCAAGAGCTGAAGTTATGAGTGCAAATTGGCTGGAGAGGGAAGAGATGGGTGTCTCTTCCTTCATCCGTTTCCTGGTTGTGGTGGTCTTCATCACTTCTGTTTACACCATGCAGTTGGGAATGGTTAATGGAGGTATTTATGATGTAACGACCTTGTTAAAGTAGAAATGATAATTGGACGATCAAGATAATCCCTTCCCTGATTGATCACCTGTTTATTAACAGGTGATCAATCATGGGCAGTTGTCCAAACAAGATGATTAACATGCAGGACTACATCGATCTTCTAGTCGATGCGATTATCAGATCATCCAGTTTATATGGTGTGGGATGTTGAGTCATGTGGGACCATATGCCTGACTTCCTGTCAGCTGTGGAGGACCCCGACTGGATGTACCCGCCGAGAATCCAACGGTGGTAATTAATAGTGCAAAACCATTGTTGGATTCTCAGAATCCACGCCGGAAAAGGGGAGTGCGCGGATCCCGACCCTTTTTTTTATTTTTTTGAATAAAATGTAATTTAGGAAAATTTGTTTTTAGATGCATGGTAAGATTGATTTGAGTTTGTTTGTTTTGCAGATGGAAAGGGGAGGAAGCTGCTGGGGGATAGAGGAAACATGGTTAGTCCTCCTCCTCCTCCTATTCCAAACAAATCGCAGCATATGATTCCACCTGAGCGCCCAGGACCTGAGTCGCCACCCTCTCTTTAGTTTACTTTCTCTACGCGTCTTAGTGTTCTCTATGCCTACTTTTGCAACTCGTCTCGTCCAACAAGTCTTCTTTGTTGTTACATGAAAAAGTTTATTCTGCGTGGTTCATGCATCAAATTTGATACCTGCCAATGAAATTTTGCCACTTAGCCCTTTGGAATTGGAACCTACAAAAAGGGTTATGAAGGGAATAAATGGGATTTTTTATTTTTATTTTTATTTTTTTATATATGAAGCGATAAGTTGGAACCCACTAAAAATCGGATTGATTGATGATTTCTAGCCATTTGATGTAGTACCCAAAACAATGCTTGAATACGATGGCTAGAATCACTTCTTAAAAGTGCTACAATCTAATGGCCAGTGATGATCAACAAGAATATGATTTTTGCTGTGTATATTCACCAAGTGGTGGGTTAAAGTTAAACATCCATGCGGTCGGTGGGCCCAAACAAAATTGCTAGATGGTGTTTTTAGAGGACACTCATTGTATCATCCGGATTTTGCCGCAAAAGTAGGACTCACACTGATAGGATCGTTCGTTTTATAAAGGGTCGTGATGTAACAAGGTATACCTGAGATCTTTTCAAATGCAGAAGCGGCATTTTTGGTAGTTACCGCTGCCATCTGGGCCCTCCGACCGCATGGATGTTTAGCCCACCTCTTAGTAGACATTCATACCAAAAATCAGCTTGTTTGATGATTTTTAGCCATTGATTTTAGTACTAAAAAAATGGTTGCATTCAAGGGCTATAAGAATGCCTTAAAAAGTGCTAAAAAGAGCTAAAATCTAATGGTAATAGATTACCAATCAGGGTTATTTTTGGTGTACACTATCCATCAAGTGGTGGGATAAACATCCATGCGGTCAACCCTTACATAAAATAAAATTTAGATGGTTGGGTTAATTTAACTGGGAAATTGTCTCCCCACTTATACCCCTCTTATAGGTTTCACAAAGGATGGCCGAGATCTTATACCCCAAATGGACTATTGATCTCAACCACTCACATCCGATTTTAAAAAATGCTTTGTAGGGGAGTGCCAAGGGCACGGGCCACCCACTATACATATCTATATAACAAAGCAAAGAAGTCGCTTAGCCCCCTTCTTATCGGCTTCACAAAGGATGGATGGTGGATCTAAGCCACTCACACCCGATTTTGGAAAACGCTTTGTGGGACAGTGTCGCGGGACCTACTAGTTATATATATTTGAAGGAAGCTCAAGCCAAAAAGTGAATATTTGCAGTTATTTTTGGCTTCAAACATTAGCAGCTCAAATCGTAAAAAATATGGATAAATATTTACTTAAGTAAATAATGGTGGGTGCAAGTGTGCAACCAAGCACTTAGAAATGCAAAAAAACATGTTGCAAATGTTTGTAAATAAATATTTGCAGCGATACCAAGCAGGGCCTAAATGTCATAAAACATTTTCTGTATCAACCCTTATTGACATAGAAATCCTTCCACCGTAGAACTTTTTGTTGATCACATACAGAGCCTTATTTTATCTTATTTTATTAAGAAGGAAATTCCTAAGTTGACAAAGAGATGAATACCTTATTTTTGTTGACCTCATCTGGCGATCGATGTGTTAACTGGGGAAAATTTTTAGATGCTGAGGACTCACGTAGCCCTACGTAGCACAAGTTTTTAGGCCCACTAACCGCATGGATGTTTAGCCAACCTGTTTGTGGAAATACATACCAAAAATCAACCCCTGTAGCCGTAGATTTTAGCGTAAGATGACGTGACAATCTCCTTAGGGACGGTTGACATGTTCAAGTGGGCACGTAGGAGCCTTACATGGTAACCGTCTTGCGAAGGGAAGGTGATGCAACTGAAGTTGTAGATTCTATTGGTTTTCAAGGATTTACATGTGGCTATGGGTGTAATCGGGCCGACCTGGGCCCAAAATTTGGGCGTTTCTTCTTCCTCAGGCTTGGATGGGCCTAAGAACAAAGCCCGACCTATGACAGTGCTTCAGGCTGGGCTTGGAAAGATGCCCAAGACTCATATTGAAAGGGGGAGGGGGTTGGGGGTCGGGTTTTGGCTGGGCTTCGGGTAGGGGCCTTAGACTCATAATGAAACGGGAGAGGGGCCCAAGAGGGGGCGGGGATCAGGCTTCGGGCTTCCAGCATTGGGCCTCAGGTTAAATTTACACCCCTACATGTGGTACATGTGTGAGACGTCCCCATATTTTTCTATATGGACGACAAAAATATATTTTTTGATAAGCGTCATCTGACCACTCAGTGGTCTCTTTTTATTGATAAGCACTGACTAAATAATTTGGTTGATGGATTGGTAGCTGTGTACACACTATAAGGGAGCAACTTTTTGATCCATTGATCGAGCAACCTATAGTTAAGTGCCACCCGTCCAAGGTAGCAGTTAACTATAGGCTGCAGGATCACTGGATCAAATAGTGCCAGATCAAAAAATTTCTCCACCATATACTTTTTAAAACCCCTATATCTGATTCATAATCTCAACTCACATTGACCATGCGACCGCCCACACACTAAGGTTTGAAAATTTTACATTGGTGTCGGGCTTACATTCCACGTGCCAAAATTTCATGGTGGCACATCAAATTCGATTTGATGACCGAAATAATGAATTCCTCTTGCGTCGTTCCAAGTTTTAGTTAGGGGTAATAATGGGTGGGTCTGGCCCAATGGGATTTTAGGCCGTCCCTAGGGTTGGGCTTCAATCTCACAGACGGAGGTTTCCTCCTTGCCTTGGAGTAGAAATCCCCTCTCTTGGCTCTGCCCGGCCCGGGGCCTGGTTTGCTCCGTGGCTTCTGTCGACACGGCTCCCTGACTACAAAAAAAACAATAATTTGGTTGATGGTTTGGGTGCATTTTGCATTGTAGTGCAGATATAGTGACTTGCGTTGTAATCACTTACAATGTAAGTCACTTACAACTGTTTGGTTCGCGCCCTGTAAATAGATGAAAATGAAGTTTGGCTGATTGGTTGGTAGTGCATTGCAAAAGAATGCAATGGATTATTTTTTTCTTGATTTTATAAAAATGCACATTAAAATTATTATTGTTATCATGTTATTTTTATTATTATTATTATTATTTTTTGCAGGGGAAAGCTTGGGTTAGGCGGCCCCGACCAACTATATCAAAAAAAAAAAAAAAAAAAAATACAAATAAAAAGATAATAATAAAATAATAATCATAGTTATTATTATTATTAATGACTTTGGGACGAAAAAATGTTGAGCTAATACATGCACCCACTTGCATCAGTTTTTGGGTTACACTTGCTTGCATCTATTTTGTTAAGGAGTTTGCAAGGGCTTGGAACCCACTTGCACGGCATTCATTTGCACACCCCCAACCGATCACTTGCAATCCCAAAATTGTGGCAAGTGAGTGCATTGCAGTCAATTTGCTGTGAACCAAGCAGGGCCTTAATGTATGTGACAAATGCTAAAGTGTTCACCTTCTGAGCTCTATAAAAACAGAGGCGCTCTCTCCCATGTCAAACACACAGTGAGAGCGTTCTCTAATATACAAAACATACATTTTTCTTATGTATTTTGCATATTTCTTAGACATTTTCAAGAGCGTCCTACCATATATTAGAGTTTGTCCGGATTGAGTGGTTTGGAGCAAGGTTTAAAGGGGACTGTTATAACGGTATAACGGACTGGGGGTGTTACCATTTTTCCCGTTATAATGAAAAAAAACGCTCGGGGGCAAAAACAGAAAAAAATGGGAAAATAAAGGAAAAAATGGCAAAATTTGAATTTCAAAATTTCAAAAATAAAAAATAAAGGAAAAAAATAGAGTATAACGGAAAAATAACGAAAAATAATGGAAAAAAATGAAAATTATGGCCCGTTTTTTTCACAAAATTTTCCAGAAAATAACGGTCGTTATTTTTGTTATAACGGAAAAATAACGGCTGTTATTTTCTGGTCGTTTTAACGGTCCATAACGTAACGGGGTAGGTCCGAATCCGTTGTAATGGCCATTTTTCAAACCTTGGTTTGGAGTGCTACTTAATTGATCAGTTGTTGAACCCTAGAAATAGATGTTCACATGACCTGAAAGCATCACAGTCAAACTGCAATGGATGAATCTGCTATAGGACAGTGCGTACAATTAACGTGTGCCCCATCTTGTCAAAAACAGATAAGTTCATCTTTTTAATCATTTATACAGGTTCTTTATCTTCCGTACACCACTCTGGTTACATTTGGATCACCGAAATTCATTCCAACCAATCCCCTGAACATCATGTTTGTTCTCTTTGGACAACCAAAAATGACAAGACTAGGGTTCAAAATATCAATTGTCTTGATTTTTTATATTTTAATTTTGATTCTTTATTTATTTTAAGTAGATTATTCCAAGTTATGACCAACTGACTTTTTTTCCCCAAGCCATGTGAACCACTGAAAGGGTCGGGATCCGCGGACCTAAATTTTTAGACAAATTTTCACCGAAAATCTCATCCGTGGATCCCGGGAATCCAAAAGTGTTTGACAATGCTGAGCTGCATCCATTTTTGTCAAAGCAAAACCCCCGTTGGATTCTCGGAATCAGTTAGAGATTGTCTGAAGAATATTCATGTGGCAACACAGGCCACTGACCATGAATGGTTGGCCCACCCCTAGGTGGACCTATACACCAAAAATTATCCTGATTGGTGTGTAGGTCCACGAGTAAAACTTGTGTCACAAGATGTTGTGACTGAACACGGTCACAGCACTCAATATGAGCCACGTGGTATACTATTAGAGGACGATGACTGTATGGATGTTTGGGCAGTCCCTCGATGGACCTGTACACAAAAAATCAGCTTGATTAGTGATTTCTAACTGATTCTATTGAAGTTTATTTTCAAGGGTTGATTTTACGGTAGGAATTTGAGCATTATTGAGCGTTTTTTGGGTGCAAAAATCCAAAGGTTTTAAATCACTAATCAGGCTGATTTTTGGTTTGTAGGTCCACCGAGGGACTGGTCAAACATCCATACGGTCAAAGACCTCTGATCGTATGCCACGTGTCTCGTATTGAGTGCTGTGACCGTGTTCCGTCACAACATCTTGTGACACAAGTTTTACTCGTAGGTCCACCACGGTGAGGGCTGACATTTAATGGTCAGTGGGCGCGCCCCAAATTTGCCACACGGCATTCCATTAGGCCTCCGAGTGAGAGGAGATTTTTCAGTAGCATAGAACTAGCTAGGCAACTAGCATATAGGTTTTGCCATGATACATCAAAGAAAAATGTGCAAAAGCAAGAGAAAATTTAAAGTGTACATCACTAAGGATGATGTGAAGCTTTTTTTTTTTTCCCATTCTTTTCCAAAACCAGAGACTGGTAGGCAGATCGAGTTGAGAATTTCCCATGAGGGTGGTTTTCGCAAAAATAACCTTACAGGAATTGGAGTGTGGTTAAGAGGAATGTCCATAATCCTTATAAGAAAAAATCGACTTGATCAGGGGTTCATTCCACTTGCATATATGTCGGAAGGATGAGCTCCTTCACACGTCTGATTCTACAATCTGGGGGCACACAAGCTCTTCCGTTAGAGATGGGATCCATTTGTCATGCCAAACATTAATCTCAGTACCAAAAAGGGTTTCCTCGGCGGTTCTAAACCATCGGCAAAGGGTACTATTGCTGAGTCATTTTACCCAACCTGAAAAACAATAAAAAAATTCAATTCAATTTGACAAATAAAATTTCAACTCAATTATTATATACGCTACAAAATTTCACTTTACATAATCATATATACAAAAGAACATTGAACATTAAAAAATGAAGTAAAATTCATATCAAGAGTTGGGAGTCTCAATATGTTGTATCAACTTCATCCATTACATCCAAAATGTACGTAAGTCCATGTATGCTTTAAGTCTTGAATTGCACGTAACTCCCTACTTGGACTCGTATCGATCTTGGTTTTATTTAAGTCACACTTAGAAACCTAGTATTTCCCTATTCAATGTCCATAAAGTACAAAGACAAATACAAGTTTCAATTTTAGCCTTTATATGCCTAAGGTTGGATAGCATAACTGGGGAAACAAATAGGCCCTTAGGGTTAATCTATATAAACAGATTTGTATATTACAATTATGTCCAAGTGGATTTCTGATGGTTTTCCCAAGTCCATAAATCTCCAGTCACCGCTGTGCATTAGTGATCGCCTCATAGCCAATCTCGGTATCATCTTTCAAATATAGTGTCCAAAAATCAAGATATCCCTACATGTCATGACATTGTTGTTGTAGCTAAGTTATCAAAAGTATTTTTAAGTGATACATCATTTTATAGAAGAAATGAAGTTCAAAAAAAAATAATTCTGATTGTCAAAATTACCCTATGATATTGAGATTACCCTAATACCCCCTAAATAAAAGTTCATGGTATTATATAGTGATTTCTTATTTTAATATCAATCATGATAAACTGCCCTTTTATAGGGAAATCCATGCTTTATCTGAACAAGTATCCCTTCTTATAAGTATTGATGAATTTGTGTTTCCAAGAAAAATTTGCACCAACATACCGTTCAACTGTAGATTTTTCATCACAATAACCTGAATGTCTTTTTCTGGATGCAAATATCAAGTTTCTATTATATTTCTCCATTTCGCGAAGGATTTTCAAGATGAATGCCATAATTTCCTTTTAATCAATGGTTAGTTCCCAATTAAAATTAGGTATGGCAGTTGAAATAAGAGCTTAGATTTCTTTTACTATGGGTACTTAGACATGACCTCAATTAATGGAGGTACATGGTAAGGTATGTTTATTTGTCTATCTTGGTAACTTTAACATGGACAGTTTTCAAAGTTGAAACAATTAGAACAACTGTAAGTGGCTTTGGATTAAGTTGTAATGTATTGGTTCCCTGCAGCTTCCATACTATTGAAGAAGTAGGTCGTCCATCATTTAAATTTCTAGAAGAGTGTATCGATCAAATCATCTCCAACCCTACCCTAAACTACTTTCCCTTCCTTAAAATACGGTGAAAAATTTAAAAAACCATCTTCAACCCTACCCTAAAGTTCACCCAATTTTTGGGTAACCCCAAATCCTACCCGACAATTAGGGTAGGATTTGGGGTGAGATTCTAAAATTTTGTTTCCCATCCTCATTTTCTATTAATTTCATCAAATGTCCTCCCCTCTTTTTATTAATGCAATATGTCCTCTAAGAGAATTTTTGTTTTGTTTTTCATGCTTAATTAGGAAAGGGTAGAGTTTAGGGTGGACTATTGGAGAGATTTTTAAGTTTTAATTGATTAAGGGAGAGATTTTCTACCCTACTTTAAGTGTTTAGTGTAGGGTATAGGGTTGCATATGTTCTTAGATAATACTGAAAAGTGAGAAAGATTAATCACCAAATCAATTTATTAGCATGGGTACTCTGAATTGTTGGATCCTAGGAGAAATTTCAATGAAAATTTCTGTTTTTTGTTTCCTAGGTTAGTCTTACTTGAGAATTGAATGATTTGAACACTTTCTTCATTTTTTTCTATGTAACCGTGTACATGAATTTTGCCTGAAAGTAGATGTAATCTCTTGACCGAGTTCGTACAAGTTGATTGTGAAATTTTCGGCCATTGTACTCAATGGTGATGTATGATGGTGCTCTCATGTTGGTTCTATGATCAAGTAGGTTTTAGCTTTGCGCAAAGAAAAAGTTAGAAGCTTGTCATCTTAAGGCCGTTAAAAATGTTAACATCAAAGTTGTTTCTTATTACTTCTTTCCAGTTGACATTGAGTTCTTCTTGGTGTTATTTGCTTCCAGGAGAGGAGTTTTGCCTCTTGGGGCTGTGAAGCCCTGTGAAAGTTTCATTTCGAACGAACTGTGTTAAATCGAAAAGAAATTTTAGTGCAAATTTACACATAAGATGAAGTATCGTTCAGTTTCGGACGAAACCAACCGAAACGAAACTTTCGACTGAAACTTTGAACCATCTTGCCTATATTAGAATGGTATGGTCATCTTAGCATCTTTATTAATGCTTCCACAAATCTTTGGACCCAAACAAATGCCAGTCACTTTCCTAAATTCTGCAGGAAACTACGTGAGGGTACCCGATTTCATCTTTCTCTATCATGGCATGGACGTGATCTTGTCAATGCATATCTCCTTCGTTATATGATCTTTTGCATTGTTTGCCGTTCACGACAAGGCTCTTCTTGTTGCCTATGTGGCCCTTTGGCCCTTGTCCAAGGTTTGGTTTTCAGGTGGGTCTTACTAGACATATTTATCTTGTCAAATTTAGATGTGGGGACCCACTGTTAACCTAAGTTGAATGTGTAATGCTTCAACTTTCAATCGTCTCTCTGGCAGTATTATTTCTTGCCATTTGCTAAAGATGACATTAATAACCACATCGAAGATGCGATCCTTAGAGTTGATAGATGAGGCATCAAGGTCATCAGCAGCCTTGCAGCATTACTGAAATCAAACTAGCAGTACTAGAGGAAGTTATTTACGGAAATCAAACTTTGTTTTTTGGTAACTTGACTTAGCTAATCACTAAAGACTTGTGGAAAGATTGGGGATATTGCCTCTGGAAATAGTTAGTCTTGGAGATATTATTGATTTAGGCCAGGCTTGTTCACAAGATAATGGGCCGGATCCGGACTGAGGGCCAAATTGCCAGCTTTACCTGCCATCCACTATTCTATCGTCATTGATCAGGATCGGTAATCATAGTACATGTCTTAATCTCACTAAGTATATACTTAGTGGTTTTAAAACTTGTCGAGTAGACTTGGAATTCGATCGTGTTGACTCCACTCAATTGTATTGATGAAGCTAATTTTTCTCTAAATTGTTGTTTTATAGAGTATTTAGATGGGAATGTTGTTTGGCATAGTAGCTCAAACTATTGTACCAGTTATCATTATCTAGAAAACCGATTGGGATAAATACCCGAAAACCCTAAAAAGTTATTTTGGTCGATTTTTTTCTTTCTAGGGATCATTTCGCACATTTTCCTTCTTCAAACAACAAAATCTAACTCAGAGCAATTCGGCATACAACAAAGATTCAGAATGGGAAACGTTCAAGTTTAATTTGGTTTCAGGATATAAAAATTCGATAAAAAATTTGGTGATTGTTGAAGTGTTATATTCGTTTAGCCTTAAAAATCTTGAAATTTATACGGCCGTTTAAGATGTTTTTATTTAAAAAAAATGTAAAATTCATGTATGAATTGCGAATAATATGAGTTTTATTCGTTTAATATTAAAATTCATGATTTTTTCTGTTTTTATTTAATTTTATACTGCAGTATTAAACATTAAAAAGTGAAAAATCCGCGTATAAAATGCGTATTTACTAATTAGGATCAAACTATTAGGATGTCTATGGAAATTTTTCACCAACTATGAGAAACTTATTTTTTCAGGGTTTTAGAGCCATTCCATGCGGGCCCACATGGGCTTAGTGTGACCAACGAAATTTTAGGACTATAGTGAGTCCGGTGCATTCTTAATCTGATTTAGAAATTATTAGTATTTTTATCCTTAACCTATGATTTTATTATTATTGTATACGTATACGTATTATCAAGTTTATATGTATATATGATATGGTGTATATAATGCACACCACCTTTATTTATTCAAGAATAAATGACTAATGCTATTCTTACTAATATTCTTACTAATGGAAGTGGGGCCCACATGCAAATGAGTTAAGGGTTGATTTTTGGTGAGGGTGATCTCCTCACCATGGAGATCATCCTCACCAAAAATCAGTAATTTTTAAAACTTCTAACCCTACCAAATACGGACCTAAATTTAACGGTGAAAATGGATGGTCCAAAATTGTTAAATTTGCAATCTACTTTTCACAAGGCTACAAATGTTGGAATGAGCTGATTTTTTGTGTGGTTGATATCCACATTGAGAAGAATATTATCACCAAAAATCATTCCTTAACTCATCCGCATGTGGGCCCCGAGTCCATTAGTAAGAATATTAGTAAGAATAGCATTAGTCATTCTATCCCAGCCCTACTATAATATAGCATTGTCTCGATGCAAGTTGAGGCCTAAGGTGAAAACTCCATATAAGACCTTTTTTTATATTTAATATATTAATATATGTCCCTAACCCGGACGATGTAACTCGATGAAAGGTAAGTTTCTTATTGATGAAATGCAATGTCATTCATTCGATGGTTTATATAGTAGAAAATCTTATTTAACAACTATTCCTAATAATCAAAAGCTACAGAAAAATGTAGATGCAGAGGACTCATGTGGTCCCCGTTGCAGTCCATGCAAAGGAATGTCGCGGCCCTACATAGATAAATTTTTGGGCCTAATGACAATGTGGTTCAGCCCACCTATTGGCGGATAAACATACTAAAAATCAGCTTGATTGATGATTTCTGGCCATTGGATTTACTACCCAAAAAACATGCTTGAATCTAGTGGTTAGAACAATCCTAAAAAGTACTAAAAACTATGGCTAAAGATAACCAATATCAGGTTGATTTTTGGTTTGTATATTCAACAAGGGGTGGGCTAAATATCCATATGGTTAGTGGGTCGGGGCCTTCTCTCACTTGAGCTGGGCCTTATCTCACCTGGGGCCTAAGGCTACCGCCTTAATATAATAAATACATCACTTATAAAACATATATATAAAATGAACTATAGGTTAAAGGCAATGTACACAAATACTAACATTTAAGTTATAGACATTAGTTTATAACCCGGCCCCAAAGGGAGAAACTCCGAAATCTTTTTCATATTTTATCTTTTTTCCTTCCCTCCCCTTTTAGCATTAATTCAAATTTTTGAAAGACAAATTGGGTCCAACACCCATGTCCGTCCATCAAAACCACACGTGTTGGAAGTGAAGAGAGCAACCAAGACTTGGTTGCTAGCCAAGGCCATCTCGATACAAGTCAAGGCCTAAGGCGAAAACTCAATATAAGGCCTTTTTTATATTTAACATATTGATATATATATGGTATTAATTAAAATACTAAACTCTATATTATTGAAAATCTTTATATAAAAACTATTCTTTATAATAAAAAAAAACTACAAAAAAAATTTAGATACAGAGGACTCCCAGTGCAGTCGATGCAAAGCACTCTCGTGGTCGTACATAGATCATTTTTTAGGCCCAATGATTGCGTAGATGTTCAGCCCACCTATTGGTGGATAAACACGCTAAAAATCAGCTTGATTGATTATTTCTAGCCATTGGATTTACTACCCAAAAAACATGCTTGAATCCAACGGCTAGAATCATGTCCTAAAAAATACTAAAATCTATGGCTAGAGATGATAAATTGGGTTGATTTTTTATTTGTATATCCAATAAAGGGGTGGGCTAAAAATCCATGTGATTAGTGAGACCTGGGCTGGGGGCCTTCTCTCATCAAGGGGCCTTAGGCGACCACCTTAATGGCCTTAAGGTAGAGCCGGCCCTGTTGCTAGCCGATGACTAAACCTACATGAGGCACTTGACACACCTTCCTTTCTCTAAACTTCATCCCCCGTAACCTGTTGAACACCAAAGAATCCACCATCATATTGATTGACAAGAGTAGCCACCACTCCTTTGCACCTCATTGCCAGACTCGCTTCTTCGCTCTCATCCTTCAACATGTGCAGAAAGTGTTGCTGCCCAGGCCCATCAGTGTTGCAACCGTGTAGCCACTTATTGATCGGGTAGGTTTCCTTTTAAGTTATTTCTGGTCCTTTCCTGTTTGTTCTGTCCTTTCCCTTGTGATCTCCATAGAAGCTGGTCACGTACCCATGTAAATAGAGATCCATTTGTCTCATCTGTTCCCTATCATGGACGATCTCCTCTCCAAAACCCAAATGCCACCTCTCAATCAACAATGATGTCCTTGTCGTAACTATAGCGGCTTCTTCCCTTCCCCTTTCCTCTTATCCTTTTTCATTAACAAATACGCATGTTGGGTGTGCATGGGATGAGAAGGAAGAGAATTGTTTCACTTGTTTGCAAAATTGTACAGCCTCAACGTGCACATCTTCTTTAGTTTTACTCCACTTGCACCCCACACCCTGTTTGGATAACCCATTTGTGGATAAGTGTATTTGACATATACTTTGTTCGGGCAAGCATGTCACGCCCTGGATCTGTGCACCCGGATCCAACCTGAACGAATGAAAAATGACTCGTTTGCCCAAGATGCGGGGTGTGATAAAAATAAAATGCTCCGAAATAATTCTTAAAAATGATCATAATTCATAATATATTAAAATAAATTTTTTTTGTAAAGACGTTTTGACTAAAACTTTTGTTTGATAGGCTTTTTGAATTAACTTTTCAGAATTTAAGCGGGTAAGCGTAAAATTTTCAAAAAATATAATTTCAATAAAAAAATTATCTTATTAATTATCTACTATTAAAAAATTATTTTAAACATCTTTTGTGAAGGCACTTTGTCCAAAAATATCGTTTACTATTTTATTTTAATAGTTTGACTCAGAAATCTGCTCTAACGATAACGGTATCTTAGTAATACGTAAACTAATTGTAAGTACCTCACATCCATAAAAATTAATGCATTTGTTAAGGATTCATGACCAAATATCTAAAGGGTTAAATCAAAGAGTCTAAGAAGTCAAATATTGATCATCCACATGATTTTAAAAAATTAAACAAAATTTTAAATAATAGACAATGTGAGTCTTTAACAATTATGCATATAAAAATAATACAAATAATAAATATATAGAGTCCTGCATCAATCTCATTGACATTCTCAATTGTTCATTCGATCTTCCCATGCTATCTCCCTCATCAAGTGCATCAACTCCGAAATTCACATTAACCTCAATTAAGTCTGAAATATTTGATAAATACCATGAGCTAAAGCTCAGTAGATAATCCATTGTACACCGCATATATATCACAGAAAATATCGCATATTCTAACTCAAAAATCATGGTATATTAAATACATAACAGATAATATAAACCAATAACGTGAACTAAGAATAATAAATATTTCTCACTATTAGCCCAATATCATTAGATTCATATGATTGTAACTACAACCCAATCTTGGGTCTCCTTCTCCTTCCCACGCTGGGAGTAGTCAAAAAGCTCTTCTGTAGGGGTCTAGAGTTTTTTACCCTAGGGCTACAGGCCCTTCTTAATTTTTATTTCCGCGGGTATCCATTAGGATCACACCCGAACTGACACTTCAATATTATTCAAAATCATTATTTATAACATTATTTTTTTAGCACACTGATCGATCCGATCAAATCCGAATCACAATAATATCCACAACATCATCAATTAAGCACATGCATATAATATGATTAATAAAGTAAAATAAAAGAGATTATTTATTAAAATATGTAATTGTACCTACCTTATCCGTTGATCTTTATCCGAACTCGAATCAATGATGAAAAAGCAGCCGCATGTGTTTTTATCGATCGTTGTTGAATTAAGCTAGAATTCGAGTATGTCAAATATCTCGAAAGTATGAACATTTTTGTCTAAAGGAATAGTCTCAAAGGGTGAGGCGTTATGTTGTTTCTAGGACTCTCAAAGTTCTCAACGATTTGTAATGGATAACTCTCTAATGGTGAAAAAATGAAAATGTGTAGATTTTTGGGAGATTCTTTTATTTTTAATTGTTGCTCAAAAGAAAATGGTAAATCTTTCTTTATTTATATGTGCAATTAATTATTATTGATAATTTATTTAAATAGTTTCTTTATTTTTAAAGTTCAAGTCTTTGATTAGGGAAAGATTTTCATTATTTCCAAAATATAAAAGTTATGGAAAATTTTAATTAATTCAATTAATGTGTGAACTCAAAGATATTAATTATCGTTTGTCGAAAATACCCTACTAAATGTGAATTACTCTAATACCCCTAGACAAAAGTTTAGGGTATTACAAAGCCAAACGGCAAATAGATCCTATCTAATAGATATCTACACCTGCAACCATGATGATGGTAGACAGTCATTAGTGTCCATCCTTAAAGGACCTCTTTTATTAATTGCTTTTGGTTAGTCGTGGTATCTATGAACTTTTTTCTCTATTCATGTTTCCACATCTCTACCTATCCAAGCTTCCCACGTCACGCCCATCGAAATAAAGAAAATGATTACGAGAAAAATTCCACCCCGTCGTGCTTGTGACTCTGGACCAATCATAAACTTGTCACGTTGTCCCTGATGTTTATAATCATTATTAGTGACGCAAGGCATTGTCCATTTATTATCAGCCACCACTGTCGACCTCAGTACCCTCCCACATTATGGTTTTAAAAACAACAGTTTAAACGGTAACGCCCCAAGCCCGTTTCCGTTAAAACCGTTTAAACACATTTTATCGGTTTTGAAAAAAATGGCCGTTTGTTTGTTTTAATGGCCGTTAAAATTGTTTAAACAGCCGTTTAATTCTGAAAATTTTGTGGAAAAAACGGCAGTTAAATCTGTTAAAATCTGTTTAATTTCCGTTAAATTCCATTTTTTTTTAATTTTCAAATTTCAAAATTTGAATTTCAGCGCCATTTTTTCCGTTAAAACCGTTTAAATCCATTTAATTCCGTTAAATTCCTATTTTTTTCCATTTTTGCCCCTAACCGTTTCAATTCGTTTTAACGGCCGTTTAAAAGGTAACGCCCCCAGTCCGTTTAACCGTTAAAGCGGCCTCCTTTAAACCTTGCCCTCCCATACCCACTTTCTAATCAAGTCAGATCGTCAAACTTCTCAACTTTATTGGCCGCCAAGCCACAAGATCATCAGCACTAACCTAAAGTCATTATCATCTCCTCAAACCATCATCGCTAATGAACTTGTACTTCATGTCCATTAATCTAGTAGCATCATAATGCAAACCTTTGTCAAATCCATGGCAACCAATAACATAAACACTTTGTCCAATAGATGAACTAACTCGAATCTCATGTCGGATGGTTGTGATTCAGCTAACCCCCGTTGTCAATTGCTGCCCGTTCCTAACCCCCATTGTCAATTGCTGGTCGATGACGTGGACTTGGGAATGCGTGTTTGACACACTAGTGTAGAGGCATTTTGACACATACTTACAAACTTAATATATGAAGACCATAATAAATTCTGAGACAAAATGAGATCCATAATAGAATCATATACTTTCATTTTGAACATTTCTGACTTTGATAACTTGAACAATTCGAATGATTTGGGTAATTACTTGACATAAAGAACCATAACCCTCACTCAACTATTTAATTAATTATAAATGAATAATTAGTATAAGTGTAGACCCTATGTGGTAGTTATTTTAGGTACACCCTTGTTATAGAGCTTAAGGTGAGTGTATGAGCTATACCATACAATAATGGCATGTTTAAAATTTCTAGCAATAAGGAACTTCTCAAAATAATTAATTAAGAATATTAATTTATATTTGAAATTAGTGTGCCATGTGGCCTGGTGAACACGTTTTCCGCTTTAGGAGAAATTCTAGAGTTTTCAATGTAAATTTTGAAAAAATAAAAAATATGAGAATTTCCAAATAAATAGTTACTTCAAAAGATAAAAAATTTAATTAATAATAATTGAATATCTAATTGGGTTGGCCGTGGGCACCAATGGACCACACGGCTATGCCTATTTCTCTCCCTTAAATGAGATCTTTTAGATCCCATGAGCATTGATGGTTAGTATTGGAAAGATTTTGGAAACTAATTATAGAAACTTCAAGTGTTTGGAAAGTCTTTTAATAGACCAAAGCTTTTGAAAACAAATAAACTTTTGACCAAATAAGCATTTAAAAATTATAGAGATTAGGACCAACCCAAAATAGAATAGTTTTAAATCAATTTGGGGAGAATTAAGAAAAAAAAATGTTGGAGCCTTTTTGGGAGCCCATTAATTGCTACAACCAAGTGGACCCCACAATACTAAAACCCCTAGATCTTGTTTCTAATTCTAGTAGGAGATATAAAAGGTTGAACTGAATTAATAGAGCCCTCCCTACCTTGTAAGTCCCAGCCATTCTCTCTCAGTCCTCTTCTCTTTGTCTTCTCTCATTCATTTGGGGGAGACTTCATTAATAAAGCTTGAATATTATAGTTGAAAGCATCGAAAGGTAAGGATAATTCTACCATGATTAACTACATTAAAATTTTGATTTATGTGCATTGATGATTGCTAAAAATGCTAGAGATTATTTAGATTATTTTCTTCACATTGGATTATTTTTCTTGATTTTCGGACTACAAAAACAAAAACATTTGTGAAGGTCAGATGGACACTTTCTCCTCATCCGATTGGGCTGAAAATTTGTTTACAATGAGCTAACTTCCTCTCGTATGATATAACAAAAATTTAGACAAATCCAACAGTTAGAGCTTGAGTTATGATTTTCAGATTATTACTTTTATTTTGGATCCGATTTATTTGTTTGGCTATTCTTTTGTCGAATTATATATTGTGGTTTGACTATCCTTTGTTGTTGAATTACCTATTGTTGCTTCCTTATCCTCTTGTTATTAGTTTTTGGGTGGGGATCATAGCTTGATATCTGTTGTTTCTCTCATGAGTTTGTTAACCCATTGTTTTTACTTATTGATTCCATGTTCATTATCTAGAAATATGATGTGGTATATTATGGTCACATTCATCACGTGGATTATTATTGGGCTAGCTTCTTTAAGCTCGTGGCTATTGTCGATAAATTTTCAGATCAATGAGTTTGAAGAAGAGCTCGAGGGACCCAATTTTTGAAGTTATCGGAGGATCTGGGGTCAATCTTGGTGGATCCGATGACCAAGAATGATTTAGGATATTATTTATATTAAATCTAATTGTTTTATTTAAAGATTTAGTTGTAAGGGTCATTTTTTAATCAAAGTAGATTGTTTGATGTTAGATTTCAATTATTTAAACTTTTGCAAAAGTTTTTGTTTTGGACCCCTATGTAGTGTTTCGAGAATATCTTCATTTGCAAACATGATTTTAAAGTGATTCCAAAGCTCACTGATTGAAAACTTTAAAAAGTAATGTAGAAAAAATTTTCAGATTTCCTTATTCTATTTGCTGCCTGTAAGACAGATGTAACGTTTCTGGTTTTTGTAGACAAAACAGTTTTTCTGACTTCGAGTTAAATTTAGGCCTATTTTGGGACAATGTTGAGAAAAATCCAAAACATAAACCCTGTAGGTCTTTAGAACAATTTTCCGGACATATATGATAGAGCTTGAGACTCAATCGGAGCTGACCTCTAGATATAATTTACTAACCAAGTATCAAATTTGGCAGATTCCAAAAAATTTCGAATTATCAAAATTGTTTGCTTCTTTTCGTTAATTTTCAAAAAAGAACCCTATGTTTTTTATTACAACTAAATGAGGTACCTTTTGAGTAGATATCCCTAGACACCTTGTTTAATTTAGAGTTAAATTGAAATTGTAAAAAATAGTGCAAGTTCTAATTAAACTCATCCGTTATTTGTTTAGGGTAGAACATATACTTGAATTATTTTTGTTAAAACTAGTAAATTACATTTTTTTTGATAAAATTCCTTTAGAAAAGTTGTTTCTAACGATTCAAATGATTTAAAAAAAATTAAAATAAATATTTTAATCAAATAAATTTTTTAGTGAAAAATGGGGTATAAATCCCTTATTTTAATGAACTTAATCATTGAAAATACCAAATGACATTTTTGGCATAAGAACCTTCAAAAAAGATGTTTATATAATTGATTTAGACTGTTTAAAAATGGTGAATTATATTTCTGAGAAAATCGTATGTTTTACGTATGTTGACCTCAACTCTGATTCATATTAATAACCTAATTGTAGATATTGCTGAGGAAAATAATTACAACATATAAGAAAATGAACCACTTATATACTTAGATTATTATGACAAGAATTTTTTAAGCATAGTTTAGTCCAGTTAGTGCTTTTGTTATATTCCGCACCAATTTTACCATTACATCTATTTGAATAATGCATCTAGGTATTCGGGTCGAATATTTGGGTACCCATCTCGAACCATGCTAACAAGATTGACTTAGTAGTTCTTCCATTATCCTGGGATCAGAACCAAATCAAACGTAGGATTTCATGAAAATTTATGAATCAACGTACTTTTCGAAAAATTAAAATTATGAATCATTGTCCAGATTCAAGATTTCAATGTCACTATTTCCATAGTAATCAAGAAATTTTTTCTCATCAAACAAAAATGTAATGACTAATGCTACTATAGTTTTCCTTGTTGTGGTCGAGCTTAGAAGAGCCATCTTCGAGGGGGACTAGACCTCCAACAATTCACTAACGTGTTAATTCCTTTTATATTTTCTTCTCATATGAGCATACATTTATAAAATAGAAAACAACTGAACAACCAACTCCTACTACAAGACTGCTCAAAAATCAACTACTGTTTAAATGGGTAAGCAGCTCCCATTTCTAATCAACTTCTTCAATCAATCAAGACTTCTTCAATCAACATGACTCTTTATAAACTGCGCCACACCAAGGAGTCAAAGAAATAGGGACACATCAGATATGAGAAATGATGCAAGGTCGGCTTTGTTCTCTCTTCTTCAGTGGCTGCTCTGCCATTAGGGTTCTGAAGCTCAACTCCTCAATTTTGTCCATAAGGGCATTTTGGGTATTACAAAATATTATTGAGCTTTATCTATTTTTTACAAATGCCTTTTTTTATAAGTGCTTAAAAATCGCAAAAGATGGCTTATTGTATTTTTAAGCTTACCCAAACACAGCCTTAGCCTGTTAAGGAATTGACAAATTCAATGGTTGGAATTAGAAGGAAGAGAATAGTAAGGTCACGTTTGGTATGTCGGCATATAACTTCTGAGAGAATATAGTGTCGCAGTCAATTAACTTCACTGCTAAAAATATTCGCGCGTTGGCCCAGAAGTGAGTCATTCTCTCGCATTTTTCCATGGGCAATTTTTTTTTGCCCACAAAGCCTAAAGATGGCGTGAAAATATTTGCAAATTAAGTGGGGGTGGGGGAGAATTTGGCTGACAAATCTGGGGGCTCGGCCAAATAATTGCGTGAGAAAATGGAGTGCCAAACACTATAAAAATCGCATTCGTGCGGACAAAATTATTTATTTTCCCACCAAAATGCCCTACCAAACGTGGTCTAAGTAGCAAATACATACAATCCCGTTTTGGTACGGTTACGGTGGTGAAGTGCAAGGGCAGTAGATTTTCCTAGTTGTGCAGTGTCCCTCTGTGTGAACGGGTCTATCGATCTCGTCGTGGGTTCGTGGCACAATCTTAGACCACTGACAATATGGACGTTTGACCCATCCCTAGGTGGACCTACAGACCAAAAATTATCTCGATTGGTGATTCCTAAACGTTAATAATGCTAGAATTCCACGGTTTAAAATCAACAATCCACCAATGATCAGAGCCAGAGGCTGCGAAGAACAAAGCGAAGAAGTGGTAATGCCTCCTTGCCCCCACCAAAAATAAATAAACAAATAAAGGGTTTGAATCCTGACACGCATGAGTTTGATCTTTAATGCCCATCATCAACATTCGATGGGTCCCACTAGAAAGAGGGTGCGCATTATTGTGGTTAGTCCAAAAGAAGTCAAAAAGAGCTGTACCATTGGATATCGTCACAATAATCCAGCCAAAAGATGAATATTAAAACAATAAAATAACGAAAAGAAGGCATAAAGGTTAGCAATCAGAAGATAGAAAGATGCTTCCAACCGTTAAAATCCCATCTGTCCAGCTGCCCTGCCCATCTCTCCCATATCCATAATAGGAAAAAAAAAAGCATAACATTCACAAAAGGCAACGCTCCAAAAATGGCATGATCGTGGAGTGTCTTGACCCCACTTCTTGCAGGCAAAAAACGGCGCGAAATGCTGTCGACCATGCTAGTTGTGATACTCTTCACATCATTGGGTCATTGGGTGGAGCCCACTTGACAATAAATCAATACCAGAGCTTTTGGGGTATTGACATGTGGACGGGGGACTTCGGTCAATCTACAGTGCGCCCCATCTTCTTTCTCTCGCCATTTCTTGGCATATCACCAGAGAGTGACGAACAAAGGGAGTAGGATAAGGGTTGTGTGTTCAGGGATGCTTGAAACTCACTTTCATTTCCATGCTTCTTGGCAAGTTGCATGTATGCCTAAGCTCTGACGTAAACTCTTTCCCTCTCTCCCTCCCTCTCTCTCTCTCTCTCTCTCAGGCCGGTTTCTTTGTTTGTGTCATTTCATCGGCGATTAAAGTATCAATCAATGGAACGCTATCAAAGTGATCATATTAGTAGTGGCGAACCAGACATTAATAAGTTGGGGGGTCCATCATATTCTAAAATCTAATGGAAAGATTATAATAAGTTGATATGCTGGGGCCCACATTTCACCACATAGTGCCTGATGTGATCGTGGATGTGGTTGATATGCCATTGATTTAGTCATCTTTCTCATTAAATCATCAAATATGATTAACACCTGTTTTCGTACACAGAATCTAAGTGGTTAATTTATGTAGGAAAGTGGTACTGCCAGGCAATTTTATATTCCTAGCTAGGGAAGTTTATAATAAACAGGGCATTTTGTAATGGGCAGTACATCATCCCGAGGTCTAGACCGTTGATGGTCATCGAGATTTCTACCCCATACATCTCAAAGTCCATCCAATGGTTTGAACCTAGAATGGTGATGATGCTACATGATTTTCCTTGGGACGATGCTATCATTTTCGTTTTAGATCGAATTCCAACTAACAACAAAGACAAAACAAGCAAAAGAGGGTATATCTTTAGTATATTTAAAACGTGCTTCGCAATCCAATACTATGTAATCACGTAATCCATATTATATGCAGTAATCCACATTGTTTGTTGAAAATTGACCTTTCACGAACCAGTAAAATGGAGAAAATTGAAGAGATCAATCATAACTTACGATGAAACATTGGTTCGTTACTATGCCTACATCACTGGGTGAGACCCCAACACCCTTTAAGAGAATATATAAACTTTTGTAGAATGAAATACTTGAAATACCCACAATACAAATTTTATTCAACAAAAACTATACGAACTTGTACAGACAAAAAATGTCATTGGCTCTGTAAAGTTGTAGCCTAATTAACAGTAAAATCCTGCAGAACAGTACTTCCTGTAGAATACAAGACATTTGCTAGACATTTTTAAACTGCACTTAAATAAAACAACCAACATGTATTGCACGTCACATTTCGAATATAGCTAATTGTGAGGTCGATCCGTGTGTTGGAGCCTCATGAGCTACCAAAACTAGACTAGTAGTGGTGCATGACAATTAGGTATGATCCTGAAGAAAACCCCACGAATTGTAAATTAAATGGGCAGATTAGCTTATCTCTTTGATTTATAAATATGCATTAATTACAAACCATGGGAAATCGAATTGAATCAGGCCACCATGGTTGGTACCAAAATCAAATATTTATATTTCACTACAGACTAGTGTATCCTAATACACCTTACAACAGAGAAACTGATCCAAGCATGAGTTGGGCTTCCATATCTATGGCTTTCTCTTGTTTTTGAATTATTCCACTGATTGTCAATTTCAATCTTAATAATCTATTAAGTTGTGTGTGTTCGACATGTAAGGTCTCATGCAAAAGAAAATGTACGATATTGGTGAAAGAAAGGAGTCAAACAAACGATAAAAAAAATAAGAACATTGAAATATTATTGAATGATAAGTTTGGATTTAATGCGATTTTAGTTAAAATTTACGAAATCAAAATTGCATACATACACATGCACCCATGTGATGATATGGTGTAGACAGGGTTGCTGAGGAATTTCTGGAAAGCCAAGATCGGAGGAAATCAAGTTGGAAAAGTATCAACTTCAAATGGCCATAACTTGGCTGTTGGAACTCCGATTTCGTAAGATAGCATAAGCTTGTGGGGTGTCTCGACGAGATCTAGATCCTAAATAGTTATTCAAAAGCTTCATTGTTGCATTTCAGAGGCCAAAAGAGGTCATTTCGGGGGCTCAAATTGTAGTTTTTAAGAAAATTTACTATTTTTGGTAATTTTTTGTTTAACTTATTTTTAACTATTTTTGGGTCAGGTTTGCTTTAGAAAGTCCTAATTTAATAACTTAAGATTATTTAAAGAGTTTCATTAGATTTAGGATTTTTATTATTTTTAGTAAGTTTTCTAATTTCAGTCAAATTAGGATTTTGATTTTCTATTTAAGATTGGTTAGGTTTTCAATCATAATAATATTTTGCGATGTGCACTTTAAAGTCACTTAGCCGGCCTTGGATACATCATTCCGGATTCATCTGGCTAACTGATTATGGCAGGAGAGATCGATCCAGTAAGCGCTCAGCAGATGAGGCTGTTGAGGCAAAGGCTTTGCTAATGTGGTTTCGAGCTGTGGTCTAGACTTGGATGGACAAGTTGGAAATTGAATCTGAAACAAAAGGTTTGATCGACATGCTTGCGGTAGGCCCATCGACATTGGGCAATTTTTTTTTCTGCTGGGTGTACAAATATCGTATTTTCTTCTTCTCTTCTTCTCCTTCTACTCAGTTTCTTTAATATAAGGGAATTTTTGACATACCCCCACAGTTTGAAAAAGCTGACATACCCCCTATGACTTGGTCCATTGCAATTTGACCAGCGTTGACCTCAATTGACCAACAATTTTTTAATAAAAGGGCCAAAATACCCTCGTCTTCAAATAGGGTTTGGGGCAAAACTATTAAAACAGATCCAGCTGTGTTTCTTCAAGTCCTTCAATCCAGATGTGTTGCTCTATGCATCCCATAATGTCAACCATACAAACACGTTTAGTGTCTCGTCAAAAAATAAAGTTTAATAACCAGTCCACATAAGAGGAAGAAGGCTTTGAGAACCCACCTGTAATATTAGTCACACTGTCATTTCAGTATAATAAACAGGCGAATAGACGACTTGGGGAAGGGAGCAGATTTAGTCCCATGATTTTATAGCCTCGTAGACACAGACATAGTCCCCCGTACCTTCTATGCATGTCCCATGTGGTCTTGGAACTTGAGAAGAACAATATTTGAATGTAAATAGTGGCTGGACTGGAACGAGATAAGGAATATAAACTGCTCTAATATAAAAGTGGGTTCTGTCATATATATATATATATATATATATATATATATATATATATATATATATATATATATATATATATATATATATATATATATATATATATTTAGATAGATTCCCTGATAAGTTTGCTAGGCCAAGGTCAATTTCTAGTCTGAACCAAGCTTGGTATAGCACTACAAGGCGGAACTTTTTACCGGCATTGTTGAATGATAGGATATTTATGGTTTGGTTCTCTCCATGAGTGACGAGCCAGTGATATGCGTACAATCGGTGGATGGCTGCCATTTGATTTGGGGTTCGGTTTTTGAACAACCCTTGTTCTAAGGTTGAAGACGAGGGTATTTTAGCCTTTTCATAAAAAAATTGGTGGTCAATTCGGGTCAACGCTGGTCAAAAGGCAATGGACCAAGTCATAGGGGTATGTCAGCTTTTTCAAATTGTGGGGTATGTAAAATATCAAAGATAACATGGGGGGTATGTCAAAAATTCCCTAAAAAAAAAGACACAAATATGTAAAATCTACCATAGAGAATGATTATTCTCTTTCGTTTTTAAAAGAATAATTTTTATATATCAGTGAGACATTTACAAAATTGCAAAATTATGGATTTATTTTTTATGGATCATGAATCAATACCACACGATGAGGTAGGGTCCACATCACTTTTGGAATATCTTCCTTTTAATACATTTGGGTCAACTTCAACATGTGGCTTGATTACTGCGAGCACACATTTTGCAGTCGCATTGCAAATTTGCAACAGATAAAACTTTACAGTTAAAAGCAACGTGGTTTTAGTTTTTTCAAAAAAACATTTCTTTTTTGAAAGCAAGTAGCAACAGGCAACAGTTATGGTGCTAATGTTAGGATCTAGACACTTCCTTTCGATCTTTTTCATCTAGAGAGAAAAGGTAACAGTTATGAACACGTCACAGGCACGTTCGTACTCGTTCACCCTGTCCCTGTTCTTTCTATAAATAGGGGTGCGAGGGACTCTAGTTAAATCATCCAAAAACATTCATTTTCTTTCTCTTCTCTCCTCTCCTATTGGCCTATTCCTTTCTCTTCTCTCTTCTCTGTGTTCTTCCTTCTCTTTTCTCTTCTCTGTGTTCTCCTTTTGGTCCGGCTAGCGCTCTCTCTCTCTCTCTGCGTGTGTGTGCGTTCGTGGTGTATCATTTTTTGAACTACCTTTTCTTATCTACTACGCGGAAGAGGAGGCACTGGTGATGCTGACAGAAGATAGAGAGCACAGATGATGAAATGCATGGAGTTTGCATCTCACTCCTTTGTGCTCTTTATGCTTCTGTCATCACCTTCCCTGCTCTCTCTCTCTCTCTCTCTCTCTCTCTCTCTGCGTGTGTGTGCGTTCGTGGTGTATCATTTTTTGAACTACCTTTTCTTATCTACTACGCGGAAGAGGAGGCACTGGTGATGTTGACAGAAGATAGAGAGCACAGATGATGAAATGCATGGAGTTTGCATCTCACTCCTTTGTGCTCTCTATGCTTCTGCCATCACCTTCCCGGCTCTCTCTCTCTCTCTCTCTCTCTCTCTCACACACACACACGCACACACGCACACACGCACAGACATGGGAAGAGGAGGCAGTGGTGATGTTGCTGACAGAAGATAGAGAGCACAGATGATGAAATGCATGGAGTCTGCATCTCACTCCTTTGTGCTCTCTATTCCTCTGTCATCACCTTCAGCCCCTCACCATACTTTGTCTAAATCTGAAATATCATGTTGATTAGTGATCCCCATATTCATGTTTAACTAGATTTGATTCCATTTTTTCTTTTTCTTTTTCACAGATCGAATTGGATGAGTGGAGCAGATAAAATCACATCATGATCATGATTGGTTCTAGACTTGTGTTCGTTTTTTGGAAGTCAAATAGTTCACAACTCAGCATTATCATAATACTAAGCAAAGTCTAACTGTGTGAAGAGCGATTTACAGGGTTTGATTGTAGATGTGCCTCGCATTTCTGTTTGTCTATCATTTTTAAGATCTGTACTTGAACAAGGCAAGAATTTGTAATTTAATCATGTTAATGAAAACTATACTACTACTGCATTTCTCAATGTCCACTTGCAACTCCTTTTCCGCTCGTTTTAATCAAGAAATACACTTGTTCTAAAGGAATGTCCGTGATTTCACAATTCCTTCTTCAATTGCTGGAAAAACTTCCAATTTTTAAAAAAAAAAACAAAGATGAACCAAATAAAAATTGGGGTTAATATGCTGATATAGTAGCCCTCATAGGTGTAGTTTATTTTAATTTCATGCAACCTGTGACTTTTATTACACCCCAGTTTCTGCCATTTTTTTAGGCCGGCCGCCGTCGACCCATGAACATTACAGCTGAATTGAAGTGAGATAACATTTATAAAACAAAGTAAAGAGTGGTTAAGAGCTCATCATCTATAGTTAAACTCGCTCAATTCATCAATGTATATGACCCATTTTGCTAGAATATTAAACTAGAGAAATTGCATAGATCAAAACCCTTCAAATGATGGAGCAGCGATCGAGAAGTTGCATAGCCCAAACATTCCAAAGTATCAAAATTGTCAAAAGGATAATTAGATCTTCCAATCAATGGCAACTTTAGGGCCGGGACTTGTCCACTGATTCTCTAGTGATTGGACAGCCTAAGACAGTGGGCATATATACTACTTGATGCATCAAGAACTTGGACCCCTTCTTTCATCTTAGGTGCCACCTCATATATACTATATCGAAATAATCTAATGAACTTGCAGTTTATGGAATCGTATTTTGTTTCTGCGCGCACGTTTAATACTAGCATATTCATCGTCACAATCTCTTTTAATTTGTGACCATGTCTGTTGTTGTGCGCGTGAAAACCATGTTCGCTGCTGTAATTAATCACAGTTTTAATACTTGAAAAATTACAATAGGTTTGCAATGACACATGCACCACCAGTTTGGTGAAATTTTAGATGTACGTGTATCACCCCCTTGTACGAGGTCTAGGGTTCAAGACCCTAGTTAGCAATTCGGCATAGGGAAAAAAATACGGGATGGGAAGAGTACAAATATATATAATCCGTTTTGGAAATTTCGAACGATCAAATAAATTGGAAACGGAAAAAACACGGCACTGGGAGTAAATCGTGTACGATTTACTATAAACAGTCCGGGACAAGAAATTCTTAATTTGTAGATTTATCAATAGGTGGACCAAACATCCATGTCTTGTGATTAGTGACAGACATTCCAGATGTGTAGAGTTGTAAACAGGCAAACCACTATAGGAAAATAGGGTTTTTAGCGGCAGTATTTTATGTGGTCGTCGCTATAGGTTCAGTAATAGCGGCGGTATGTTCTTTGGTCGCCGCTAAAAGACCCCGATTAATTTTCTGTTTAAATTGCAGATCGTAGTCTTTGATTAAGTGTTCTTAGTTGGTGCTTTAACATGTAATTACGTCTTTTTTCTTTTTAAACCAAATGCACACATATCTTCAGTCCGCATGCTTTTCATCATTTCTGTTCTCTAATCATCTCATGCGATTCTTGCTCGAGCACACATGGCACTCAATGGTCCTTTTTGTTTACAGTCCCCTTGAAAAGATGCATATTAATTTATGAGAATTTATAGTTTCCCTTACGTCGTGTTTGATTACACGGAAAATTTTCCCGAGAAAATACATCTGGGACATGCCTTAAATGGCTGATTGATTGCAACTGAGAAAACATATTTCAATAATGTGAGAAAATAAAGATGTATTTTCAAGTGGAAATGAATTCTCACCTATCTGGCTGGGAAAAGAATTCCAGGCTTAGTAGGAAAATAATCCAAATTTAAATGGCATGTTAGGGAAAATTATACAGATTTATAATGGCTTATCTAGCTAACAATGGACAGTTGTGTTAATTTTCCTAAGGAAAATGCAATTTTCCCACTTGGTAATCAAACACGCCCGTTAATTACAAAAGAAAAATAAGACACATGGCACACGTGATCGGGCCTAAATTTGAATCGTATTTGATTGATCGGACCTTGGGCTCATGCCTATTCAAAATTTCCAAAAAGACAAGCCCAATCACAACCCATAGGAGCTCCTATTAACATGCATATATGTGAAGACTATATCTTTGGTGCCTACCCACTTTTTGTGGCCATAATGTGTAGCAGGTAGCTAGCTAGGGTCATATGTGGGCTACCACCTGGCATGTGTGGATATCATGAAATGGGTTAGATCTAGTTAGATTTGGATCTGAATTTGACTATGAATAGCATGATCTATATTCGGATCCAGATCCATCTTGGATCCATGGAACATGATCCAAATTCCAAACCATAATCCATATGATCTATAAAATATTGGTCGGATATAGATTGGATACAATGCGAAATGACAAGTTTTTTGTAAGGGTAGTCCATGCCCCAAATCCAAGGTCCGACCTAATTCGAATACATTATACCAGATTAGAATCCAACCCAAACTCAATTCAAATTAAATGAACATGGATTCTTCTTTGACCTATTTTTGTTGGTAAAATAACCAATTGATTGAGGGAAGATGATTTATTTACAAGAGGAGAATATTGTATTCTTAACAACAAACACAAAGAAAAGAAGAATAATGATATATACTATCAAAAGACTTCAAATTTCATTAATGCAACTTTTTTATGTGCTTAGTACATGGTTGTATTTATAGTATCCACTGATCCAAAAATTATAAATTTCCACTATCTTTTATTTTCCAAACATTACACAAAAAACAACTTTACTTTAAACTATACGGGAAAAAACATGGAGTCCAAGGAAACTAATTTGAAGCTCCAAGAAGTCCATCATGGAGACCATTTGCAAATTCCATCAAGCTATTTAAATTCCAGAAGACTTCTTATTTTCAAGAAATTTAGAAAATTTTAATATTCTTCATGGCTGCGTTTGGTTCGCCGGAAGTGGAAAACCCACTTCTTGGTTTTCGACTTCTTACTGTTTGGTTGGGCAAAACAATATATTTTCAGAAAACTTCTCTTATTCAAATTTCCTTGTAAAGCTGCACTAACAAGGATAGACAAAGTTGTAAATGCCACTAAGCTGAATACATCACCGATCATACTAACAACGTAAGCACCCACTGTAGATGCTCCTCCAAGAATAATAATGGTCACAAAAAGATAATTCAATGTTGGTGCCACCTGCATGTACCGTCCGAATGAATGGAAACAACCTTGATTTTCAAACAAAACACAACCACTACCAACACAACAGCACTGTTAACCACAGGGATGCTCTGCATACAGTGTGTGTTTTGTAACCCACCACAACGATCCCGTTGATGAGGCATAGAGTTGGGAACTCAGATCTAAAATTGTACTAAAAGAAACCAAATTGGCACCTAAAAAACCACCAGAAATCTAAAAAAAACAGAGAGGTCGAATTGATTAAGAACATTAATGAAATAGTAATTAGAGGCCATCCCATTGACCAGAAACGAATATTAAAGGTGCAGCAGAGAAACTAGAGAGTAAAATCGATTTTAAGAGAGAGAGATGAGCGTGTGCTTGGCCTGAAGGAATGCAGATTGCAGACTTCAGAGAGAGTTTTCCATGCTCGTGGTTGAAGGAGCAGAACTGAGAAGAGATGTGGGGTTTGGGGTTAATGCACGCCGGCGAGTAAAGGTTCGCGAGGACGACGCCGGTGCAGGGAGCGTGGTGGGCAGCATCATCAGCTGGAGATGCTAGGGCTTGGGGAGTTGTCGATCGAGAGAGAGATAGAGGTGCTGGAAAACAACTTCCGCTTATGAGGAGCGGAAGTCGTTTTCCCTTAAAAGTGGTGTGTAGGAAGTAGTTTTCCGTGGGGCCCACTTTTCAGCCCAAACCCAAACACAAGGTAGTGGCACTTTTCCGGGTTTTTGTTTTCTTTTCCCGGAAAAGTGTCGAACCAAACGCAGCCCATAATTCTAAACAAGTTCACTAAGGGGCCATTTGACAAACCCAAAATAAGTCACTTTTTGGCTTCAAAAATCAAAAAAGTCAAAAAGTTCGCATGGGTACTCATAACAAAATTGATCTTTCAAAAGTAAAAAACTTGATTTTCATTGAAGCAAAATTTTTTTGCTTCTTGATTCGGGCGGAAGTTGAAGCAAAAAGAATTTGCGGGTTGCGTTGTTATAAAACTTAAGTGAATATTTTATAATACCAATTTTGCCCCTTTAAAATATCTAAAAGAAAAAAATAATTACATCTTCTATCCCTTCTCTCTCTCGTCAACATATTAGAGATTTCTCTTCTCCCTCAAGTTCCTTTGGACACTGCTGTTGCACAATGAGTTTTGTCTTGATTCTTCTCCCCTCGCTCTCTCCCTGCAGAAGTTCTTTCTACCATTACATGGGTTTTTTATTTATTTTTTGTTGTACTTTTAGAGATAGGTGCAGAAGTTCTCCATTACTTTAAAAATGGTGCAGAAAACCTCCTCATCTCTGCTGGGGAAGTTCTCCATTCATTTTTTCTCTCTTGAATTAGGATTTTTTTTGGCGTTTATTCACTTATTTTGAGTTATTGTTTTCTTTGCTTCATTTAAAATTTATTGATTGAAGTTTGAATTGAGTTTTACAGTGTCTTTTAGGGTTCCTTTGTTATTCGAATTTCACTAATTTCTATTACAGGTTTGTTGTTTGGTGTAATATTTTTCTAAATTTTCCAAGTAATTTGAGAGTTGAGTAACTGTTGAATTAGACTTCATTGAGAGGTGGTTGAAATTTTATTTGTTTCGGTATTTCTATTAGGAATTTGTTCTTCTGCGAAGGAATAATTGAGGATTGAAGAAAGTTCTTGTTGTTGGGGGTTGAAATATTGGTGTTTCATTTTACCTCATTTTAATTCTTAAGTTTCGGATGTTGGGTGTCTGTAAGTTTCTGTTCGGTAAAATAAGTTATTGTATTTGTTTGGCCGGTTTATATTGCAAATCTCAACAATTTTCATGGACAATTCTCTTTGAAATTTTATTCTCCCCATCTGTCTGATGCGTTCTTAGATGAAACATACATTATCCCGTGACCATGTAGAGGTAGTTAAGCCATGAGTACATTATCTTGTAGGAATTGCTATAAGCAGAAGAATATGGCTTAATACGTGCCAAACTAAAATTGTGCAAAAATAACTTTTTGACTTAATACGTGCCAAACTAAATTTTAGATTTTCAGACTTATAAGTCAGTGTTTTACCAAACAAACTTTTGCTTCCAAATAAAAATATTTTAATTTATCAACTTAATTTAGAATCAACTTTTTTGCTTCCATTGGTTTGCCAAATGGGCCTAAGTCTTGAGAATTCTAACCAAGTCCCTAAATTTTAAACAACCCCTGTTAAGCTAAACTTGCAAAATGCCAACCCTTGCTTTCATTCTTACAAAGCTTTCATACTTTAACACCTTTGTAAAAATGTCGACAACTTAGTCTTGATTCTTACAAATCTTAACATCAATGTCTCCATCTTTCACCAAGTACTGAATGAAATAGTATATGATTCTAATATGCTTGCTCTCGCCATGAAAAATTTGAATTTTAGTGAGTGCTATCACCAAACTGTTCTCATAAAGTAACGATGTTCTTTCCACTTGAGAATACTTAATTGTCACACCTTGATCCCTGGTCTATCTATCAGACCTAAACCATGAGATTTCTCCAATGTCCGTAACCCAGACCCATGATCATGGGGGTGAGATAGGGATAAAATAGAAATAAAGCATCATTGAAACTAGTTATGATGTTGCTAGAAATAAAGGTGGGTGCTATGTGGGGTATTTTTTAGAAAAGAGTTGAATAGAGAAAAAAGTTTGGTCTGTAGAAATAGAAAGGACACCTTTGCAATGTCTAGGTCATAAATTTAAAAAAAAAAAAATCTCCTTGGGCCCATGACCCAAATTTGGAAAGATAAAAAAAATACCTTTATTGGAGATTTTTCAAGGGGTCCTATAGCAAAAATTCGAAAGTTCAGAGACCTCGAAGTTGGACTTCTGAATCTAAAAATAAAAAGTTGCAAAAATAGTCTCCAGTAAAAAATCCATAACTTTTTACTGAATTACTAAAAAAGGTTGATTTCAAAGATGTTTAAAGATAACTTAAAGGCCCAAGTTTTTCATATTTTGGCCAAAGTCAGAAAACCCGTCTATAAATTCATGCATAATATTTTTACAGAAAAACAATAAAAATTTAAAAATAAAATAAAAACATTGAACATGGGTGAAAGTTTCCTTGGTTGGTATTCTAGTCTAAATTTTTGTATGGACATAAGTTTGACAGTAAAGAAACCAAAATCTTTAGAATCATCTAAATGGGATAAAGAGTGGTGGGCATGGTCGAAGAGAGAATAAAGAGAAGTTTTATTCAATTAGGTTACTTTAGGGAAAACTTAATTAATCTCAATATTTAAAGCTTAAAGTGCTTAATTTAAGTGTGAAATCTTGTAACCAATGTAAATTTGAAAATGAGGTTCCCACTTCTCTTAATGGATTAAATCAATCCATGTTTGAATTCAACACGTTGCAAAAATCGCTAGTGGAGGTATGAGAGACACCATTCTAACTTAGCCATCCTTTGTCGTCTCAGTGTCCTCGGGCGCCTTCGTCACGGTCCTAGCATAAAATTAGTCATTTTGTTTTCCCCTCTTCTAGGTTGGATTAAATTCAACTCAGATAGTGCTATTCGGTGAAGTTCAGGGGTTGTAGGGTGTGGTGGTATCTTCAGAAATTGTAGAGGCTTTAATTAGAGGCCTTGTCATTGGAGCCTTTGATAAAGGCCTCGGTATACTTTAATATTGGTCATCTGCTAAATGACCTCTAATTATATTATTAATTCAATTACTACTTGCTTAAAGATGACTCCCAACACTCATTCTACCCATGCATGTGTGACTATTGTTAAAGTTCGAATTGAAAAACGTTCACCATTGACAAAAGTTTTAGCAAATACATGTCATGGGCAATCTAGAACTTCACACGTGGCAATAAATTTTTTTTTTACTATTTAACATATATTTTATTTTAAAATTTTTTGAGAATTTTTGACATACCCCATGTGTTATCTTCCAAATATGACATACCCCCCCCCCCCATTTTGAAATAACTGACATACCCCCCTATAATCCGGTCCACCCTACGTTGATTGGTGTTGACCAAAACTGACTAACACTTTGTCAATGAAAGGACAAAAATACCCCAGCAGGTCGTCTACCACTGGCGAGATTTTATAAAATGGAATCGAGACGTAGACTAAAATATAAAACACTTTTAGATTTAAATAAAAGCTATGAGAAAATACATGAAGGGTTTGAACAAGGTCCGACTCTGTATTTTTACCATTCAAACTCTATATTGATGTGAAATTGGGTTCATTGTTAGTGTTATCATACAAATTGATTGACCCCTCGTCTTTGAAGTTTGTCCGCCTTTTGAATTAGTTTGATCTTCAACTCAGTATTTGGGATAGGAAAAGTGAATATTTTCTATGAAATTTGGCTGGGTATTTGTTTCCACGAAGTATCTAGGCCCGAATAATTTAGTTTTCATCCATTATCATATTGAAGTAGCTGTAAACCCACATCTTTATTTCTTCTTCCTGCAACAACACAATCCAATGAAATCCCACTCTACTGTGTAGAGGTTAAAGTGCAGAGGAGACAAGATCAACAACTGTGCAGAGATTAAAGTGCGCCATTGCTGTAAACTTAAATTACAGTGGTTAGGAAAAAAAATCTTAAGAACATAAAAAGGGATTTTAGAATTAAAATTTCTCACTGGAGTGGTATACGGCCGGTCACAAGTCTCAGGTGGGTTGGTCGCCGGGAATGGGCGACCAACTCACCGGAGTTTCATGGCCTACCTTCGGCCATAATTGTTTGAGACCATAACCATTTGATTGGGGTTAGGGTTTTAAACCAAACCCATTTGTTCCAAAGGAGAAGAAAGGGGCATTTTTGTCCATTTAATAAAATATGTTAGTCAATTTGGGTCAATACCGGTCAATGTATAGTGGACCGGATTATAGGGGGGTATGTCAGGGGGTATGTCAAAAATTCTCAAATTTTTTTAATTGCCAAATTTAACAATGATTGCCTAAATTTAATTACGTTATAATAAACTTTTTCAGCATATATAGCAAGCTTACCATTACCATTATCAGTCGATGATGAAGAATCGACATGTAGATCATTTGTATCATCATCATCTTCATCATCAATTGATACAAGATCATGATGTTCATCTTCATTATCATCATCAACAATTGGATTATGGTCTATGGTTCAAAATTGATTCGATGAGCTAGACTTCTCTTGAAATCCTCTATAACCATAATCCGATTGTTGTGATGGTATATGTGTAGTACACAAAAAAATAGTTATATTTAAAGAATTTAAATTACTTTCAAATAGATATCGCAAAGATGAGTCGTTAAAAATATCGACTGAATGATTTTCAGAACCAAAACTAAAAACTGCCCTTAAAATGATATTTTTTTTTAATTCCACAATCAGTAGCGATTTGTTCCGATTATTCAGCCAATGTGATCTCCGCTGACATGGATAATATCTGAGTGTATATATCCACCGACGTATGTATCCACATTTGTTTGACCTCCATATTTGCATACAATGACTTTTGTCGCCATTTCAAATTCCAATCAAATATGCAAGTATGTTGGAAAGTAGAGATCAAGAGAGGATTAAATCAAGAGAGAAATTGATTAGGTCAAGAAATAAATTGAGAGACATGTGAGAGAGATGTGTGATAGAGCCAAAATGGGCCTGTGGGTGCCGTATTTTCCAGCAAGTCAAAATTGGACACGTATCTCTGGCTTAGCACGTGCGGTTTCAAATACACGACGCGTGTTAGAAGACAGCACGCGAGAGTTAATGCGCTGGAATCATCATCAAGAGCAATAAACTGCCAATCGTGTCGCTCGATTTCCATTACTTGGAAATGCCACGTGTCAGGATTGTTTTATCGACACATGGAAGTGATGCTGACAGAGAATATTAGCGTCTCAGCCTTTAATATGTCGGGAAGTATTCAATCTTGCCCGACATATTGATGAGTCTCATCCCACCGAGATCAACTGGATAGACGGGATCTTTTACAATCTCATCCCGGGAACTCAAGGTTCTCATCCCGGGAAAACTCAAGTATATCATCCCGGGAACTCCAAACATGTCATCCCGGGAACTCATCCTGGCAATTCAAGTATATCATCCCGGGAAATCCAAACATGTCATCCCGGGAACTCATCCTGGCAACTCAAAGTATAGATTCCCGGGAACTCTAAACATCTCATCCCGGGACATCCTCCCGGCAAGGTCAAATTATTGGCTGGATGCATTTATCCCGACAAGGTCATCAGACTTGCTTGACGGGATCTATTTCAATATCATCCCGTCAAAGCCAGATAATGTCAAATGACTTACGTGGCAGGATCTCTTACATACGAGGTAAGTATTCTGAATACCATCGATTTCTTAACTAATGAATATTGGCCACGTGGCAGCTAGTTGAATTATCACGAATTCGACATCACCTTATCTGAACACCTGACACGGAGGATGCCACCTCAGTATTATTTCAGTTATTTCAGGTATAACTGAATCAAGAAAGTCAAAGTTTAAACCGACAGATTCTGTTTTATAACAGAATCTATCTGAGTCATCATTGACTGATAATGACTAGACACGTGGAAGGTGAGTCACGCCAGTTCCAAGGCTATAAATACAAGACCTTCAGAACTGAGAAAAGGATCTTGCTCTCCAGATCCAGATAGCCTAAACTCTGAAACCTTTTTACTATTTTCTTGAAACCTGTTACATTTCCTAAGCTGACTTGAGCGTCGGAGCCTTGTCAACAGGTACAACCAAATCTCATCTGGAGATCATCCTATCCTTCGCAGAGGAGAAAGCAGTTTCATCCTGGAGCATCAGAGTCGTCCGATCATCACCATAATCCGAATCGTCTGACCTCGAAGATTGTGTGGGTTAGATCAGATATTTTTCCCCCACATCTTTTGGCGCCGTCTGTGGGAAACGACTAGAAGTTTTCCGTTCTAAGAGATATTCGATTCGAACAATGGTGGATACCAGACGCACAGGTCTCAGGAGTGGACGAGAGAAGAATCCGACTAGCGATCTCAGAGATGCTATTACGGAGGGGAGAAGAGCGAGAGAATTGGACAATCAGCAGAAGATGATTGCCCAATTGCGCGAAGAGAATGAGGAGTTGAAGCAGCGGATGACTGTTGAACGAACTGGTGATTATACATCTGGTGCAGCAGGGCATAGTCACCAGGAGAAAAGTCATTTCCATTCAGACAGATCGAATTCAGAGGAATCTGTCTTGCGAAATCCACGTAGTAGACGTGGAGATTCCCATATTCCGCTTCCAGAGAAGCGTCATAAAGCCGAGTCTTCCTGCCAGCGAAGCTCGGATCATATTCAGCCAAAAACCAGGAAGCAGATAGCTGATCTAGTAGCTGAGATGATGGGAAAGAAAGAAACATTGGCTGATAAAATGACAGCAATGGCAACGAGAATTCCTAGAGATTCTCCTTTTACAGAAGAGATACAGGGATACCGTGCCCCAAAATCTTTTTCTTATCCTAAATTTTCGATATTCACAGGAGAGACAGATCCTGTGAATCACGTACTTCGCTTCAGAAAGGCGATGACGATGTGGGAGTTTCAAGACGAACTCCTCTACAGGATGTTCCCTTCCACTTTAAGCGACGATGCATTGATCTGGTTTAACCAGATAGCCCCCCGAACCATTTCTGACTTCACAAAGTTGAGTACTCTCTTCATCACTCGATATTCTTGCAACAGATTACATAAGAATGATGTCGATGTGCTATTTAATGTACATTGTGATCAGAAAGAAACCTTGCGAGATTTTACAAAGAGATTCCGTACTCTCATGACCACAGTGGAAGACTGTGATGATAAGCATGCCGTTACAGCCTTTCGCAAGGCATTATCCACGAGTTCTGGACTATACATGTCTCTAACGAAGAATAGGCCAGTGAGTATGGAAGCCCTGTTTCTTCGAGTAGAGAAATACTCTAAACTTGAGGACGACACACTCCAGCGAGGCCCAGGAGTGGCTATATCTGTGAATGAAGTGAAGAAGGCCCCGACCTCCAGCAAAATTTCGAAGGGAAAGCAAAAAGCTGTAGCTGAGATTATCACGACGGCAGAGATTCCCGTGAAGGTACCAGAGAAGTCGGGGAGCACGAGGCAGTATCCCCGTCGAGAGAGAAGGATTTTTACATCCTTGAACAAGACCATTAGTCAGATATTTGATCTGATTAAAAACGAGAAGTATCTCCAATATCCCCGACCAATGAGGCCGGATTTGAAGGGAGACAGAGATATGAATCTGTTCTGTGCCTTCCACCAAGAAGCAGGGCACATAACCAATAAATGCTGGGCGCTGAAGCATAAGATTGAGGACCTGATTAACCAAGGCTTTTTGCAACAGTTTATTGCCAGCACGACTAGGGCAGTAGCTGGAGCCGAGGTTCTCAAGAAGGATAAGAACCCCGTTAAACAGCAAGAGCGTGGGTTGGTAATTGATGTGATACACGGGGGAGGACGGCAACTATCCCGTGGAGAGACAGAGAGGGTGGACAGGATTAAAATCAGGAAGGTTGAACACCTGAATGAGATCTTGCACCTGTCAATGGGACCTAGAATCACAGATCCCGTGGAGATGATGGAGAGCACTGACGCAGCGATTTTCTTCTCCGACAAAGATCTCGTGGGAGTAGATCATCCACATTCAGACGCGCTAGTGCTCACTTTGCCTATGGGTAATTATGAGGTGAAGCGTCTGTTGATTGATCCGGGGAGCTCAGTAGAGATTTTATTTGCAGAGGCTTATCGAAAGATGGGTTTTAACCCGTCAGATCTCATCCAGAGCAATGTTCCTCTGGTCGGATTCAATGGCCAGAGAGAATATGCAATGGGAAAGATAATTCTGCCAGTAAAGACGGGACCGATCACGTCTATGGTCGAATTTCTTGTTCTAGATACACCATCCCCCTACAACGGCATCTTGGGGAGAGGCTGGATACATGAAGTCAAGGGGGTACCGTCTACTTATCATCAATTGTTCCGATTCCCGACTGCTCACGGGATTATGGAGCTCAAGGGAGATCAGGCCATCTCGGCAAAATGCTATGCCATGGCCCTGAAATCGAAGCAGGTCCCAGTCCTGGAGGATCATCATGGAGGGGGAACTTCGTCCGTAGTTATGGAAAAATAGCAATTAGAGCGCATCCCGGCAAGTCTGGAGCAGACTGCGCTGACCCGGGAAGGTGACATTGAGCAAGGGACAAGTCCCACAGTTGAGGAGACTGATCAGGTTAACCTCGGTAGTGAGGAAAACCCAAAGTATACTTATATCGGGGCTGGATTATCTGCGGAAGAAAAAATATCCTTCACTGATTTTCTCAAATCTTATATGGATGTTTTCGCATGGTCATTTAACGATATGCCGGGTATTTCTCCCGACATTTCCTGCCACCATCTACAGGTAAATAGAGATCATTTACCTGTGAAACAGAGACCTCGGAGGATTGCTCCAGAGAAGCAGCAGGCAGTCCAGGAAGAGATTGATAAACTCCTGGAGGCCAGATTCATCCGCGAAGTCAACAATGCACAATGGTTAGCCAACATAGTGGCTGTTCCGAAGAAGAATGGGAAAATCAGAGTCTGCATAGACTTCACACACTTGAATAAAGCCTGCCCTAAAGATCCATATCCTTTGCCGAGGATTGATCAACTGGTTGACGCAACCTCGGGATATGAGATCTTATCTTTCATGGATGGGTATTCGGGTTATAATCAGATCCCTCTGTATGAGCCAGATCAGGAGATGACAGCCTTCACGACTGATAGGGGCGTCTTTTGTTACAGAGTGATGCCTTTTGGTCTCAAGAATGCGGGAGCCACTTACCAACGTCTCGTTAATAAAATATTCCATGATATGATTGGCGTGACGATGGAGGTGTATATAGACGATATGATGGTTAAAACAAGGACCCGGGAATTACATCTGGGAGATCTCGGGAAAACGTTTGATCGTCTTCGAGAGTATCAAATGAAACTCAATCCTGCCAAGTGCGTCTTTGGAGTGACCTCAGGAAAATTTCTAGGTTATCTCATTACGAGGCGAGGAATTGAAGCTAATCCCGAACAGATCAGGGCTTTAACAGATATGCCTTCACCAAAGAACAGGAAGGAAGTCCAAAAGCTTGCCGGGAGAATAGCAGCATTGAATCGCTTCATAGCGAGATCGTTAGATAGATGCAGACCTTTATTCAGGCTCTTGAAGAAGAATGGAAGATTTGACTGGACTGAAGAGTGTGATGAAGCCTTTCAAAAGCTCAAACATTATCTCTCACAACCTCCGATTCTTTCTAAACCTGATCAAGGGGAGCCTCTGGGTCTTTATTTGGCTACCACAGATGAATCCATTAGCGCCGTTCTCTTCCGTGAGCTCGATCGGGAAGAACGACCAGTATATTTCACCAGTAAGACTTTGATTGGGGCAGAAACGAGATATGCCACAATCGAGAAAGCTGCTTTGGCTTTGATTTATGCTTCGAGACGTCTTAAACCCTACTTTGAAGGCAGGACTATTACGGTTTACACAGAGCATCCTTTGAAATCTATACTCGGTAAGATCGATTTGTCAGGGAGAATGGCTAAATGGGCCATTTATTTGGCTCAATACGACATTCAGTTCTCACCGAGAACATCTGAGAAGGGACATGCCTTGGCAGGGTTTTTGGCCGACTTCCCAGTTCAAGATGTGGCAGACACTGGGGGCGAGGACAGAGAAGTTCTTCCACTTCCCGAGATGCCAGAGATGTTGAATCCCAAGACGGGATGGAGATTGTTTACTGATGGATCAGCCAATGAGAACGGATCAGGTGTAGGAGTCGTTCTGGTCACACCTGAGAATACTAGATTGGAAAAATCTGTTAAATTCGGGTTCGTGGCATCCAATAACGAAGCAGAATATGAAGCAATGATTTCGGGACTCCAGACAGCACTTGATCTCGGGATAACAGACATTACCGCTTATACTGATTCACAGCTGGTCGTCAGTCAGTTTGCTGGGACATATCTAGCCCGAGATGAGAGGATGGCAGCTTATTTAGATATTGTTCAACATTTGGCTGAGCGATTTGGTAACATAAAAATTCATCAGTTACCAAGGATGGAAAATCGGCATGCTGATGCTTTGGCCTATTTATCTACTATGATGGGAGGGGCTGAATCAAGAACTATATCCGTGGACTATCAGGAATTTCCGAGTATTCATTCACCTATTGAAGTTTATCTGGCCCCGGTGGAGGTTGATCATGAGCCAAGTTGGATGGACGATTTTCGAAGGTATTTACAGCATGGAGAACTCCCTTCTGGGAGAGATGCCGCAAAGAGAATTCAGAGGCTTGGGAGAAGGTATATCATGGTAGGCCAAGATCTCTACAGGAAATCAGCATCAGGTCCTCTCCTTAAATGTCTTACCCCCAGAGAATCTCAGCAAGTTCTTCTTGAGATACACGCGGGGGAATGTGGAAATCACTCGGGGGCGAGGACCTTGGCACATAAAGCTCTCAGCCAAGGTTATTTTTGGCCCTACATGCAGAAAGATGCCAAGTTGCTGGTGAAGAAATGTGAGAAGTGTCAGAAATATTCTCCATTGATAAAGGTTCCCGCCGAAGAGCTGCATCCTGTATTCAGTCCATGGCCATTTGCGAAATGGGGACTAGATATAATGGGACCATTCCCGACAGCCCCAGGGAATGTGAGATTCTTATTGGTGGCCACGGATTACTTCACAAAGTGGATCGAGGCAGTGCCGTTAGTTCAGGTACAGTCTTCGCATGTGAAGAGGTTCTTATGGGAGAATATCATCTGCCGGTTCGGCATTCCAGAAGAGATAGTCACAGATAACGGAACCCAATTTGATTCCACCGAGGTGAAAGCTCTGTGTCAGGCTTTGAATATAAAGAAAAGACTATCTGCCCCAAGATACCCCCAGAGTAACGGACTTGCCGAGAGAGCAAATCGAGTTATACTCGAAAACTTGAAGAAGAGGTTAGATCGAGCAAAGGGAAAATGGGCGGAAGAATTATCAGGAGTACTCTGGGCATATCGAACTACCCCGAGAAGAACTACAGGGGAATCTCCATTTTCTCTGGCTTATGGATCCGAGGCAGTAATCCCTACAGAAGTTGTTATCCCGACATCTCGGACTCAGGCTGTCAATACTGGGCAGAATGAAGGAATATTGGCTCGGGACAATGACTTGTTAGAAGAGCGTCGGGAGCAGGCAGTTGTGAGATTGGCTAATTATCAGCAAACTATCAAACGGTCATATGATCGCCGCGTCAGACGCAGGACCTTCAAAGTTGGAGATTTGGTACTGAGAAAAGTATTTGACAATACAAGGGAGCCCGGGAGTGGCAAATTGGGGGCCAATTGGGAAGGTCCTTACCTTATTGACAGGATTGGGCAGAACGGGGCTTATTACTTGAAGACACAAGACGGAGATGTATTTGAAAGACCGTGGAACGCATTTAATATGCGGATTTTCTATCAATAAAGATGATTCGAAGTTTCTCATACAAGATGCATCATCGTCGAATACAAAGTCCTAAGCCGGGAGTTATAAACCGGAAGGCCGGGATGATCTAAAATTCTAAGTCACGCGACTGGAATTGAGGAGAATCACGTCGATTACAAAGTCCTAAGCCGGGAGTTACAAACCGGAAGGCCGGGATGATCTGAAATTCTAAGTCATGCAACTGGAATTGAGGAGATTCACGTCGAATACAAAGTCCTAAGCCGGGAGTTACAAACCGGAAGGCCGGGATGATCTGAAATTCTAAGTCATGCGACTGGAATTGAGGAGATTCACGTCGAATACAAAGTCCTAAGCCGGGAGTTACAAACCGGAAGGCCGGGATGATCTAAAATTCTAAGTCATGCGACTGGAATTGAGGAGAATCACGTCGATTACAAAGTCCTAAGCCGGGAGTTACAAACCGGAAGGCCGGGATGATCTAAAATTCTAAGTCATGCGACTGGAATTGAAGAGATTCACGTCGAATACAAAGTCCTAAGCCGGGAGTTACAAACCGGAAGGCCGGGATGATCTAAAATTCTAAGTCACGCGACTGGAATTGAGGAGAATCACGTCGATTACAAAGTCCTAAGCCGGGAGTTACAAACCGGAAGGCCGGGATGATCTAAAATTCTAAGTCGTGCGACTGGAATTGAGGAGAATCACGTCGATTATAAAGTCCTAAGCCGGGAGTTACAAACCGGAAGGCCGGGATGATCTAAAATTCTAAGTCATGCGACTGGAATTGAGGAGAATCACGTCGAATACAAAGTCCTAGCCGGGAGCCTTGGATTCTTATCAATCTTGGCTTCTTGCCTTGATAAGAGTCCAAGTATACAAACCGGAAGGCCGGGATGATCTAAAGATTCTAAGTCATGCGACTAGAATTAATGAGATTCTCGTCATTTATAAAATCCAAGTGAGATTAATTGATCATGAAATCCTAGCCGGGATAATACAAGTTGATTCCCGACAAACCTATATTCCTGACTAGGATTATTGAATTTTAACACATTGAATTCATAATTTTATAAGTATTCAGTTCATGCAATAACAGAAAAAGTATTCTATTATATTGAAAAGCCTTAAACGGCATTTACAATTGTAAACCCAAGGGGTTAGTTACAAAAATCAGGAAAGTGTCACATCCTGCCCGCCGACCGGCTGAGTGACAGGATATACTGTGACATCCCCTCCTGGAGTCACCATGTCTGTCTGAGAAGAGGCTGGAACAACTTCAGGTGCCGGGATGGTTGGAGATGGTTCTCGGGGAACTTCTGTTGAAATTATTGTCCCGACAAGTGGTTCAGGCTGAACTATATTTTCAACAGGATCTTCATCTCCTTCTTCTTCCATCATGGCTTCACATTTGGCGAAGCCTTCCCGGTATCCCTTGTCGTAAGATTCTTGTTGGAGGGCATCAGATGCCTGTTTGGTTTCATCCCTCTCAACGGTCATCTTTTCCAGATCTTGTTGCAGGCGACTGGCTCCCTCCTTGAATTTTGCATACTCCGCCTTGACTTTAATCAAGTTATCTTCAGCTTTTTTCTTTGAAGCAAGAGCTTCAAGAGCCAATTTTCTCTCCATTTCAGCCTTGGTCTTTGAAACTTCGGCAGAGAGAGTGGCTGCTTGAATTTGCTCCTCGGCCAGTTGAAGTTTAGCTTCGGATGCACTTGATTTTTCGACAAGGGCAGTATAATTTTGGAGGAGATCACCAAGATAATCCCTCAGACCTACGTAGGCATGGATGCTCTGCAGACAGAAGGAACTGTTAGAATATATTGGAAGAATTCATCAGAGAAAGCAGTACAAAAAAAAAAAAAAAAAAAAAAAAAAAAAAAAATTTCTTACCTCCAGGAGGGAACGACTGAGAACTTCACAGGGCACTTTTGGGGAAGGCATGTCAATATAACGCAACCTGTCCCGTGGAAGACAGATTCGTTCGATCAACGTCGCAGCCACCCCAGCGTCAGCAATGGAGCTTTGCTCCGAGATGGGCTGCCCATTAGGCAAGCAACCAGCATTCATGATGTATGGTTCTACGCCATCGAAATCCCGTAGACCTGCAATGGGGTTATCTTGTCGCCACAATTCTTTCAGTGTAACCCATGTATCAATTAAATCAAATACTGTACCAGACGGGAATGAAGGAGAACGAATGTGCTCACCAATTGAATGACTGGGCCCGGCAGTGTCTGTTGGACGAGAGGTTGATGGAGGGGTAGATATTGGTTGAAGCTCTGGAGAAGGAAGGAATCCAGGAGGAGATCGCATAGTGGCGATCGAAGGAGAAGCAGAAGGTATGGCAGCTACCGCAGGAGAATCTGGGGCCTCAGAAGGTTGAGTTGATGAGGAACCACCAGCCACCGCAGTAGTTACGATACCCTCCCGAGTCAGTGATGCCTCTAATTCAGGAGCTAGTCCCTTGACCAGTTTTCTTTTCTTCCTTGGCACCAAAGTTGGGACAGCAAAGGTATCCTTCCTCATCTCGGCCATTCTACCCTCCATCTGCATAGGAGGTAACAAGTTAGATGATCACATAAGAATATGAGTTAGACATCAGCTATAGAAGAATATACCTCTGCCTCTTCCAACCGGACAAGTTCCCGGGCAAAATCATTCAGAGGTTCTTGTCGACCATCTGGATGTCTGAAGAATTCGGCCACGGGGTAAGGAGCAGCTGTGACCCGACTTGTTGGGGGATTTACATGGGCTGGCGTGCTATGAGTTTGGCGAGGTCTCTTTATTAAGGGGATGTCGGGACTTATATCCTCCTCTTCCCGAGACACTTCATCCCTTGCAGTAATCTCCACAGCAGGACGCTTACGCGAATAGTCGGGAGCCGTTATCCGCAGGTCCCGTGAGATGACAGGAGTGGGAGCTGAGGATCTTTTATTTTTGTCAATTAGCCCCGCCAGGGACCATTGCTTTACTACCTTGGGGATTTTCCTCAAGATATATTTGACCTTGTCCTCTATATCCTGAGGATATTTCCAGGGACGTCTGGTATAGTCTACAGCAGAGAAGAGAGGAAATTGATCAATAGACTGATTAACTGAATCTAAAGGAGATTGACGGGATATAAAGAGGAGCTTACCCGACAAGTTAAAGCTTGTGCGGACTCTATGGCTGCTGGAGCTCCCCTCCACACGCTCGTCAAATTCCCAAGATCCAGTCACCAGCAGAGGATCAGAGTGCCATCCCTTATGACTATCGGGCAGGCTCTCAACTATCTTCTGATTTTTATTCCGGGCAGCTACCGACCAGAACATATCGGTATCGAAGGAGTCTGGGCATCTCCTCAAAATGTACAGATAATCGATCTCGGAGAGACCGATCTGGTATTTACTCGTAGAGTTGAAATACTCTATCCTATTCATCAGACGCCAGAAATTTCCGTGCATCTGGCCGGGAGCCCGGTCGTAGAACCAGAGGACTTCCCTCACTAAAGGAGTCAGAGGTAGGGTTAACCCGAACTTCAATTGAAGCCGAGTGATACTTATTTCGCCAGGGTTGGTATTTTCCCCATGACGAGAACCGATATTAACAAAAACAGAAGAAGGAATGGCAAATTCTTTTCTCAAACCTACAATATAAGGGTCATTCCCATAAGTTGGGACCCTGACGATTACTTGAGGAATTATTGGTTCCTCCCTATATACATCTACTTCTCTATCCAACGAATCAGAGGATAATTGCTCCTCTACATCAACACTGGTTTCTACTGGTTCTCTGGGAACCATTTCTTCGGTATCTTCAAGAACCCTTTTACCCCTAGCCATTTGAAGAAGAAGATGAAGAAGAAAATGAAAGTATACGAGAGGGGATGGCAGATGAGAGAAAAGTACCGTTACAGTCTGGAAGCAGCGAACAGAGGAGATACAGGTGAAGAACAGCTTGAGCTTGGAGCTTGAAGTATTGTAGAGCACAGACCAGGGCGAAGAAATGAAAGAAAGCGGTGAATAAACCTTTTATAGGCAAAGATCTGGTTATATCAAACCAGCAGTTTGGCTATATCAAATCTCGGGCGCCAAAACTCAAAAGATTGGTTACTCGACGGTTCGGTTACCTATTCCCTCGAGTACTGTACCCATCAATTATTCCATTCGACGACGTACATTGGGCAGCACGTTGCTACGGACACGTATCATGAATACGGCAAACAGTAAGCGCAGTATTAAATGCGGAGGAAAGTGATCGATTGGTTATTTCATGATCCAACGGCTAAGAAACAGATATGAAACGTGGATGGCCAAGATCTTTTTCAGAAGATACGACGGTCAGTTATCGATCTTCTCAAAAAGGGGGGCGATGTGGGTGCCGTATTTTCCAGCAAGTCAAAATTGGACACGTATCTCTGGCTTAGCACGTGCGGTTTCAAATACACGACGCGTGTTAGAAGACAGCACGCGAGAGTTAATGCGCTGGAATCATCATCAAGAGCAATAAACTGCCAATCGTGTCGCTCGATTTCCATTACTTGGAAATGCCACGTGTCAGGATTGTTTTATCGACACATGGAAGTGATGCTGACAGAGAATATTAGCGTCTCAGCCTTTAATATGTCGGGAAGTATTCAATCTTGCCCGACATATTGATGAGTCTCATCCCACCGAGATCAACTGGATAGACGGGATCTTTTACAATCTCATCCCGGGAACTCAAGGTTCTCATCCCGGGAAAACTCAAGTATATCATCCCGGGAACTCCAAACATGTCATCCCGGGAACTCATCCTGGCAATTCAAGTATATCATCCCGGGAAATCCAAACATGTCATCCCGGGAACTCATCCTGGCAACTCAAAGTATAGATTCCCGGGAACTCTAAACATCTCATCCCGGGACATCCTCCCGGCAAGGTCAAATTATTGGCTGGATGCATTTATCCCGACAAGGTCATCAGACTTGCTTGACGGGATCTATTTCAATATCATCCCGTCAAAGCCAGATAATGTCAAATGACTTACGTGGCAGGATCTCTTACATACGAGGTAAGTATTCTGAATACCATCGATTTCTTAACTAATGAATATTGGCCACGTGGCAGCTAGTTGAATTATCACGAATTCGACATCACCTTATCTGAACACCTGACACGGAGGATGCCACCTCAGTATTATTTCAGTTATTTCAGGTATAACTGAATCAAGAAAGTCAAAGTTTAAACCGACAGATTCTGTTTTATAACAGAATCTATCTGAGTCATCATTGACTGATAATGACTAGACACGTGGAAGGTGAGTCACGCCAGTTCCAAGGCTATAAATACAAGACCTTCAGAACTGAGAAAAGGATCTTGCTCTCCAGATCCAGATAGCCTAAACTCTGAAACCTTTTTACTATTTTCTTGAAACCTGTTACATTTCCTAAGCTGACTTGAGCGTCGGAGCCTTGTCAACAGGTACAACCAAATCTCATCTGGAGATTATCCTATCCTTCGCAGAGGAGAAAGCAGTTTCATCCTGGAGCATCAGAGTCGTCCGATCATCACCATAATCCGAATCGTCTGACCTCGAAGATTGTGTGGGTTAGATCAGATATTTTTCCCCCACAGGGCCCATACATAAAAAGAGGAGAGTGCAAAGGGTAGATCTGAAATGGATCTGTGCAACGGTTGATAAGCCATTTGAATTGATGTCAGATCTAATCTGGTGCCAATTGAAACGGCGACAGACATGATATGATGTCAATTGAAATCGCGCCAGACATGATCTGACGCCAAGTCAAATGGATTCCAAAAGGGTATTTTGGAGATTAAACTTTCAAAAAGTTGACGCCAATTCAAACGGCTTTTCGTATTCGTTTTAAAATTTTTTGAAAACGAGTATTGTTTTTTATAAATTGATTTAAGTTGGGATATTTTTTTAAAATTTCTGCTATTATAAAGGTAAGATTAAAATATTTGATTTCCTTTACCTTTTATTTTTATTTTAGTTTTCTCTATTATATGACAATATTTTCAAATACAACTAGAAGCAAGTTTAAGATGTGGATTAGGTCTCCTGGCACATTCCTTCGGGTCCACTGACCCATGAATGATTGATGCACCACTTGGTGGACCTACATACAAACAATCTGCCAGATTGTTGATCTCTAGCATTGCGGATTCAAATATTTTTCGTGTGGTGATTTCAAGCCATCGGATTTGATATTTTTTTTGGATACTCAGATTGAATGGTTAGAGATCACCAATAAGACTTATTTTTGGTGTGTAGACCATCATCAAGTAGTGAGCCAATTGTTCATTGGTCAGTGGGCTCAAAAGAGTATGCCAAGTGGTGCATTTTTATGGGCCACAGATCCACATGGAAAAATGCTCAGACTAAATGTTTCCGTGATGTCAACCTAATTGGATGGATATACAAGTTGATGCCACAAAAAGAGAACAGAGGCTCTAAGGCTGCGTTTGGATAACCTTAAAGCCTAAGTTCTTACCCAATAGAACCTATTTGTAAAGTGCTTGAGATAACTTTTTTCTGTCGGTTGGTAACCATAGAACAGAAGTCCTACGGTGTGGGGTAAAAAAGTGACTTTTTTGTTTTTGTGGCAAATACCCATTTTACCCCTAAAGTAGTTAAATGCACTTAAAAAACACTGTTGAACTTGTATATAATTTTTGATCTATCCCTATAGGGGTAGTTTTGGTATTAATATAAAGGTTAAGGATAAACTCGTTAAGAAAGAAGCTATTTTAAGAACGGCTTTCCAGAGATGGAATTAGTAGAAATCGCTTAGAAACCACTTTTGCTAATGGCAATTTTAGAGTTTATTGGAAATTTTTTAAAAAAGTGCTTTTTATGTTTTACCAAAATCATAGTTTTTTTAAACAAATGCTTTAAAACTGGTAAAAACTTGTTTATTATAGTTTTAAGCAAACCCAAACGCAGCCTAGCTAGTGCTCTTGGGAAGGCACACTCTGCTCAGAAATTCAAATTGCCTATACAAACAACTTTTGCAGTTGTTGGCAGGTAACAAAATATCCAATTAAATCCCAAACCCTAGGCATTAAACCCCTGCTAAGTCAATGCTAATGGTTGTGTAGTAGTTGACAATCGAGTTTTGATGGATTAATTAGTGATTATCATCATAACTATCTGTTCTATCTTTTTGTCTTTACACAAGTTCTTCTTTTCGTTCAATTTGAAAATTAACTTTTACTTTTCACTAAATGCGAATGCATTTATATTAAAACGGCACGTGGTGTGTGAACTCCTCTCCATGAGAAAAATTTAATAACGCACCATAGTGTGAATCATGTGGCACGTTATTAGAGGCCACTGACTGTATTGATTTTTGGTTAATCCCTAAGTGAACGTACATAACAAAAATCAGCTTGATTAGTGATTTCTAATTTTTGAATCTGAGTATCCAAATAATGCTGAAATCAATGGTTAAAAATAAACCGTGGAAAAGACTCTAATTCAACATATGGAAATAACTAATCATAATGGATTTTGGTATGTGGGTCTATCTAGTTATAGGCCAATAAACATCCATATGGTTGGCACACTTAAGGTGCACGTGCATCGTACCAATAATTCAAGTTTAATAACAAGTGGCAAGCGGTTTCGTAAGTGCATTTTGATATGAGCCTTTGGCCGTGCTGTAGTTGGGAATCTAGCTAAAACGATGGTGGAAGATGCGCTTGAAGATAAAGAGATTATCCAAACTAATTATCACTTTGAATTTCTTCATTGATTCTTCAAGATGTTGCAAGTGAGCCCATGGGGAGCGACTTGGGAGCGACTTGAGCAATGTACAGGAATAATATGATGATTTTATGCAAGGGCCAGAATTTGAGACTGGGTAGAAGTAGGAGTTGGTGATGCTGGCCACGCTTTTCGACTGAAAAATCAGGAATTTTCGTGTCTCCGGGAGACTGACAGGTCCGAATACCAAGAGATTAGAATGGAATATTAACAGGCGCGCAGGTCCATTATAGGAAAGCATAACCATCACAAGTCACAACAGGCAGGCTACGCTCCAAAAATGGCATGAGTATACCAGCCTCTTGTAGTAAAGGAAAACGGCCGGTGGAGCCACCTGACAAGAGATCGAGACCTAAGCTTTGGGGGTAATGACACATGGATGGGAATCTATGGTGGTAACAGTGCGTCCCATTTTCTTTTTGGCACTTTATTAGAATATCCGGGAAGTGACAAACAAGAGAATGGGATAAGAGTTGTGCGTTGGGGGGTTGCTTGAAACTCACTTTATTCTCCATGCTTCTTGGCAAGTTGCAGGTATGCCTAAGGAGTTCGGCTTGCCTCACCCACTTGATTGAGGAGATGCCTCAGCCCCCTATTATGTTGTGACCTGTGGAGGTGAGGACAAGGGCTACCTAAACAGTAGGTTTAGGTCTACAAAACTTTTTTTTTTTTTTTCTTTTTTTAATGTTTTTATTTTCTCTCTTCTTTCTTTATATTTCTTTCTCACTCTACATCTATCCCTCGAGTAAATCACTAATCAGATTGATTTTTGGTTTGCAGGTCCATGGAGGGACTGGCCAAACATCTATACGGTCAGTGCCCTCTTAGAGTGTGCTACGTGGCTCATATTGTGGGCTGTGATCGGCCGGTGTGAGTGAATGTTTAAATTTACTCCTCTCCCACAAATCGATCTAGTAAGCAACTGTTTATAGACTAAAAGTACACAAACATTGTCAATACTGTTGGATGTCTCTTGAAAAATGTGTTATTTCACCGTTTTCAAAAAAAATATTTAATAAATTAAAAACATGTTTTTCAAGGAGCATTCAATGATGGATACAATGTTTGCAGTTGCATACTAGATTTGTCCCTCTGCGTTAGTCAAAAGTGTTGTTCCACTCTCTCTCTCTCTCTCTCTCAAATTGCCCTTAAATTGGATGACCAGCTTGAGAAAAGGAAAGTAATAAAAACAAGAGAGATTGCTTATTTAAGAAAAAAGGAAACGTGTAAAAAAATATCTTATAACCAAAACTTATTCTGTGGGTTCCCCTTGACCTCCTCTCCACATGTCACAACGTGATAGGGGGTTGAGGCATCTCCTCAACCGAATGGGTGAGGAAAGGTTTTTCGATTAAGTTATTACTCTTTCTGGTTCTTAAAAAAACGCGTCCAATAATGATCCATGAATATCGAGCCAAACAAGAGGTTTTTAATACACGCCTACAACCTGAGGTGCAACCCAGGCCCAAAATCACACGGGCCCAATTCATGTGACTGAACCACATCCACGCAGCCAAGAAGTCCAAAAGGTGTGGATTAATTTTTTCCTCCAGTATGGGCCATACTACTATATATAATAGGTAGTCAAGATCCTCTCATCAAATCTTCCAAATATTTAGTAGCCGGTCAACTTACCAAATTAAGTAAATGAAATTCTCAAAGTTAGAAACTGATTTTTTTCCCTCTATATAGAATCTCCCTCAAAAGAAGGTTTTCATCACATGTACAATATAGCTTTCTTTCAGGGTCTGTTTGGTAACCCGAAATTGGGGAGGACTGAATTCTAAGAATTATATTTCCAATTCCATAATTTTCCTGAATTAGAAGTTTTAGGGAGGAGACGGAACTTCTAATTCTTGAACTTTTATTTCCGGGATTGGTTTGTTTTTATTGGTTGATTTTTAACCATGGGATATTGAGCATTATTTGGGGTACTCAAAACCAAATTAAGGTTAGAAAATTTTAATCAGCCTGATTTGTAGCATGTAGGTCCACCTAGGGATGGGACAAACATCCATACAGCACGTGGTCTCTAATAATGTTCCACATGGCTCATACTGTGGTCCATCATCAACGGATTATAAATTTCTAACCGTTGGATTGATGTCTTTTATAGGTTTATTTATGACCATGGGATATATATAGCATTAGTTTGGGCATGAAGATCCAAAGTCAAGAGATAAGGTCTATCTATGGATGTAATTAACCGCTGGATTGATGTCTTTTATAGGTTGATTTATAAGCATGGATATATAGCATGGGGCGGGATATTGCCACACACCAAATTATGGAAAGCACCCACTTTTTAAAACCACCCACCATGGTAAAAGGCTTTTACGAAAGACACCCATATTCTAATTTTTTTGCAATGCCACCCACCTAATGGGAAAAAAGAGAAAGGGCTCTCTTCAACTTCCCACATGAATTTGTGGAGCGAGAGGTGTCGAAGCTCATTTTGGTGGGAAAACAACTGCACGTTCGAGGCTTCAAGGGAAGTAAAACATTTGGGCGCGAAGGCATAAAGCCTCAAAGCTCTTATAGGTAACCTAATGAAGTGTACAACCAACGCTTTGGCCGTTTTATATTTCAAAATGAGTAAAACTTCTGTCATAGTGGATTGCAAATCAACAGAGACCGAGAGTTCTTCTCCGGCTTTCATCTCCATGTGTTGTTTTAGCTTTTTCATTTTTAATGTATTTAATTAGTAGTTTTTCCTTCATTGATTCGGATGTTCTTGGAAACAATTGATTAATTCAATAATTTCGAAGGCAAATATTTTCTTTACAAGTGAAGCATTTTAATTTTCAGCATTTTCTATTATCAGTAGCTGTCAAACAATGCAGTAGTTTGATTCCAGATTATAAAAATCTGGGAGGTGAAATTTGAAACCCTAGATTATGAAACCCTAAATCCTTTTAAGAAAGAGGCTGAGATTTAGGGTCTTTTTGGATTGCCATTGTGTCTAAAAAAAATTAGACTTGGAGGGGACTTAACGGAGCTGCATTGCAGTATTTGAACAAGGGGTTTTGGGTGGAATAGGGGAGCCTAGAGTCTTTTTAGCATCTTAAATATATTATTATTTGTCAGTATTCTCAAATTGCCTAAAGGCTTACTTTCCAACTCATGGAGCTTGAGAAACAACACTATTTTACCTTGTTGTCTCCTGGGTTGTAAGAACAAAAAACTCTTTTACCTCTACTCTATCAACTTTTGATGTACCTATTTTGTGAATGCAACAGTTTGATGACATGATTTTCTAAGTTGGGAATTTGTTTAGTTACTTGGTCATGCATCGTGTGTCATAATTGGGTTCCTATATGATATCTGGTGTCTTCTTACATGAGTTTGCAATTCTTTAATGTCTTCTTACATGAATTTGTAATTCTTTATTATGTGAATATATATGACTAAATGTTTTATTCTCTGATGAATGCAAACACCCTATAATGTTATTTCATATAAACATAAACCACAATCGGAGTTTAAAGGATGTGAAAATGGTGTAGAGCCTATCCCTTTTTATTAACTGCTTAATTGCAGTAATGGGTAATACTCGCTTCACTTCGACTTCTACTCGACTTGCACGTCAGCCTATTACTGCATCTTATAGGAGGCAACGTGGAAGAATAAGTCAAAATGTTCATTGTATTGTTGAATCTGAGGTTGTCGGCGTAGTTGAAAAAGACTTGTCAGGTGTAGAGCCTATCCAACCTACACAGGCTGTTAATGCCTCAGGATCTACTATTGGATTTCTAGGTAGTCCTGAAGATATCGGATTACTTTACAGTTTCAAAAACCACGTTGCTTTTGAAATTTGGGAGGGAAAGGTATATATGAAATTTCTTTTATAATGATCGAAGTCTTTTCTTTTAAACTGTATATAGCATTCATCTAATTTTGATATATTATTATTTGTAGGATCGGGGTGTCCTCAGATGTCTACATCATGGGACGGAGATAGCATCATGGAATATAGATAATGAAGACATCAGGTTTAGGCGTAAGGTTGAGAGTTTGGGTTTGGGTTTGTTCTTATTGGTCAACTCATACAAAGTTGTAAACAAAGCTCTAGTGTCAGCATTTGTAGAAAGGGGGTACCTAGAGACAAACACATTTCACCTTCCCTTTGGAGAGCTTACTATAACCCTCGATGATGTGAGTTAGATCGCAGGGTTACCGATTGAGGGGAGATCGTTCTCAGCTTTGACTGAGCTCACAGCAAATGAGGCAATTGAGTTGCTAGTTTCGAGGTTGGGAGTTGATGAGCAGGCATGTAGGGATGAAATAGAAGAAAATAATGGTATTTATGTGAAGATGGAGTGGCTCAGATCTAATCTAAGTGGAAAGGTCTTGAAGATGATGATATGGCCATTGATTGTGCTGTTAGAGGTTATATTCTATATATGCTTGGATGTGTTTTATTTGTTGACAAGTCCGGGTCCAAAGTCCCTGTGATGTATATCCAGTCATTGTTAAATGTTGATGAGATACGTAATTATGCATGGGGGGTAACAACATTGGCCTATTTTATATCGTCAACTTTGATTAGCATCGCGGTCTGGTGTCAAGCAGATTGCTGGATTTATGCCCTTGTTAGAGGTATACATTTAGGTTAAAGTTTGTTCAATTCACATTGTTTAAATTTATTTACTAATAACTACTGTGGTGCAGGCATGGATATACGAGCATTTCACTGTCATGAGACCTAATCCAAATTTAGCGTATCTTCAAAGTCAACCTCGGATGAAGCGGTGGAAACCAACTGCACAGCATGGAGACGCAGTTTCAAATTTGCAAGCGTGGAGAGAAACATTGGACACTTTAACTCCACAAGCAGTAAGTTATAATTTGTTTTTTTTTTTTTATAAATTATGTTATTCCATAACTATATGATCAAGTTCTTGAACTATTTGTAGGTTATATGGGACCCATACCGAGGATCGAGGGAGCAGCGTCCAATGCATGAAATTGTTTTCTACATTGGCTGCTTGAGGGTCTATCACATTGTTGAATCATATCATCTTAAAAGGGTTCTTCGACAATTAGGATAAGTACAGACTATCCCTCATGCACCTATTCCTCCCGCTGTGTTAAAAAGAGGTCAAAGCAGTCAAGGCTACAAGATTGTTTATGAGGTTTTAGACCACTACTGGAGTACGTGGTACAATCATGTTCTGGTTCCACAACAACGGGGACGTATTGTTATCCAGCCAGGCGATTGTGTCAGTGAATACCTTTCATGGTATGACAAAGTTATGCACAAATGGGTCTAGAACCCTGCAAAAAAGAACATGGTTTGGCTCGCGAGTCAAAGAAATCACCCCTACTGCTGCCCCCCCCCCCTCGACTACTTTAAAATGAAACTTGGTAATTGATGTATTGTTTAATATTGTAGGATGCATTGTTTAATGTAATTTTATTATTTAATACGGTAAAACAGAGACAGAATGTAAACTTGGCGATCGAGTTATGCGATCGGAGTTTAGAAGAAGGCGAAAGTGCTGGTGCGGCATCTCTCTTGGATAAAATTAATCAAATCAAAGCCTATCTATGCTTCGGGAGTCCGAGTGCCAATAATCCAAGATCAGTCCCTCAAGCTTCATATCAAACTCCTGGAAGTTCAGCACAGGCTGCTTCACTAGGAAAGGCTAAGAAAGTAGCTAAGAAGAAAATAGTTAAAAAGAAATAAGCGTTTGTTGGTTTTTGAGAAAGACTTGTTCGGGATTGTAAATACTTTGGGTTGGATCTGTAAAAACATATTTTAGCCTTTGTGATGGCATTGTAGTAAAATTGTTTATTTTCAATCTAAGCCTATTCTTGTGCATTTTATGTATTTTTCATCTATCTAAACCTATCATTGTTCATAGGTTTGATGGATTTGTTTAGTAGTGGTTGGCATGGTTGGTGAGGATAACAGGATTTTGTGGATATGATTGGTTTACTAACAATGTAAATTTGGTTATAAGGCCCTTGAATTACTGTCTTTAGTTGGGTTGAGGCTTTGACCTCTAATGAAAAAAAAATTAGTGCTTTTGACCTCAAATGATAATGAACAACCAATATGTATTGATGCAATACGGTACCCACCTACCGAAATTAGAAGCAGGGACTCCTTAAGAGGATACTGTTTGCACCTACTAGCCTAGGTAGGTTTAAACGGTAGGACAGGGTCGTGTCCATTTTCACTAAAGCGGTAGGAACCTACAGATATTTGAACAATAGAAACGGTAAGAGGCTACCGTTTGAACATACCAGCCTAGGTAGATTTAAACGGTAGGACAGGGTCGTGTCCATTTTCACTAAAACTGTAGGAACCAACCGATATTTGAACAATAGAAACAGTAATAGGCTACCGTTTGCACATACTAGCTAGCCTGGGTAGGTTCAAACGGTAGGACTGGGTCGTGTCAATTTTCACTAAAACAGTAGGAATCTATCGATAAATGAACACGAAAAATTGTAAGATGCTACCGTTTGAACCTACCAGCCTGAGTAGGTTCAAACGGTAGCACAGGGTCGCGTCCTACTTCACTAAAACTATAAGAATCTACTGATATTGGAACATAAAAAATGGTGAGAGGCTACCGTTTGCACCTACCAGCCTGAGTAGGTTCAAACGGTAGCATAGGGTCATGTCCGTTCACATTAAAACGGTAGGTACCTACGGCAATGGTTACAAGAGTAGCGAAAAGGGGCTACCGTTGGCACCTACCAGGCTGTGTAATTTCAAATGGTAGGACATGGTCAAAAGAAATGCATTGGGGAACGATAGGAGCTTACTGAAATTTGGAATAGGAGCTCGGTAGTTCAATACCGTTTGGGGTACTAAACAAGCCCATTTGATTTTTTTTGCCTATGTTTTTTTTTGCCTGATTTTCTTTATCCATCACAAATGATCTAAATAAATTGTCTTGTACACAATCTATGTATAAGGTGGTAACTTGTATTTCATTGTACAAGTAAGTTGTATTCCAAATATACAAAAAAACTATAGCACGTAGGCCCAAAAAAACTATGGCTCGCAGTCCCAAAAAAATCATGGCACGCAAGCCCAAAATTTCAACATCCATTTACAAGTATATATCAACATTATATCCACAAATGGTGCTCAGGCCAATCAAAAAGTGACATGCAGGCCAACCTAACCCGAATCCTCAGACACTGATGATCTCAACTGGTCCTTCCCGTGATGGAACGCTGGTAGTAAAAAACTCTTCGAATTGCTTCATTTGTTGCAAGTATGGCTTGACCCATCCTTTGGCTACGTCAAGTCGATACCTTTTCCAAGGCGGTATCGGACATCCATCTACTAGAAAAAGTTTTACAAAATGATCACCATTGACAAATCCAATTGCCATGATCCAAGGTTTCAGTATTGGTTATGTGAATAGTGGAACAAATGTTTAGCTCTGGTGGAGAGAAAGATCGATCAAGACTACATTATAGTGTGATGCTATAACATGGCCCATATTGGGCATAGTCATCCAGTGTTGCGGAGGTGCAAAACAAGCATCAAAGAAGGATACTGATGTAATAAGCTGATCAACTCGGGCACCATTGCCGTACAATGTCTCATAGTATCTACGATGGAATTGCAGCTCACTAGGAAGGTTGTGTCTCACTTGCTTCCACCTAGTTTCTTCATCCATCCCGAGCAAACCTGCCACGGCTCCATAACCACAATTTCCATCTCCGTCCACATCTTGGATATCGACAATGTAGGGCTTCATGTTAGACGGAAACCAATCTAAGTACGCAGATCCATCTATGACAGTCCTCCTCGAACTGTGAACTCGAAGCTTCTGAGCCATTTGCTTTTTCACTAGTGGCACCATTTTACTATTCATTAGTGGCGTGGTCTGTGACAGTTTGTGCTCAACATGCTCAAATTACGATGACTCTCTTTTTGTGGATGAGTCTTTCTTTGCTCGCTTCTTACGTGGCTTGCCCCTATTATCTTTCTTGACTTCTGGCTCATCCAAATGAGTTGACTGTAGGTTCAACATTTCCTTCAATTTTTTCAGCAAACTAACTTTTCTATCATCACTAACTTCTTCAAATGTTTTCATGAACAGGAGTATATCAGGAATGCGGTCATGCTCCTTGGCTTTAGTAACTGTGGGCACACTTGATAGTGTCTTCCAATGTGCATGGATACATGATAGGGGAATACGACTGCCTTCCCTCTGGTAATATGCAATCTCACACCCACAAGGTAGTCCGTGTGTACGATGGATAACACATCCACAGACATTTACATCTGGACCAAATCCATTACCCTGTGTCTTTTCACCAAGAATCATAACAAGTGCAGATACCGATACAAAGCCACGTAGATCACTAAACAACGGCCCCTTGAACTTATGCATCACTGTGTGCAAACTCTTTTCGAATGACGCTTGAATGTCTATATGCTGTAACTCTACTAAATAGTGAATGGAAGGAAATACTGTAGCAAATGAACTCTGAGACATGCCTAGTTGTTTCTTCAATCTTGCATGTGCACTCTCTACTCTATTAGTTGTCGTATTTCCCAAAAGCATACACTGATCAGTCCATGCAGCAACGAAACGCTCCTTATACAGTGTCAACCAAGTCCTTCACATACAAAACAGCACCAGCATACTTATTTGAGAAGTCCGTCTCCAATGTAGATAGCCGATCTGCATATTCTGCCTCATTGGAAGATGATACCAAAGCATTCCACGAAGTGGTGAATTTATCCCAATCTTTTTTGGAATTGAACAACGGCTTACACTTTGACAACACATTCTTCGAAATATGGAAACGGCAAAGTAAAGTTTTTGCTTCACGAAACACCAATTCAATTGCATTCATAAGAGCCAGTTCTCTATCTGTCACAATGATGGATGGCAATGACGAGGGCGTGAGAATCAACCTCATACGTTATAATGCCCAAAGATAATTATCTCCTGTCTCAACTTTTATGAAGACAAATGCGAAGGTGAATGTCTTATGAGTTGATGTCACTCCTACAATCTCCAAAAGTAAGAATTTATACCTATTTGTTTTGTAGGTGCAATCCATAAGAAATACAGTGGGAAAACACTTAGCAAGCTGAATCGATTGTGGGTGAGCCCAAAATAATTCTCTCACCGTATCAGAACCCTCGTCAGTCCTATGCCATTCCACATAACCTCGATCTGCCAATGCCCGCAATAACACTTGCATCTGAGATTTTTCATCTCTATCAGTATCTCTCATCATTGCCCGAGCATTATAAATTGTCCTTATTGTAGATGCGATTTGCTTGTCTCTCTTCTGAATGCGGTCTGAGCACCTCTCTTGCTTTTACACCTGTCGTAGACATATCTTTTAGTATTTGCTTCTCATCTTGGGTGAGTCTCCCAACAAATGAGTGACCTTTAAAATGTTCCGTGATTGGATGGTTGTGGGTACCACGGTGAGAAGATCAACCTCACCAAAATGATCCGTGATTGGATGGTTGTGGGTACCATTGGGTCCTACATGGAGATGAGTTAAGTGTATGTTGCCTTTTTGTGAGGATGATCTCCTCACCATGTTGACCCTCACAAAAAATTAGCCCATTCTAAAAATTTTGACCCCCCTATCAAATGTGAACATAAAAGGCTAGAAATGTAGGAATGAACTGATTTTTCAACTTGTAACCCATATTTCATAGGGCTAGAAATGTAGGAATGAACTGATTTTTCGGGGATCGAGGATGATCTCCATGGTGAGAAGATCAACCTCACCAAAATCATCTCTTAACTCGTATCCATGTGGGCCCCACAAAGGTGTGTCATTTAAGCATGGCATTTTTCGTGCATGTTAAAAATAACCTGAGACCCAATATCAATTATTCCGTTGTGCCCTCCAACGAAAAAACTAATCAAAGCAGGACCGGGGTGGTTGGAGTTGTTCTACATGTAAGAATTCCATAGTTAGCAGAAAAAGAAACCATAATTACTTAAATACCAAAAAAAAACAAGTTAAATACCATTTCAGTTTAAAAAAAAAAAAAAAAAGAAGTCAAAAATGGAAACATCAAAAGATCAATAAGTGAGAAGTTCAAGTTTAATATGATTTTTGTTTCTCACTCAAAGTTTTCAATCATATAAATCTTTTTATTTTTTGGAAACTATAATTAAAGACAGAAAACAGATAATTATTCTAAAGAAGGATTCTCTTTAAAACTTTTTCATATAATTGAATATTTTATGTTTTTTGAAAAACTTTTTAAAAACACAGTGGTTTTAACTTTTTAAATTCTTTTCAAGGAAACATGGTTTTTGCAAATAAAGACTTGTTTAAACAAGGTTTTTACAAATTATTTCAATCTTTCATTTCATGAGAAAACATTGATAAGGAGCTAGCGCACATGCCAAAGGCATGGCAAAAAACCTTTCCTCACCCATTTGGTTGACGAGATACCTCAACCCCCTATCATGTTTTAACATGTGGATGGCAGCTGATCGAAGGGGAACCGGGAGAATTTGTTTTGGTTCAAGATATTATCAAATTTTTATAAGATTTCATTTCCTTATTTATTGCTCACCTCTTTCTTATGCAACCTTTCTCTCTTTTATTACTTTCCGTTTTCTCTTTATTTCATTGCAATTTTCTATCTTTAATAAAACTGTTCCTCCATTTCCAAACTGGTATTACATCTTGGTGTCATCATCGAACCTGAAATGGGGTTATCAACACGCCTCTATCTGCCCAAGATCTTTGAAGGAGATGATTATTTTTCAACTTGATCTGATCTGGTTCTCACTCTTTCACTTGATAATCTGTACTTCAGACCTTTTGTCCATGGTTTAAAAAAAAAATTTACCATTAGAAATGATCAAATGATGTTATTTGGGCCCACTAACCACATGGATGTGTAGCCGACCTCTTGGTGGATATACATACCAAAAATCATCATGATTGGTAATCTCTAGCCATTAAATTTTAGTACTTTTTAAGACGCGATTCTAGCCGTTGAATTCAACCATTTTTTAAGTATAAAACCCACTGCCAAAAATTATCAAACAAACTGATTTGTTGTATTAAGGTAATAAGGTCTACCAAGGGGTGGGCTAAACATACATGCAGTCGGTGGGTCCCAAATGGCAGCGGTGAGTACCAAAAATGGTGCTTGCTAGCTTACGATTTTTGATTAAGCCACCGCTTGTTACATCGATGTTAAATTAGCCAAACATGATGTGCCTTATATACGTGGCGTCCAATTGCTAACACATCGCCACGGCCAAGATCATCTTATTGTTGATCCAACAATTGGGGGGACCATTTTTGTGAAAATAACATTGACAGAGCATCATTAATCGTCTGGATGTAGGTTTCCATACCATCATATCAGTGTGATTAAATGAATGGTCAATATTATCCTATAAGGTTACCTACTGTTTGGACGGTCTAGATTGATGGACTTGTGTGATTAATATGAGATGACGTGTTTCAAATTGAAACAACATGTGCAATTTTTTTTTGTTAAAAAGTAAACAAAGGAAAATATGGTTAGTTGACTTTAATAGATAGGAGAGAGAGATAAAATATTAAAAATAAGGATCTTGTACATGTAACTTACTCTTTAGGTGACGTCGACCCTTGCCCATCCCTCCACATGTCACAACATGATAGGGGGTTGAGGCATCTCCTCAACCAAATGGGTGAGGGAAGCCGAACTCAAGGCATGGCAATGGTCTCAACCCTCTTCCCGATCTTTCTATAAATAGGGGCGTCGGAGTCCTTGTAAGGTCATCCCAAAACACTGGCAATTGTCTCAACCCTCTCCCCGATCTTTCCATAAATAGGGGCTCCTTGTAAGGTCATCCCAAAACTAACTCTCTCTCTCTCTCTCTCCCTCGGGAAGGAAGAGGAGGCAGTGGTGATGTTGTTGACAGAAGATAGAGAGCACAGATGATGAAATGCATGGAGTCTGCATCTCACTCTTTTGTGCTCTCTATTCTTCTGTCATCACCTTCAGCCCCTCTCTCTCTCTCTCTCTCTCTCTCACACACACACACACACATCATTCATTTTTAAACCATCTTTTGTTATCTGTACTATAGGGATGATAGGAATGAAGAGGAGGCAGTAGTGATGTTGCTGACAGAAGATAGAGAGCACAGATGATGAAATGCATGGAGTCTGCATCTTACTCCTTTGTGCTCTCTATTATTCTGTCATCACCTTCGGCCCCTCACTCCATACTCGATCTTCTACTAATATTACTATTACTGCTACGACTTAGAGCTTGTTCTCGTTTTCATTTGCATAAAAAAGAAAAATTGTGATGATTAGGGATCCTAATAAGGAAAGAGTTAAGAAGAAAACTACCTAAATAACTCTTATTTTCCTAACTCTTTCCATATTAGGTTTTAATGGTAGACCCTGGGTTTGGCTTTTATTGTGGGTTTGCAACTGCTTCCTTATAATCACAATCGAGAATTGTCGAAAAGGTCAAGGGTTTGATCACAACTCAACCATAGAAATATGGCTCACAACCCTTAAGGTGCAATTCACGACTAATTGTGTGATGAGTTGATTTGTTTATTCCTGTGTTTCGCATAACCAGGTGCTGATTGTCTGATAAGCTGGTTTGGTTATTCATGTATTTCGCATTTCTGTTTATCTCTATCCTTTTCTATTTTGTATTTAAACAAGAGGTTGTAATTTAATCATGTCAATGGAGATTATACTACTGCATTTCTAATTGTGCACCTGCAATTCCTGTGTTTTCATAATCTTCTTCCTCTGTTATGTAAGTCGGGACCTGATATCAACCTCTTGGCTGCATCAGAGAGAACTCCCTTTTAATGGGCTATATTCCTGACCCCATTATTATGGTTAAATATCGAATTCTTTCCTCAGAACTGGAGAAATTATCATTGTTTTCAACAACAAAAAAAAAAAAAAATTCAAAAAACACGATCGACCACATAAAATTTGAGTTAATTGCTTAAACAATTAAATCCAATGTTTGCCCATGATATGTAGAACCCCCATGATCAAAAGCGTGAACAATACAGCTGAAATCACTTTTGGTGAGTTCTACTGAAAGCATGAACAATACAAGGGTTTAATATGAACCTGTACAAACTTCAACCAAATGTCTGTCAATGGTGGTGGACACAACTTGCGATGGATGGGTGGACACAACTTGCGATGGATGGGTCTGTCAATGGATCGATCAGACTGATCCGATCAGATAATGTCATGTCTGGACCTAGCATATGTGTTATCGAATTGGATCTGGACCTATAAGTTGTGATCTGATTAGATATATTGGATCGGTTTTAGACCCCAACCTGTTAAAAATTCCCAAAAGTTTATATTCTTGCCTCTTTACGAACCACGCGCTCTCGGATCGAGAATTGCATCGGCGAAACAGTTGGCATCGCTTGTCCCGTGATTCTTCACCAATTGGACAACCTAACGCAGTTGGCACATATGCGACTGATTCATGAAGAACTTGGAACCCTTCTTCCATTATGGGTGCCCCCTCTTGTTATACTTCCTCATAAATCTTCGTCTCTGTGTGGTGCATGTGAAAACCATATTGCGTTGAATATAATCACTTTTCTGCCACTAGAAAAAGTGCTTTAGGCTTGTCTATGAAGTAAGTAAGCAGAGAATTTTTCTTGAAGCGGTGAGATTTTTGAAGCAGCAATCATGCCGCCAATGATCGCGCACCACATATACCGGCTTTGGGTTTAAAAATAATTTTTAAAAAGTAACCATGGGTATATGCAGCGCACCATCTTTGGCACATGACCGCGGCTTCAAAAATCCGGCCGCTTCAAAAAATTTCTCGGGTAACCTTGCATGAGCTCGTGTGTGTGTGTTCGTACACGTACATAGGCTACTGTGTTGAGTAATAAATGAAGAGTCGTGCTATCCCACGGATAACCGGACATATTTTTGTAAGAGAATTTAGAGAGTAAGAGAGGAGAGGAGAGAAGAGAAACCGTCCAGGGCTAGCTAGGAAGGATGTTGTGTCTTGCTTAGAAAAAATATTAAAAGCTCCTCAAACAACTCATTTGTTTGTGCCAAAGACGTTTATGGAAGTATGAAATTATGAATACACTTGTTCTAAAAGGTGCTTCTTTCCGCGCTATTATAAGTATACCCCTGTTCCGGATAGAATAAATCAATGGTAATATATAGTCACTGTTTGGTTCGCTGTACATGCCCTTATCCCTAATTAAAGTAGTCATATCTCTGCATCGTTTCACCTTGATTGGGTGGTTCCTGAATCCTGCATACACCTGTAAGAAACACGCCTCAAAGAGGCAGTGGCAAAACACGTGGACCCTGTAAACCTGGCACCTCAGCTGCCAGGTTTAAAAAACTTCCTATAAAAGAGCGCTGGCATATTCTCTGGATCAATTAGATCTACGACAAACACAGGGCCGTCTCGATACCAGTTGAGGCGTTAGGCAAAAACTCTATATAAGGCCTTATATATATATTAGGGAGCTGGGCGATAATTGCTCCTCCACAGCCCAAAGCGCGTTACCCCGTTAGGTGCGGACACTAAATAATCCAAGCCAACCCACATTACTGGATGACGGTAATGCGAAGAAGTAGGCCATTATCGGAAGTACACGGAACTGCAATCCATGATTCTTCTATCTATCTATCAATAACTGCATGCATTGCGCGGTGGATGTGAAGAAGTAGGCCATTATCGCCCCTAATTCCATGAAACCCGAGTAGGCAAATTCCGAAATCTAACCTAACATAGGGCGATACGGCGATGCCTTCTTTCAATCCAAGTATGGGCACAGACACACACACACACACACACAATGCTACAGAAAAAAAATTAAATGCAGAGGATTCCGTTGCAGTCCATATAAAAGACTCTCGTGGCTCTACGCATTCATTTTTTGGGCCCAGTGATTGTGTGGCCAGATGTTCAGCCCACCTATTGGAGGATAAACACACTAAAAATCAGCTTGATTGATGATTTCTAGCCATTGGGTTTACAATACGTACCCAAAAAATATGTGCTTGAATCCAACGTGCTAGAATCAATCCTAATAAGTACTAATCTATCGCTAGAGATAAACAATCAGGTTGATTTTTGGTTTGTATATCTAACAAAGGGTGGGATAAACATCCATGTAGCTAGTGGCCGCCAAAAAATAAGTCCTACGTAGGGGACCTGACTTGGGGGCCTCCTCTCACCAAGGGGCCTTAAGGCAACCGCCTTAATGGCCTTAAGGTAGAGACGGTCCTGAACGAACGAATTATTCTATAAGATGTGCTTTTCTCTACAAGTAATTAATTAACTATCTTGGACGAGAATAAAATGTATACAAGTAAGTTTTCAAAAATAAGCAATTGCAAATCTTTGGGCCTTGCATCTTCTTTGGATGAATCTTCACGATTAGTTGCCTATCAAAAGAAACATACTCAACAATTCTCATGGATTAATTATATTTCCAATACAACCCATTGATAATTACTTAATTACTTACTATGCCATTTTTTCTATACCTTCAAAATTAAGAACCCCATAATACCTATCTATGATCTACATTGACAATTTTTGAATTTTCAAAACTACCCATTAATAACTACCTATCTTTAGCTCCTTTCTTGACAAGGTTTAATTTTTATAGTTAAAGAAGATTCAAACAAATCTCGAGAGGAGGATGAGATGGACATTGGCATTGACTTGATGAACCACAACATTGCCATTGTAGCAATTAACGTGGCACATGTGCTTTATCACCTACCTTCAAGTTGAACGTCGGGGAAGGGTAAATGTTCAACTTTCTATGTAGATGTTCAAGAGCTTGTCAAAGAAGACTTTTAGTGAAAATTTCTACAAGTTGAAAATGAGCCAAAATAAACTGCACATGAAGAAAACCAATAACAACTTTGTCACACCCCAAATCCAAGATCCATGACTCGACCCACGATCCATAGAATTGACCCAGTATCTATGGGTCGACCTAAAAATCCAAGTTTAGGATATTAAGAATACAATGAAAATATAAGTCGAACCACATACGAAGGTCTATACGGGTCAAACCCAATGTCAAACATAACTCAAAGGTTCCAAGGTCAATCTTAGTCATGAACCTAAGGTCAAAGTAGGTCAATCAATAAATTATTCTAACAAAAACATAAAAATCTGAATTTTAACATGCAAAAAAACAACGTTCAGACTTAAAAAAATATTATCTCAATCAATTCAAATCTAAATAAGGTGATCTCAGTCCATTGAACCCACAATATAATGAATTTTTAAGGGAAAATTATCTATAATAGAAGCTCAAGTTTGACGTGAAGTTACAAAACTATTTTCTCTATTGACACAATCTGAAAATAGAATATAATAGGGTAAAGGTCAGTAAAATTTATTATTTCTAATTTTCATAAAAGGAATTTACTTACGTGCACGGCTAAAAGGGTTTGAAGAAAAAGATTTTGTTAATTTTGAAAATATAAAATAATATGGTTACTATGACAAAATTAAGTAAAATAAATAGTTTTTGTGAAAAAAGTAGAACCCAATTTTGACAATCCACAATAATAAAATCAGAATACAAAAGTTTGAAAGAATCTGAGGATGGCCCCTTCAGATCTAGAAACTAGTCTCAAATACCTTTGAATTTCATGTTTTACAGAAATTTATATCTGAGTTTAACATGGTTACTATTTTGGCCTCAAGATAGGACATATTTCTACAAGTCAAGAAAATTGGAAGAAATAGTTCGAAGATGGACCTCAACGGTAGGGTAAAAAATCTCAAAAAAATCTGAAACTCCATAGTAAATTAAGTCCTAAGGGTGACAAAGCCATGGACTTTAGAATTGAGTCATTTTCACCTCCGTACCCAAAGTTATGGCCAAAACAATAAAAGTATATGGTAAACTGTCCCAAACAAAACTACAAAAGGAGTTAAAATTACATACATGTGTGCTATAATAAACTCAAATATTATTCAAATAACCATTGAATCATTGTTTAATACATCAAAATCAACTAAATTTAAATCCTACACAAAAATCTAAAATTTAAATAATTGAAAAGCAATAAATCCTATACATGGTTTTAATCAATTAAAATAAATAAAAACAAGTAAATCTTTAATTCCACCTGAACTAAGCCATCAGTGCCTTCGGTACATCTACATAAGGTAAGTAAAGAAGAGTCAAGAAGCTCAGTAGACATATTCAACCACCCACGACATGCAAGTATATAATTATAAGCAGTATAGACAGTTAAAAGAAACAAGTCTGTCGGAAACAAATAAGATAGATCCACACAATATAACAAGAACATGAGCATGCATGTCAGAAAATACCAACTGTTAGGCTTATTGACAAGCAGATAAAAATTCCACTACAAGGATCTAGAAATGTTTTCGATCTTTCATCGTGAGAGCCTATACGTCTTGTTGATTTTTAAGGTACATCTCCCAAAAATTGAGACATACCCCTAAGGGGGCGGCATACACATAGTATCAACCATTTATTCAATGTACACACAGTACCAATGGTAAGTGTTCGCTCTAACTATCTCTGAAGTCTAAAATGCATGCTCTAAGCATATTCTTTAGAATCTGAATAGAGCACTCTGATTGTCCATCTATCTAAGGATGGAAGGTAGTATTTAAGTTGAGCTGAGTCCCCAAGGCCTTCTAAAGGTTGTTTTAGGAATGCAATGTGAACTGAGGGTCTTTGTCTGAAACGATGGAAATCGAAATGCCATGAAGCCTCATGATCTTATAGATGTAGAGTGTGCTCAAGGTGGCTAGCAAGTCTGCCAGTCAAATTGTTAAAAAATAAGATGACTTTGTCAGTCGATCCATGATAACTCAGATTGCATCTTGTCCTTGTCAAGTCTTCAATAGTCTTATTATGAATTACATGGTGATATGATCTCATTTGCACTTTGCTCTCGATAAGGGATGTAACAAGTATGCTGGTCTCTAGTCTCTCTACTGGTTAACTTGTTAACAAGTGAGGCACTTTGCTATAAAGTTAACAATGTCTGACTTTATACCTCTCCACCAATACTGATGTTTCACATCATGGTATATCTTGGTAATATCTGGTTTCACGATGAATCCCAATCGATGAGCCTCAGTGAGTATCTCCTCTATAAATGGTGAGTCATTCAATATTCAAAGTCTACTCAAGTACCTGAGGCTGGTGTGATCTGGCTGAACAATGAAACCATCTGGTTCGATATTACTAGCTATCTTAGCCCAAAAAGCCTCTAACTCCTCATTAGGTCGCTTTGCCTCGATCACTCTCTAGATAAGACTAAGTTGTGCAATCAAGTTATATAAGAATGTATGTCTTTATTCTTGACACAGAGGTTAAAGCTCTCTACTACTTTAATCATCTGATATCTCTTCAAGGACAAACTAGCTACCATCCCTCTAGACTTTCTACTCAAGGCATCTGATACAATATTCACTTTCCCAAGGTAGTAGTGAAGGAGAAAATCATTGTCCTTAAAGAATTACATCAATCTCTTTTGCCTTAGATTCAGCTGTTTTGAGTAAATATATAGTTCAAGCTCTTATAGTTTGAGTAAATCTCAAACTACTCATTGTAAAGGTAGTATCTCCAAAACTTTAATGCGAATACGATGGTTGCCAACTCCAAGTTGTGAGTTAGGTGATTCTGCTCGTAATACTTTAGATATCAAGAAGCATAAGCTATAACTCTACCCTAGTACTTGAGGACAGAACTAAGTCCCTAAAGTGACACTGCTATAGATCACGCAATCATATCTACCAGTTGGTACTATCAAAACTAGTTCAGTCATCAACCTCTGCTTCATTTCTTTAAATGTTTGCTTAGTCAGCTAACTTTGTCATCAAATCTAAAAAGTTTTGATTATCAATCCCAAGAATACTTAGTTCTTCAGATATATATATCATTGTGTCTCGAATCCGTTGGAGATTGAAGTGTCAAAGATCAAGTGGACTTCGATAAAATAAATCAAATAATAATTAAAGCTGAAGAAAATCAAGCCAAGTGTTCAAGATCAACTAAAGACAAAGTCAAGTGATCAAGCTCAACTGAAGACAAAGTCAAGCTCCAGCATGAAGATTTAAAAGATCAGAGTACGTTCTCACTCAACGAACGTTCAACTATGAAACATCTTGTGTTGCAGTTACTTACGTAAATCTAAGGGTACATCGCGCATTGCCAGCAGATCAAGATTTACCCTAGATGGTTCAGTGATAGTTAAGAATCATGTGCGTTTCAAAAACAGAAATTCTAATAAGTCTAAAAGTGTTCGGTTCTGGACTAAGAGGTTTGGCCGACCGATCTTTTTGAGCGGGCGACTGGAGGTTCGGTTGACCGGCCAAAAAGATGCGGTCAACCCTAACTCTCGGGTTCAAGATTATGTGGTATTTACCTGAGCGGGTGACCAACTAAAGGTTCGGTCGACTGAAGTCTGGTCGACCGGCCTAAAGTGCGGTCGACCCCGCCCCTTTCGGATCTCATTTTGACTCAATCTCTTAAGCAATTTTAAGCGCACTTTGGCCCTTTAAACGGCTATATTCGATTCGATTCTATTGATGGGAGGCTCGCTTATAAATAAGAGCCCTCTCCCTTCATTAGAATTAAACCAATCAAGAGATCTCTATTCTACATTCTTTGATTATCATTCTTTGAGTCTAGAGATCTGGAATTTGAGAGAGCTTCATCTGTGCAAATCCGTATATCCTTTTTGAAGGCTCTAGATTGTTTAAGAGAGCTTCACATGAGCAAATCTGATTTATCTTTTGTGAAGGCTACTCTAATTGTTTGAAGAGACTACAAAGGGTATTATTTCTATAATAATCTTCTTCCAAGAAGAGGATCATCATTGGTAGAGTGTCTCTATGACAAATTTTTCTATAAGGATTCACCATTCTATTGAATTCATCAAAAGGTAAGTATCTCCTAGAACAAACCTTTTAGAGTGAATTCAATATTATCAAACCTGAATTGTTTGTGATTGGTGGATCAGTGAGTACTCATCAAATTGAGTTGAGGAAGGTGGAATCCTTGAAAAATCCATTTCTCTAAAATACTATGGGCCTAGTGTGTCTCTTTAGGTGAATCGAGAAGTAATTCTCGTATAGATCGAGTTGAGGATTGTAGATCCATGAGAAGAGGGCTTCTCTAAATAGATTACTAGCCTAGGCTGACTCTCTAGATGAGCGAAAAGCGATTCTCATTAGATTGAGACTAAGTGTAATCTTAGTTGTTTGATTATTTATTTTGATTGAAAATGTTGTAATGTATGATTGAAATAAATATAATACTACTCGTGGTGAGTATTGGACAATGGACGTAAGTGCGTTGTCGCTGAACCACTATAAATTTGAGTCTCGTGTGATTGTGAATGTTTGCATATTTTATCTCCGATTTTTCCATATCTATGTTCTGTAGATGATTCATATTTTAATTGCTTGATCCTTTTCGCCTTGTGTGATCATTAATTTTTAATCTATATAGAATCTGCAGAGAAATTAAAAATTATCCTATTCACCCCCCTCTAGGACTTAACATGGTAATTGAAAGGGAATTTCAATTAGTATCATAGAAAGGTTTGTGAAGGGCTTAACAACCCAAGTGTGATCCTTAGTTCCCTTAGAATAATCATGGGTCTAGATGGATTCTTTGTGTCTAGACCTCCTCTATTCAATGGTACTAATTATGCCAACTGGAAGGCTAGAATGGGGATTTTCTTAAAATCTCTAGATTAACGGATTTGGAAATCAGTAGAAGTGGGATGGACATCTCCTACTGTAGCAACGACTGTTGGTGAATCAACTACCATTGCTATTAAACCAAAAAGAGAATGGAGTGTGGGAGATAAAGATGCATACCAGTATAATAATCGTGCATTGAATGCAATACATTGTGCTTTATCTCCTAACGAATTCAAAAGAATAATTGCTTGTGAAACCTCAAAACAAGCATGGGACCTTTTGGAGATGACCCATGAAGGAACGAATTCTATTAAACTGTCTTCAAATGCTCACAACACAGTTTGAAACCATAAGGATGAATGAGGATGATAGTTTCACAGACTACTACACTAAATTGAGTGAAATAATTAATTCTGTGTGGGGTCTTAGTGAAGCTATTCCTGAACCAAAAATTGTTAGAAAAATTCTAAGGTCTTTACCTGACAGGTTTTACCCTAAAGTAATGGCTATTGAAGAAAGTAAAAATGTTGATCTAATCAAATTAGAAGAACTAATAGGATCAATTCAAATATTTGAACTAAAACTAGCTTCATACACCTAAAAGGAAAGGATTAGCTCTAAAAATCTCTAAGAAATAATTAAGAGGAGAAACTGACTCTGATGAGTCTAATAACATTGATGAACAAGTTTTCCTCCTTGATAAAAAATTTGGAAAATTTTTCAGAAATAAAAATAAGAAAAATTTTATACAAAGGAATAGGAAACCTTTTGAAAAACTCGATAAATACAAAAAGGGAGATAACAACATAGATGATATACAATGTTATAATTGTAGGGGGGTTTGATCATATCTCTACTGACTGTCCTAACAATGTTAAGAAAGGAAAAATAAAAGCCATGAAGGTTGTTAGATAAATCCGATACGAAAATGAACACATCTAGTGATAACGGAGAATCATCGTTAGAGTTTTAATGACTATTGCTAATCTTAATGAAAATTGTCACTCTAAGAATGCTGAAATTGATAATGAAACTAACTTAAGTGATGATACAAGTGAAGAAAACATTCAGAATGCATTTAACAATTTATATAAAAAAAGCTTAAATTTGGCAAAATCCTGTTATACCTTGAAAAAGGGAAAGATTGAATGTTGTGAAAGTGCCTAACTAAAAATTGAATTAGAAAATCTATATCAAACAATAAATTAAAAAGATAATGAAGTGATACTTATTTTGAGCAGAGAACAATAACTTGAAGATAAAATTGAAAAATTAAGTCTCAAAAGGAATGATTTAGAAGTCAAGAATAGAACATTAGTCACAAATATTACACAAGGAAATCCTAGACTTAAAAATCTACTAACCATAGGAAAAACAAACAAAGATAAAAGAGAACTTGGATATAATAGAAAAAATTCTAAAAACTCAAACTCTATAACTGTGTTTGTAAAAGCTACTATAGATTTAACCCAAAATGAGCAAACTAAAAATTTAAATATCATTTGTCATTATTGTAGACATTCTAGATATAAGAAATATAATTGTCTTGTACTTAAAAAGAAGTTAGAATTTCTAAAAAAAAATAAAAAAAAATTAAAGAATGAAAAACCTACAGATTTTGGAAGAAATCAGAAAAAAAAAATGAAAAAGAATTGTTTATGAAGGTAGTTGCTTTAAATGCTAGAGCTAGAGCTATAAAAGAAAAAATTAATAGCTCTCTATTCAATAAGAAAAATAATGATAAATCTCTTGTAAAAAGATTGGATAAAAAATTTATTGAAAAATGTTTGTTTATTCATACTACTTCAATTTCAAATGAAACTTCTACGCGATCATATTTAGATACTGGATGCTCCAGACACATAACTAGAGAAAGATCTCATTTCTGTTCTTTTGATAAATGCCATGCTAGTGATGTGATATTTGGTGATGATAATTGTGTTGAGATAATTAGTAGAGGAACTATCAAAGGTCCAAGAATATCTAAGATTGAGAATGTATTGTGTATAGATGGTCTAAAACATAACCTTCTTAGTGTTAGTCAGATTTATGACAAAGACCACATATGCAAGTTTTCAAAAGATCTTACAGGAAATTTGTGGCTAAAGCAGTAAATACTGCATGTTACACGATCAGTCATGTTTATCTAATGACGAGAACCTTGAAGTCAGTCTATGAAATTTGGAACGGAGTCAGACCAAATATAAAATATTTCAGAGTCTTTGGTAGTAAATGTTACATGCTTAGAGACAGAGAAAACCTTGGAAAGTTTGACTCTAAAAGTGTTGAAGGCATTGATTTTGATCAGACATTTGTCCCGGTAGCTAGACTAGAATCTATTAGGATTCTCTTGGCATTAACTTGTGTTTTAAAATTTAAACTCTATCAAATGTATGTTAAGAGTGCTTTTCTAAATGTGATTTTGGAAGAAGAAGTTTATGTAGAACAACCTAAAGGTTTTGAAGATCCTCATAAAAGTAATCATGTCTACAGGCTTAAGAAAGCCTTGTGTGGGTTGAAACAAGCACCAAGAGCTTAGTATGAAAGATTAACTCAATTTCTATTAGAAAATGGATTCACAAGAGGAACTGTTGATAAAACACTATTTATTAAGAAAATAGATAATGCTATTCTAATATCTCAGATATATGTTGATGATATTGTCTTTGGCTCAACCACTGAGATGCATGCTTTAAAATTTGCTCAAGCTATGAAATCTGAATTTGAGATAAGCATGGAAGGTGAACTGAACTTCTTTCTAAGTCTTTAAGTTAAACAATTAGAAAATGATATTTTCCTTTCTTGATCTAAATATTCTAAAGAATTGCTTAAAAAATTTGGCTTAGAATCATCTAAAATCTTCACTGTAAGGAATATTTTCATATTCAATTTGGCAAAGGTTCCATTTGACATAAAAACATTCTTATAACCGTTCCTACGAGCACAAGTGTAGCGTGAAGATGTCGTGGTACGCTTACTTCGCCAACTACGTGAAGACTAAAAGACAGAGACAGCAAGAATCAGACGGTTGACGACAGGAGTCATCTGAGTAACTGCCGATTTGTCAGTAACAATTGTGTATGCTCGATTAGGAAAGTGACTTAGTGGCCATAGGAGTTGATTAAAATGAATAAAATATAATGGTCAGACTTAGTCATTGGACAGACCCGAGTCAAAGTCAATTTTATTGACTAAGTGGGAAAGTCCAATCGATTGGAGACACTGTGTAATCGATTGGACACTACGAGGCAGAAACATAATTGAGCCCAATAGATTGGAGACACTGTGTAATCGATTGGAGCCTATAGAATAGAAATCTTTCTGAGTCAAATCGATTGGAGACTCTGATTAATCGATTGGAGTCTTCGGGACAAAAAGTTATAAATGGCAAATCGATTGGAGACTCTAATTAATCGATTGGAGCCTTCGAGACAGAAAGTTATAAATGTCAAATCGATTGGAGAACCCTGTGCAATCGATTGGTGCCTTCGGAACAGAAAACTTATTGAGCCCAATCGATTGGACACTTGTCCCCAATCGATTGGACATGGCCCAATCGATTGGACCAAGTATACAATCGATTGGACTTTGAACATAATCTGTTTTATCAGATCTGAAATTCATGGTTCCATTATCCCACGTTCCACACGAATCAGGGTCTTGGTATTCTATAAATATAACCCCTCTATGCCTTCTTTAAATACACACAGAGACACAGAGTGACTCAATCTTCAAGAGAGAGAAGCAAAGGCTATATTTAGTAGAGTATCTATTTCGAAGAGCAAGAAGCTTGTTTTCATTCACATCTTGTGAGCTTGTTCTCTTCTCGATCAAAGCCAAGAGCTTGATCTTTACTTAGCCTAGGTTTTCCAATTCTATACTTAACCTAACAAGCTTGAGAGTACCAGTGTGACTTAAACACCTTTTGAGCAACTTGGGGTTCAGGGTGTACTGAATCCTTCACCTTCTGCAAAGGCGGGAGTGTTGAAAATTAAGATCGGAGGAGTCGGTCGAAGGTAGGTTTGGGGTGTACCAAACTGAACAAGCGGATAAGGCTTCTTGGCTAGAAGGGCGCGCGTGGATTCATGGCTTTGACTCAGAGGACGTGGACGCATCGACAGTGGGCCTTGGCTAAGGTTGGATGTTATATCTGCAACGGTGCTGCGTAGGTAACCTTTGTTTCGTTTAACTTTTCAGTTAGTGATACTTTCCGTCTGGACGTGGTCTCGTAGTTTTTCCTTGGCTAAGGTTTCCACGTAAAAATATCTTGTCTTGTGTGATTGTTTGTCTGCGTTTCGCATTATATTCTGATTAGATCAAACGACAAAAAGATAATATACCACGGAGGTATATTTGATTTGAGTCGGTTGTAATAATCATTTTCAAACAACCAAGGCATGAAATTTTATCCCCATACCATAGACCAGTAAAACTATATAGGTATATCTAAATTTAAATACCTAATCAACTCCCCTTCTAGGTATATTAAGTTAAAGAGAACAGATTGGTGAAATTTTAATTGGTATCAGAGCGGGTATTTCTAATTAAGGTTTAATTACCTGAATTTAGATTCTTGAGAAACCAGTCCATTTTCATTAATTTGACAAAATGCAAAGAGAAGGTAGTAATACATCCAGACCTCCATTGTTTGATGGAGAAGACTATGCATATTAGAAGGCTAAGATGAGGGCTTTTCTAAAGTCCATTGATGAAAGAGTCTGGATGTCAGTAGTGGATGGTTGGTTACTACCCACAATGGAAGTAGGAGATAAAATCATTCTTAAACCAAAAAATGACTGGATTAAAGATGACATAGACTGTTGTTGTCTTAACAGCAAAGGTTTAAATGCCATTTTGAATGCCGTTGATAAAAATAAATTTAGAAGAATCTCTACTTGTTCCCTAGCTAAAGAAGCATATGACATTCTTAGAGTCACCCATGAAGGTACGTCAGCCGTGAAAATTTCCAAGCTTCAAATGCTGACATCCAAGTTCAAATCCATGAGAATGGAGGAGAATAATACATTCACTGAGTTTTATGCAAAACTTAGCAATAGTGTGAACTCTGCTTACAACTTGGGTGAGATCCTTCCAGAATCAAAAGTTGTTCGGAAAATTTTGAGATCCTTACCTGATAGATTTCAGGCTAAGGTCACTGCGATTGAAGAGAGCAAAGATGTTGACTCTCTTAAAGTTGATGAGCTGGTTGGGTCTCTACAAACTTATGAGATCAATTTGAGACAACCAAAGAAATCAAAAGGAATTTCCCTTAAGGTTTCTGAAACTCAAGATTCAGAGTCAGATGTTGACTCTGAAGTAGAAATGGCATTGTTCGTGAAAAAATTCAAAAAGATCTTTCGTTTGAAAAATGATAGGTTCAAGAACAACAAACAGTTTGATAAAACTGTGGAACATGCCAGACCTCATGAAAGAGGTAGCAGAAGTGACAGGAACCCTAGGGAAAGCCGCTCAAGCGATCCCTAATGTTTCAAATGCAAGGGTTTTGGTCACTTTGCAAATGTGTGCCCAAATAAAGAAGAATACGAGGGCAAGGCAAAAGCATTCAATGCCACATGGGATGAAGAATCAGAAGATCACTCTGATAATTCAGATAGCAATGAAAAGGCTGATAAGTATACAACTTTTGTTGCTCATTTCAATAGTCCCTATGAATCTCATGGAGAGTCCAAAAAAAGTGATGATGAGAGTTCAGAAGGCTCTTACAATGGGGATTCGGATGACTCGACAATTTGTCTCCATAGACTTTTTCCACATGAAGAATCTCATCAAGCTTTGTAGAGCTGGATGAAAATCCTGACACATCCCTTTTTTATTTGAGAACCTCATTCTCTTGGGATTCCTTACGTGTCATGCAAGTTTGGAATTCACATTCCAGTGACTTGTTCCTTTTTAGCAGAGACTCATTCTCTTGTTTTAAATCAGTAATCAGCACTTTTAATTTTTCAGTGTGTAATCAGCACAAGAGATTCCACGTAAAAATATCTTGTCTTGTGTGATTGTTTGTCTGTGTTCCGCATTATATTCTGATTAGATCAAACGACAAAAAGAAAATATATCACGGAGGTATATTTGATTTGAGTCGGTTGTAATAATCCTTTTCAAACAACCAAGGCATGAGATTTTATCCCCATACCATAGACTAGTAAAACTGTATAGGTATATCTAAATTTAAATACCTAATCAACCCCCCTTCTAGGTATATTAAGTTAAAGAGAACGGAGTGGTGGAATTTCATTCACACACTCCTATGAGCACTAGCATTAAACTGACCAAGGATTTAAGTGGAAAATCAGTTGATCAAACTCCGTACATGAGTATCATTGGTAGTCTCCTCTATCTCACAGCTAGCAGACCCGATAATGCTTTCAGTGTAGGAGCTTGTGCTAGGTATCAATCTGACCCGAAAGAATCTCATCTCTCGGCTGTTAAAAGAATCATTAAATATGTTAGTAGTACCATTGAATACGGTCTCTGGTATCTTCTCGAGACTAAAAGTGAAATTGTCGGTTATTTAGATGCCGATTAGACAAGAAATGCTGATGATCGCAAAAGCACCAGTGGTGGGTGTTTTTATATTGGAAATTGTTTGGTTGCTTGGCACAATGAAAGTAGGATTTTCCCGCGTCGTTGGTTACGGAAATCCTAGATCTCAACAATATTTGTAATTATCCGATTCTTTTTCACTCAAATCCTGCAAAAATCACAGGGTTGTACAGTGGCTCGTGTCGGATGTCGATCCGCACTCGGGGTTAGTTAGCGCGACTCATGAACATGCAATGACTGATTTTTATCAAGAAAACATGGAGAGGTGAGAATGGTGATGGATTTAAAACATGCTTAGTGATTTCTAGAGAGAGAAATTGCCATAAGATTAAAAAGAAAATAACTAACACAATGAAGTAATACTAGAATTTATTGAAATAATAACTTTCTTACAATATTCTCAATCAAAATTGCGAACTAAACATAAAAAGAACTAAAAGGATTAAACTATAAAGCCGTAAGAACTAGAGAGAGGAAGAGAATAAGAGGAGAGAGAGTATGAATTTTTAGAGAGAGAGAAGAGACTAGAGAGATCTAGAGAGAAAAAGAAAACTCATGACCACTTACCCTAAGTGATTAGGATCGGCCAAAGGAGAGAGCGGCTGGATGGTGGTGGCTGATGTTGTAGTGGCTTGCAAGTTGAGGAGCAAGTCGGCTTCCTCCTCTCTTCTTCTCTATTAACTCTTCCCCTTTTTTTTTTTTTTTTTTTTTCGTTTTTGTTTCTTTTCTTCTGACAGAGAGAGAGAACGGTGAAGTGAGGGAGAGGGGTTTTGACGGCTTGGCCAAGTGGCTGGGGACGATGGTGGCAGTAGGGGGACGGTAGTGATGGTGAAGCACGGTTGTGCTGTTGGTGAATGGAGGTTGGATCAACGATGGTGCAGGCTGTAGGGCTGTAGAGGCGGTGGATGGAGATGCTGTCTGTGTGGAGGCGTTGCAAGAGGCAGCAACGAGGAAGGGGAGGGCGAGCTGGGATGGTGATGGCGGCAAGGGCTGAGAACGGTGGTGCACCAGTCCGGTGGGAGGCGGTGTGAAACGGTGGTGGTAGACGGTGTAGGCAGCAACCGAAGTTGCAATCACGTGGGATCCCCCCGTTGGCTTTTATAAAGGTGTTGGTGATCAGCCTGGGGCAAAGGAGATGGAGAGACGGGGGAAAAAATGGAGTTGCAGATGGCCGGAGTTCTGCAACTCCAGCGAGAATAAAAGAGGAAGATGAAAAGAAGAAGGTGGAGAAGAAAAGGAAAAAATGGGGCTAAGGGTGAAGGGATCCGTGCGGGATTGATAGGGGGAGAGAATGGAAGAGATTGGAGGGGGATTAGGGTTCGAACGAACCCTTCTCCCTCCTCTTATAAAGCTCCCTATTTCCATTAATGGAAATAGGGTATTTTTTTGAAAATAAAAAAATAATTTTTTTTTTTTTTTTTTTTTTTTTTTTTTTTTTTTTTTAAGTAAAAACCTACTTTTCTATGGGGAATCTCCCCAATTAGTGGACCCCCCATTTTTTAATTAAAATTATTTTGAAATTCACGGGGTCCACTAACTGGTCGGACAGCGGGTCGATGATGATGGGCCCGGCTATTGGCCCACATGGACTGATGATGTCCATCGTCTAACAAGATGATGTGACAGACATTCTGATGGCGATCGGATGGATGGTGACTTGATTGGGACCCAGATTGGTAGATTGACGGATCTAGAGAGATCCAACGGTCCGATTGAAGATCCAACGGTCCGATGGAAGATCCAACGGTCAGAAAGCTAAGGGAGATGAGATAGAGCCGAAGGGTAGGAGTTCTGGGGTTAGGTCAGTAGATTCGAGGATCGAGAGATGAAGAGAGATGGAGAATAAGAAGAGATGAGAGAAAAAGTATCAAAAAAAATGGAAAAAAGCACTGGCGGAGGGTCTGGAACCCTGGTCTTCACTGTGACCATCCTCACGCTTCTCCAGTAGAGTCGACTATCATTCCTTACTGACTCATGTGGCTTTAAACGCTTTGGTCCGTCTCTTGGTCATTGGCTCTCCTGCTCTCTTCGTTCTTTGGGCCGACTTTTTGGTCCTCTTATTCAGCCCATATTTGGCCCATATCTTCTAGTCATAGCATGTGGGCTCTTTAAGCTTTGATAATGGGCTTTCATGATCGATTTGGGCCCACAAGTCTTGAGAATCGTCCCATCGGAGTTTCCTGCGACAGAAGAAGCGCGTAATGAGACTCTATCAGAATGACTTCATATCTAGACTTCCGAAAATGTGTTTAATGCATGCAAATATACCATTTCGTCCAGAAAAGTGTGTTCTACGCAATGAGATAGACTCTTACATAGAAAACTGGATAATTAGAGCAGTTTACGTAGGAGAATGCAATAACGCTAAAAGGATAATTGCTTAAAATAAGCACTTTTGAGCGAATATCACACAACAAGAAACAGAATGCTATATCTTTGTCTACTACTGAAGTAGAATATGTTGCTGCTAGCAGTTGTTGTGCCCAGTTAATTTGGATGAAACAAATGTTGTTGGATTATGGAATTAATCAAGGATCTATGAATTTATTCTATGATAACACGAGTGCGATTTGTATTTTTAAAAATCTTGTACAGCACTCTAGAACCAAGCATATAGATATCAGACATCACTTTATTCGAGAGTTGGTTGAAGAACAGATAATTTTATTAGAATATGTGAACACAGAAATTCAACTTGCTGATATTTTGATTAAACCTTTAGATTCGCTCAGAATGAATATCTGAAAAAATCTATAGGAATTTGTCCCATTGATTAATTTTTATTGGTACTGACTGAAATATTTAGATTAACATTGAAAATTATATCTTCAGTATTTCAGTTAGTCTTATAGTCTAATCATTCAAATAATGATTAGCTAATATTGTTTGAAAATTTTTTGTGGTATTATTGAAAATCTTGATTGTTTGGAAAATTGGTAATAATTTGGGATGATTGGGTGTTTAAAAATGACATTCACAAAGTTGGGCCGACCGATGAAATTGTCAAGCCGACCGAAGAAAATGTCGAGGCGAATGGGTTTTTGAAAATGAAGTTTACGAAGTTAGGTCGACCGAACAAAAGGTCCGGTCGACCAGATATTATGTTTTGAAATTTGTGTTTGCGGGGACGGGCTGACTGAACATTAGGTTCGATCGACCGACCATGATGACCGGTCGACCCATGTCCGGTCCGCCACCCTTGATTATAAATTGTCCCAAATCGATTATGGGTCAGAAACTCTTTTGGAACCCTAGAAATTTTCTATTTTGTTCTAATGGCTCTACAAGGGAAAAGAGCAAGAGGTGAATCATCTTCAAGTGATCCCTATCCTCTTAGCTTATTCATCAATCCCATGGCTAGGGTTAGCTTCATGAAAAACTACATCAAACGAGCCATTGCTGTTGAGCGTGGGGTTATCGAAAAAGAAGTGACCATGATTGGAATCCCAATCTTCTGAATTCGGTAGGTTGGTCTAAACTTCTTTTAATTTCTAGTGTTGCATATCCTGAGTTAGTCAGGATGTTTTATTGCAATCTTAACAATCATGATCCAGAAGGTCCATTTCCTTATTCTGAGGTCCGAGGAGTTAGGTTTAAAATTACTTTATCTTTGAGTTCAAAGATAACAAGTCTTCCTCGTGTACTTAATGGAAGAATTTTCCCCCTTCCCTACCTCTTAAGAACAAAAAGGCTATCTCAAAAGCTATTTGTGGGAAGATAGTTCATTGGACCTCTGACTTGGCTACTCGGGAATTACTTCCCATGTACCACTTGTTAGGGTTTATCTTCTCCTACAACTTGGTCCCAAAAGTCGAACATCGGAGTGAGATCGGTCCTTATATCCAGTACATTTTGTATTGTGTTTCTCAGGGCACACGAATCTATGGTCCTTCAGTTATCTTTCATCTTATGGTAAAAAATTTGGCAATTGAGAATCGGAAGCGGTCTTTGCCTTTTGACATTCTTGTTTCAAAAATTATGAGTCATTACAAAGTTCCTATTCTTGACTCTGATGAAACTTTGCATCCCATCTCACCTATCAATCAAGCTACTTCTAATAAAATGTTGGTGGTGACTCGTCTGTGTCTGCTTCTGCCTCTGTTTCCGCTTCGAGTTTGGGTTCTCGTCGTTCCTCTGTGTCTACATCTATTGCAGAACTTTCGTCCAAGTTGGACAATCTTTGTGCGTCGATTGACAAATTTTCTCGACGACAATAGCGTATGACTTCATTTCTTAGGTCTCAGTATCCTGACTATCTAGAATCTTTATCTGAGGAGACGACTGTGCCTTCTGTGGCTGGAGATGATGAAGATGTGAAGACGAAGATGAAGATGAGTACGAAGATGAAGAAGAAGAAGAAGAAGACAATGATGGTGATGATGATGCCGACGAGGATGACGACTATGATTAGAGCACAATTTGCTCTTTCTCTCTCTGTAGATCAGTAGTACATTTTTTTGGGGATGTATTATTTGATACTATTAGTTTGTACTATTTCTATTGAGATACCTTGGTTTACGTTATTGTGAGATGATGGATATTGATCATTCTGTTGACCGTTTCTATTATGATGATTTTTAGTTTGATATATTGTGTTATGATATTTTTTCTGGATGATTAATTACCGTATCATAATATTCTTTATCATCATAGGTTAGAGTTCTTCCCTTTGTCAATGTATGACAAAAAGGGAGAGAAATCAATTATATTGGGATTACTTTGATACACTTGTTGCTCTCTATTTTATTGAAATACTTGTCATAAAATATCTATGATTCTTACTTGATTTTATTTGACTAATGTACTGAGAAGACGTTTTTGGTATTATTGGACTAATATACTAATGAAAAGCTATTGTCAAAGATTTTCTTGTCAAGTTCATTATTTTGTAGGAACAGGGTGTTTCAAAAATTTTGGTACTAATCACGATACTAATCGCGAGCTACTGTGCTACCTCCTTGCCCCTTCATCTACAAAGATAATTTATTTGGACAGTTATTATACTTAAGGGGAGCTTTATTGATTTATTTTCTTTATTTGGTAAAAAATTGTAATATAATTGGGTAGTTATTTGTTTTTGTCCTGGCATTGACAAAGGGGGAAATTGAAAAGTCTTGGTTGTCAATCCCAATAATACTTAGTTCTTCGGATATATATATCATTGTGTCTCTAATCCGTTGGAGACTGAAGTGTCAAAGATCAAGTGGACTTCAACAAAACAAATCAAAAAAGAATTAAAGCTGAAGAAAATTAATCCAAGTGGTCAAGATCAGCTGAAGACAAAGTTAGGGATCAAGCTCAATTGAAGACAAAGTCAAGCTCAAGCATGAAGATTTAAAAGATCAGAGTACGTTCTCACTCAACGAATGTTCAACTATGAAGAATCTCGTATTACGGTTACTTACGTAAATCTAAGGGTACACCGCACGTTGCCAACAGATCAAGATTTACCCTAGATGGTTCAGTGATAGTTAGGAATCATGTGCATGTCAAAAAGAGAAATTTTAAAAAGTTTAGAAGTGTTCGGTTCTGGACTAAGAGGTTCGGCAGATCGATCTTTTTGAGCGGACGACCGGAGGTCCGGTCGACTGGCCAAAAAGGTGCGGTCGACCCTAACTCTAGGGTGCAAGATTATGTGGTATCTACCTGAGCAGGCGACCAACTAAAGGTCGGTCGACCGAAGTCCGGTCAACTGGCCAAAAGTGCGGTCGACCCCGCCCCTTTCAGATCTCATTTTGACTCAATCTCTTAAGCAATTTTAAGCGTACTTTGGCCCTTCAAACGACTATATTCGGTTCAGTTCTATTGATGGGAGGCTTGCTTATGAATAAGAGCCCTCTCCCTTCATTAGAATTAATCCAATCAAGAGATCTCTATTCTACATTCTTTGATTATCATTCTTTGAGTCCAGAGATCTGGAATTTGAGAGAGCTTCACCTGTGCAAATCTGTGTATCCTTTGTGAAGGCTCTAGACTGTTTGAGAGAGCTTCACATGAGCAAATCTGGTTCATTTTTTATAAAGGCTACTTTAATTGTTTGAAGGGACTACGAAGGGATTGTTTCCTGCAATAATCTTCTTCTAAGAAGAGGATCATCATTGGCAGAGTGTCTTTGTGGCGAATTCTTCTACGAGGATTCACCATTCTATCGAATTCATCAAAAGGTATGTATCTCCTAGAACAAACCTTTTAGAGTGAATTTAATATTATCAAACCTGAATTATTTGTGATTGATGGATCAGTGAGTACTCATCAAATTGAGTTGAAGAATGTGGAATTCTTGAAAAATCTGTTTCTCTAAAATACTACGAGCCTAGTGTGACTCTCTAGGTGAATCGAGAAGTTATTCTCGTATAGATCGAGTTGAGGATTCTAGATCCATGAGAAGAAGGCTTCTCTAAATAGACTACTGGCCTAGGCTGACTCTCTAGGTGAGCGAGAAGCGATTCTCGTTAGATTGAGAGTAACTGTAATCTTATTTATTTGATTATTTATTTCGATTGGAAATGTTGTAATGCATGATTGAAATAAATATACTACTACTCGTGGTGAGTATTGGACAGTGGACGTAGGTGCGGTGTCGCCGAACCAATATAAATTTGAGTCTCGTATGATTGTGAATGTTTGCATATTTTGTCTCAGATTTTTCCATATCTATGTTCTGTGGATGATTCATATTTTAATTGCTTGATCCTTTTTCACCTTGTGTGATCAATAATTTTTAATCTATATAGAATCTGCAGAGAAATTAAAAATTGTCCTATTCACCCCCCTCTAGGAATTAGTGTGGTAATTAAAAGGGAATTTCAAGATTTGCTAGATGAGAAAACCCTTTTACAAAACTCTAGTAATATCCTACCAGTCTCAAAAAATTATGGATTTCAATCACACTTATTGACCTTTCCCAATTGAGAACTGCTTTTATCTTAGTTGGGTGCATCGAAATACCATCCTTCGAAATAACCTGGCCCAAAAACTAAACTCATGTCATCTAGAAGTTGCGCACACTTCTACAATTTAGCATAAAGTCGGTGCTCTCTCAGAGTTTACAATGTCGTCATCAGATGATGCACATGATACTCCTAAGTCCATGAGTAGATAAGAAAGTCATCAATGAAGACTACCACAAACTATTCGAGATATGATCTGAACACAATTCATCAAGTTTCATGAAAGTTTTTAGCTCATTAGTCAATCCAAAATGCATGAAAAGGAACTCATAGTGACCATAACATGTCCAAATGTTTATCTTTTAAACATTTGATTCTCGAACTCTAAGATGATGATATCCTAACCTTAAGTCGATCTACGAAAAGAATTGACTCTCTCAACTAGTTGAATACATCATCGTTCTATGGTAGTAGATACTTGTTTTTCATAGTGACCTGATTTGTAAGACCCTAAAAACCCTGAAGGGTATTTGGTCTATTTTTGTTTTCTAGATCCTTTGCATATATTCTAATCTAACCGTTATAATAGTTGTCTGCAATTTCATCTAACTATGAAAAAATTAAATTTTCAGGGTCTTAGGGCCATTTCATGCGGGCCCACGTGGACTTAGTGGAACCCATAGTATTGTTGGACTACTTTGTGTCCCACACATGCGATACATTGTTAAATATAATTAGCAAACTAGCTTATTTGAAATTTTAATAGCATTTTAGCATATGCTTGTCATTAATTAATGGATACGTTTATATAAGGTACATGTGATACATACATATGGTACCTATGTATGTACTCTACAACAATTATATTAGTTGATCACAAATAATATATATCCTATATGGCTCAGGCTCCAGTTATCGCCCTAAAATGACAGGCTCCGGTTACAGGACACAATATAAGCCACGAGACACACTCTTAAAGGACTTTGACTGTGGGGATGTTTGGCCAATCCCTAAGTTGACCTACAGACCAAAAATCAGTCTGATTAGTGATTTATAAGGTTATAACTTTTGGGGTATATATGTGTTGAAAGTAGAGTTTTTCCGCGTCGTTGGTTACGGAAACCCTAATTCCAACACATTTTTAATTATCCGAGACTTTTGACCTGTAAAATTAGCAATTTTGCACAGTGGCTCGTGTCGGATGTCGATCTGCACTCGGGGTTAGGGCACGTTTAATAAAGAACATGAAATAACGTAATGATATTAGAAATAATGGCGGGATGAGAATGGTGATAATGGGATTTAAAATCTATTTTCTTTTGAAATTATCACAGACTATTAAAAACAATAATAAAGGAAATCAAACAATACCCGAAAGGAGAAATCATCCATTAACATTAAAAATTCTTACAATGCTCAAAACATCAAACAATATAACAAAATTTGTAAAGAACCTAAAACTAAGCTAGAGAGAGAATAAGAGGAACCTAGAGAGAGAAAATGATAGAAGAGGGATCTAGAGAGAGAGAGAAACTAAAGGAGATCTAGAGAGAGATAGTTAGAGAGAGAGAAGGCAATCTAGAGATAGAGAGAGAAACTAGAATACTATCCTAGAGAGAGAAACTAAAAAAAATTCTAGAGAGAGATTCTAGAGAAAGGGAAAATTTAGAAAGAACTAGAGAAAAGTAGATAGAGAAGGTGCCCTAAAACTCAAGAGAAAGAAAAAGGTGAAGAGAGAGAGAATGTGAAACTAAGAGAGAGACAAGAACTTACCGGATATTTTTGCATCGGCCAAGGGATGTGAAGATGAAGTTGCAAGTGCGCCAGCGTTTGGAGGAAGTCATGGAAATAAGAGAAGCTCACCGGAGATGTACTGGAGGTGGGGGAAGCATGTTTGCAGGCCGGCAACTTGGAGTTGCAGGTTTCTTGTTTCAGTGAGATTGATTGATACATCAGCTTGGAGAAACAGCATGTGGAGGTCGAGACTTTGAGAAGGGCAACATGGGCATCTTGACCGTTAGAAGAAGGGACTCCCAAAAGAGAACTGTGAGGAGCACTATGGATGGGAAGGCATGTTGTAGAAGGAGGAGATGATCATGGAGATCTTGCTCGCTGGTACGATAGCAAAATAGAGTTGCAGGATCGCATGAGTGTGCAAATGTTTCACGACTTGGCCGTGACGGAGGAGCAGGTGTGAGATCGTGCACAGGAGGGCGTTGGAGAGATGGCAGTCCTCATGTGGCTGCTGACGGCTTGGAGATGCAGCAACGATTCTTGGAGAAGAGAACCGGTGATGGGGGTGCTGGTGGTGGAGTTCATGAGAAGAAGATGAAGAAGAAGAAGATAAATAGGCGCCGAAGGAGAGGGGAATAAGGAGAAGGGGCTTTTGGGGAAGGATAGGAGGAGATGAGAGGGATTAACTGGCGTTGCAGGCCAGAGTTGCAGGCTGCAACTCCGGTATACAACGTGAAGAAGATGACGGAGAAGAAGAAGGAAAAGAAGAAAAAGAAGGAGAAGACGAAGGGGAGAACGTGGGGGAGTTTTTTTAGGAAAGAGAAGAAGAGATGGGAGGGGGATTGAATGATTGACTAATTTGCTGGCGATCGGATGATAGACATGAATGGTGATGATCAGATGGATAATCAGACAATGAAGATCATCCAAGTTAGTCCATAGGATAGAGTGATTGCAGGCAGAGAGAGGATCTGTTGATTTGGATTTGTGAGCAGAGAGAAAGTGAGGATCTAGAGAGAGGAGAGAGAAAATATTACAAAATAAAGAGAAAATGATAATAGAGCATCTTGAACCCTAGTCCTTGACTTGGTTTAATACATGCTTTACCAACTGAGCAAGTCCTCATCATATGTTAGTTGATGAGCTTTAATCTCCTTTGAGGGCTTGTCTCTCCTTCTCCCTTAATCGTCTCTCGAACTTTTCCTACTCTCTGGCTCTTCCAGCATTTGGCATGTATCTTCTTGTCCTTAGCCTGTAGGCTCTTGTGCTTTGGTCTTAGACTCTGGTAGTCAGTTGTGAGCCCGTATTTCCTCAAAATCATCCGGTTAGTGCTCCTACGATAGAAAAATCGCGTAATGAGATTTCTACAAAAGGCTTCGCATGTGGATCAAAGAATTGCATATGAATGCATGCGAATAAACGATTTTGATCAGAAAAGTGTGTTCTATGCAATGAGAGAAACTCTTACGTAGAAATGTTGATAAAAAATGCAGTTTTACGTAGGAGATTGTGATAACGCTAGAAGGATAATTGCTTAAAATAAGCACTTTTGAGTGAATATCACGTGTCGCAGATGATTGATGGCAGTTGGAGTGCCAACTTTGTTGGGATGCCTTCCCCCATTGTGATGCGATTCCACTCCCCCTGGTTTTCTTTCTCTTCTCCTTGGTTTTCTTTTCTTTAATTAAATTTTTACTTAGCAAAAAAAAGTCATTGGATTGGACTTATTTTCATGGGTTAATCTCAACTGTGGGAATTTGAGCAGTACTTGAGGTAAAATGATCCAATGCCTATAAATCACTAATCCGGCTGATTTTTGGTTTGTATGTCCACCTAGGGATTGGTCGAACATCCATACGGTCAAAGTTCTCTAATAGTGTGCCATGTGGTCATATTGTGTCCTGTAACCGAAGCTTGTCATTTTAGGGAGGTAATTGGAGCCCGACCCATCCTATATATGTTACATATTTTATTGTTGTGGGTGACATACACCATATAAAGTATATTACTATAAATTAATAATCTTAGTTATTCAATAATATACATACATACATACTTAATTAGTAAGTGAGTTAAGTGAAACGAACTTATTATATACATACCTTATTTATGTGGTTAACCTATTATATTATAAATACCCTTTTTTAATAACTTTTTCAAACCTTTTGTTAACATAAATTATTTTAATAGAAATATCAAACCTCTTTACTACATATATATTATATTGTAATCTAATTTCTTTAACAAATCTTATCTTATCAAAACTCATTGATAACTTGTAATATTTTAACCAAAACTATATTAATATATTCAGATCTTCTCAACCCAATGTCCATCCAAAACATTCTCAAGCTAATTGTATGAGTTATTTTAATATTTTTCCTATCTCATGTTTTATTGAAACTGTTGTGCTACCTTCCACGGTTGCAAATACCATACATACACATAAAGCCCTTATCACCGTCCATCCTTCAAACGTCTCCCTTATCTTTCCCTCATCCCAACATGTTGATAACCAAACCTAACCCTATTTAAATCACCAGTGTGGTCGCCCTTTTGAAAATCTGAAGAGTTGCAACCCCATAAAACTTGTAGCCATTCTTCCTCTTGTTGCTCTATAGAAGCACCTCCCCATGGCTTCAACCGAACAACCACTTCCTAAGCCATGTCCTAAATCAAATATCTTTGCAAAAGAAGGTGTTGCTACCAAGGAATCCAACTGTGTGGATCCTTTGAAGAAACCCCACTGTGTGAACATCATCTGCTCCTCTAAACGAGCAGTCACCCTTTCAGGTTGAAAGTGATATAGTCAAATGGGAGTACAAGAAGTGAAGATCTTGGGAGAAACTCCACCATTGGATCCTCACCACTCCACTCCTTGAACTGGACAGCCACTTATTGAATTAGTACATTAGGGAGCTACAGCCACCATCATTGAAGCCATCATCTCCATTGGTTCCCTTGACGATCTCCTCTGTGGGATCAACATCAATGCCTCCCCCAAATTTTTTAAAATCGTGAAGACGTTCTTGTTCTGGTATGATCATTCTTTTATTTTCTTTATCCTTATTCAAAACAACACAACCAAACCCCCATCATCTAACAATCTGATCCACGACCTTTTTCTTTTCTATCCACGTTCCTCATGAGTTGTGACCGATCTATTTGAACACAAACACTGTTGTGGGACTTATCCAAGATCCATGCATGTGCAACAACCCTTTATTCCTACGTACCTTGACCTGTAACATAGATGAGAACCAACAAATGTTAGAGAGAAATGGTGATAATATATTAATAAATTAATGGGAATAATAAACAATAATAATGAAGTAATGACAAAATAATACACATGTATGGTTATCGTGTATACATAGGTATATGTATATGTATACTGACTAGGGGATGACCTGTGCCGACGGCACTCCCCGACAAAGCGTTTGCAAACTTTGCATACTCATTTATGACAAAATTCCAAAGAAAAACTCTCTTTTGCAAATTTACATGGTGGTAATACACATGCAACAAAGTTCCTAAAATAAAACCAAAATGCATACTACATTACTACTGTTTGATTCTTGCATCTAGATATATTTTTGAGTTCTTCATTACTTCAAGCCCAAATGAATAAGGAAGGTTGCATTAAGTTGACAGTCAGCTTAAAACTTGTGCCAAATCACTTGAGATGAATATGAATTCGTTGATTCTAACTCATGACAAGGAGTACAAAATATGATCCCATGAATGTTTGGGACACACTTTGATTGATTTACACACCAAATATTAGCGTAGTTGGTATTTCAAGCAATTAGAGATTTGAGCTTTTTTCATCATGAGCTTCATTAATAGGCCTATGGGCTTGTACCAAGCCCATGTTGAAAATGAACTCAAATCCAATGCGTAGAAATCACCAACAATGCTGATTTTTGGTGTATAGGCCCCATCAAAGTGTAAGCCAAACAATCATTGGCTAGTGGGGCTGAGAGAATGTGCATAGTGGCTATCTACATAAAGCTTTGATACAAGAATCTTTATCATAGACTTTTTTTCCATAACATCCTATGAAGATAAGCCTTTTAAACAAATTTTTTTTTTGCAGTTCTAACTTGAAATAACCACCGGTCCGTTCTCTTTAATCCAATATACCTAGAAGAAGGGGTTGATTAGGTATTTAAAATTAATTATACCTACACAGTTTTACTGGTCTATGGTAGGAGAACAAAATCGCATGTCTTAGTTGTTTGATAAAAGATTAACACAACCGACTTAAATCGAATATAACTCCGTGGTATATTTTCTTTACGTCGTTTGGTCTAATCAAGATAGATAGCAGAATACAAACAAACAATCACACAAGATAAGAGATTTTTATGTGGAAATCTTGGCCAAGGAAAACCCACGGGACCATGTCCAGATGGAAAGTATCACTAACTGAAAAGTTAAACGAAACAAAGGTTACCTACGCAGCACCGTTGCAAATACAGCTTCCAACCTTAGCCAAGGCCTACTGCCGATGTATCCACATCCTCTGAATCAACGCTATGAATCCATGTGCGCCCTTCTAGCCAAGAAGCCTTGTCCGCTTGTTCAGTTTGGTACACCCCAAACCTATCGTCGATCTATTGCTCCAATCTTAATTCTCAACACTCTCGCCTTTGTCGAAGGTGAAGGATTCAGTACACCCTGAACCCTAGGCTGCTCAAGGGTGTTGAGTCACACTGGTACACTCAGGCTACTAGTTCGAATATCTAAGTGGAAGACCTAAGCTGAGGAATAGATCAAGCACTTGGCTTTGATCAAGAAGAGGAACAAGCTCACAAGATATTAATGAGAAACAAGCTTCTTGCTCTTCGAATGGACACTCTAATAAATAAACATTTTCTTCTCTCTCTTGAAGTATTGTGTCACTCTTTGTGTGTTTAGAGAAGGTATATAATTGCATTTATAGAATTCATGACCCTTAGTCTTGTAGAACGTGGGAGAGTGAACCTAGAATTTCGGATCTGAGAAAGACTCAATCCGTGCTAAGTGCACTCGATTGTACTCTGGGTCCAATCAATTGGGCTATGTCCAATCGATTGGGTTTAGTGTCCAATCGATTGGCCTCAAATAAGTTTCTGTCCTGAAGGCTCCAATCAATTTTACAGAGGTCTCCAATCGATTGGGTTCTGATAATGTTCTGTCTCGTAGACTCCAATCGATTTTATAAAGGTCTCCAATCGATTGGGCCTTGATCTTGTTTTGTCTCGTAGACTCCAATCAATTTTACAAATGTGTCTAATCGATTGGGCTTTGATCATGTTCTACCTCGTAGCCTCCAATCGATTTTACAGAGTCCTCCAATCGATCGGACTCTCCCAAAAGTCAATATCTTTGACTAAGACTTGGGTCTGTCCAATCACTAGGTTTGACCATTATATTTTATTTATTTTAAACCTATTCCTATGGCCACTAAGTCACTTACCTTCCTATGCTAGCGTAAATGATCTATAACAGATAACTTGGCAGTTACTTAGATGACTCCTGTTGTCAACTGTCTAATTCTTATTGTCTATGTCTTCTAGTCTTCACATAGTCGGTGAAGTATGCAAACCACGATATCTTCACACTACACTGGTGCTCGTAGAACGATTACAAGATTGTTTTTATGTCAAATGGAATCTTTGCTAAATTGAATATAAAAATATTCCTTACAATCTCCCCCTTTGGCAATTTTGTGACAAAAAACATTTAATCATATAGAAGGAAAAAAAAATTATAATCCCACCCTCTTACATGAATCACTCACTATCTCACACTCTCTCGAGATAATCGAACAGATAATGGAATAGCTTTTGATTTGTTCCCTGCATATTCTACCAACAACACATACCATGTAATATCATCGGCAATCAATAAATCATTAAAATGCAGTGAGTTAATTATGCACATCACAAGTAGAGAAATTAGAAAAATAATGTAAATAATTTTTCTCCCCCTTAATTTCTCTTCCCCTATCTCATGCATCAACTTATTTTTACCTCTATGATTTTCTCTCTTCCTTTTTGTCATAGAATGACAAAGGTACAAAAATATAAGAAGAGAAGATAATAAGCATGCAATTGATATCATCATAAAAAATAGGTGCATAGATATATATATCAAACCATAATACAAACTAGTTTATACTCTGTAACAGATAAGCAAATAAAAAACAACCAGAGTATAACAAAAAAGTAACTGAGTTTATCTGAATACAATAATATCTCAAAATATAAAACAATAGATAACTCTCAAGTAGTCTCTCTCGTGGAGACTAGGCCTAGGGGCCAGTACCGTCATGCTGATCCGGATCCTGAAATGGTGGATGCTGTCCAAAACCCATCATCGTGAACTGGTACTCCATATAGCGCTGCATATCCGATAAGGAACCCATCATCCTCTCATGACCCTCCTCTAAGCGTCGAAAGCTCTGAGAAGACCGCTCCTCATGAGAGCTGAGTCTCTGATCGAATCCCATCCTCTGATGATGAAGAGACTCTAAAGAGTAGGGTGCATGCATCTCAGGAGGCTGGACAAATGATGAATGTGGCTCTGAAGGATGCATCTCAATATGTGTCTTGTGTGGGCCCGACTCAGAATCATCGCCCAAGTCGTCATCAAAAAGATCCTCAAAATTCGGAGGAACCTCTGTCACCCTCCGAACCTGAGACATGCCGTTATTCCTGATAGTAGATGGTCCAATGGGCCCCATGGGAGAGCACACCTCCTCTGAAGATAAAATCGGTACGTCCAGGTGAAGAAGGATAGAGCTCATAAGCAGAAGAAATGGAAGACAAGGATGATTAGCTAACTTGCTACTTGGTCTAACCATGGCCCTAAACATGAAGCTAGGGAGATCAATAACAAACCCAGTATCCAAATGATAAAGAAGCTGTAGATGATCAATGTTCACCTGTGGCCCATGGCCAGGTGGATCAATGTTGTACCCACATATGAGGTGCAACAACCGATACTCAGGGAGAAGAGATGTAAGTGGAATATAAGTACTCCAATCAAATGACTGTCCAGTGAGAGTCTCAGTGAGAATGGCTCTATCAGTCGTCAGTACACGAGTCCTGGGAAGGTACTCATGTGGAGTAGAAGGACGAGGTATGCCCAACAAAGTAGAAATCAGATCAGGGGTAATAGTCAGGTGAGCCCTAGAGACATAAGTCTCAAATGATAGCTTACTCTAGACATCACACTGAATAGAATGCATGTTGGCATAAAACAATTTAACCAAAATAGGATAGAATGGGATGTTCAGACAAGTAGCAGGAATCCACTCATGAGATATGAAAATAGAATGAACAACTGAACCCATAATAGAACCAAATTAAACTACTCTCTCAGTAGTGAATTTGCGAACAATGAAATGCTCAAAATGATCCCTAGCTGAATCAGAAAGAAATGGGGAAATAGGAGCACTCACCGAAGGAATCTCTGCGTATCTAGAACAACCTCGAGAGGATTTGTCCCGCTCAGAATGTCGAGATACACTGAGTCTACCACCTCGTTTTGTGCGAGATTGAGTCCGTGGCAAAAGTGGTTCCTCATCTTAACCCTAAACATCAAAGACCACAACCACCCTTCGACGACGAGGATTTGTCACCATAAGAACAAGGAATGGAAGAAAATACCAAAAGATCTCCATTTGGGCCAAAAAATCTCAAATACCAACGATGAAGACGTAGTGGAAAGCTTGACAAATCGAGAAAAATCAATCCACAAAACTGTATAGGAACAGTAGATCGGGCACCTGCGATCGATTGGGAGAAATTTGGTAGGTGGAGGGACGATTGGGGTTGAAAATGACCCATTTTGGGTTTTATAAAAATGAGCGCCGCACTGTCCAATCGATTGGGTTAAGTAGCCAATCGATTGGAGAAAATCCGATCAATTGGGCCGTACTTTTCAATCAATTGGAAATGTCCGATCAATTGGTCTGTAGAGTCCAATTGATTAGACTATGACTCGGGGCAAAAAAATATTTTAAAATTTTTAAAACCAATAGGCTCATTTTCAAGTCCCCCAGTAAAATCTTTTTAAACCAAATATCAGTTTTGAACTGCCTACGAAAAGATAATACACCAAGATAATATTTAGAAAAATGTTAGAATTCAATTCATGAATCAATCTTGATAGGCACTAAACACTAAGTATATTTAAGAAAAAAATAACTAACCACATTAGTTCAATCTTTTGCTTTATTAGAAATATCAACTATTTTAGACATTAGTACAAGTCACAAATCACTAGTAATCATAGATTCAAATATCACCAATAATATCATCAAGTGTAAGTGATATGATTTTATAAGTGGTACCGAATAGATTTCAGTAATAATTCTCATAAAAGTCAAAATCTGGAGGTATCTTGTATCCGATCATAAAATCCTCATTAGAGTTATTAAGGGTTCTCACATACACTCTTGCATATGGGTATTTGCTAATGGATGAGAATTTTCCTAGCAAACTGGTTGTCTTTTACACCATGTTTATTCATTTTGAATGTAGGTAGCTTTCACTCTCTCTGTAAGTAGTCCTTTTCTGCAGCAATAAGAATTAGATTACAATTTTAAACAAGGCCATACAGATGGTTTTCACACTAATTTTTTGGAGGTAGCTTTTTCTTAGAACAATAACTCACATTGGGAGGCCAACAATCAATTATAGTGCAGTTTCAAAATCAACTGAAGACAGGAACACTAGTAATTTAAAGTTATAGTCAGTAGAGGTTTATTCCTAATTCCAATAATACAAGATCTCACACCTCTATCAAAACCATTCTCACAATAATAATCAGTGTGCATGTGAAAAATATGAGATATACTAGTTCAATAATCCACTAATGCACACTTGTAAAATTGACCAATCATAATAATTAAAAAATATAATACTGAGATTAACAAAACTTTACTAACAGAGTTAAGTTCTTGTTCTTTGAATGTTCTCAAAAATTACTACCTATCAAAATAGTATATTTAAATAATAATTTTAACATTCTTCTTAACATTTGATCTTTTGATTTTCTAATAAATTTTTATTTTTTTTATTCTTCAAAACAAAGCAAAAATAAAAAGAAAACAAAAAAATAATCCCTCCACAGATAATAAAAATGGAAAACACGAAGGGATAAAGAGCACATTGCTCAGAGATAGGATGCTCTAGAGCAGTTCTCCTTCAGAGAATCTTTTCTAAGCCACATAGATGTGATCTTAGTGGATAGACTAATTCTCTTAGGATCTCTCCTCTTTTGAGTTATAGAACTCTGAGGAAGTCTAAATTTCTCAAGAGACTCAATCTCCTTGATTAACTCTCTAGACCTTTTCAGTTTCCTAGATAGCACATCCAATTTATTTATCTCAAAATGTGTCTGCATAGGAAATATTTGACTTTTCACATTTTGAGTTGAGTTCACCTCCTTCTCTAGAGAATTTTGATGTCTTCTTCTCAGTTTATGATAGTCTCTAATCACATGACCCAAATTTTTGTTGTACGTACAAGTACGATTGCTTTTGACAACTTTGATTTGGTCAATGATCTGAGTGAGAATAGCTTGTGCCTTAACAAAAGTTGTCTTGGAAGAAGACCCTCTTTCTTGATATGGTTTGTAGCCTAAGCCATGTTTGTCTCTATAGACTTTACCCACACGAAGAATCTCATAAATCTTTGCAGAGCTAGATGAGAATTCTGACACATTCCTATTTGATTTAAGAAGCTCATTTTTTAGGGATTTCTTATGTGTCATACAAGTTTGACAGAGACTCATTCTCTTATTCCAAACCAATAATCGACACTATTAATTTTTTAATAGTGTCAAGACATTTAACTCTATCAGATAAAACTTTATTTGTCTTAATGAATTTTATTGATTCCTCGTACAGTTCTTTCATACCAACTGTTGAGTCATCCGAATCCCCATTGTAGGAGTCTTCCAAACTCTCATCATCACATTTCTTAGATTCTTCATGAGATCCATAGGGACTATTAAACCAAGCAACAAAAGATGTATACTTATCAGTCTTTTCATTATTATCTAAATCATCAGAATGATCTTCTGATTTTTCATCCCATGTGGCATTAAAGGCTTTTGCCTTGCCTTTATATTCTTCTTTGTTTGGGCAAACATTAGCAAAGTGACCAAAACCCTTACATTTAAAACATTGGGGTTCGCTTGAGCGGCTTTCCCTAGGGGTCCTTTTACTTCTACTACCTCTCTCATGAGGTCTGACATGTTCCTTAGATTTATCAAAAATTTTATTGTTCTTAAATCTATCATTTGTAGAATGAAAAAACTTTTTGAACTTTTTAACAAATAATGTCATTTCAACTTCAGAGTCAACATCTGACCTTTGAGTCCTGAGCTTCAGAAACTTTAAGGACTAAACCCTTTGATTTCTTTGGTTGTCTTAAATTCATCTCATAGGTTTGTAGAAACCCAACTAGCTCATCAATTTTGAGAGAGTCGATATCCTTGCTCTCCTTAATAGTTGTTACCTTAGCTTGAAACCTATCAGGTAAGGATCTCAAGATTTTCTGAACTACTTTGGGTTCAGGAATGCTTTCAACCAAATTGTGTGCAGAATTCACTATATCACTGAGTTGGGCATAGAACTCAGTAAATGTGTCATTCTCCTCCATTCTCATGGATTCGAACTTAGTGCTCAGTATTTGTAGTTTAGAAATTTTAACTACTGACGTTCCTTCATGGGTGACTTTGAGAATGTCCCATGCTTCTTTAGCCAATAAATAGGTAGAGATTCTTCGAAACTCATTCTTATCAACCGCATTAAAAATATCATTTAGCCCTTTGCTATTACAACAATAATCTATGTTCTCTTTGCTCCAGTCAGCTTTTGGTTTAAGAATGGTTTTATCTCCAACTGTCATTGTGGGTGGTGACCAACCATCTACAATAGTCATCCAGACTCTTTCATCAATAGACTTTAAAAAAGTTATCATCTTAACCTTCCAATAGGCATAGTATTCTCTATCAAACAATGGAGGTCTAGATGTGTTTCCACTTTCTCTTTGCATTTTAATAAATTAAAAAAAATGGACTGGTTTTACAAAAATCTAAATTCAGGTGATTAAACCTTTAATAGAATAACCCACTCTAATACCAATTGAAATAACCACTGGTCTGTTCTCTTTAATCCAATATACCTAGAAGGGGGTTGTAGTTTTACTGGTCTATGGTAGGGGAACAAAATCGCATGCCTTAGTTGTTTGATAAAAGATTATCATAACCGACTTAAATCGAATATACCTCCGTGGTATATTTTCTTTACGTCGTTTGGTCTAACCAAGATAGATAGCGGAATATAAACAAACAATTACACAAGATAAGAGATTTTTACATGGAAACCTTGGCCAAGGAAAACCCACGGGACCTCGTCCAGACGGAAAGTATCACTAACTGAAAAGTTAAATGAAACAAAGGTTACCTACGCAGCACCGTTGCAAATACAGCTTCCAACCTTAGCCAAAGCCTACTGCCGATGCGTCCACATCCTCTGAATCAACGCTATGAATCCACGTACGCCCTTCCAGCCAAGAAGCCTTTTCCCTTGTTCAGTTTGGTACACTCCAAACCTATCGTCGATCTATTGCTCCGATCTTAATTCTCAGCACTCTCGCCTTTGTCGAAGGTGAAGGATTCAGTACACCCTGAACCCTAGGCTGCTCAAGGGTATTGAGTTACACTGGTACACTCAGGCTACTAGGTAGAATATCTAAGTGGAAGACTTAAGTTGAGGAATGGATCAAGCACTTGGCTTTGATCAAGAAGAGGAACAAGCTCACAAGATATTAATGTGAAACAAGCTTCTTGCTCTTCGAATTGACACCCTAATATATAAATATTTTTGTCTCTCTCTTGAAGTATTGTGTTACTCTTTGTGTGTTTAGAGAAGGTATAGAAGGGTTGTATTTATAAAATTCGTGACCCTTAGTCTTGTAGAACGAAGGAGAGTTGAACCTAGAATTTTGGATCAGAGAAAAACTCAATCCGTGCTAAGCGCATTCGATTGTACTCTAGGTCCAATCGATTGGGCTATGTCCAATCGATTGGGTTTAGTGTCCAATCGATTGGCCTCAAATAAATTTCTGTCCCAAAGGGTCCAATCGATTTTACAGAAGTCTCCAATCGATTGGGCTCTAATAATGTTCTATCTCGTAGACTCCAATCGATTTTACAGAGGTCTCTAATCGATTGGGCTTTGATCATGTTCTGTCTCGTAGACTCCAATCGATTTTACAGATGTATCCAATCGATTGGGCTTTGATCATGTTCTGCCTTCTAGCCTCCAATCGATTTTACAGAGTCCTCCAATCAATTGGGCTATGTCCAATCGATTGGAACTTGTCCAATCTATCAAACTCTCCTAAAAGTCAATATCTTTGACTAAGACTCGGGTCTGTCCAATGACTAGGTTTGACCATTATATTTTATTTATTTTAAACATATTCCTATGGCCACTAAGTCACTTGCCTTCCTATACGAGCGTACACGATCTATAACCGACAAATGGACAGTTACTCAGATGACTCCTGTTGTCAACCGCCTGATTCTTGCTGTCTCTGTCTTCTAGTCTTTACGTAGTCGGCGAAGTATGCGTACCATGACATCTTCACACTGTACTGGTGCTCGTAGGAACAGTTACAAGATTATTTTTATGTCAAACAGAATCTTTGCCAAATTGAATATGAAAATATTCCTTACAATAACTCAATGCAGTGTTGTGGATGGATTGAATATACGTCACATCATAATATATTCTTTTGGGTCCACAAACCATGAATGTTTTGCACAACACTTAATGAACATATACATGGATCATCCTAGTTGGTGATCTCTAGCCTTTCAATCTGTGTTCCCAAAAGAAGAATGAATCCAATGGCTAGAAATTACCCCATAAAAAGCCTCAAATCAATGGGGGTAGCCAATTGCATAAACTTGATTAGCAACACATCAGCATAAATGTTGCTCCACTTTAACACGTGCATTGCATTATGTTCATTCAAGTGCATGTGCTACGTTGTTACTTGCGCATCAAGTGGAGTTGAGTGCCTTTCACTAAAATGTGTCATCTGTACACATATATGTCAAAAGATTCTTGAATTAAAACAGAGAAGAAACCCTTTCAGATTTCACTACTTCTTGTTTGAGATGTTCATTAGGATGTAAATGAGAAGATGGATTCTCTTGTTTAGGGAACCCATGTTGTTGCTAAATGATTATCAATCCACTGGAGTTGTTTTCTTATGCTTTATGCTCTGTCATTGTTTCACTGGTAATAACTGTTATCAATTAAAGACAGTGGACAAGTATGAATCACTAATTCTGAACATTCTTCAATAAAATCTCTAGACTTGGGCCAAAATACAGAAAGCTCTTGGGCTATCACTGCATGGCACTTTTAGTAAAATGCTTTGGCATTTATGGTTTTACATTCAAGTTAGGGACAATGGTACACAAATAACTTAGAAACCTTAAGCCATAAAAATTCACAAAAATCGAGCCCATTCTGAGCTTTTAATCCTGTCAAAAGTGCTTTTAAAGCTTTATTTTTGGGATGTTACACAATAGTGTGTCCCAAAGTCTGAGTTCCCCCTCGGTTACTGAAAAATCGCAAAGACTAAACTAAAAATATATTTGGGATCGAACTAAGACTAAACTAAAAAATGCTGAAAATCGATTTATATTAGATCTCAACTGAGATCTAACACCAATTCTGAACTTAAACATTAAAAATTGGACAGAATGGGAGTGTTTTCATAATGCATTTTAGAATAAATTATCTCAACCCTAACATGCGATTGTAACGCTTAACCCTAACCTAATGCAGCTTAATACAAAAAAAAAAAAAAAGATCGTGCTCAACACTAAACTTCTTAATAGAACTAAGGCATCTAACGTGAGTGTAAGTTTGCCAATTTTGCCTCAGTTTGCTCAATCAGTCTAACCATGCATTTATTACTGAGAGATAACATAATAAAGATAACATTCCAGCAGCCACACTTGACATAATAGAAATAAGCCCTGGTGACATAATAGAGATAACATAATTGTTAACTCACCAGGGCTTATCTTAAGTGATAATGGGTGTGGACTTAGGAAAGGTACTTTCTCTCAACCCTTCTCTCCACACAGCTGAAAGTAGGGTTTTTCTGCGTCATTGGTTACAGAAACCCTAGAATCAACACATTTATAATATTTATCCGATTATCCTGCAAAATTCAGCGATTCTAGCATAGGGACTCGTGTCGGATGTCGATCCGCACATGGGATTAGTTGGCGCAAACAAGAACATGAAATGACTGATTTTTCTTAGAAATTGCTAAAAATAAAGGGATGGAAGGGTGAGAATGGTCATTGACAGTGATTTTTAAAACTTGATTTGATGATTGTAGAGAGAGATACACTGCTACTATTAACACAAAAAGAATAAAAATAACATAGATGAAGTAATCGAAAATTCACAAAACAACTTTTCATTAATAATTAAGCAATCTAGTACATTTATTGAAATTTAAATCTACTTTAAAATAAACTTAAACATTTGGATCTAGAGAAAGAAAGAAAGGAGAGAGAGAGAAAGGGAGGAAGTACTAGAGAGAGAAAAGGATGAGTTAGAGAGAGAAACTATGGTAAAAAAATGTTTTACCTTAAACTCATTTGGAGAGATAAGATCAGCCCGGTGAGTGGTTCGGCCTGGGTGATCGACCAAGGGGATGAAGGCCATGATGGTTGCACGTGTAGAGACCGGAGATGCTTGGAGAATGGTGGAGCAACTTGCTGGTTTGCAAGTTTTTAAAACAAATGTTGCAAAGGGACCCGAACCATGGATGGAGAAGGTGAAGATCGGTGGCTGGAACAGCAAGATGGTGGCGCTAATGGAGATAATGATGGCTTTGGATGGCAGGCTGCAACGGTGGAGGAGGATCCAATGGTCATGGATGACCAACTCCCTGCCCTTCTCTTCTTCTCCTTTTCTTCTTCTTTTTTTTTCTATTTTGTTTTTTCCTTTTTTTTTTTTAAGAAGAACGGCAGAGTAGAGAGGATGGAGAGCACGGTGGTGCTACTGTTTGTTGGCAGGTTTGGGGCGATGCACTTGCAGGCAGATTGGTGTGGCTGTGGAGGTGTGCTTGATGGAGGTGAAGTGGCGGTGTGAGAGCAGCGGTGATGAAGAAAAGCTGTTGGCTGGAGTTGAAGATGTTCAACTCCGACAACAATGGTGATTTAGTGAGGGAGGCATAGACCTTGAAGGCTTGCTGCTATGAGGTGTTGCGGCTTGAGGGGGGGGGGGTCCGTGAGAGGCGTTAGGAGCGGAGGAAATGTGCAGCAGATCGCCAGAAGTTGTAGGTATGGTGAAGATGGTTATTATGTGAGTTGGTCCTTGCTAGTGCAATAGGTTTTCACGGTTTAAACGGTGAAAGAGGATGATGACCATGATGAAGGAGACACCCCAGCTGAGGAGATCAGAGCGGTGGAGGTCGTGGTCAGTGGAAGATGAACCCATTCCAAGAGATTCACGGCCTCCTCTCCTCTTCTTCTCCTTTTTCTTTCTTTTTATATTTTTTTTTCTTCAAGCTGGAGAGAGGGCTGAGAATGTGGGAGCTAAGAGATGGGAGATAGGACAGAATGGAGAGGGAGTGGAAAGAGTTTAAGCTGGTCGGAGTTGCAGGTCCGGCCAGCAATGGAAATTGATGAGAGAAACGGCTGGGGTTTGAGGAGAGGACGATAGACAGAAGGGAGGACAGCTTGGAGGGAGAAAATGTGGAAAATGAGGGAGAGGCTCCCCTTTTCTCCTTCTTTTTCTTATAAAGGGGGGCTTTAGGGTTTGATCCCCTCCTCTTTTCTTCAATTTTGACTCTTTTGCCCCTATCTTCTTTTCCTTTCTTCTTCTCTTCTTGGTTTGGGGTAAGCTTGTGGGAGAGAAGGTGTGGACCCCATCTCACAATCTCAGCCACTCATTTTCTCCTCTAGAGCATCTCTTTTTCTTATCTCCTTCGAACTACCTACATGGGTCCCACCTTCATGCCTTATGATTCACCTTGTAGGTCCATTTTAGCGTAGCTCGATGATCAAGTCATCACGTAGGTCCATTGCCCAGTACTCATGTCATCTAGTGGCCAAATATGCACATTGGCCCATTTTTGCAAATCACACCCGTCCATTAACTCGAGACCATCCCTCATTCTTCGTATTCGGCCCATTGATTTCTTGATCAATTTGTCCACTTCCTTGATAGCACCGTGTTCTTCATTTGTACCAACACCCAGCCATGTGAAAATCATTGCGGGCCCTTAGAAATCATGACCCATCACCTTGAATCACTATATATTATCGATCTTTGCCTCAACTTCTTCATGCTCTGGCTAACTGTTGACTTGGTCAACACTTGACCCATGGTTCACTGACTCGTCGACGGATTCCCAGATCTTGAAAACTTTCCTGATTGGATTCCTGTAACTCATTTGCAACACTAACTTGATTATCTGCATGGAGACTCCCTACGGTCATTTTTATCTTGGTTCATGGATTAGTCGGCTCATAGGTTCCTTGTCCGACTCTGCTATCCTCTGGCATATACTTGGCTCGCATTTTCCTCTCATAACTTGTTGACTCTTTAAGCTTTGAAAGTTGGCTTTTGTGATCGATAGTGGGTGTCTGCAAGTCTCCAAAATCATCCGATTTCATTTCCTGCAATAACGAGAAGCGCGTAATGAGACTTAATCATAACGGCTTAATATCTAGACTTTTAAAAATGTGTTTAATTCATGCAAATATACCATTTTATCCAGAAAAGTGTGTTCTACGCAACAGAAGAGACTCTTACGTAGGAAAATAGATAAATAAAGCAGTTTTACGTAGGAGAGTGCGATAATGCCAAAATGATAATTACTTAAATAAGCACTTTTGAGCGAATATCACAACCCCCAACCAGCATATTTCCAATCCTTGGCAATTAGTGCAAAATAAATGAGCTTAAAAGGGCTATGCACATGCTACACACTTTTCATATTAGCTCAAGGAAAACACCGTTCGTCAAATCATCAAATGGATGCAAAAATCGTTACAGGCTAGCAAAGAGTTGAGAAGTTTTGTAAAGACTACAGACTGATAATCATGACCCAGAGTAGTCAAACTCTACTTGTGTGTGTGCTCAACATTCTCATCATCCGATAGTAAAGGTTTCCAGATCACCTATAAGTTCTTATGCCTCGACCTCAATTCTCACTTGTAAACCACTCAGAATGGGATCACTCAGAAATGGTTTTCTTCTTTTCTCTCAATTTATATGTGAGGAGATGTGTTGATATATGAAAGCAAAGATCTCACATATATATTATTTGAAGGAAGGATATCTTTAACAAAAGAAGATCTCATGATTGGAATATCACTTCACTCGAGAACGTCAGATCAAACTCTATAGCTTCTCCTTCTCCAATCTCCATATTTTATAATCGTGCTTTCCTAGAATCAAGTAGGACTTTCCGAGGTTGTAATGAGGCTTAGGTCAGGTGTAGAAAAATAAATGGATACAGGATTTCAAAGATCTTGAGAGGATATCTCTATTTTCTATATTTTTCCTACTGGTATAAAACAAGTTTCTGTTTCTTTTCTTCTTTTTGTATTTTTCTCTTTTTCTGATATTTCTGAGACTGCTCAATTTCTTTTCAGCTCTTTTTCATACTTTCTTTTCAACTTGAACCACTTTCTTTTTTTCTTCTTTTTTTTTACCGGCACACCCATATCATTTATTTCTATATCCTTCTCAGAAGTAGGGTAGCTAGTAACACTTCGTAGCTGAACTAGGTTTTGGGTTAATGGGCTTAACAAGAAAATGCTTTTATAGAAAGGTTCAAAGGGTTTCTAGTGAAGTATAATTCAAGTGAGTAAAAATACTGAATGGTTCAAAAAAATGGCCTAAATCATTTTCTAGGGTTTGCACTATCATGTACACTATTTTGACTGGATACAGAGAAGGTTCTGTAGTAGTAATCCAATGTTGATGTCGTTCCAAGTTTTATGATCGAAGCAAATGACTAGAAGATACAGGTCAAGTACGAGCCAAGTCAAAGGATCACGAAGCCGGTCCAAATAACCAAAAGAGATGGAGAGCTGATGACCAAGAGACGGACCAAAGCAGTCGAAGCCACATGAAATGAGAAGAAAATGATAATCTGCTCTGCTGGCGAAGCCTGAGAAGAAAACATATTGAAAACCAGGGTTCCAGACCCTTCGCCAGCAATTATCTCTGTAGTCTGTAGAGTTTTGTCTCTCATCTCTCTTCATCTCCCTATACATCACCACTTGATCCTCAGATCTACTGACCTAACCTCAGAACTCCTGCTCGTTGGCTCTGTCTCATCTCCCTTAGCTTTTTGACCGTTGGATCTTCTATCGGACCGTTGAATCTCTATAGATCGCCATCTGATCTATCAATTCTATGCATCCGACCATCCAATCGTGCCACAGATCATTCGATCATCCATCCTATCACCCACCCAATCTCCATTATAAAATCTCAATCTCTAGAACTCGTTTGATCATATGGTTGATTGTAGATGAGAGAGCAGAGCTCGATCTCCGAGGAAAGAAAAATGCATTATTCATTGATTGGTATTTCGAGGGAAAATGCATTTTTCTCCCCTGGCAACCAAACGCACCCTAACCCATGGCCTCGCAAGAGCCCTACATCCATCTGGCCCATTGGCCCGCTTATCCTCGAGCCCAGTGACCCACTATCCTACTCACCCATATTCTGGCCCATGGCCTATCACTTATCTTGGTCCACTGCTTAACTATCAGAGGCCCATGGCCTTAATCCTTATGGGCCATATTTGATCCTATGTGGACATGCCACCTTAAGTGAACCTCATGGGCCAACACGTGGACCCCACTTGGTGGGAGGCCACCTCACATGCGTGGTCCCCTAATTCCACTACAGCTCAATCTTGGTGGGACCCATGACTTTTCAAAGGGAATCAATTCTTCCCATTTTCTCTCTTGGAGAGAATCCCACGTATAAGAGATCTCCTTGATCTCTTATCGATCTAATGGTGGTTGTTGATGTGTCCCATGATATAAAAGGTGAAAACCCTAAGAGAGAAGGGCCCTCTCCCCCCTCTCTCTTCTCTCCTTCTTCTTCCTCGCCATCGTCTTCTCTGGCGAGCTGGTGGAGCTCCGCCTCCTCTTATTCTTCTTCTTCTTCTTCTTCTTCCTCTTCTTCTTCTTCTTCTTCTTCTTCTTCTTCTTCTTCTTCTTCCTCTTCTTGCAGGTTCCCTCTCCTTCAGCAAGCCACACCCCCACTAAGCACCGCCCCAACAACCATCTCGCCATTAAAACCGGCGAGCCTCTTCCCGATTTTCACCACCGCCTGCTACACCTGCTGTACATCCGTAAACCAGCAAGCACCTCGCCTGCTGCATAGTCTGTTAACGATCTCCTCTTCTTCTTCTTCTCCTTCTTCTTATTCTTCTTCTTCTTATTTTCTTTTATTGCCGGAGTTGCAGGTCTGCAACTCCGGCGGACTGGTTCAACCAAGGACCTCCTTGGCCTGCAATACGTCCAACACCGTTGCACCCTACTCCAACACCACCCCGACCTTCAAATCCGCCCAAAACGGGAACGGTTTCTCCCTTCTCCCCCTTCCTTGCTTCTTCTTCTTCTTCTTCTTCTTTGCTTCCACCGGAGTTGCAGGCCTGCAACTCTGGCCGTTCTTCTTTTTACTTCTCCCCCACGGCTTACCCCCTCGCCTGCCACGCTGAACGACCATAGTTTTGCCTCCACCTGCTAGGACGCCTGCTGCTGCTCGTGCAGCACCGTTGCTGCTCCGCCCAACTCCTCCTTCACGTTGCTCCATCGCCCAGCGCCGGCAACACCACCACCCTGCTCCGCCATTCACTACAACTCCCCCTCTCCACCTCTTCCACGATCAGGTAGGTGCCTCCCTTCTCTATTGCAGACCTATGTTTTTCTCCTTTGCCGGATCTCCATCATCACTCCCATTGCCATCTTCTCCACACTCTCAATCCCGACCACCATTGGAGGTGGTCCGCTTTGGTTTACAATGCCCTCACCTTCACCTTTGCCGCTGCAAGTTCCACCTGCATCTCGCTGGTGGACCACCGTCCACCATAAAAAAAAGAAAAAAAAAAGAATAAAAAGAAAACAGTAGAGAAAGAAGAAAAGAGGGCGTCTTTCACCACCTGTGAGCCACCGCTTGCCGTGCTCTTCACCAAAGTTCAATCCATGCCCGACACTCCTCTTCCATCTATATGGTTGACTTGGGGTCATCTTCTACTGTAGCACACCTTGGAACACCACCATAGCATTCACCCTTCTGGCCACTTCTCTTGTTAGTGATCCACTCATGGCCGAATCACTCCGTGACCATCTTCATGGTCGACTAAGGTAACTTCTCTCTTTCTTTTTCTCATCTCTCTAACTTTCTCTCTCTAGGATAGGTCTTCCTCTCCCTACTTTTCTCACCTTCTTTCTTTAGATATTCTCTCTCTTTCTCTCTACCTTCTCTCACTACCTCTATTTTATCTCTCTAGGGTTTTTTTTTAGTTTTTCTCTCTAGAATTCCTTCTCTTTACACTAGTTTCTCTTTCTAGGTCTCTTATTTCTCTCTCTAGGTTTTGATATTTTCTCTCTCTACTTAGCTTTTATCTCTCTTCTCTTTCTCTCTCTAATTCAGTTTTATTGTTTCCTAGATTAATTGTTTCATGTTTGAATTGTAAGTTATATTTGAATTCATGAAATAAAGTTTATTTTGATTCAAGATCGATAAATTCCTGTTATTTTATGTTCCTTATTACACTGATCCGACTAATCCCGAGTGCGGATACGACTCCGACTTTCCACTCTGCAAGAATTGTCTAATTTTGCAGGATTAACGTCTCAGATAGTTACAAATTTTGTTGAGATTAGGGTTTCCGTAACAAATGACGCGGAAAAACCCTATTTTCATATAACCCTCTAAAATGAATAAAGTCTCGAAAGCTCACTGGGTTAGGTCTCCACGATTATTCTTATAGGATCTCTAGAGTTTCTAAACTTATGATAACTTTGATGTTGATATTTTACAATTGTGCCGAATCTGAGTTTTTCTATGTTTTCAAACTTGTTGTAGTCACGCTTGACTTGACTCAAAGCTAACCTTTAACAAAAACTGTCATCCTCAATACAGACTTAACGGAGGTTTTCAGCTAATCAAAGTCAGGGTATTTGACACATTTTTGAAATTCTAGAAAACTTTGAAAAACATCGGAAACCACCCAAAAACAAGATTTTTTTTTATATGTATATATTTATCAAAATGAATACATGAGTTTTGGTAAAAACCACCCCCAACCAAAATATAGCACCGTCCTCGGTGCTTATGACCGGGACATAAAATGATGAAAAATCGATAAATGATGATGCAAAGGTTCAGGGAGGATGTTACCAAGTCGGTAGAAACTTGACAGCGTGTGGTACTTGATGATTGGAAGAATGAATGTACCTGTATTTTCAGAGATATAACAGTAATAATAAATGCATGAGACTCATGTACTCTAGGAATACCGAAATTGTCTTTCCGAAAGCACTAAGTTTTACGTCTTCAGCTAGACATCACGGGGGTATATCAAGTACCCCCAACCAGGTTAAAACTCATAGAGACTGAGTGGATCTACTGTCTTCCTGACACCTAAGGTGGAACAGAAATAACTATCCTATCCCTTGTCTAGGTATACCTGTGTAAAATAGGTCTTTCTCAGTGTAGACTGAGAGAAGGGTAGTAAGTGCTCTGAGCAGATGTGAAAGAGCATTGAGTGCAGCGGGGAGGGATCGAAGTTGCTCTGAGATAATGAAGAGGAGGGTAGAAGGGTGTTCTCTGGCCGTGGTTAGCAGAGCCGCAAACTTATTGAGTTTAGCAGAAATGTATCTGAATGGAGCAAACTCCTTCAGATCAGTATTACCATAATTGTCTGACTTCGAGATGAAGTCAGGGGCAAAGTATTCTTGACACTAGGATAACTTTTCCTCGTGAGAGTTCTGAATTAGACTCTCCATGACATATGGTTCATCGAAAACATCGACGTAGGGTGATGAGTGAAAACTATTGACCTCTTCCTCGATGTTTCCTAATGTGATAGGGATGTTCCAATCCCTGCACTCGATATGTTCCTCTTCGGTGAGGAACGGTAGGTCCATGACAGCGGGAGTCCCAGGTTCTAGACACGGCTCATCGGTAGGAATGTCTACATCCAGGGTAGAGAAAGAATTATCAGAGATAGAGATGGAACTGGGTTCCTCTGTGCTAGATCCAGAAGTTGGTGCTGTTAAGGGCACCAAAGATTGAGACTCGGGTTCATCACTATTGTTGCACAATCCAAGGAAGGTGGAGAGGAATGGTAGATCTAAGACAGTTGGGATCCTACGATCGAGACACAGCTCAGTGTCATGAAGATCGACATCAGGGTAAGTAGAGGTAGAGTGAGAAATAGGTTGCTCTGAGGTAGGTTCAAGATTTGGTGCTGTTAAAGGCACTGAATAAGGATACACTGGCTCCTCAATAATCGGGCTTGATCTAGGGGTGGTAACAATTTCTATTTCATCCTGGCAATTCTGGTACTTAGTCCAATTGTGCGACTCCTCATTATAGACAGTGGCCATGTCACTCTCCTCAGATAGGCTATTGGTGGGCTAGTGAAGTTGACTTCATTTCTCTCATTTTCTAATTGAACTAGACGTGTCTCCAAGCTCTCCATAGATTGCTGTTGTTGGTGCTCTAGACTTTGGAAATACCATTGTTTCTGGGCAATGTACTGAGATAAAAGGTCCTCTAGACTGGGTTTAGTAGCCAACGGAGGCGGTTCAGCCAAGGAGAGCTGAGGTGCCAACTCTTGATTGTAGTCCGACTGGGTATGAAAGTTGTAAGACAGAGTGGAGTCTGGGACTAGCTGCTGATGTTAGAAATCTTGAGGGGCCTACTGTTGATCAGAATAGTCATTATGTGGATATGACAGGTATTGCGACTGCGAGTATTGCCAATCATATTCTCCATTGGGTTGATGAAACCCGGAAGGATAATTATCCTGCGACAATTGCTGTGAGAGAGCAGACAGTTCCCAATTAAAGCTATGGTGACTCCTATTGTCCAGATAATAATTGTTATCATAGGAGGTCTGCATTGGAGATGGAAAGGTATAGACATCTTGCTGGATAGGAGGGTGATATCCTACAGACTGAGAATTATGCACAGGTTGCTGGACTACAACACTAAGGGTAGTGACTGAGTTTTTAAGCTCTTGGAGTATAGAGTTGTACTCTGGATCTCTGTAATTGTCATACCCCATAGAAGGCTGCGAGACTGGAGTATCATGATGATACACAGAATTGTCATACCATTGTTGAGAGTGATCACCTAGATTCTCAGAAAAATTATAGTAGGTCTCATATAGAGGTCATTCATTTGCCATCAGAGGCGATAGAGGGGTGTGGTAAACTTACTCTCAGATCGAATCAGTCAAAGATTAGGACAGGTCCAATCGGGTTTCTACTTGAAAAAGCAAGCCCTAGACTCGGTAAAAAGTTGCCACAAGGAGACACTGGAGTAGTAATCCTAAGTGATGCACATAGAGCAAACAAGATAATCCTATGATATTTCTAGACAATCAGGATAATTTTAGGATTTATCTTGTTAATTTGGGGGGGTATTGTAGATTATAACAGTGGGCGGACCACTGGTTTATCTTTTTAACCGCCGGACTAACTATTTGCACTCAGAGGTTCTTACCAGGCTACACTCAGAGTACTTTAGTACTAACTCTAGTCAACAACAAGGCAATCGGAAGCCTAGACAGATGTGTGGCACAAACGGTTGACTTAAATACATCTCAGACTACCCGGATTGGTCAGGTGTTTAAAAAGAGTGTTCTCTCGGGTTAAGCTAGGATTGGTACGTGTTCCTAGTCCATACGCAACTAACCGCCGAATAGTACGTCCAGGATGCCACATCAAGCTCAGTGTACTTGAGTAGCAGGTACCTATGGGTGTGTTAGACAACAGGGACCCACGCTCGTGTTCTTACTTCGACTTGATGTTAAGCGGGTTCATTTTGTGTGGATTGTTCCTCGAACACTGGGCTAATTGGCTCTACTTCTTGATTCATTTTCTTAAAGATGGATCCTGGGGATCAAATGCAACTGGAGTGATGAGGTGGGTGATGAAATCCCACCAGTTTTAACAGGAGCTGGGTCTGCTCGATTAATGTTCACTTATTAACGGCCACGCCACACAAGTGGAATAATATGTAGGTGAAAGCAAAAGGACAAGCGGCAATGATTCACCCAATAACACTATATCACACTCAAGGCGAGGAGAGGGACCCTCCCATGGGCCACGCCACGGGACGGCCTCTATGGGTTAAGGAGGGGTATCCTAATGGGCTTGGGCCCAACTCCACCTCTTTGAGCTTTCGCTCCCTACCTACACTGAGATCGTATACTATAGAAAAGTTAGATCGCACGGTCTAGGTATTTGGGATTCTATTTGGAAGATCCTTGCCTTTTTAGGGTTCACAGAGCAAGCACTGGATTTAGGCAAGTTTTTGAATTATTTTCCAAATTCGAGATGGGTTAAAATTTAGGAATTCTTAGATTGGAAAGTTTCCCGAACTGTGGAAATCTTCTAAGAAAGATTTGATTGCGAGATCCCATACAATTTTGAGTAATTTCTCAAAATTGAAATTCTGCTAGATTTGAGGTATTTCCTTTTGCAGACTTTTCAAATTCGGAGGATTTCTAAAGATAGAAATTATTCTAAAGTGGAAACTTCTAAGAGGGGAAACCCTAATTTAGCAGAGTTTCAAGATTTTGGAATCTTTCCAAAAATCGCACATCCTTGATTGGTGATTTCTAAAAATCTGCAGAATATAAACCTTCATTTTTTTGAATTTTTATTTTATTTTTATTTTTTTTGTATTTTTCACTTAATCTAAGGTTTCTAAAAAACCCTAGAACAAGATTTAGCAGTTATTTGGAAAGCAGTAAAATTCCTAAATTATTACAAATTGCACTCGGCCTTCCGAGGCATTAAAAATAGTAATTTAAACTACTGCTAAAAATATATAAAAAAATGAAAAGTTTTTAAGTTTGAGCTTTCCGCTTTTAGCAACTTCCCGATTCCGTCATCTACATCCTTTTTCGCACTTCCGGTCACCCAAGCGGTAATGGCGCCATTTGAAAGTAGGATTTTTTCACGTCATTGGTTACGAAAACCCTAGAATCAACACATTTGTAATATTTATCCGATTATCATGCAAAATTCAATGATTCTAGCGTAGAGATTCGTGTCGGATGTTGATCCGCACTCGAGATTAGTTGACGCAAACAAGAACATGAAATGACTAATTTTTCTTATAAATTGCTAAAAATAAAGGGATAGAAGGGTGAGAATGGTGGTTGACAGTGATTTTTAAAACTTGATTTGATGATTGTAGAGAGAGATACACCGCTACTATTAACACAAAAAGAATAAAAATAACAAAGATGAAGTAATCGAAAATTCGCAAAACCAAACTTTTCATTAATAATTAAGCAATCTAGTACATTTATTGAAAAATCTACTTCAAAATAAACTAAAACATTTGGATCTAGAGAGAGAAAGGGAGAAATTCCTAGAGAGAGAAAAGGATGAGTTAGAGAGAGAAACTATGGTAAAAAAATGTTTTACTTTAAACTTATTTGGAGAGATAAGATCAACCCGTTGAGTGGTTCGGCCCGGGTGATCGGCCAAGGGGATGAAGGCCATGATGGTTGCACGTGTAGAGACTGGAGACGCTTGGAGAATGGTGGAGCAACTTGCTGGTTTGCAAGTTTTTAGAACAGATGTTGCAAAGGGACCCGAACCGTGGATGGAGAAAGTGAAGATCGGTGGCTGGAGCAGCAAGATGGTGGCGCTAATGGAGATAATGATGGCATTGGATGGCAAGCTGCAACGGTGGAGGAGGATGCAACGGTCATGGATGACCAACCCCCTGCCCTTCTCTTCTTCACCTTTTCTTCTTTTTTTTTTCTGTTTTATTACAGCAAAGGAAAGAGGATGGAGAGCACGGTGGTGCTACTGTTTGCTGGCCGGTTTGGGGCGGTGCACCTGCAGGTGGAATGGTGTGGCTGTGGAGGTGCTCTTGATGGAGGTGAAGTGGCGGTGGTGAGAGCAGCTGTGATGAAGAAAATCTGTTGGCCGAAGTTGCAGATGTTCAACTTTGGCAACAATGGTGATTCAGTGAGGGACACACAGACCTTGAAGGCTTGCTGCTATGAGGTGTTGTGGCTTGAGGGGGGGGTCCATGGAAGGCACTAGGAGTGGAGGAAATGTGCAGCAGATCCCCGAAAGTTGCAAGTATGGTGAAGACGGTTTTTATGTGAGTTGGTCATTGCTAGTACAGCAGGCTTTCACGGTTTAAACGGTGAAAGAGGATGATGACCACGATGAAGGAGACACCCCAGCTGAGGATATCAGAGCGGTGGAGGTCGTGGTCGGTGGAAGATGAACCCCTTCTAAGAGATTCATGGCCTCCTCTCCTCTTCTTCTCCTTTTTCTTTCTTTTTATATTTTTTTTCTTCAAGCTGGAGAGAGGGCTGAGAACGTGGGAGCTAAGAGATGGGAGATAGGATAGAATGGAGGAGTGGAAAGAGTTTAAGCTGGTCGGAGTTGCAGGTCCGGCCAGCAATGGAAATTGATGAGAGAAACGGCTAGGGTTTGAGGAGAGGATGATAGACAGAAGGGAGGACAGCTTGGAGGGAGAAAATGTGGAAAATGAGGGAGAGCTCCCCTTTTCTCCTTTTTTTTATAAAGGGGGGCTTTAGGGTTTGGTCCCCTCCTCCTTTCTTCAATTTTGACTCTTTTGCCCCTATCTTCTTTTCCTTTCTTCTTCTCTTCTTGGTTTGGGGTAAGCTTGTGGGAGAGAAGGTGTGGACCCCATCTCACAATCTCAGCCACTCATTTTCTCCTCTAGAGCATCTCTTTTTCTTATCTCCTTCGAACTACCTACATGGGTCCCACCTTCATGCCTTATGATTCGCCTTGTAGGTCCATTTTAGCGTAGCTCGATGATCAAGTCATCACGTAGGTCCATTGCCCAGTACTCATGTCATCTAGTGGCCAAATATGCACGTTGGCCCATTTTTGCAAATCACACCCGTCCATTAACTCGAGACCATCCCTCATTCTTTGTACTCGGCCCATTGATTTCTTGATCAATTGGTCCACTTCCTTGATAGCACTGTGTTCTTCATTTGTACCAACACCCAGCCATGTGGAAATCATTGTGGGCCCTTAGAAATCATGACCCATCACCTTGAATCACTATATATCGTCGATCTTTGCCTCAACTTCTTCATGTTCTAGCTAACTGTTGACTTGGTCAACATTTGACCCATGGTTCACTGACTCGTCGGCGGCTTCCCAGATCTTGGAAACTTTCCTGATTGGATTCCTGTAACTCATTTGCAACACCAACTTGATTATTTGCATGGAGACTCCCTACGGTCATTTTTATCTTGGTTCACGGATTAGTCGGCTCATAGGTTCTGCTATCCTCTGGCATATACTTGGCCCGCATTTTCCTCTCATAACTTGCTGACCCTTTAAGCTTTGAAAGTCGACTTCTGTGATCGATAGTGGGTTTGCAAGTCTCTAGAATCATCTGACTTCGTTTCCTGCTATAACGAGAAGTGCGTAATGAGACTTAATCATAACGGCTTAATATCTAGACTTTTGAAAATGTGTTTAATTCATACAAATATACCATTTCGTCCAGAAAAGTGTGTTCTACACAACAAAAGAGACTCTTATGTAGAAAAGTGGATAAATAAAGCAGTTTTACATAGAAGAGTGCGATAATGCCAAAAGGATAATTGCTTAAAATAAGAACTTTTGAGCGAATATCAACAGCCACACTTGACACCATTCACTCCATCATCTCTTGCCTTCAATCCAAAGGCATCCAACAAAACGACTTAGGCAGGATCTTTGGGATGTGCCACAAAAAACACAATATGCTTAAAACTCGCCAATCAGCCTGAATTTTGGTCTGTAAGTCCACCTAGGAATCCTCAATGTATGAATGAATGAACTTCTACGTACAAATGCAAAAACTCCATGAAGAAAATTGTTGGTCAAAAGGTCCAACGTTTAAATATTGGGCATGAGTTATGTTAGACTTTGATTAGGTCCTAGCCCAACTCATGGTCCGATATAACACAAATTCATCCATAGAACCTCTCATGGGCCAGATCGTTTGCACCCCTATTTGACCACACCAGTAAAATTGCATAATGGTGGGTCTTCATGGAATAAGAAAAAATAAATAACGAATTTCCATTAACTACAAGTCTGTTATACACTAATATGGCATTTTGAACATAAAAAACAAAAACAAAAAAAGCTTTGACGAAATTCAGAGAATAGTGTCCTACCTCTTTAAGATCAATATTGGTAATTAGAACATGAATCAAGTAAAGAAATGAAACCTACTTGTCTTAAGATATCGGTTTCTATGGTAGTGATGGAATCACTATTGCACTCCAGAAGCCTCCGTCAAAGCTGAGACACCTTCACTAGTGTCAATGAAGATGAAAGTGATGGATCTGAGTACCCCAAACTCTTGCACAAATCCTACGGTTGAATCGTGTAAGGAATATTTTCATATTCAATTTGGCAAAGATTCTGTTTGACATAAAACCATTCTTGTAACCATTCCTACGAGCACTAGTGTAGTGTGGAGATGTCGTGGTACACATACTTCGTTAACTACTTGAAGACTAGAAGACAGAGACAGCATAAATCAGACGGTTGATGACAGGAGTCATCTGAGTAACTGTAGATTTGTCAGTTAAAGATCGTGTACGCTCGATTAGGAAGGTAAGTGACTTAGTGGCCATAGGAATTGATTAAAATGGATAAAATATAATGGTCAAACCTAGTCATTGGACTGACCTGAGTCTGAGTCAAATATATTGACTATTGGGATAGTCCGATCGATTGGACACTTATCCCCAATCGATTGGACATAGCCCAATCGATTGAGACTCTGTGTAATTGATTGGAAGCTACAAGGCAAAAACTTATTTCAGCCCAATCGATTGGAGACTTTGTGAAATCGATTGGAGTCTTCGAGACAGAAACTTATTTGAGTCAAATCGATTGGCGACTCTATGAAATTGATTGGAACTTTCGGGACAGAAACTTATTTGAGTCAAATCGATTGGAGACCTCCATGTAATCGATTGGAGCCTTCAGAATAGGAATTTTATTGAGCCCAATCGATTGGACACTTATCCCCAATCGATTGGACATGACCCAATCGATTAGACCTAGTGTACAATCGATTAGGCCATGCACGGAATCGGTCCTTATCAGATCCAAAATTCTTGGTTCCATTATTCTACATTCTGCACGACTCAGGGTCATGGAATTCTATAAATACAACCCTTCTATGCCTTCTCTAAACACACACAGAGACACAGAGTGACTCAATCTTCAAGAGAGAGAAGAAAAGGTTTTATTTATTACAATGTCCATTCGAAGAGCAAGAAGCTTATTTTTTATTCACATTTTGTGAGCTTGTTCTCTTCTTGATCAAAGCCAAGTGCTTGATCCTTTCCTCAGCTTAGGTCTTCCACTTCTATATTCGACCTAGTAGCCTGAGTGTACCAGTGTGACTCAACACCATTTGAGCAACCTAAAGTTCAGGGTGTACTGAATCCTTCACCTTCTGCAAAGGCGGGAGTGTTGATAAATAAGATCGGAGGAGCCGATCGACTGTAGGTTTGGGGTATTGATATTCGCTCAAAAGTGCTTATTTTAAGCAATTATCCTTTTAGCGTTATTGCATTCTCCTACGTAAAATGCTCTATTTATCTACTTTTCTACATAATAGTCTCTTCTGTTGCATAAAACACACTTTTCTGGACGAAATGATATATTTGCATGCATTAAACACATTTTTGGAAGTCTAAATATTAAGCCTTTCTGATAAAGTCTCATTACGCGCTTCTTCTGTCGCAGGAAACCCCGATGGGACGATTCTGGAGACTTGTGGGCCCAAATCGATCATGAAAGCCCATTATCAAAGCGTTAAAGAGCCCACATGCTATGACTAGAAGATATGGGCCAAATATGGGCTGAATAAGAGACCAAAAAGCCGGCCCAAAGAACGAAGAGAGCAGGAGAGCCAATGACCAAGAGACGGACCAAAGCGTTTAAAGCCACATGAGTTAGCAAAGAATGATAGTCGACTCTACTGGAGAAGCATGAGGATGGTCACAGTGAAGACCAGCCAGACCCTCCGCCAGTGCTTTTCTCTCTATTTTCTGATACTTTCTCTCTCATCTCTCCTTATTCTCTCTCTCTCTTCATCTCTCGATCCTCGAATCTACTGACCTAATCCCAGAACTCCTGCCCATCGGCTCTATCTCATCTCTCTTAGCTTTCTGACCGTTGGATCTTCCATCGGACCGTTGGATCTTCAATCGGATCGTTGGATCTCTCTAGATCCGTCGATCTACCAATCTGGGTCCCAATCAAGTCACCATCCATCCGATCGCCATCAGACTGTCTGTCACATCATCTTGTGAGACGATGGACATCATCAATCCATGTGGGCCAGTAGCCGGGCCCATCATCATCGACCCGCTGTCCGACCAGTTAGTGGACCCCGTGAATTTCCAAAAAAATTTTAATTAAATTTCAAAAAATGGGGGGTCCACTAAATGGGGACATTCCCCAAGGAAAAGTAGACTTTTACTTAAAAAAATATATATATATATATTATTTTTTTTATTTCAAAAATACCCTATTTCCATTAAAGGAAATAGGGAGCTTTATAAGAGGAAGGAGAAGGGTTCGTTTGAACCCTAATCCCCCTCCAATCTCTTTCAATCTTCCCCCAAAAACCCCCCTACGTTCTTTCTCCTCTTTCTCTTCTTCTTCTTCTTCTTCTTCTTCTTCTTCTTCTTCTTTTACCGGCCGGAGTTGCAGAACTCCGGCCACCTCGTCTTCTTCACGTTCTTCACCTTCTCCAGCAGAACCACCATCGTCCTTCACCATCCTCTCTTCTCTTGAGTTTTCAGAACTCCAAGCCGTCAACCCCTCTTCGATTACCGTCCTCAATAGCCAGGCGAACCAGCAAGAAAACTCCCCATGTTTCCACGCTGCCTTGCTGTGAACAGCGCCTCCACCTGCAAGTTTATGGCCTGCAACCTTGCAGGCCGTTAGCTTCATTCACTCTCCTTCCTTCAGCCGCTCTCCACATCGCCCTCTCCATTGCTATCCTCTACTGCCTCACCATCGATTACCACTTGCTGGTTTCGTAGCCGCACACCACCAGCAGCAACCACATCCACCACCGCCCAACTTTGCAGCAGCTCCGCCCTCCTCCTTGCTCCACCTTCTCCAGCAGAACCACCACAACGAACCGCTACCACAACCACCGTCATCAATAGTAGCAGCAGTGTACTCTCTAATTGTTCCCCACCATCTTTCCCAAAAAAGAAAACAAAACCACAAAAAAAAAAGAGAAAGAAAAGAGGAGAGGAAGATCTCCTCTACCGCCCCCTACCTGGTTCTCCTAGGTGGCTGCCATTAGAGGCACTTGCATCCCCTCGTTTTCATCCTCCTTGGAACTCCACTGCTGATCTCTATTATCATCTTTGCCGAGCACATCACCATACCGAGCCTGGATCCACTTCTTCACACATCGTCATGGCTGGACCACTCTTCGGGCTCATTCTCTCCGGCCACACCACCCAAATCTGGTAAATGGTAAGATGTTCTCTCTCTACCTCTCACCTTTTCTCTAGTTCTCTTTTTCTCTCTTCCTTTCTCTTTCTAGCTTTCTCTATTTAGTTCTCTCTTTTTTCTACATTTTCTCTCTCTAGACCTTTCTAGCATCACTTTCTCTCTCCTCCCTGAGTTTCTCTCTCTAGAATAGCCTTCTTTAGTCACTTTCTCCCTCTACCTACATCTCTATCTTTCTCCCTCTATATCTTGCTTTCTAAATTAGTTTTGTTAATTGTTCTTGTTTGCGAATTTTATTTCAAAGCATTGTAATTTGGACTTTACTTTAATAAATAAAATTGATTTTTCTTGATTAGGTTTTGAATGCTTCTTATTTATGTTCACTCTTGTTCATTGTTGCATTTTGATTATGTTAGTTCTCATTCATAGTTTTAATAATCTATCTCCAAAAAGCATGTTTTAATCTTGCCATAATCAACATTCTCACCCTTTCATAAATTATCAGCATTTTCTGTCATTATTGTTCTTATTTGCCCTAACCCCGAGTGCTGACGATATCCGACACGAGCCACTGTACAACCCTGTGATTTTTACAGGATTTGAGTGAATAAAGAAGCGGATTCTAAAAATGTGTTGAGATTAGGTTTTCCGATTCAACGACACGGAAAAATCCTAGTTTCAGGTATACCAAACTGAACAAGCGGACAAGGCTTCTTGGCTGAAAGGGCGCCCGTGAATTCGTAGCATTGATTCAAAGGACGTGGACACATCAGCAGTAGGCCTTGGCTAAGGTTGGAAGCTGTATTTGCAACGGTGCTGCGTAGGTAACTTTTGTTTCGTTTAACTTTTCAGTTAGTGATACTTTCCATCTGGACATGGTTCCGTGATTTTTCCTTGGCTAAGATTTCCATGTAAAAATCTCTTGTCTTGTGTGATTGTTTGTTTGTATTTTGCAATCGATCTTGATTAGATCAAATGACGAAAAGAAAATATACCACGGAGGTATATTCAATTTGAGTCGATTGTGATAATCTTTTATCAAACAACTAAGGCATACGATTTTGTTTCCCTACCATAGATCAGTAAAACTGTGCAGGAATAATTAATTTTAAATACCTAATCAACCCCCCCTTCTAGGTATATTGGATTAAAGAGAACGGATCGGTGAAATTTCAAATCGTTCAAAATAAAATGCTTTTCGAAATCAAATCCCACTGTTGAAGCCAAAGAAATAGAGAAAAACTTAAGAAAAACATTACAAAACCTAAGAAGAAACGGAAATGAAAAGGTCTGACCTTAGACAATCTAGGGATCCGGCCATTGGTGCTCCGCAAAAATTGACGAAGACGAAAATGTTTGATATCATGAATACCTCAAACTCTTGCTCAAATCCCATCCAAACCAAAAATGCATTCTACTGTTGAAGCCAAAGAAATAGAGACAGAGCGGTTCAAACCCAAAATAAAGATCAAATCCCACGGTTGAACCCAAGAAGCATGTTTGAATCAAAACCACACGACACGTTTATTTGATTTGAACTAATATGAAGTTCAAAAACAAAAAAACTAACATATTTCTGAAACTTCAGACCGTGCAGCCAAATTGAAACATTCAATGGTAATCATAAATACTCTGTAAATAATGCTAAAATCAAAAGCCAAAAAAAAAAAAAGATAGATTTCTAAAACTTTAAAGGAAAAAACAACAAAATCTCTAACCATAGCTCGAGCAAAAAATGTCAAAATCGACCACAATAATCATGAATTTATTGGAGATCCACAAATTCTTAATCGACAAATTTAGAGAAATCAAAGATCAGTCTATTTGATGTAAAAATTTAGAGTATGTACATGAAAAAATCAGATAAAATTGGAGAACAAATAGGCCCTTAGTTAAGATTTTGCAAAAAAATGGAGTTGATTGGATGTTTAAGATCATTCCATCGATGGTTGAAACCAATCAGGCTGAATTTTGGTTTGTAGTTCCACCATGGATGGGCAAAATTTAGCATGATTGGTGGAATAAAATCCATCGGTTAAAACCCACCAATTAGGCTAAATTTTAGTCTGTAGTTATTTAAAATGCCAAACACCCCTATGAGAAAACAAAAAAATTATAAAATATATATAGCAACAATGAAGGAACAAAATTTAAATCAGAAACCCTAGCACGTACAATACCATTTAGTTCCAATTATAACATGCATCAACCATAGCATAAACCCTCAAATTAAACTTGCAACAATTGAAGAAACCAACGTCAAAGCAAAATCACCAATCAGGACCATAAAAAACACCAGAGTAATTAAACCAAACCACCTTCAACAACCCTAACGTTAAAAGAGAGAGAGAGAGAGAGAGAGAGAGTACCTCAGCCGGGAGAGGTTGCTGTTTACAAGTGCGACAATGGTGAACCTCGAGAGCAATTCCCTACTGATATTCGCTCAAAAGTGCTTATTTTAAGCAATTATCCTTTTAGCGTTATTGCATTCTTTACGTAAAATGCTCTATTTATCTACTTTTCTACGTAATAGTCTCTTCTGTTGCGTAGAACACACTTTTCTGGACGAAATGGTATATTTGCATGCATTAAACACATTTTCGGAAGTCTAGATATTAAGCCGTTCTGATAAAGTCTCATTACGCGCTTCTTCTGTCGCAGGAAACCCCGATGGGACGATTCTCGAGACTTGTGGGCCCAAATCGATCATGAAAGCCCATTATCAAAGCTTAAAGAGCCCACATGCTATGACTAGAAGATATGGGCTAACTATGGGCTGAATAAGAGGACCAAAAAGCCGGCCCAAAGAACGAAGAGAGCAGGAGAGCCAATGACCAATAGACGGACCAAAGCGTTTAAAGCCACATGAGTCAGCAAAGAATGATAGTCGACTCTACTAGAGAAGCGTGAGGATGGTCACAGTGAAGACCAGGGTTCCAGACCCTCTGCCAATACTTTTATCTCCATTTTCTGATATTTTCTCTCTCATCTCTCCTTATTCTCTCTCTCTTCATCTCTCGGTCCTCGAATCTACTGACCTAACCCCAGAACTCCTGCCCATTGGCTCTGTCTCATATCCCTTAGCTTTCTGACCATCGGATCTTCAATCGGACCGTTGGATCTTCCACCAGACCGTTGGATCTCTCTAGATCCGTCGATCTACCAATCTGGGTCCCAATCAAGTCACCAGCCATCCGATCAATCAATTGGCCATCAAATCGATCAATCAATCATCTGATCTCTCCATTCTCAAAATCTAGCCATTGGATCCCCTCGATCTCATCCGCTCATCATCCGATAGGTCGATCACTGTCATCTTAACCCTTGATCACCACGGCCTATGATCATCCCAATTGCGTAGACCCCACTCGGAGACATTTAAGCTGTGTTTAATTACACGAAATGTTTTCCCGCGAAAATGCATCTGTGATATACCTTATAGGGCTGATTGATAGCAACTAAGAACACATATTTCAATCGTGCGAGAAAATAAAGGTGTATTAGGTGAAAATCAATTCTTACCAATTTGGATGGGAAATGAATTCCGGGTTTAGTAGGAAAGATTATCCAGATTTAAGTGGCTTGGTGGGAAAAATTATACAAATTTATACTGGCTATCTAACAATGGACAGTTGTATTGTCCTCGAAAAAATGTAATTTTTCAGTTGGGTATCCAAACGGGGCCTTAGTGTCAAACCATGAGGAAACCATTTGGATCTTTTCATCCAACGGTTGAGGCAAGAGGAGCATCGCATATTTAAGGAAGAGAGGCCGAAACCTAAAGTCGGTCCTCTCCCCCCCTCTTTCTCTTCCTTTTCCTCCTCTTCTCCTCCTTATCGGCTGCCTTCCACTCCTCCTTTCTTTTCCGGCAAATCCGGCCGGCGAGCTGGTGGAGCGCCCCCTTCTTCTTCTTCTTCTTCGTTTTCTTCTTTTTTTGCTGGAGTTGCAGGTCTGCAACTCCGGTCGGCGAACCGTGCTCCACCACCGTCCTCTTCACAGCATGCAACGGTGAGCTTTTCCCCCACTTCTTTCCTTTCTTCTTCTTCTCTTTCTTCTTCCTCTTCATTTTCTTCTTCTTCTTATCCTCCTTTTTCTTTTTCTTCTTCTCCTTTAATTCCACCGGAGTTGCAGGTGCAACTCCGGTCGTCTTTTACGGCGAGAAGCTCGCCGGAAACCTGCACAGCGACTTGCTGCTCCCTTAGCACACCGTGCAAAGCTTGCACCTCAAGGTTTAGATAGGACCTGCACACCACCAGCGTTCCACCTCTTCTTCTTCATCACTTCCGGGCAAAATTGCAGCACCGTTCACCACCACCTTGGTCTGGATTTTGCTGCACTTTTGCCAACATACCTGCATCTCCGGAATTACCTATGGTAGTGTTCGCTGGCTGTCCCATTGCTTGGTCAAAGAAGCCATCAACCTGCTGTAAGATCGGCCAGACTTGCACTTGCAATCTGATTGATTCATATAGCAAACAAGTGGGCATTCATCACCGTCATCCTCTTCACCAACTTGAGGAGAAGCAGCACAGCACCCAACCATCTTCTCTTCTCCCTCAGTTCGCTCATCATGAACTGACCTGCAACCTCTCCACCTCCATCTCCATCTCCATCTATCATAATCTTCTCACGTCACTAGCCACCCTTGGCTCCTTCTCCGGCGAAACTCTCAACTCGAGTTGCTCCCTTGCTGCCAACGTTGTTGGCTCCAACTTGCACCTTCGAGGTGCCACCTTGCCTCCAAGATCACCAAGCCAACCATCAAAACCAGTTGCTAAATCACCCTCGCATTCAACTTCGACTTCCTTGCTGCCATGCATTGTCTGTGCTTCACACTTGGGCAATCAATCTATGGTAGCACCACCGGACCCTTGCATGTGCTTCCTCATGGTCGATCTGATATGTCGGTAAGTGAGAGGTAATTCTCCATCTCTATCTCTCTCTCTTTCTAGGTGAGTTTTCTCTCTCTCTAGACCTCTCTCTTGCTCTCTTACCTACTTTCTCTCTCTAACTTTCTCATTTTTTCTCTAGTTCCCTCTCTCTACATGGCTCATGCTTGAACTTTCTCTCTCTACAGCCCTCTCTTATTAAAATGCTTTCTAGTTTAGTTATTTGGTCAGATTTTTGCTGTAAAAGACAATTTTAATTAAATGAAGTTGATTTGAGAATGATGTGGTACATGCAAATGTTTCAGTATCTTTTGTGTTCTTATTCGTGCTAATCAAACTAATCCCGAGTGCGGATCGACATCCGACACGAGCCACTGTGCAAAACTACTCATTTTACAGGTTAAAAGTCTCGGATAATTATAAATTGTGTTGAAGTTAGGGTTTCCGATTCGACGACACGGAGAAACCCTACTATCAAATGGCGCCGCTGCCGCTCGGGTGACCGGAAGTGCGAAAAAGGACGTAAAGACGGAATTGGAAAGTTGCTGAAGCGAAAAGCTGCTCAATTTGGACAGCCTGACCTTTTCGGAAAACTTTCTATTTTTGGTTTTTAGTGATTTTTAGCAATTTTAAATTACTATTTTTAATGCCTCGGAAGGCCGAGTGCAAAGTTGTAATAATTTAGGAATTTTACGGCTTTCCAAATAACTGTTAGATCTTGTTCTAGGGTTTTTTAGAAACCCTAGATTAAGTTAAAATTACCAAAAAAATAAAAATTCAAAATTCAAAAAAAAATTAGGGTTTTATATTCTGCATATATTTAGAAATCACCAAATAAAGATTTGCGATTTTTGGAAAGATTCCAAAATCTTGAAACTCTGCTTAATTAGGGTTTCCCCTCTTAGAAGTTTCCTCTTTAGAAGAATTTTTATCTTTAGAAATCTTCCGAATTTGGAAAAGTCTGCAAAAGGAAACACCCCAAATCTAGCAGAATTTCAATTTTGGGAAATTTCCCAAAATTATAAGGGATCTCGCAATCAAATATTTCTTGGAAGATCTCCACAGTTCGGGAAACTTTCCAATCTAGGTATTTTTCAATCTGGGAATTCCTCAATTTTAACCCATCTCGAATTTGGAAATTAATTCAAAAACTTGCCTAAATCCAGTGCTTGTTCTGTGAACCCTAAAAAGGCAAGGATCTTCCAAATAGAATCCCAAATACCTAGACCGTGCGATCTAACTTTTCTGCAGGAACACTATCTAGTGTGGGTAGGGAGCGAAAGCTCAAAGAGGTGGAGTCGGGCCCAAGCCCATTAGGATACCCCTCCCTAACCCACGGAGGCGACCCCGTGGCGTGGCCCACGGGAGGTAAGTCTCTATCCTCGCCTTGAGTGCGATACTACGCTGATGGGTGACTCATTGCCGCGTGTCTATTTGCTTTCGCATACATATTACTCGACTTGCGTGGCGTGGCCGTTAATCAATCAACTCTAAGAGAGCAGACCCAGCTCCAAATTGAAACTAGTGGGATTTCATCACCCACCTCATCATTCCAACTAATTTGATCCCAAGGCTCCATTTAATTAAAAAAAATCAAGAAGTAGAGCCAATTAGCCCGGTGTTCGAGGAAAAATCCACACAAAGCAAACCCGCTTAACATCCAATCGAAATAAGACCACGAGCGCGGGTCCCTGTTGTCTAACACACCCTGATATTCGCTCAAAAGTGCTTATTTTAAGCCATTATCCTTATAGCGATGTCGCATTCTCCTACGCAAAACTTGTCTTTTCGTCGACTTTTTCACATAAGAGTTTCTTCCAATGCGTAGAGCGCAATCTTTAAATGAAAATCGACTATTTACATGAAATATACGCATTTCGGATAGTCTAGATATGAAGCCGTTTTGATTAAGTCTCATTACGTGCTTTTCTCTCGCAGGAAACCCAATCGGGCGATTTTAGAGACTTGCGGGCCCACGATCAACCATAGAAGCCTAATATCAAAGCTTAATGAGTCAACAAGCTACGACAAGAAGAGACCGGCCAAGTACGGGTCAAGTTAGAGGATCGTAGAGCCAGATAAAGAACCAAGAGAGAGAAAAAGCTGAAGACCAAGAGACGAGCTAAAGTGATTCAAAGCCGCACCAACTGACATAAAATGACGGCTTACGTAATTGGTAAAGCCGACGGAAGATTACATTAAAGATCAGGGTTCATGACCCTCCGCCAGCTCTTTTGCCATTATTTTGTATTATTTTCTCTCTCCTCTCTCCTAATTCTCTCTCCATCTCTCTAGACTCTAATATCTAACCTGTAGATCATCTCATCCTATCATTAGATCCCCAGATCTACCATCCGATCCCCCTCTCCATGATCAAATTGCCTATATCTCACCATCCGATCCTTAGATCGATCGTCCTAACCCTCTGATCTCCATCATCTAACCTCAGATCTTCTCTCCTTTAGCTTTATTCCATCTCTCATAGTTCTTCTACCGTTAGATCATTCATCTGACCGTTGGATCTTTCCAGATCCTACGGTCCGCCAATTGTGGACCGAGTCAAACTGCCACCTCATCTCATCCAATTATCATAGTTTCATCATCTAACAGCCCCCATGGCCAAGTGACCCACAAGCAAATTGGAAGCCCACGGCCTTGTAACCCGTCCTAGAGCCTATGGTGTTTTGGGCTCATTTACCATTTTTTCTTCTCTAGCGGCCAAACGCACCCTAACCTACGGCCTCGCAAGAGGCCCATATCTATCCGGCCCATTAGCCCGCTTATCCTTGAGCCCATGCCCATACCCATTGACACATGGTCACAAGGCCCACGGGCCAATTATCCTTGTAATGACTCAATCAAAGCAAGTGGCCAACATAAACCCATGGGCTCTCACAAGCCCACATTCAAGCCAATGGGAGAAGTGGTCAACTTTGACCACTTCTCATCAATCCCCAACTTCATTCCCACGTTTCTCTCTCCCACAACAAACTACTCCTATAAAAGAGAGAGAAACCTTGGGTTTCTTTGGTTCCCTCCCCCCTCTATTCCTTCCAACATCTCCTCCATAGCCGTCAAACACGAGGTGCTACCACCGTTCCCTTCTAGATCAAGAAGAGCACCCAGCTCTTCGTCGCCACACAACCACCACCTTGCACCCCCGTGTTCCGATCGGCAACCTAGTTCTCTCCCTTTCTTCGTGAATCTTGGTCACCTAATAGCCACACTGTTACCTCCCTCAGCCACACCATTACCTCCCTCTTGGTTGTTCACGGCCTTGTGCATTCTTCCTCTTCTTCTTCTTCTTCTTCTTCTTCTTCTTCTTCTTCACCACACCTCCAGCAAAACCTTGTTGCCAAATCACCAGCCACCTTGCAGCAACGTTTCTTCACTGCCGCACCATCATCTTGCTGTACTTACGAGCAGATCTAGAGCGTGGCAAGCCCGTTTCAATTCCATCCATCTTGTTGGTAATTAAAATCAACAAGAAGGCCTGCATCTCATCCTCTTCAATCCAACACCGGTATTCACCATTTAAACCAGCAAAAAGTACCTCTTACTTGCTGGATCTCCTCATCTTCTTCTTCCATTTCATCTTCTTTTTCTTTTTCTCCATCTTTCTTCTTCTTCTTCTTTTTTCTTCTTCTCCATCCTCTTTTTCTTCTTCTTCTTCTCCATCTTCATCTTCTTCCTTATTTTATACTCACCGGAGTTGCCTGCAACTCCGGCAAACTCCTCCCTCACCACCAGCCGTTGCCTGTTACCTTCCTTTGCAGCAGCAAGTGCAGCAACCTGCAACTCAACCACCCGAGCTGGCTACTTGCCCTCCATTCCTCCATTAGCATCAACCTGCATCATTGCCGAAAAATCAACAAGGCACCGTTTTACCATTAACAACCGCAACTCCAACGAGTTGCAGGTCAAACTTTATCTTCTCGGCCGGTTGTACACCGGGTTGCTGGACCGGAAACCATAATCTTCTCTCACGAGGTTCAAGAAATCATTCATCGTGGAGATCTTCATCCTCTTGCTGGTTTCTTTCCGGGCTGTAACTCCTACATGCGTTGATCCACCATCTCACCATTATCACAGGAGTCGCATCGTTGCAACTCCGGCCACCACAAGGTTCTCCTCTCCTAGGACCTCTACCGGTGCTCCATCTTATTCCAACAGCCCCCTTCCTCAACGCTGTGCGCTCCTCTTGCACAGCACCTTGCTTGCTTGCCGCCCACGTTGCTGCTGGTTCTCCAGTCACTACAATCCTCCACAAACCACTGTCTTCCTCCACGTGGTGATCTCCATTGCTGGCGATCAGGTCTTGCACGCCTGCAACATTCAAATGTCTCCATTAGAGCCCACACGATCTTCCACTACAGCAACTGCTAGTGCAGTATCTTCCACCGTGGAGATCAAGATCTCCAAGCGCCAGTCCACCACGTGGAGAACACCAGCATTCTCTTGCTAACACCATTGGATCACCCTGCTAGCAGTCACAACTTCCCCCTTTCCTCCCCCCTCTTCCAGAGAACATACCTTTATCGTCATGGCAGACGAACGTCCCCTCATCGAGACGTATGCGCCGATCTTGGCCAACCCGCCATCATGCATTGTTCTTCCACCTACTGCGGCGGTACAATTCGAGATCAGGCCGCAAACTATTCAAATGCTGCCAACTTTTAGAGGTCTCCCCAGAGAAGACCCCTATTCCCATATCAGGGAATTCCAACATGTCATCCTGCTCTTTAGAAATCAGAATCTTGATGATGACAATGTTAGACTGCGAGTTTTTCCTTTCTCTCTAAAGGATAGAGCCTCGGACTGGCTTTACTCTCTTCCTGCAGATTCTATCACAAATTGGAAAGAACTTATAGGAAAATTTATGTCCAAATTTTACCCAATGACTCGTACTAATCAAATGAAACAACTCATACAGGACTTCCGACAAAAGTCCAATGAGAAATTTTATGAAGCATGGGAACGATTCCAGGATCATCTGACCAAGTGTCCACATCACAGTATCGACAAAGGCAGTCTGGTTCACATTTTCTACAAGGGACTTACTGATGAGTCCCGCACTATGGTAGAGTCAATGTGCCAAGGAAAATTCATGCATAATACTCCTACTGAAGCGTACAAATTTTTGGGAGAATTAAGTAAAAATTCCCAGCATTGGACGATTGACAATGACTTCAGTCTAAATACTCCGGTCTTGAAAACTAATATGGGAAATGAACCAAAGGTTGACCCTGAACTCAAATCCCTCATTCAAGAGTTGACCAAGTCAGTCTCTGCCCTGGCTGTGTCTGTACACAAGCCTATTCACCATTCTACCCCAGTCATGAATATAGGTCAAGAGAACCTAATGGAACCCTGTAATATCTGTTTACAACCCTCCCACTCTACTGAAAATTGTCCTTTAAATGACGGATGTGCCCCTCCACTCCAAGAAGAAGTTTGTGCGTTTAATACCTTTAAACCACCTACCCAGAACTCGTATAGCCAAACATACCATCCTGATACGAGAAATCATCCTAACTTCTCCTGGAGGCAGCAGTCTGCTCCACAGCAAAGACCTGCGTAGAGCACATATCCTCCTGGGTTTAATCAACCCAACAGGCAATACCAACAGGGACAATACCAACAGGGACAGTACCAACAGAGTCAGAACCAGACGAGTCAATACCCGTCTAATCAAAATCGATCATTCCAGCAAGGACAATACTCTGGCCAACAGGCACCTAATCAGAATCCCCAGAATCTGCAGTTAAGTCAAACTGCACCTCAATCCTACAATTATTCTGCCCCTATGAGCTCAAATCGTGAACTGGTTGCTCATGCTGCTCCTAAACCAGGTCTAGAAGACCTCCTATCACAATTTATTGTGCAGCAAACCCAGTCCATGCAGCGCCTAGAGCAGCATCTTGGGAATTTAGAAGCTGAGAAAGCCAAAGGCATCTTCCCTAGCCAACCTATTGCAAATCCTAAAGGGAATGCCAAGGGCACTGTTTATGAGGTCGGTTCCCAGTCACAGAATCCAAACTACCAAGGTGAGGTACAAGCTGTAACCACACTCCGATCTGGAAAGACTGTGGATATGGGAGTAAAAGAACCGACAGAGCCATCTCCCGATCCTATTCCTAAACCCAGCACAGAGGAACACATTTCAAAATCTACCTCTGATGCTATGAAGCCTGCACCAAAATCTACAATCCCAGTGCAGAGATATCAGGCGAAGGGCAAATCTATTTGTCGGATTAAGCCTCCCTTCCCCGACAGGCTTGTCCAAGACAAAAGAGATCAGCAATTTTCAGAGATCTTAGACGTTTTCAAAGACGTCCAGATCAATATCCCCTTCCTATCTGCTATCAAACAGATCCCTTCCTATGCCAAATTCCTGAAAGAATTATGCACTGTCAAACGGCGTACGCATGTACCCAAAGATGCCTTTTTGGCAGAAAAAGCTACAGCGTTCATCCAACGCAACAGTGTAATTAAGCATAAGGATCCGGGAAGTCCTACTGTGCAGTGTGAAATCGGTGATAACTTTAGTTGCACAGCTTTGTTGGACTTAGGAGCTAGTGTGAATCTCATACCATTTTCAGTATACCAGCAGTTAGGCCTCAAGGATATGAAGCCAACAAAAATCACTCTGAAGCTGGCTGACCAGTCCATAAAAATTCCACGGGGAATTATTGAAGATGTCCTAGTGAAAGTAGCTGACTTTTACTACCCTGTAGACTTCATCATCCTCGACACAGAACCGTGTCAGGATAATCGGATCCCGGTCATTCTAGGCCGACCGTTCCTTGCTACCGCGAATGCACACATCGGGTGTAGGGACGAGAATATGTCAATTGCCTTCGGGAACCTAAAGGCTGAGGTTAACATCTTTTGACTTATGCGACAGGATGCCGATCGCGATGTGACAGATGAAATGTGTGCCGTTGAGAGTCTAATTCAGGACTCCACCGAAGATATCTTGAAACAGTGCCAAGAGCACTTTGATGCTGACTTCCAATGGGAGTCAGTAATTTTTGAGGATAATACTATCCAAGAGTCAGTTACAATGATTTCTACTCCTCCTCCTATTGTTGAGTACGAGCCTCTGCTAACCATGATCAGAGATCCTACTACTGTCAACTCTATCTCGGTAGAGGAGGAAGAATCAAGCTCCACTGATCAGAAACTTGAGCTTAAGCCTCTACCCTCTGAACTATCTTATGCTTATCTTGGTCCTGAAGAGACTTATCCTATCATCATTTCTTCTGCCCTATCTGCATCCCAAAAAGAGAGACTTATTATGTTGTTAAAAAAGCACAAAGCAGCAATAGGATGGACCATTGACGACATTCGTGGGATAGACCCTTCTGTGTGTCAACATCACATTTATCTTGAAGACGACTCTAAGACGTCTAGAGAGCACCAGAGGAGGTTAAATCCAGTCCTAAAAGTAGTACGGGATGAAATTCTAAAATTGCTAGATGCGGGTATCATTTACCCCATCTCTGATAGCAAATGGGTGAGTCCAATCCATGTCGTACCTAAGAAGGCGGGTTTCACTGTTGTAGAAAATGATCAAGGAAAAATGGTGACCCAACGCTTAAAGAAAGGATGGAGAGTCTGTATTGACTACAGACGGCTCAATACCAACACCCGGAAGGACCATTTCCCTCTCCCATTCATTGATCAGATGTTGGAACGTCTAGCAGGTCATTCCTACTATTGTTTCCTAGATGGTTACTCGGGATATAATCAGATTCCCATTGCACCCGAGGACCATGAGAAGACCACGTTCACCTGTCCCTTTGGCACTTTTGCCTACAGTCGCATGCCTTTTGGCCTCTGCAATGCACCTGCGACTTTTCAAAGGTGTATGATGAGTATATTTTCGGACATGGTTGAACGGTTCTTAGAAGTTTTCATGGATGATTTCTCCGTCTTTGGATCCTCTTTCGATGACTGTCTCCAACATCTGAGTCTGGTACTCGCAAGATGTCAGGATAAGCGACTTGTCCTTAATTGGGAAAAATGCCACTTCATGGTAAAGAAAGGAATCGTGCTAGGACATGTCATTTCTGACAAGGATATTGAGGTCGACAAAGCTAAGATTGATATTATCTCGACCCTACCAATTCCTAAATCTGTGCGTGATATTCGATCTTTTCTTGGACATGGAGGATTCTACAGGAGATTCATTAAGGATTTCTCCCAGATAGCTCGACCCCTATGTAGTCTTCTGGCTAAGGATAGCCCTTTTGACTTCAATGCTGACTGTGCAAAGGCATTCGAGCGTCTTAAATCTGAGCTTACTTCTGCGCCCATCATCCGCCCTCCTGATTGGACCATACCTTTTGAAGTGATGTGTGACGCATCCGACTATGCTCTTGGAGCAATTTTGGGCCAAAGAGTCAACAAAATGCCGCATGTGATATACTATGCGAGTAAGACTTTAAACTCGGCTCAGTTAAACTACTCCACTACTGAAAAAGAGCTTCTTGCCGTTGTTTTTGCTCTGGATAAATTCAGACCATACTTATTGGCCACTAAAGTCATAGTTTATACGGATCATGCGGCTCTGAGATATCTAATGTCCAAAAAGGAGACGAAGCCGAGATTGATAAGATGGATCCTTCTATTATAGGAATTCGATCTAGAGATCAGGGACAAGAAAAGAACTGAGAATGTTGTGGCTGATCACTTGTCAAGGCTGACTTTAGAGTCTAATTTTGAATCTCAGCCCATTCTCGAAACTTTTCCTGACGAACAACTGTTCGCTATCTCCATCACCCCATGGTATGCTGACATTGTCAATTACCTAGTGACGGAGGAAATACCATCTCATTGGTCAAAACAGGACAAAAATCAATTCCTGGCAAGAGTTAAGTATTACTCTTGGGACGAGCCTTATTTATATAAATACTGTCCTGACCAGATTATTCGTCTCTGTGTCCCTGAATCTCAGCAATTAAACATCTTGTCCTCTTGTCATGACCAACCATGTGGTGGTCACTTTAGTTCCAAAAAGACGACTGAGAAAATCCTACAATGTGGATTCTACTGGCCTTCTCTGTTTCGAGAAACACATATCTACTGCAAGGCCTGCCCTAATTGTCAAAACCTTGGCAGAATTTCTCAGAGAAATATGATGCCCTTGAACCCTATTCAAGTCGATGAGATATTTGATATGTGGGGTATTGATTTCATGGGGCCCTTTCCTACATCCAATGGTTTCCAATTCATCCTCCTAGCTGTGGACTATGTCTCTAAGTGGATTGAGGCAATTCCTACAATAACCAATGACCATCAAGTTGTGGTGAGATTTTTGAGGGAGTACATTTTCACAAGATTCGGAGCCCCCAAAGCCATTATAAGTGATGGGGGTAGCCATTTCTGCAATAGAGTTTTTGAAAAGTTAATGAAAAAGTACGGTGTAACTCATAAGGTTGCCCTTGCTTACCATCCGCAGACCAGCGGTCAGGTCGAGGTCTCCAATCGGCAAATCAAGCAGATACTGGAGAAGACAGTCAATACAACTCGTAAAGACTGGTCTACACGCCTCTCAGATGCTCTATGGGCTTACCGAACAGCTTATAAAACTCCCTTGAATATGTCTCCATACCGGTTGGTTTATGGTAAACCTTGTCATCTCCCTGTTGAGATTGAGCATCGTGCCCTATGGGCGATCAAAAAACTCAATTTCGACTTAGACGCAGCAGGAGAGGAAAGGAATTTACAACTCAATGAATTGGATGAACTGAGAAATGATTCGTATGCCTTGTCAAAAAAGTATAAAGATAAAATGAAATGGATACATGACAAGAGCATTCTTAGGAAGGATTTCCACCAGGGACAGAAGGTCTTACTTTACAATTCTAGACTTCACATCTTCCCTGGAAAATTGAAATCCCGATGGTCAGGACCATTTGTTGTTACTGAAGTCAAGCCCTATGGGGCTATAACTGTTGAGGATCCGAAGGATAATTCAACCTTCCAGGTCAATGGACAGCGTCTCAAACCTTTTCAAGAATTAGTCGTGTCATCTATTCAAACCTTTGAGATAGATCTTATTAATCCAATATATGAAGACTGATGTTTCTGTCAGTCTCTCTGAGCTCCAACTTAGTTGGGGGTGAATTTCACCCCCGTTGTGTCTAGCTAAAGACATAAAACTTAGCGCTTTCGGAAAGGCAATTCCGGTATTCCTAGAAGTCATTGAGTCACATGCATAATTCTTATATTTCATATATTATTATGGCTATACAGGTACAATTCCTCTCACTACCATCAGGTATCACCAAATATCAGCCATACTGGTATAACTCTTCCTCTAACATGCATCACATTCAGAGTTTTCATACATTTTTGTCCCGGTCTGAGCACCGAGGACGGTGCTGTATTTCAGTTTGGGGTGGGGATTTATCAAAACTCATGTCTTCATAAAAAAATAAAAAATAAAAAAAAAAAAAAATTAATAATAATAAAAAAAAAAAAAATTGAGAAAAATGAGAAAAAGATGTATTTTGGGGTGATAACCTGTGTTTTACAAAGTTTTCTGAGTACTTTCGAAATGCTTTTCAAATCCTTTACAATGATGAGTACAAAATTTTCGGAAAGTCTATTTATTGAAAAGGATGTCTGTTTTGAAAAATCACTTATTAGCTCTTCATTCAGTTTGAAAGCAAACATTACTACAGTGGATTGAAAAATCTTTGAAAACTCAGATTCAGCAAAAATGTTCACATATCAACGTCAGAATTATCCGAAGTTTAGATTATCCAGAGATCCAAGAAGAACAATTGTGGAGACCTAACCCAGTGAGCTTTTGAGCTTTTCATTATTTCTGAGGGTTATAAAATTATTCTGAGTCACAAGATGACTCACAATTCTTCTAGTCCCCAAATATTTCCATTGAGTGATCTCATTAACCTTTGCTTTGGTCATGGAACTCAGAACGACATCAAATTCAGATTATTACATAAAGAACCTTCTCTATATCCGTTCGAGACATCGAAGATGAAAGTACAAACTCTAGAAAATGATATAGGCCATCTTTCTAACCAATCAGACTTTTTAGCTTCCCTAACATCTATACCGTTAGAAACTATTTTTGAAGCCTTTTGATGAAAACCTTTTCTTGTTAAACCCATCAACCAAAAACCCAATCCCAAAAAGAGTTCAATACGATAACCTACTTCTGAGAGGGATCAAAGAATATTTGGTATGATTACACCAAGAAAAGAAAAGAAAACAAATGTGGGGGCGATACGTGGTGCAGCAGCACCTTGAAGTGGAAGACGGTTGCTGGCTGGTCTGGGACGGCGTTAATGGAGGGAGATCCGGCAGTGAGAGAGTGGCAGGTGGAGTTGCAGGTGGTGGGGGCTCTAATCGAGCCGCTGCCCAGACCCTTGGTGGGGCTGCAACGGTTTTGGATGGTGGAGGACGGTCATCCTTTCTCCCCTTCTTGGAATAACGGCTTGGATTTGATCTGAGTTGCAGGCCGGCTGTGGTGGTAGCTGGTGTTGCGGTTTGCACACCAAAAATGGAGTGTGATGGAGGCGGCAAGGGATGAGAACGGTGGTGCACCAGTCCGGTGGAGGGCGGTGCGAAACGGTGGTGGTAGACGGTGTAGGCAGCAACCGAAGTTGCAATCACTTGGGATCCCACCGTTGGGTTTTATAAAGGTGTTGGGAGGACCAAAAAGCTGGCCCAAAGAACGAAGAGAGTAGGAAAGCTAATGACCAAGAGACGGACCAAAGCGTGTAAAGCCACATGAGTCAGCAAGGAATGATGGTCTACTCTACTAGAGAAGTATGAGGATGGTCACAGTGAAGACCAGGGTTCCAGACCCTCTGCCAATACTTTTATCTCCATTTTCTGATATTTTCTCTCTCCTCCCCCTAATTTTCTATCTCATCTCTCCTTATTCTCTCTCTCTTCATCTCTCGGTCTTCGGATCTACTGATCTAACCCCAGAACTCCTGCTCATTGGCTCTGTCTCATCTCCCTTAGCTTTATGACCGTTGGATCTTCAATCTAACCGTTGGATCTTCCACCAGACCATTTGAAAATAGGTTTTTTCCACGTCGTTGGTTACGGAAACCCTAGAATCAACAAGATTTGTAATATTATCCGATTATCCTGCAAAATTTGAGATTTTTGTATAGCAGTTTCGTGTCGGATGTCGATCCGCACTCGGGATTAGTCGGATTAGCCCAAATAAGCACATAAAATGACGGATTTTTGCCAAAAATTGATGGAGGGGTGAGAATGGTGTTTCATTGTCGATTTTAAAAACACTCTTTTTGGATGGATTAACACATGACAATTGAAATACATTTAATTCAAATTACTCAATATAAAATGAATGCAACATTGCAAAAGCAAACTTCCTTTATTGAATAAGAAAATAACTTACAATGTAAATAATTCTACTTCTAAAAATTACTAAAAACTACACTAGAAAGCATGGTACTTAGAAAAGCTAGAGAGATAAAGAGTCTAGAGAGAGAACAAGATTAGAGAGAGAAACTAGAGAGGGAAAATGAAGGGAAAAACCATTTGAAACTTACCGGAGGGAGTTCAACCTTTGATTGGGGGGTTGCATGGCCATGATTGGCCAATGTTTGGAATGCAAGTGAGGTTGGCTCAATGCAACTTGCAATGGTGAAGTTTGTTGTGGCTGGTGAGGTGTGAGTAGGGTGGTGATAATGGCCGCAAGGAGTGAATGGTGGTTCTCCGGTGAGCAAGAGGTGGTTGGCGGCCTTTGGTTGCTGTTCCTCCTTGAGAAGGAGCAGGCGGTAATGGAAGAGAAGGATGGTGGCACACCGAGATAACCAACAGGTATGGGGCGTTCTACTCTTCTCTCCTTCGTCTTCTCTTCTCTTTTATTTTCATTTTTTTGACTTTGGGCAAGTGAGAGAGAAAGAGAGGGCGATATGGGAGAGTTGAAAGAAGACGTTGGAGGCTAGAGGTTATAGGTTTCGCCGGAGTTGCTGGTTGGTGCGTGCAGAAGATATCCAGGCCGCTACTTGTGGAGGAGAGATGGAGGACCAGGCTGAAAAGAAACATGATCAGAAAAAAAGAATGAAAGGAAAAAGAATTTGAAAAAGGTTGAAGAATATCCAAAAAGATAAAAATTGGAAAAAGGAAAGAAGAAAAATTAAGGAAAATTACCCTTGGAAAAAATTGCAAAGAATAGTGAGATACCCTCTCAGAATTTTTGAATACCAGAATATCCTTCTTTTTTGAACTTATCCTAAGCCTTAATACAACCTATACAAGTCCTATTTGATTCTAGATTTGTACGATCATCAAGTGTAGAGAATGGAGAAAAGAGAAATTATAGAGTTTGATCCGACGTTCTTAAGTGATATGACATTCCAATCATGAGATCTTAAATCTTCTTATACCCTCCATTCAAGAACTATATATGTGAAACGTTTGCCAGTTTTTATTCATCTCCTCACATATAGTTTGAGAGAAAAGTATAAAACCATTTCTGAGTGATTCACTTCTGAGTGGTATACAAGTGAGGATTGAGGTCGAGGCATAGATTCTCTAAGGAGATCCAAATATCTCTACTACCAGATAAGGATGATGTTGAACACACACACACATTGAGTCTGAGTAATCTTTTGTTTGAAGGTCCATTTGTAGAAGTGTTGTATTTTGCTGATTAGTTCTAAGTTGTGAATGATTTCTTGCATCCTTGAAATAATCGGACAAAACGGAATTTTTTTGAGTAATGCAACTAAGTTTTCTAGCATGTTCTGCCAAGCCCTTTATAGCTCACTTATTTCACAATAATTGCCAAGGAATGTCAATATGCTAGTTGGGGGTTGTGATATTCGCTCAAAAGTACTTATTTTAAGCCATTATCCTTATAGCGATGTCGCATTCTCCTACGCAAAACTTGTCTTTTCGTCGACTTTTTCACATAAGAGTTTCTTCCAATGCGTAGAGCGCAATCTTTAAACGAAAATCGACTATTTACATGAAATATACGCATTTCGGATAGTCTAGATATGAAGCCGTTTTGATTAAGTCTCATTACGTGCTTTTCTCTCGCAGGAAACCCAATCGGGCGATTTTAGAGACTTGCGGGCCCACGATCAACCATAGAAGCCTAATATCAAAGCTTAATGAGTCAACAAGCTACGACAAGATGAGACCGGCCAAGTACGGGTCAAATCAGAGGATCGTAGAGCCAGATAAAGAACCAAGAGAGAGAAAAAGCTGAAGACCAAGAGACGAGCTAAAGTGATTCAAAGCCGCACCAACTGACATAAAATGACGGCTTACGTAATTGGTAAAGCCGACGGAAGATTACATTGAAGATCAGGGTTCATGACCCTCCGCCAGCTCTTTTGCCATTATTTTGTATTATTTTCTCTCTCCTCTCTCCTAATTCTCTCTCCATCTCTCTAGACTCTAATATCTAACCTGTAGATCATCTCATCCTACCATTAGATCCCCAGATCTACCATCCGATCCCCCTCTCCATGATCAAATTGCCTATATCTCACCATCCGATCCTTAGATCGATCGTCCTAACCCTCTGATCTCCATCATCTAACCTCAGATCTTCTCTCCTTTAGCTTTATTCCATCTCTCATAGTTCTTCTACCGTTAGATCTTCAATTCGACCGTTAGATCATTCATCTGACCGTTGGATCTTTCCAAATCCTACGGTCCGCCAATTGTGGACCGAGTCAAACTGCCACCTCATCTCATCCAATTATCATAGTTTCATCATCTAACAGCCCCCATGGCCAAGTGACCCACAAGCAAATTGGAAGCCCACGGCCTTGTAACCCGTCCTAGAGCCCATGGTGTTTTGGGCTCATTTACCATTTTTTCTTCTCTAGCGGCCAAACGCACCCTAACCTACGGCCTCGCAAGAGGCCCATATCTATCCGGCCCATTAGCCAGCTTATCCTTGAGCCCATGCCCATACCCATTGACACATGGTCACAAGGCCCACGGGCCAATTATCCTTGTAATGACTCAATCAAAGCAAGTGGCCAACATAAACCCATGGGCTCTCACAAGCCCACATTCAAGCCAATGGGAGAAGTGGTCAACTTTGACCACTTCTCATCAATCCCCAACTTCATTCCCACGTTTCTCTCTCCCACAACAAACTACTCCTATAAAAGAGAGAGAAACCTTGGGTTTCTTTGGTTCCCTCCCCCCTCTATTCCTTCCAACCTCTTCTTCTCTTAAACCTATCTCCTTCCACTTGATTTTTCACACCCCCTCACCTCCAACGGCAGCACCTTCATTATCCTCCTAGGATTGCCATTTCCTTCTCCATTAAAGCCACCACGAAGCTGCCCAAGGGAGGAGTCGCCGGTCACCACCATTAAAGAACGGCTTGCTGCCCTTCACACCGGGTTCTCCATCACCTCCACTACTGTGGTGCAACCCAGCAAGCCATTCTCACCAAGTTTTCTTCCTCAGCCATCTCTCTCCTTGATTTGTACAGTCCGGCAACCACCATTGCTGGTTCCCTTCCCCCAACCTATCTCCCTATCTCCCTATCTCCTCTCTTCTCTCTTTCTTCTTCTTCTTCTTCTTTTCTGTTCGCCGGACTGGTTCACCCATTCCGGCCACCTCCCATCTTAGCCACCGTCAGCAGCCATTCTCCCACCAAGCACACACGATTCTCCCCTTCTTCTTCTCTATACATCCCTCCTCTTTCACCTCCGCCTGCTACTGCATTAGCAGCAAGCACCACAGTCCAGAAACGGACTGGTTTTTGCCACTCCATATTCTCCAACCTGCCACCATTGATTCCGGCGAGAAGCTCGCCGGAATCTACGCTCCATTCACCTTCTAGAGCACTTCCAACACCACGTGGTGCAGCTCAATCATCACCGTTGCTAACTTCTTCTCCAAAGAAGATAGCAACACAGCCATTGCATCCAACACCAACACCGTCTGCATCCGAGAAGCACCAACGGTGCTGCTTCTCCTTGTAGGTCCTCCACAGCAAACCGACCTACAACCCTTCCATTCCGATCATCTCCCACCTTCCTCCGGTTGGTCAGGTGCAATGTTCTCAACCCTGCATCTCCAAACAAACCAGAAATGGTTCGGGTTGCTGCCTCTCCTTGCAGCCACGTCATCTTCTACAATCCAATCACGTTAGCGAGCTCCACCTCTTTGCAACCAGCAGGTTACACCACTGTGGTCCACATCCCAACTTCTACTCACCATCGCTGCCAGCTCCTCACGGACTGCACAAGTACCCCAACACGCTACAGCAACCCAAACGGCTCCTCCCCTCTTGCTTCGTAGCCGGTACCTCCATCTTCTTCACGTTTTCTCAAAAACGCTCCCCTCACCAAAGCTCCTCTTCACTTGATTCAAGCTTCAAGCAAACCTGTGAGTAAATCTGCGCACCATCCCCAGACAGCAAGTGTTGCACCTGCAACATTGTGGAGCACCATCATCTTCAAGCCGGAATGCACAGCCAGTCCATGCACTTGCCATTACACCCTCCATAAACCAATACCTGCACCTCCCGGTTTGGTTTGCAACGCTGCCAGTTGAGCGCAAAACCAGGTGGTCCCTCCTTTCATCACCATGTTTTTGTCCATCTCGTGGTAAGTTTCAAAGTAGTTCTTCTCTCACTTTATCTCTCTTAAATTCTCTTTCTAAATTTCAATTTTCTCTCTCTACATTTAGTCTTCTTTCAACCTTTTTCACTTTCTCTCTCTATTTTCCTCTCTCTAAGTTGCTTTCTAGTGTAATTTCATTTATTGGATTAAAAAGCATTGTGGATTTCACTACTATTAATAGAAGAGTGTTTGTCAATTTTATTCTGAATCTTGTTATTTGATTTGTCAGATTTTGTTTTAATTAGTCTATAATATTCTCTAAAAAAAATAATTGATTTAAAATCGATTCATCATTCTCATCCCTTCACAATCATCTCAAGCAAATTTCTGTCATTATTGTTCTTATTTGCCCCTAACCCCGAGTGCGGACGATATCCGACACAAGCCACTGTGCAAGTCTGCTTATTTGCAGATTAAGTGAACCAATTCGGAGAAATTACAAATATTGTTGAACTTTAGGGTTTTCGTAACCAACGACGCGGAAAAACCCTAATTTCACACCCATAAGTCCCTGCTACTCAAGTACACTGAGCTCGACGTGGCATCTTGGACTATTCGGCGGTTAGTTGCGTGTGGACTAGGAACACACATCAACCCTAGCTTAACCCGAGGGAACACTCTTCTTATACACTTGACCAATCCGGTTAGTCTGGGACGTACTTAAGACAGCCATTGTGCCGCACGTCTGTCTAGGCTTCGGATTACCTTGTTGTTGACTAGAGTTAGTACTAAAGGATTCGCTCTGAAGAGTGTAGCCTGGTGAGAACCTCTGAGTGCAAACAGTTAGTCCGGCGGCTAAAAGATAAACCAGTGGTCCGCCCACTGTCATAATCTACTCTTGCCCTAAACTAGCAAGATAATGCCTAAAATATATCCTGATTGTTTAGAATAGGATTATCTATTCTTGGTGTGCATCATTTAGGATCACCACTCTAGTGTCTCCTTTTGGCAACTTTTTGCCAAATCTTGGGCTTGCTTTTTCAAGTAGAAGCCCGGTTGGACCTTCCTAACCTTTTACTGACTCGATCTGAGAGTTAGTCCACCGCATCCCTCTATCGCCTCTAATGGCAGATGAACGGCCTCTGTATGAGACCTACTACAGTTTCTGTGAGAATCGAGGTGATCACTCTCAACAATGGTATGACAATTCTGCGTATCATCATGATACTCCAGTCTCGCACACTTCTACAGGGTATGATAATCACCGAGATCCGGAGTACAATTCTGTACTCCAAGAGCTTAAAAATTCAGTCTCTGCCCTTCGTGCCGCAGTCCAGCAACTTGTGTACCATTCCCAGTCTGTAGGATATTACCCTCTTATCCAGCAAGATGTCTGTCCCTTTCCATCTCCAATGCAGACTTCCTATGACAACACTTATTATCCGGATAATAGGAGTCACCATAACTTTGGTTGGGAACAGTCTGCCCTCCCGCAGCAACTGTCGTAGGATAATTATCCTTTCGGGTTCCATCAACCCAATGGAGAGTATAACTGGCAATACTCACAATCCCAGTACCCGTCCTATCCACAGAATGACTATTCTGATCAACAATGGGCCCCTCAGGATTTCCAGAGTCAGCAGTTAGTCCCAGACTCCACTCTGCCTTACAACTTTCATACCCAGTCAGACTACAATCAAGAGTTCGCACCTCAGCTCCCCTTGGCTGAACCGCCTCCGTTGGCTACTAAACCTGGTCTAGAGGACCTTCTCTCTCAGTACATTGCCCAGCAACAACAGCTTTTCCAAGGTCTCGAGCACCAACAAAAGCAATCTATGGAAAGCTTCGAGCAACGTCTAATTCAATTAGAAAATGAGAGAGAGGAAGTCAACTTCACTAGCCCACAAGTAGCTTATCCTGAGGAGAATGATATGGCCACTGTCTATAATGAGGAGTCGCACAATTGGACCAAGTACCAGAATTGCCAGGATGAAAGTGAAATTGTACCCACCGCTAGATCGAGCCAGACTATTGAGGAACCAGTGTATCCTTATACGGTGACTTTAAAAGCACCACATCCTGAACCTACCTCAGAACAACCTCTTTCTCACTCTCCCACTGCTGCTTCTAACCTGGACCCTGAAGATGATCATCATGACACTGAGTTTTGTCTCGATCATAGGATCCCTGCTGTCATAGATCTACCGTTCCTCCCCACCTCCCTTGGATTGTGCAACAATTGTGATGAACCCGAGTCTCAATCTTTGGTGCCCTTAACAGCACCAACTTCTAGACCGAGCATAGAGATACCCATGTCCATCTCTATCTCTGATGCAGACATTCCTACCGTAGAACCGTGTCTAGAATATGAGACTCCCGCTGTCCTGGACCTACCGATCCCCATCGAGGAGGAACATATTGAATGTAGGGATTGGAACATCCCTCTCCAATTAGAAAACATCGAGGGAGAGGTCAACACTTTTCACCCGTCACCCTACGTCGATGTTGTTGATGAACCGTATGTCATGGAGAGTCTAATTCAGGACTCTCTCGAGGATAAATTATCCAAGTGTCAAGAACACTTTCAGTCTGACTTCATCTCAGAGTCAGACAATTTTGGTATTACTGATCTGCAGGAGTCTGCTCCATTCAGATACATTCCCGCAAAACTCAACGAGTTTGCGGCTCTACTAACCACGGTCAGAGAACCCACTCCTACTCCTATCCTCTCAGTTTTTACTGAGAAGCTTCAATCCCTCCCTACTCAACTACACACTTTTGTAGGGCTACTCAGAGAACTTACTGTCCTTCTCTCAGTTTACACTGAGAAAGACCTGTTCTACACAGGTATACCTAGACAAGGGATAGGATAATTGTTTTCGTTCCACCTTAGGTGTCAGGAAGACTGCAGATTCACTCAGTCTCCATGAGTTTTAACCTGGTTGGGGGTACTTGATATACCCCCGTCATGTCTGGCTGAAGACGTAAAACTTAGCGCTTTCGGAAAGGCAATTCTGGTATTCCTAGAGTACATGAGTCTCATGCATTTGTTATTATTGTTATATCGTTGGAAATGCAGGTACAATCATTCTTCCGATCATCAGGTATCACACACTGTCAAGTTTCTGCCGACTTGGTAACATCCTCCCTGAACCTTTGCCTCATCATCACTAATTTTTCATCATTTTATGTCCCAGTCATGAGCACCGAGGACGGTGCTGTATTTTGGTTGGGGGTGGGTATTTACCAAAACTCATGTCTGCATTTTGATAAAAAAATAAAAATAAAAAAAATAAAAGAAAACAAAAAATGTGTTGTTTTTGGGTGATTTCCGATGTTCTCCAAAAGTTTTCTAGAATTTCAAAAATGTGTCAAATACCCTGACTTTGATTAGCTGAAAACCTCCGTTAAGTCAGTATTGAGGATGTCAATTTTTGTTAGCGTTGAGTCAAGTCAAGCGTGACTACAGCAGGTTTGAAAACTCAGAAAAACTCAGATTTGGCACAATTGTACACTATCAACATCAGAGTCATCCTAAGTTTTGAAACTCTAGAGATCCTGTGAGAATAATTGTGGAGACCTAAGCCAGTGAGCTTTCGAACCTTTAATCATTTCAGAGAGTTATACAATAATCCTGAGTCAATGGATGACTCACTATTCTTCATGCCCGCAATATTCGTTGAGAGATCTCATTATCTTTTGCTTCGATCATAAAACTCGGAACGACATCAACATTGGATTACTATGACAGAACCTTCTCTGTATCCAGTCAAAACAGTATACATGATAGTGCAAACCCTAGAAAATGATTTAGGCCATTTTTCTGAACCATTCAGCCTTTTTACTCACCTGAATTATACTTTACTAGAAACCCCTTGAGCCCTTCTATAAAAAACTTTTCTTTGTAAACCTATCAACCTAAAATCAGTCCAGCTACGAAGCATGACTGGCTACCCTTATTTTGAGATGGACAAAAGAACAACTGATATGGGTGTACCGTGAAAAGAAAAGTAAAGAAGAAGAATCAAAAGGAAAAGAAAGTGGTTCAAGCTGAAAACAAAATATGGAAAGAAAGTATGAAAAAGAGCTGAAAAGAAATTGAGCAGTTTCAGAAATATCAAGAACAAGAGAAAAATATGAAAAAAGGAAAAAGAACCAGATAATGGTGTTACGCCGCAGGAAAAATGCAAGAAAATGGCAATATCCTCTCAAGATTTTTGAAATCCTGTATCCCTTTATTTCTCTACACCTGACCTAAGCCTCATTATAACCCAGGAAAGTCCTATTTGATTCTAGGATAGCACGATCATAAAATGTGGAGATTGGAGAAAGAGAAGCTATAGAGTTTGATCTAACATTCCCGAGTGAAGTGGTATTCCAATCATGAGATCTTCTTCTGTTAAAAATATCCTTCCTTCAAATAAAACATATGTGAGATCTTTTGCCTCTTTATATTAAAAACATCTCCTCACATATAAATTGAGAGAAAAGAAGAACACCCTTCTCGAGTGATTCCATTCTGAGTAGTTTACAAGTGAGAATTGAGGTCGATGCATAAAAACTTAGAGGTGATCTGGAAATCTTTACTGTCGGATGATGAGAATGTTGAGCACACACACACGCAGAGTCTGACTATTCTGGGTCATGATTATCAGTCTGTAGTCTTGCCAAAACTTTCCAACTCTTCGCTAGCATATAACTATTTTTGCATCCATTCAATGATTTTATGAACGGTGTTTTCCCGGAGCTAATGTGAAAGTGTGCAGCATGTGCAGAGCCCTTTTAAGCTCATTTATTTCGCACTAATTGCCAAGGATTGGCAATATGCTGGTTGGGGGTTGTGATATTCGCTCAAAAGTGCTTATTTTAAGCAATTATCCTTTTAGCGTTATTGCATTCTCCTACGTAAAATGCTCTATTTATCTACTTTTCTACGTAATAGTCTCTTCTGTTGCGTAGAACACACTTTTCTGGATGAAATGGTATATTTGCATGCATTAAACACATTTTTGGAAGTCTAGATATTAAGCCGTTCTGATAAAGTCTCATTACGCGCTTCTTCTGTCGCAGGAAACCCCGATGGGACGATTCTCGAGAATTGTGGGCCCAAATCGATCATGAAAGCCCATTATCAAAGCTTAAAGAGCCCACATGCTATGACTAGAAGATATGGGCCAAATATGGGCTGAATAAGAGGACCAAAAAGCCGGTCCAAAGAACGAAGAGAGCAGGAGAGCCAATGACCAAGAGACGGACCAAAGCGTTTAAAGCCACATGAGTCAGCAAAGAATGATAGTCGACTCTACTGGAGAAGTGTGAGGATGGTCACAGTGAAGACCAGGGTTCCAGACCCTCTGCTAATACTTTTATCTCCATTTTCTGATATTTTCTCTCTCATCTCTCCTTATTCTCTCTCTCTTCATCTCTCGGTCCTCGAATCTACTGACCTAACCCCAGAACTCCTGCCCATTGGCTCTGTCTCATATCCCTTAGCTTTCTGACCATCGGATCTTCAATCGGACCGTTGGATCTTCCACCGGACCGTTGGATCTCTCTAGATCCGTCGATCTACCAATCTGGGTCCCAATCAAGTCACCAACCATCCGATCAATCAATTGGCCATCAAATCGATCAATCAATCATCTAATCTCTCCACTCTCAAAATCTAGCCATTGGATCCCCTCGATCTCATCCGCTCATCATCCGATAGGTCGATCACTGTCATCTCAACCCTTGATCACCACGGCCTATGATCATCCCAATTGCGTAGACCCCACTCGGAGACATTTAAGCTGTGTTTAATTACACGAAATGTTTTCCCGCAAAAATGCATCTGTGATATACCTTATAGGGCTGATTGATAGCAACTAAGAACACATATTTCAATCGTGCGAGAAAATAAAGGTGTATTAGGTGAAAATCAATTCTTACCAATTTGGATGGGAAATGAATTCCGGGTTTAGTAGGAAAGATTATCCAGATTTAAGTGGCTTGGTGGGAAAAATTATACAAATTTATACTGGCTATCTAACAATGGACAGTTGTATTTTCCTCGAAAAAATGTAATTTTTCAGTTGGGTATCCAAACGGGGCCTTAGTGTCAAACCATGAGGAAACCATTTGGATCTTTTCATCCAACGGTTGAGGCAAGAGGAGCATCGCATATTTAAGGAAGAGAGGCCGAAACCTAAAGTCGGTCCTCTCCCCCCCCTCTTTCTCTTCCTTTTCCTCCTCTTCTCCTCCTTATCGGCTGCGTTCCACTCCTCCTTTCTTTTCCGGCAAATCCGGCCGGCGAGCTGGTGGAGCGCCCCCTTCTTCTTCTTCTTCTTCTTCTTCTTCTTCTCCTTCTTCTTCTTCTTCTCCTTCTTCTTCTTCTTCTTCTTCTTCTTCTCCTTCTTCTTCTTCTTCTTCTTCTTCTTCTTCGTTTTCTTCTTTTTTTGCTGGAGTTGCAGGTCTGCAACTCCGGTCGGCGAACCGTGCTCCACCACCGTCCTCTTCACAGCATGCAACGGTGAACTTTTTCCCCACTTCTTTCCTTTCTTCTTCTTCTCTTTCTTCTTCCTCTTCGTTTTCTTCTTCTTCTTATCCTCCTTTTTCTTTTTCTTCTTCTCCTTTAATTCCACCGGAGTTGCATGTGCAACTCCGGTCGTCTTCTACGGCGAGAAGCTCGCTGGAAACCTGCACAGCAACTTGCTGCTCCCTTAGCACACCGTGCAAAGCTTACACCTCAAGGTTTAGATAGGACCTGCACACCACCAGCATTCCACCTCTTCTTCTTCATCACTTCCGGGCAAAATTGCAGCACCGTTCACCACCACCTTGGTCTGGATTTTGCTGCACTTTTGCCAACATACCTGCATCTCCGGAATTACCTACGGTAGTGTTCGCTGGCTGTCCCATTGCTTGGTCAAAGAAGCCATCAACCTGCTGTAAGATCGGCCAGACTTGCACTTGCAATCTGATTGATTCATACAGCAAACAAGTGGGCATTCATCACCGTCATCCTCTTCACCAACTTGAGGAGAAGCAGCACAGCACCCAACCATCTTCTCTTCTCCCTCAGTTCGCTCATCATGAACTGACCTGCAACCTCTCCACCTCCATCTCCATCTCCATCTATCATAATCTTCTCACGTCACTAGCCACCCTTGGCTCCTTCTCCGGCGAAACTCTCAACTCGAGTTGCTCCCTTGCTGCCAACGTTGCTGGCTCCAACTTGCACCTTCGAGGTGCCACCTTGCCTCCAAGATCACCAAGCCAACCATCAAAACCAGTTGCTAAATCACCCTCGCATTCAACTTCAACTTCCTTGCTGCCATGCATTGTCTGTGCTTCACACTTGGGCAATCAATCTATGGTAGCACCACCGGACCCTTGCATGTGCCTTCCTCATGGTCGATCTGATATGTCGGTAAGTGAGAGGTAATTCTCCATCTCTATCTCTCTCTCTCTCTAGGTGAGTTTTCTCTCTCTCTAGACCTCTCTCTCGCTCTCTTACCTACTTTCTCTCTCTAACTTTCTCATTTTTTCTCTAGTTCCCTCTCTCTACATGGCTCATGCTTGAACTTTCTCTCTCTACAGCCCTCTCTTATTAAAATGCTTTCTAGTTTAGTTATTTTGTCAGATTTTTGCTGTAAAAGACAATTTTAATTAAATGAAGTTGATTTGAGAATGATGTGGTACATGCAAATGTTTCAGTATCTTTTGTGTTCTTATTCGTGCTAATCAAACTAATCCCCAGTGCAGATCGACATCCGACACGAGCCACTGTGCAAAACTACTCATTTTACAGGTTAAAAGTCTCGGATAATTATAAATTGTGTTGAAGTTAGGGTTTCGATTCGACGACACGGAAAAACCCTACTATCACCTACTTCTTCTTCTTCTTCTTAACCCAATCTTCTGATAATACTCAACCCAACATAGAGAAGTGGGTTTGGAGATGGAGAGGCATGGGAGAGAGAGAGAGAGAGAGGGAAGAGTGAGGAAACAAACTGTCTCCATGTCAATACCCATGTCGTCGATCGTGGGCAAGGTAGACTGAGACGGGGCGAGAGATGTAGTAGGGAAGTGGGAGATATAGTGGGTGGGCTAGGTTTAGACCCAACCGTTGGATTAAGGTGACACGTGGGTCGATCAACACCATCACTTATGTGAGGACGGTTATTCTGTCTTGTTTTGTTATATGGATATACGTTTCTAGCTTTTCAAGCATCAAATTATAAACATGAGAATAGTTGATATATATATATATAAACTTATAATTACAAAATAATAATGAAAATAAAAAATGTAATGAGAGGCAACACATTTAACAAAATAATGCTAATGTTTAAACGAATAAATAAATAAAATACCAAATAAGAATAACCAAATTCCAAATTGTGGGTGCACGAGTGCAGCTCACATTTTAACCTTCTAGAAACTATGCTTGGTTTTAGAAATTTATTTTACTTAGCTAACACCTAACTCCAAAAGCATGAATATTCAGGTCCCATGAATAGATTGAATTTACACAAAAAGTGGATCCACACAAACTTGAAAGTCCTCGCATCATAATAAAGGCATTGCAAGAATAAGGTCGGTATTCTTTCAATGATTCCTTCAATACTTGTTATAGATATCATGAGCATGTATTGATTGATAAGTTGTAACTCTTGTTATTGTAATTATACGTACCATTATGATGTTGATAACTTATTATATATTCGGGGTTCCATATGTGGATATTATTATTTCAGTGATTAGTTCTTTATATGTTAAGACATGTATTCGTATTTAATGTTCAGAAGCAATTAAGCAAATTGGGAGTGAGTTCTCGAGAATGAAACACTCGAAAACCACGATAAAACCCTCTATATGGGTGAAGAAAACCCCTTTGTATGTGTTGTGTGTTTTGTTTTCATGGTAACACTTTCATTATTATGATGATGTTACTACTTGATAATTTAATCTATGAGAAAATATTTGTATATTTAGTATTGGTTAAAATCATATTTTGGCGTGAAAAATCTGAGTGAGCATTTGGTTCACTCCTAAATCAACAATTTCAATTTTAGATGAGACTGAGATGTATGAAAAAGATACAAGAAAGAATTGCAGCATGTAGACGAATTGGGCCAGAACACGAATGAACCCGAGGAGTAGGAGCCAAATTTTGAAGATGGACATTATTAATAACTTTTATTATTTCATTGGTTATAAACTCATGTAATAAGAAGGTGCCAGCTTGCTCAGTTGGTAAAGTTTGTGGGCGATGATACCATAGACCTAGGTTCAAAACCCACCTTCACCGAGTTACTGATCTCTTAAAAAAATGCTTACTTGTCAGAAAAAACCTCATGTAATAAGTTTCATTATTTTATGTTACTTAGATTGTGGAGTAGACCAGACCATTGGGGGGTTCGTGATTCACAGATCATTAGTCTTTTTTATATTTTAGTCTTAGAATTTATGTGTTATGGATGATGTTAGATACCATAGATTATGATTATGAGATCTTAGTAAATTTTTGAATTGTTGATGTTCCATTTTAAATTGTGAAATTTATGTTTTTCATTACTCATTTTTATACCTAAATTCGAATGAATGGGTCAATCCACAGGTATTCGGTTCAAGTCATGGATCATGGATTTGGGGCGTGACATGATTCAACTGGCGGTAATCAAAGTCTCAAGGATCCATTCTCTACTTGATAAAGATCACTCTGTCGGCTGTCATAGTTTGTCTCAGATGGCATACCTTGATAAAGTACTTAAGCAATATGGCATGCATAATTGTGCACCAAGAGATGTCTCTATATATTGTCAAGGCCAATGTTTTCATCAAGAAGCAAACCCATTGACTAAAGGACTCCATCTAGTCTTTTCTAGGAACACATACATGTCTCATATGGGTGTACATATTAGAGTCTTATGTTTCTATTTCTTGAGTGGGAGTCTTCCCTATTATCTAATTGTCTGGTTTGATTTACTTATATATTAACATTCATGGATATTTATGGTACTGCTATAGTATATTAATGAATCATTTGGTTATCTGCATGCAATTTAAAGTTATTAAAGAATAGCCTCAGAGAGTTTCTCACAAATTCTCAAATTTCTACTTGGGTTAAACGTGAGTGCACTCTCACGTTTAAAGCCTTTATCTTGAATAGTTGATGATCGTCTTCACATGGTAGATGCTGTAATCTATTGGGATAACATGTATTACTATGTAAATACACGAAGCATAGGACAAATTAGAAGTAGATAATATATGATCACACAAGATGTGCATTGTCCATATTGCATGCACTTCAATTAAAACCACCATAAGGTATAAGAATGACCTAGAGACATTAGTGGTACTGACACTGAGACCATAAAACTACATTTTTCATGACTATGGAGAACGCATTGTGTATCCATGATCCATTGTTAGTGGTTCTCTTGTTTTGGGTAAAGGATAAGGGACGGAGGCTTATTAGTTTCATTGGCAACCATTTCTTAAACTAAAAAGTGACCACTTGACCTTTTCAAGATAGTCGCTGGACCAGAGAGTCAATTTTATAAAATTTACTAGTATGAGGTGTGCCGAGTAAGAGATTCTGAGATATATTACCTTATGAAGCACACTCATACAGTTTTCACAAACCAGTCAAAGGGTTTCCAATCTAAGAGAGCTATTGAGATTAGAAAATAAACTCTAAGGCTGTGTTTGGTAGTGCGACTTCAGCCAAAGACGTGCATCTTAAAAGTCTACATCTTCAAGGTGCATACCTTTAAAGAACAAGATCGACGTTTGGTTCTACACACCAAGCATGCCTCGAAGACGTATCTTAGTTCTAGTATATTTGATTCACAAATGGAGATGCACATCTTGGAATTGTGTGGGCCACACATAAGGAATTTGAGTTAATAGATAATAATTGAGTTAATAGATCATGTGGACCCAACACAATCATGGGTTGATATATCATGTAGGCACCACATAAGAACAAATGATGATAGATCATGTGGGCCCAACATAACTAGAGTGGGCACATATTGGTGCGTCTTTGAAAACTCAAGGGGGGAGGTGAACCTTCAAAGGTTCATTTTCGCGTGTCTTCAAGGTTCACTGTATCTCCGAAGGTGCACGCCTTGGTGTGACCAAAACACTTGTTATAGATCAAGACGAGCACCTTCGGCCAAGACGTGCACTGAATACACGCTACCAAACGCAGCCTGATTGATTGTGTGATCTAAGAGTTTAGAGTGTCTAAGGATTATTAGTATTTAAGTGTGGTGGTTACCTATTCAAACTAGGAAAGTGCAATCTCCTCTCTCCACTACAACAAATTATGCCTATTATGGCATTAAGTTCATGTCATTTAAGAAAAAACGGCATTGAATTCTAATTTAATACGGCATTCCCTTCCTAAACACAGTTAATACTTATTTTAAAAAATCATATACATTACAGCGTTCAGTCGTGGAATGCTAATAAGTTTTTAAATCAGGGCCCAATGCTCTACCCCCAAATTTTTATTTCCCCTTTGTTTTCAGTTTGAAGCCTTAGCTTCCAAACCCCACTTCTCTCCTCTGATCTTCTCCTTCACTCTTCTATCCTTTGACGCTGCAGAACGCCTTGCCATCAGACGACATTGTTCACCATGACACTGGTAAGCTCTCTGTCTTGCAGTCTCGCACTCTCGCATCTGTCCCTCTTTTTCTCCGTTCCTCTCTCTCACTCTGTCCCTTTCTATCTCTCTTTATCTGTCTTTCTCTATCCCATTCTCTCTCTCTTTCACCTGTCGAGGCCCTTGCGATATTCATCTCAATCGTAAAACACAATCGAAGCTCCTCCTCCTCGTCCCCCATGGCTGAGCTCAACAAAGATTATGTTCTCTCTATGTGTTGAAGTTATGTCCAATTTTCAGTCTTGGCTTCTCTTCAATACTGAGAGATTTCTCATTTTGATGTGTCTCTAGGTTATTTTGTTGTTAGTGTATACAAAAGACCCTTATCCTTTTGTGAGGAGAGTTGCTTTAGGTGTATTAGTCAATTTAAGCACATCGACCATTCTAGTGTGAGTTGATCGAGGGATGCTATGATTGTACAGTGTAGCTTCCTCAGGAAAAGAATGGTTGTGTGAGGTCTGTAGCAATTCATTTGGTGAGAGGTCGATTCAATTCTTTTAGGCTTTTGAATTGTATTATATGTATGTTTCATTGCATTATCCATATAGTTTGCTTGTTTATTACTTACCAAAAAATAGTTTACTTGTGAGGGAGAAGTTTCAGAATAGTGGTATATCTGAATTTTGACACATTTTACATGGTAGATTATGAAAGCACTATAGGAACATTATATTTGGACATATGGTGTACATGCAGGGTGTGGTACCGACCATGTTACGAGTTCCACCTATTAGATTTCTTGTGCTGCCAAAAATTAATTCTATGAGATTATTGATTATCAATTTCATTTTTAAATTTCTATTTTTAAATTCATTTTTGGGAGTTTTAGTAAACAATTATAATCGGAAAAAGATTATGGATCACCCTTTTGATGCACACATTTTCGTATTTTTTGTTGGTTATTCGTGTTCTCTGTTTCAGTAAAGTCTCAAATCTTTGTTTGGGGAGCTTGAGTATGCATACAATGGTGTTAGGAGGGAGCAGATGGTGATGTCTCCTTGTGTTGGATCCGGTCACTACTTCTCTCCTCATTGGTACTTCCTTGGGCATACCATCCTCACATCTTTTCGTTGGTATCTGGACCATGCACCCATGTGTTTGGATTTCAAGTATTTTTCTAGATCTTGTCTCATCTATATTTTCTTTAAGTTTTGAGACATGGATGGTGACTAAACATGAGAAGGTTTGTGTTAAAGAGCATTACTCTTCAACTTTACGTTATATAGAATAGAAAGTCTTTGGTGCTGAACCTTCACTATGTGTAAAGGGAAAATGACTCGGATGTGGGTTTCATTCTCCGCCTCTTTGCGTGGTTTTTGTCCAACTTCTCTCTTTAGTGTTTATGCACCATATGGGGTGTATATTGAAATAACTACCATGCTAGTGATAATACATATATTCTTTCTTTGCAGCTAGTTTATAGTCCATAGGAATATGGTCAGCAAAAGGAAACATTTAAATAGAAACACTACTTTTAAAGAGAACCAAGTAGAGATTCCTGGGCTTATATAAGAAAAGATTCAATTCATTTTGGTTATGCCTTGATAAACTTTTGATAGGCAGTGCCTTCATTGAGTTTAAGTGCTTAAACATTGGTGTGAACATATCCAAGCATGCAACATATGTCCCACACACAGTTGGGAGGTACTCTGTCAAGAGGTTCAAGAAGGCCCAATGCCCCATTGTGGAGAGACTGACCAATTCTCTAATGATGCACGGGCACAACTGCGGGAAGAAGCTGATGGCTGTATGTTTATCAAGCACGCCTTGGACATCATGCATTTCCTTATAGATGCTAACCCCATTCAAATTATTATAGATGCTGTGATCAACAAGTATGCAAGTGGGTTATATCTACTACTTTAACATGTATCTTTCCTTTATCTCTTCCCTTGGTTCTTCTTCATGTGCAGTGAACCAAGTGAAGATACTACTCTAATTGGTTTAGCTGATGTTTTGAGGAGTCAGGCCGTTGATATCTCTCCTTTTTGGGGTGCCAACCAGGCAATGTATCTTATTATTACGGGTTCTCGTGAAAGTGCTTTCAAGAATATCAAGACTTTAGCCGAGTGCCTATCAAATGAGCTCATCAATTCTACCAAAGTTTCTTCCAATAGGTAAGGAAAAGACATTTTCTCTATACTCTGTTTTTGTTTATTCTCGTGTGATTCTTTATGAGCTTAGAAAGTTCTAATCATTTTTTTATGTACAGTTATGCCATTAAGAAAAAAGACGAGATTGAGCGAGTTGCCAGGGCCAACCATTGAGAGGAAATCTTAGTAGGTGTTACTGAGGAACTTAATGTTAAAGAGTTTTGTCTATTTTTTGTTCTCTTTTTCTAGTGTTCATAATGATGAACCATTTGCAGTTTTGTTAGTATAATTGTTTTCTTCAGTGGGATGCCCTTTTTTCCTTTTAGTATTATTGTAAACAATTATCGAATGTTATGGATGTTTTATTTAGTCTCTTTGAATTGGTAGATTAGTGCCTGTTTACATGGGGACGAGACAGAAGTATCTCCCCTTGCTTATTCTTTGTTGCTGAATTTTGATCCTATATTGATCAGATGGTTGTCAACCGAGGGTGCACTGCCTGACATCCAAATGAACTGCTGTGTACAACCACTTACAAACTCCTTAACCAAATAGATGCAAGGAAGTGCAGCCCAAAAACTGATGCAAGCAAGTGCATTGTGTTAGCTCAACATTTTTTTTTCCGAAAAACAACAACCGTGATTATTTATTATTATTATTAATATTATCTTTTTATTTTTTATTGCATTCTTTTTTAGTTTTCTATTTTTTATAGGGTCAGGATCGGGGGATAACCATTTGGCATACCCACATAGAAGATGAATCAATGGCTGATTTTTGGTGAGGATGATCTCTATGGTGAGGAGATCATCCTCACAAAAATTTAAATCATTCCGATATTCATAGACTGGTTTAGAAGTTGAAGAATTATGGACTGTCTATTTTAACCGTGTAACTTGAAAACCACATTTGAAAGGAGAAATTTCAGAATGTGCTGATTTTTTGTGGGGGTGATCTATATGGTGAGGAGATCGATCATCCTCACCAAAAATCAGCCATTGATTTATCTTCTATGTGGGTACACCAAAATGGTTGTCAAAAGTGGTTGTCCCCTGATCCCGATCCTTTTTGATATAGCTGGTCGAGGTCCCCTAACCCTAAGCTTTCCCCTCCAAAACAACAACAACAATAATAATAATAATAATAATAATAATAATAATAATAATAATAATAATAATAATAATAATAATAATAATAATAATAATGAAGTAATAACAATAATAATTATAATCAAGGTTTAAAAGGGGCCGTTATAAGGGTATACCAGACTTGGGGTGTTATCATTTTTTCCGTTATAAGGGCCGTTATAATGAATTTTAACGCTATGGGGCGAAAATGGAAAAGAACGGGAAATACGGAAAAAAATGGCACTGGAATTCAAAATTTCAAAAGTTTCCAGAAAATAACAGTCATTATTTTTGTTATAACGGGAAAAAGGGAAAATAATGTTCGTTATAACGAAAATAACAGCCATTATTTTTAAGCGTTTTAAAGGTACGTAACGTAACGGGGGAGGTCCGAATCCGTTATAACGGCCGTTCTTTAAACCATGATTATAATACAAATAATTATAATTATAATTATAATTAATAATAATAATAATAATAATCATAATAATAATAACAATAATAATAATAAAATCAACAATGATAACAATAATATTGCAATAGTAATTTTATTGTGCATTTTTTTTGTAAAATCAAAAAATAAAATAATCCATTGCATTCATTTGCAATAATGCACTACCAACCAATCAGCTAAACTTCATTTGAATCTATTTACATGGCGTGAACCAAACAATTGTAAGTGACTTACATAGCAAGTGATATTGCAACACAATTCATTGTAGTTGCACTAAAGTGCAAAATGCGCCCAAGTGCAGTGAACCAAGCAGGGCCTTACTCTTTTATTATGTGATCTATAGTATTGTTTGGTCCTAGATTGAATCCTTTTAACTAATTGTTTTGTTGTTTAACACTTGGACGCCATTCTCTTCGATAAACATTTAGAGGGGATATATGTAAGGAATATTTTCATATTCAATTTGGCAAAGATTTTATTTGACATAAAATCATTCTTGTAACCGTTCCTACGAGCACAAGTGTAGCGTGAAGATGTCGTGGTACGCATACTTCGCCAACTACGTGAAGACTAAAAGACAGAGACAGCAAGAATCAGACGGTTGACGACAGGAGTCATCTGAGTAACTGCCGATTTGTTAGTTAACGATCGTGTACGCTCGATTAGGAAGGTATGTGACTTAGTGGCCATAGGAGTTGATTAAAATGTACAAAATATAATGGTCAAACTGAGTCATTGGACAGACCCGAGTCAAAGTCAATTATATTGACTAGTGGGAAAGTCCAATCGATTGGACATGTATCTCCAATCGATTGGACATAGCCCAATGATCGGAGAAACTGTGTAATCGATTGGAGACTACGAGGCAAACACATAATTGAGTACAATCAATTTGAGACATTGTGTAATCGATTAGAGCCTTCGGAACATAAATCTTTCTGAGTACAATCGATTGGAGACTCTGGGTAATCGATTGGAGCCTTCAGGACAGAAAGTTATAAATGTCAAATCAATTGGAGAACCCTGTGCAATCGATTGGTGCCTTCAGAACAAAAAACTGATTGAGCCCAATCGATTGGACACTTGTCCCCAATCGATTGGACCAAGTGTACAATCGATTGGACCTTGAACAGAATTGGTTTTCTCAGATCCGAAATTCATGGTTCCATTATCCCACGTTCCACACGACTCAGGGTCTTGGAATTTTATAAATAGAACCCTTCTATGCCTTCTCTAAACACACACAAAGACACAGAGTGACTCAATCTTAAAGAGAGATAAGCAAATGATATATTTATTAGAGTGTCCATTCGAAGAGCAAGAATAACTTATTTTCATTCACATCTTGTGAGCTTGTTCTCTTTTCGATCAAAGCCAAGAGCTTGATCTTTACTCAGCCTAGATTTTTCACTTCTATATTCAACCTAGTAAGCCTGAGAGTACCAGTATGACTCAAACACCTTTTGAGCAACTTAGGGTTCAGGGTGTACTGAATCCTTCACCTTCTACAAAGGCGGGAGTATTGAGAATTAAGATCGGATGAGCCGGTCGAAGGTAGGTTTGGGGTGTACCAAATTGAACAAGCGGATAAGGCTTCTTAGCTAGAAGGGCGCGCGTGGATTCGTGGCGTTGACTCAGAGGATGTGGATGCATCGGCAATGGGCCTTGGCTAAGGTTGGAAGCTGTATTTGCAATGATGCTGCGTAGGTAACCTTTATTGCGTTTAACTTTTCAGTTAGTGATACTTTTCGACTGGACGTGGTCCCATAGTTTTTCCTTGGCTAAGGTTTCCACGTGAAAATATCTTGTCTTGTGTGATTGTTTGTTTGTGTTCCTCATTCTATCTTGATTTGATCAAATGACAAAAAGATAATATACCACAGAGGTATATTTGATTTGAGTCAGTTGTGATAATCCTTTTTCAAATAACCAAGCCATGAGATTTTTTTCCCCATACCATAGACCAGTAAAACTGTACAGGTATAATTAATTTTAAATTCCTAATCAACCCCCCCTTCTAGGTATATTGAGTTAAAGAGAACGAACCAGTGGAATTTCAATTGGTATCAGAGCGGGTATTTCTAAGGTTTAATCACCTGAATTTAGATTCTTGATAAACCAATCCATTTTCATTAATATTGTCAAAATGCAAAGAGAATGTGAAAATACATCTAGACCTCCATTGTTTGATGGAGAAGACTATGCTTATTGGAAGGCTAAGATGAGGGCTTTTCTAAAGTCCATTGATGAAAGAGTCTGGATGTCAATAGTGGATGGTTGGTCACCACCCACAATGGAAGTAGGAGATAAATCATTCTTAAACCAAAAAATGACTGGACTAAAGAGGACATAGACTGTTGTTGTCTTAACAGCAAAGGTTTAAATGTTATTTTTAATGTCGTTGATAAGAATGAATTTAGAAGAATCTCTACTTGTTCCCTAGCTAAAGAAGCATGGGACATTCTTAGAGTCACACATGAAGGAACGTCAGCCATTAAAATTTCTAAGCTTCAAATGCTGACATTCAGGTCCGAATCCATGAGCATGGAGGACAATGATACCTTCACTGAGTTTTATGCAAAACTTAATGATATTATGAACTCTGCTCACAACTTGGGTGAAATCATTCTGGAATTAAAAGTTGTTCGAAAAATTTTGAGATCCTTACCTGATAGATTTCAAGCTAAGGTCACTACGATTGAAGAGAGCAAAGATGTTGATTCTCTTAAAGTCGATGAGCTGGTTGGGTCTTTACAAACCTATGAGATGAATTTGAGACAACCAAAGAAATCAAAAGGAATTTCCCTTAAGGTTTCTGAAGCTCAAGATTCAGAGTCAGATGTTGATTCTGAAGTAGAAATGGCATTGTTCGTGAAAAAATTTAAAAAGTTCTTTCGTTCAAAAAATGATAGGTTCAAGAACAATAAACAGTTTGATAAAACATTGGAACAGCCAGACCTTATGAGAGAGATAGCAGAAGTGACAAGAACCCTAGGGAAAGCCGCTCAAGTGATCTCTAATTTTTCAAATGTAAGGGTTTTGGTCACTTTGCAAATGTGTGCCCAAACAAAAAAGAATATAAGGGCAAGGCAAAAGCATTCAATGCCACATGGGATGAAGAATCAAAAGATCATTCTGATAATTCAGATAGAATGAAAAGACTGATAAGTATACAGCTTTTGTTGCTCGTTTCAATAGTCCATATGGATCTCATGGAGAGTCCAAGAAAAGTGATGATGAGAGTTCAGAAGACTCTTACAATGGGGACTCAGATGACTCGACAGTTGGTGTGAAAGAACTGTATGAGGAATCGATAAAATTCATCAAGGCTAACAAAGTTTTATCTGACAGGGTTAAATATCTTGACTCAGAAAATACAGCCTTAGTAATTGACACTGAAAAATTAAAAGTGTTGATTACTGATTTAGATCAAGAGAATGAGTCTCTGCTAAAGAGGAACAAGTCACTGGAATGTGAATTCCAAACTTGCATGACACGCAAGGAATCCTTAGATAATGAGGTTCTCAAATCAAAAAGAGATATGTTAGGATTCTCATCCAACTCTGCAAAGCTCGATGAGATTCTTCGTGTGGGAAAAGTCTATGGAGATAAATAGGGTTTGGGTTACAAAAACAATCAAGAAAAAAGGGTCTTCATCCAAGACGATTTTTGTGAAAGCCCAAACTATTCCCACACAGATCAATGACCCAATCAAAATGGTAAAAAGCAGTCGTTAGTACAAGTACTGCAAAAACATGGGTCATGTGATTACAGACTATCACAAGTTGAGAAGAGGACATCAAAATCCCCTAAAAAAAAAGATGAATACCACTCAGAATGTGAAAAGTCAGAGAATTCCTATGAAGACACATTATGAGATAAATTATTTGGATGTGCTATCTAGGAAGATGAACGACCTTCTGGAAAGGTCTAAAGAATTAATCAAGGAGATTGAGTCTCTTGAAAAATTTAAACAACCTCAGAGTTATGTAACTCAAAAGAGGAAAGGTCCTAAGAGTTTATCCTTCTGCCAAACTCACATCGGTGTGGGTTAAGAAAGATTCTCTGAAGGAGAAATGTTCGTCAATGTCATATCTCTGAGCAATGTGCTCTCTATTCCCTATTGTTATCATATTCTTATATTTTGAGGGATTTTTATTTCTTTTTTATTTTGCTTCATTTTGAAGAATAAAAATTGATAATATTTCAGAAAAATCAAAAGATCAAGTGTTTAGAAGAATGTTAAAATTATTATTCTATACAATTTTGATGAACAGTAATTTCTGAGACATTCCAAGAAAAATGACTTAACTGTTAGTAAAAATTTTGCTAATCTAGGTATTATATCTTTTAATTGTTATGATTGGTCAATTTTTACTAGTATGCATTTGAAGATTATTGAAACAGCATATCTCACATTCACATGCACACTGAGTATTTTTGTGGGAATGGATTTGATAGAAGTGTAAAATTTTGTAGTATTAGAATTAAGAATAAACCTCTACTGATTATAACTTCAAAGTAGTAGAGTTCCTGCCTTCAGTTGATTTCGAAACTGCACTATAGTCGACTATTGGCTTCCCAATGAGAGTTATTATATTGAGGAAAAAGTTTCCTCCACAAAAGTTAGAGTGAATGCCATCTGTATGGTCCTGTTTAAAATTTGAAATCTGATTCTCATTGCTGCAGAAAAGGGCTACCTACATGGAGAGTGAAAGCTACTTATATTCAAAGTGAATAAAAAGGGTGTAAAAGATAACAAATTTGCTAGAAAAATTCTTATCCATCAGCAAATACCCATATACATTAGAGTATGTGAGATCCCTAAATAACTCTAATGAAGATTTTATGATCGGATACAGGATACCTCCAGATTCCGATACTTATGAGAAATTACTACTGAAATCTTATCCGGTACCATAGATAGGCTCAGATCACTTACACGTGATGATATTACTGTTGATATTTGAATCTATGATTACTAGTGATTTGTGATTTGCACTAATGTCTAAAAGAATTAATATTTTTTATGAAGCAAAAGATTGCATTAACGTGTTAGTTAATTCTCTCAAATCAGAATCAATGTTTATTACTTATCAAGATTGCATTCATGAAGGAATTCTATGCTTTTCTGATGTTTTATCTTTTCTTGAGCAATTTTAAAAATAATTTTTTTGAAAAGATGTTCTTGGGGGTCCTGGAAAATGAGCCTATTGGTTTAAAAATTAAAAAAAAAAATTTATTTTTTTATTTTCCCGGACCAGTCCAATCGATTGGAGGATAAAGCCCAATCGATTGGACATCTCCAATCAATTGGAGAGTACAACCCAATCGATTGGACAGTGCGACGTTCGGTTTTAAAAAACACAAAATGGGTCATTTTCAACCCCAATCGATCCGAGCAGCTACCGACCAGAACAAATCGGTATCGAAGGAGTCTGGGCACCTCCTCAAAATATATAGATAATCGATCTCGGAGAGACCAATCTGATATTTATTTGTAGAGTTGAAATACTCTATCCTATTCATCAGACGCCAGAAATTTTCGTGCATCTGGCCAGGAGCACGATCATAGAACCAGAGGACTTCCCTCACTAGAGGGGTCAAAGGTAGGGTTAACCCAAACTTCAATTGAAGCTGAGTGATGCTTATTTCGCCAGGGTTGGTATTTTCCCCGTGACGAGAACCGACATTTATGAAAACAGAAGAAGGAATGGCAAATTCCCTCCTCAAACCTATAATATAAGGGTCATTCCCATGAGTAGGGACCCTAACTATTACTTGAGGAACTATTGATTCCTCTCTATACGTATCTACTTCTTGATCTAATGAGTCAAAGGATGACTGTTCCTCTACGTCAGTACTGGTTTCTACTGGTTCTCTGGGAACCATTTCTTCGGTATCCTCAAGAACTACTCTACCCCTGCCATTTGAGAGAGATAAGAGGAAAATGAAGATAAAAGAGAAGAGGTAACTGTTAAATAAAAAGTACCGTTACAGTCTGGAAGCAGCAAACAGAGGAGGTAGAGACAAGGAACAGCTTCAGCTTGAAGCTTGAAGTATTGCAGAGCACTGACCAGAGCGAAGAAATGGAAGAAAGAGGTGAATGAGCCTTTTATAGGCAAAGATTTGGTTATATCAAACCAGCAGTTTGGCGATATCAAATCTCTGGCACCAGAATTCGAAGGATTTGTTACTTGACGGTTCGGTTACCTATTCCCTCGAGTACTGTGCCCATCAATCATTCCATTCGACGACGTACGATGGGCAGCACATTGGTACGGACACATCTCATGTATACAGCAACAGTGGGCGTAGTATTAAATGCAGAGGGTAATGATCGATTGGTTATTATGTGATCCAACGGCTAAGAAACAGAGATGACACGTGGATGGCCAGGATCTTTTTCAGAAGATACGACGGTCATCTATCGATCTTCTCAAAAAGGGGGGCGATGTGGGTGCCGTATTTTCCAGCAAGTCAAATATGGACACGTGTTTCTGGCTTAGCACGTGCGGTTTCAAATAAACGACGCGTGTTAGTAGGCAGCACGCGAGAGTAAATGCGCCGGAGTCATCATCAGGAGCTAATAAAACTGCCCATCGTGTCACATACCTTCCATTAATTGGAAATGCCATGTGTCATGATGGAATAATCGACACATAGAGGTGAGGCTAACAGAATGCATTAACGTCTCAGCTTTTAATATGTCGGGAAGCATTCAATCTTGCCTGGCATAGTTATTATTGACAATTCGGTTGCCGGGATCTACTTCAATATCATCCCGACAAGGTCAACCTACTTACTTGCCGGGATCCATTTCGATATCATCCCGGCAAGGTTCTATGATTTGTTGGTTGACTATTCCCCGACAAGATCAACAGACTGGCTTTACGGGATCTTTACAATCTTATCCCGGCAAGGTCACCAGACTTACTTGACGGGATCTTTTACAATCTCATCCCGCCAAGATCTACTGGCTTTATGGGATCTTTACAAACTCATCCCGCCAAAGTCTACTGGCTTTACGGGATCTTTACAATCTTATCCCGGCAAGGTCACCAAACTTACTTGACAGGATCTTTTACAATCTTATCCCGGCAAGGTCACCAGACTTACTTGACGGGATCTTTTACAATCTTATCCCGGCAAGGTCACCAGACTTACTTGACGGAATCTTTTACAATCTCATCCCGCCAAGGTATACTGGCTTTACGGGTTCTGTATAATCTTATCCCAACGAGGTCACCAGACTTACTTGACGGGATTTATATTAATATCGTCCCGGCAAAGCCAAATGAGATCAAACGACTTACGTGGCATGATCTCTTACGTACAAGGTAAGTATTCTGAACATAATCGATTTCTTAACTAATGAATATTGGCCACGTGGCAGCTAGTTGAAATATCACAAATTCAACATCCCCTTATCCGAATACCTGACACAAAGGATGCCACCTTAGAGTCACTTCAGTTATTTCAGGTATGACCGATTCAAGGAAGTCAAGATATAACTATAAGATTCTGTTTTATAACAGAATCCATCTGAGTCATCGTTGACTGATAATGACTAGACACGTGGAAGGTGAGTCACTCCAGTTCTAAGGTTATAAATATGAGACCCTCAGGACTGAGAAGAGGATCTGGCTCTCTAGATCCAGATAGCCTAAACTCTGAAACCTTTTACTATTTTCTTGAAACCTGTTACATTTCCTAAGCTGACTTGAGCGTCGGAACCTTGTCAATAGGTACAACCAAATCTCATCTGGAGATCATCCTATCCTTCGCAGAGGAGAAAGCAGTTTCGTCTTGGAGCCTCAGAATCGTCTGATCATCACCAAAATCTGAATCGTCTGACCTCGAAGATTGTGTGGGTTAGATCAGATATTTTTCCCCCACATCTTTTGGCGCCGTCTGTGGGAAACGACTAGAAGTTTTCCATTCTAAGAGATATTCGATTCAAACAATGGTGGATACTAGACACACAGGTCTCAGGAGTGGAAGAGAGAAGAATCCTCCTAGCGATCTCAGAGATGCTATCACGGAGGGTAGAAAAGCGAGAGAATTGGACAATCAGCAGAAGATGATTGCCCAATTACGCGAAGAGAATGAGGAGTTGAAGCAACGGATGACAGCTGAACGAACCAGTGGCTATATATCTGGTACAGCCAGACATAGTCATCATCAGAAAAGTCATTTCTATTCGGACAGATCAAATTCAGAGGAATCTGTCTTGCGGAATCCACGTAGTAGACATGGGGATTCCCAAATTCCACTTCCAGAGAAACGTCATAAAGCCGAGTCTTCCTGTCAACGAAGCTCGGATCATATTCAGCCAGAAACCAGGAAGCAGATTGCTGATCTGGTAGCTGAGATGATGGGAAAGAAAGAAACATTGGCTGATAAAATGACTGCAATGGCAACGAGAGTTCCCAGAGATTCTCCTTTTACAGAAGAAATACAGGGGTACCGTGCCCCAAAATCTTTCTCTTATCCCAAATTTTCGATATTCACAGGAGATACAGATCCTGTGAATCATGTGCTTCGCTTCAGAAAAGCGATGACGATGTGGGAGTTTCAAGACGAACTCCTTTGCAGGATGTTCCCTTCCACTTTGAGCGATGATGCATTGATCTGGTTTAACCAGATAGCCCCCCGAACCATTTCTGATTTCACCAAGTTAAGTACTCTCTTCATCACTCGATATTCTTGCAACAGATTACATAAAAATGATGTCGACGTATTATTCAATGTACATTGTGATCAGAAAGAAACCTTGCGAGATTTTACAAAGAGATTCCGTACTCTCATGACCACAGTGGAAGACTGTGATGATAAGCATGCCGTTACAGCCTTTCGCAAGGCATTATCCACAAGTTCTGGTCTATACATGTCTTTAACGAAGAATAGGCCGGTGAGTATGGAAGCCCTATTTCTTCGAGTTGAAAAATATTCTAAACTTGAGGATGACACACTCCAACGAGGCCAAGGAGTGGCTATATCTGTGAATGAGGTGAAGAAGGCCCCGGCGTCCAGCAAAATTTCGAAGGGAAAGCAGAAGGCTGCAACTGAGATTATTACGACGGCAGAGATTCCCGAGAAGAAACCAGAGAAGTCGGGAATCACTGGGCAGTATCCCCACCGAGAGAAGAGGGTTTTTACATCATTGAACAAGACCCATAGTCAGATATTTGATCTGATTAAAAACGAAAAATATCTTCAATATCCCAGACCAATGAGGCCAGACTTCAAGGGAGATAGAGATATGACACAATTCTGTGCCTTCCACCAAGAAACAAGGCACATAACTGATAAATGCTGGGTGCTGAGACATAAGGTTGAGGACCTAATTAACCAAGGCTTTTTGCAACAGTTCATTGCCAGCACGACTGGGGCAGTAGCTGGAGCCGAGGTTCTCAAGAAAGATAAGAACCCCGTTAAACAGCAAGAACATGGGTTGGTAATTGACGTCATACACGGAAGAGGACGGCAACTATCCCGTGGAGAGACGGAGAGGGTGGACAGGATTAAAATCAGGAAGGTCGAACATCTGAGTGAGATCTTGCACCTATCAACGGGACCTAGAATAACAGATCCCGTGGAAATAATGGAAAGCACTGACGCAGCCATTTTCTTCTCCGATAGAGATCTCGTGGGAGTAGATCATCCACATTCAGATGCGTTAGTGCTCACCTTGCCTGTGGGTAATTATGAGGTAAAGCGTCTGTTGATTGATCCCGGGAGCTCAGCCGAAATTCTATTTGCAGAGGCTTATTAGAAGATGGGTTTTAACCCATCAGATCTCATCCAGAGCAATGTTCCCTTGGTCGGATTCAATGGCCAGAGAGAATATGCAATGGGGAAAGTAATTCTGCCAGTAAAGACGGGACCGATCACGTCTATGGTCGAATTTCTTGTTCTAGATACACCATCCCCCTACAATGGCATTTTGGGGAGAGGTTGGATACATGAAGTAAAGGGTGTTCCATCCACCTATCATCAATTATTCCGATTCCCGACTGCTCACGGGATTATGGAGCTCAAAGGAGATCAGGCCATCTCGACAAAATGTTATGCCATGGCCCTGAAGTCGAAGGAGGTCCCAGTCCAGGAGGATCATCATGGAAAGGGAACCTCATCTTTAATTGCAGAGCAATAGCAATTAGAGCGCATCCCGGCAAGTCTGGAGCAGACTGCGCTGAGCCGGGAAGATGATAATGATATCTTTGAGCAAGGGACTATTCCAACGGTTGAGGAGACTGATCAGGTTAACCTCGGTAGTGAAGAAAACCCAAAGTATACTTTTATCGGAGCTGGTTTATCTGTCAAAGAAAAGATGTCCTACACTGATTTTCTGAAATCTTATATGGATATTTTCGCATGGTCATTCAACGATATGCCGGGTATTTCTCCCGACATTTCCTGCCATCGTTTACAGGTAAATAGAGATCATTTACCTGTGAAACAGAGACCTTGGAGGATTGCTCCTGAGAAGCAGCGGGCAGTCCAGGAAGAGATTGATAAACTCCTGGAGGCCGGGTTCATCCGCGAAGTCAACAATGCTCAATGGTTAGCCAACATAGTGGCTGTTCCGAAGAAGAATGGGAAAATCAGAGTCTGCATAGACTTCACACACTTGAATAAGGCCTGCCCTAAAGATCCATATCCCTTGCCAAGGATTGATCAACTTGTTGATGCAACCTCGGGATATGAGATCTTATCTTTCATGGATGGGTATTCGGGTTATAATCAGATCCCTCTGTATGAGCCAGATCAGGAGATGACGGCCTTCACGACTGATAGGGGCGTCTTTTGTTACAGAGTGATGCCTTTTGGCCTCAAGAATGCGAGAGCCACTTATCAACGTCTCGTCAATAGAATGTTCCGTGATATGATTGGCGTGATGATGGAGGTATATATAGACGATACGATGGTTAAAACAAGGACTCAGGAATTACATCTGAGAGATCTCGGGAAAACTTTTGATCATCTTCGAGAGTATCAAATGAAGCTCAATCCTGCTAAGTGCGTCTTTGGAGTGACCTCAGGGAAATTTCTAGGTTATCTCATTACAAGGCGAGGAATTGAAGCTAATCCCGAGCAGATCAGGGCTTTGACAGATATGCCTTCACCGAAGAACAGGAAGGAAGTCCAAAAGCTTGCCGGGAGGATAGCAGCATTGAATCGCTTCATAGCAAGATCGTCAGATAGATGCAGACCTTTATTCAGGCTCTTGAAGAAGAATGGAAGATTTGACTGGACAGAAGAATGTGATGAAGCCTTTCAAAGGCTCAAACATTATCTCTCACAACCTCCGATTCTTTCTAAACCTGATCAAGGGGAACCTCTAGGTCTTTATTTGGCTACCACTGATGAATCCATTAGCGCCGTCCTCTTCCATGAGCTCGATCGGGAAGAACGGCCAGTATATTTTACCAGTAAGACTCTTATTGGGGCAGAAACCAGATATGCCACAATCGAGAAAGCTGCTCTGGCTTTGATTTATGCTTCGAGACGTCTTAAACCCTATTTCGAAGGCAGAACTATTACGGTTTACACAGAGCATCCTTTGAAATCTATACTCGGTAAGATCGATTTGTCAGGAAGAATGGCTAAATGGGCCATTTATTTGGCTCAATACGACATTCAGTTCTCACCAAGAACATCCGAGAAGGGACATGCCTTAGCCGGGTTTTTGGCTGATTTTCCAGTTCAAGATGTGTCAGACATTGGGGGCGAGGATAGAGAAGTTTTCCCACTTCCCGAGATGCCAGAGATGTTGAATCCCAAGACGGGGTGGAGACTATTTACTGATGGATCAGCCAGTGAGAACGGGTCAGGTATAGGAGTCGTCCTGGTCACACCTGAGAATACTAGATTGGAAAAATCTGTTAAACTCGGGTTCGTGGCATCCAATAATGAAGCAGAATATGAAGCAATGATTTCGGGACTCCAGACAGCACTTGATCTCAGGATAAAAGATATTACCGTATATACTGATTCACAGCTGGTCGTCAGTCAATTCGCTGGGACATATTTAGCCCGAGATGAGAGGATGGCAGCTTATTTAGATATTGTTCAACATTTGGCTGAGCGATTTGATAACATAAAAATTCATCAGTTACCAAGAATGGAAAATCGGCATGCTGATGCCTTGGCCTATTTATCTACTATGATGAGAAGAACTGAATCAAGAACTATATTCGTAGATTATCAGGAATTTCCAAGTATTCATTCACCTGTTGAGGTTTATCTAGCCCCGGTGGAGGTTGATCATGAGCCAAGTTGGATGGACGATTTTCGAAGGTATTTACAACATGGAGAACTCCCATCTAGGAGAGATGCCGCGAAGAGAATTCAGAGGCTTGGAAGAAGGTATACCATGGTAGGCCAAGATCTGTACAGGAAATCAGCATCAGGTCCCCTCCTTAAATGCCTTACCCCCAGAGAATCTCAGCAAGTTCTTCTTGAGATACACGCGGGTGAATGTGGAAATCACTCGGGGGCGAGGACCTTGGCACATAAAGCTCTCAGCCAAGGTTATTTTTGGCCCTATATGCAGAAAGATGCCAAGTTGCTGGTCAAGAAATGTGAGAAATGCCAGAAATATTCTCCGTTGATAAAGGTTCCCGCCGAAGAGTTACATCCTGTATTCAGTCCATGGCCATTTGCGAAGTGGGGATTAGATATAATGGGACCATTTCCGACAGCCCCAGGGAATGTAAGGTTCTTATTGGTGGCCACAGATTACTTCACAAAGTGGATCGAAGCAGTTCCGTTAGTTCAGGTACAGTCTTCACATGTGAAGAGGTTCTTATGGGAGAATATCATCTGCCGGTTCGGCATTCCAGAAGAGATAGTCACAGACAATGGAACCCAGTTTGATTCCACCGAGGTGAAAGCTTTATGTCAGGCTTTGAATATAAAGAAAAGACTATCTGCCCCGAGATACCCCCAGAGTAATGGACTTGCCGAAAGAGCAAATCGAGTTATACTCGAAAACTTGAAGAAGAGGTTAGATCGAGCAAAGGGAAAATGGGCGGAAGAATTGTCGGGAGTATTGTGGGCATATCGAACTACTCCGAGAAGAACTACAGGGGAATCTCCATTTTCTCTGGCCTATGGGTCAGAAGCAGTAATCCTTACAGAAGTTGTTGTCCCAACATCTCGTACTCAGGCTGTCAATACTGGACAGAATGAAGGAATTTTGGCTCGGGACAATGACTTGCTAGAAGAACGTCGCGAGCAGGCAGTTGTGAGACTGGCTAATTATCAGCAAACTATCAAACGATCGTATGATCGCCGCGTCAGACGCAAGACCTTCAAAATTGGAGATTTGGTACTAAGGAAAGTATTTGACAATACCAGAGAGCCTGGGAGTGGCAAATTGGGTGCCAATTGGGAAGGTCCTTACCTTGTTGACAGGATTGGGCAGAACGGGGCGTATTATTTGAAAACACAGGACGGAGATGTATTTGAAAGACCGTGGAATGCATTTAATATGCAGATCTTCTATCAATAAAGATGATTCCAAGTTTCTCATACAAGAAGCACCATTGTCGATTACAAAGTCCTAGTCGGGATCCACAAACCGGAAGGCCGGGATGATCAAAAATTCTTAGTCATGCGACTAAAATTAATGAGATTCTCGTCGCATACAAAGTCCTAGCCGGGAGTCACAAACCGGAAGGCCGGGATGATCAAAAATTCTTAGTCGTGCGACTAGAATTAATGAGATTCTCGTCGAATACAAAGTCCTAGCCGGGAGTCACAAACCGGAAGGCTGGGATGATCAAAAATTCTTAGTCGTGTGACTAGAATTAATGAGATTCTCGTCGAATACAAAATCCTAGCCGGGAGTCACAAACCGGAAGGCCGGGATGATCAAAAATTCTTAGTCGTGCGACTAGAATTAATAAGATTCTCGTCGAATACAAAGTCCTAGCCGGGAGCCTTGGATTCTTATACATCTTGGCTTCTTGCCTTGATAAGAATCCAAGTACACAAACCGGAAGGCCGGGATGATCTAAATATTCTTAGTCGCGCGACTAGAATTAATGAGATTCTCGTCATTTATGAAGTCTTAATAAGATTTTCATTGACCATGAAGTCCTAGTCGGGATAGCTCAGGTTGATTCCCGACAAACCTACATTCCTGACTAGGATTATTGAATTTTAACACATTGAATTCGTATTTTGATAAAAGTTCAATTCATACAATGGCAGAAAAAGTATTCTATTAGATTGAAAAGCCTTAAACGGCATCTACAAATGTAAAGCCCTTGATCCAGTCAGATTATGAAAATTACATAGGAGTCACATCCTGTCCGCCAGCCGGCTGAATAACAGGATTTGTAGTGACATCCTCTCCTGGAGTAACCATTTCTATATGATGGGAATCTGGAGCAACTTCAGATGCCGGGATAGTTGGAGAAGGTTCTCGGGATACTTCTTTTGGAATGGTCATCCCGACCATTGTCTCGGGCTGAACCATTTCTTGAACTTCTTCTTCTTCCATCATAGTTTCGCACTTGGCAAAACCTTCCCGGTATCCTCGGTCATAAGACTCTTGTTGGAGGGCGTCAGATGCTTGTTTGATTTCATCCCTCTCAACGGTCATCTTCTCCAGATCCACTTGAAGGCAATTGGCTTTCTCTTTGAATTTTGTACACTCTGCCTTGACTTTGAAGAGGCTGTCTTCGGCTTTCTTCTTTGATGCGAGGGCTTCAATGGCCAACTTTTTCTCCATCTCAGCCTTAGTTTTAGAGACTTCGGCAGATAAGTTGGCAGCTTGAATTTGTTCTTCAGCCATTTTGAGCTTAGCCTCAGATGCACTTGATTTTTCGACAAGGGCAATGTAGTTTTGGAGGAGATCGCCAAGGTAGTCCTTCAGACCTACATAAGCATGGATGCTCTGCACACAGGAAGAGAATGTTAGTTTATAACCAAGAGGTATATCATGAAAATCAAGGAGAAAAAACTATTACCTCCAGGAGGGAGCGACTAAGGACTTCGCAGGGCACTTTTGGGGAAGGCATATCAATATAACGCAATCTGTCTCGGGGGAGACAAATCCATTCAATTAAGGTCGAAGCCACCCCGGCATCAGCAATGGAGCTTTGCTCCGTGATGGGCTTCCCATTGGGCAGGCAACCAGCATTCATGACATATGGTTCCTCGCCATTGAAATCCCGTAGACCTGCAATGGGGTTATCTTGTTGCCACAATTCTTTTAGTGTAACCCATGTATCAACCAAATCAAATACTGTACCAGAAGGGAATGAGGGAGAACGAATATGCTCACCTACTGGATGACTGGGCCCAACAGAATCAGTTGGTTGAGAGGTTGATGGAGGGGTGGATGATTGATGAACTCCTGTAGAAGGATGGAATTCAGCAGGAGACATCGTGATGGCGATCGAGGGAGAAGCAGTAGGTATGGTGGCTATTGAAGGAGAATCTGGAATTTCAGAAGGACTACCCAATGGAGAATCTCTGACCAGATTGGCCTTAGAAGCAACCACACCTTCCCGAATCAGAGATGCTTCTAATTTAGGAGCTAATCCCTTGATCAATTTTCTCTTCTTCCTTGGTGCCAGGGTTGGAGCAGCAAAAGTGTCCTTCCGCATTTCTGCCATTCGACCCTCCATCTGCAAGGGAGAAAACGGGTTAATTGATCAGAAGACAGAATGTGCAAGGTAAGTATCAGATGAAGAGGAAGATACCTCTGCCTCTTCCAACCGAACCAGTTCCCGGGCAAAATCATTCAGAGGTTCTTGACGACCATCTGGATGTCTAAAAAATTCGGCTACGGGATAAAGAGCAGAAGCCTCCCGACTCGTAGGAGGGTTTATTGGAGCTGACCTCGATTGACGAGGTCTTTTTATTAAGGGGACCTCGGGACTCGTGTCCTCCTCTTCCCGAGGCCTATCCCTTGCAGTGATCTCAAGGGCAGGACGCTTGCGCGAGTAGTCGGGAGCCGTGATCCGTAGTTCCCGAGGGACGACAGGAGTAGAAGCTGAAGTCCTTTTATTCTTATCGATTAATCCCGCCAAGGACCACTGCTTTACTACCTTGGGGATTTTTCTCAAAATATATTTAACCCTGTCGGCTATATCCTCAGGATATTTCCAGGGACGTCTGACATAGTCTACAGCAGAGAAGAAAGGGGACTGATCAGTAGATTGATTAGGTCAGTCTAAAGGAGATTGACGAGATATAAAGAGGAGCTTACCCGACAAGTTAAAGCTTGTACGGACTCTATGGCTGCTGGAGCACCCCTCCACACGTTCGTCAAATTCCCAAGATCCAGTCACCAGCAGAGGATCAGAGTGCCATCCCTTATGACTATCGGGCAGGCTCTCAACTATCTTCTGTTCTTTCTTCCGAGCAGCTACCGACCAGAACAAATCGGTATTGAAGGAGTCTGGGCACCTCCTCAAAATATACAGATAATCGATCTCGGAGAGACCAATCTGATATTTATTTGTAGAGTTGAAATACTCTATCCTATTCATCAGACTCTAGAAATTTCTGTGCATCTGGCCAGGAGCACGATCATAGAACCAGAGGACTTCCCTCACTAGAGGGGTCAAAGGTAGGGTTAACCCGAACTTCAATTGAAGCCGAGTGATGCTTATTTCGCCAGGGTTGGCATTTTCCCCGTGACGAGAACTGACATTTATGAAAACAGAAGAAGGAATGGCAAATTCCCTCCTCAAACCTATAATATAAGGGTCATTCCCATGAGTAGGGACCCTAACTATTACTTGAGGAACTATTGATTCCTCCCTATACGTATCTACTTCTTGATCTAATGAGTCAGAGGATGACTGTTCCTCTACGTCAGTACTGGTTTCTACTGGTTCTCTGGGAACCATTTTTTCGATATCCTCAAGAACTACTCTACCCCTAGCCATTTGAGAGAGATAAGAGGAAAATGAAGATAAAAGAGAAGAGGTAACTGTTAAATAAAAAGTACCGTTACAGTCTGGAAGCAGCAAACAGAGGAGGTAGAGACAAGGAACAGCTTCAGCTTGAAGCTTGAAGTATTGCAGAGCACTGACCAGAGTGAAGAAATGGAAGAAAGAGGTGAATGAGCCTTTTATAGGCAAAGATCTGGTTATATCAAACCAGCAGTTTGGCGATATCAAATCTCTGGCGCCAGAATTCGAAGGATTTGTTACTTGACGGTTCGGTTACCTATTCCCTCGAGTACTGTACCCATCAATCATTCCATTCGACGACGTACGATGGGCAGCACGTTGGTACGGACACGTCTCATGTATACAGCAACAGTGGGCGCAGTATTAAATGCAGAGGGTAATGATCGATTGGTTATTATGTGATCCAACGGCTAAGAAACAGAGATGAAACGTGGATGGCCAGGATCTTTTTCAGAAGATACGACGGTCATCTATCAATCTTCTCAAAAAGGGGGGCGATGTGGGTGCCGTATTTTCCAGCAAGTCAAATATGGACACGTGTTTCTGGCTTAGCACGTGCGGTTTCAAATAAACGACGCGTGTTAGTAGGCAGCACGCGAGAGTAAATGCGCCGGAGTCATCATCAGGAGCTATTAAAACTGCCCATCGTGTCACATACCTTCCATTAATTGGAAATGCCATGTGTCATGATGGAATAATCGACACATAGAGGTGAGGCTAACAGAATGCATTAACGTCTCAGCTTTTAATATGTCGGGAAGCATTCAATCTTGCCCGGCATAGTTATTATTGACAATTCGGTTGTCGGAATCTACTTCAACATCATCCCGACAAGGTCAACCTACTTACATGCCGGGATCCATTTCGATATCATCCCGGCAAGGTTCTATGATTTGTTGGTTGACTATTCCCCGACAAGATCAACAGACTGGCTTTACGGGATCTTTACAATCTTATCCTGGCAAGGTCACCAGACTTACTTGACAGGATCTTTTACAATCTTATCCCGGCAAGGTCACCAGACTTACTTGACGGGATCTTTTACAATCTCATCCCGCCAAGATCTACTGGCTTTACGGGATCTTTACAAACTCATCCCGCCAAGGTCTACTGGCTTTACGGGATCTTTACAATCTTATCCCGGCAAGGTCACCAGACTTACTTGACGGGATCTTTTACAATCTTATCCCGGCAAGGTCTACTGGCTTTACGGGATCTTTTACAATCTTATCCCGGCAAGGTCACCAGACTTACTTGACGGGATCTTTTACAATCTCATCCCGCCAAGGTATACTGGCTTTACGGGTTCTTTATAATCTTATCCCAAGGAGGTCACCAGACTTACTTGACGGGATTTATATTAATATCGTCCCGGCAAAGCCAGATGAGATCAAACGACTTACGTGGCATGATCTCTTACGTACAATGTAAGTATTCTGAACATAATCGATTTCTTAACTAATGAATATTGGCCACGTGGCAGCTAGTTGAAATATCACAAATTCAACATCCCCTTATCCGAATACCTGACACAAAGGATGCCACCTCAGAGTCACTTCAGTTATTTCAGGTATGACCGATTCAAGGAAGTCAAGATATAACTATAAGATTCTGTTTTATAACAGAATCCATCTGAGTCATCGTTGACTGATAATGACTAGACACGTGGAAGGTGAGTCACTCCAGTTCTAAGGTTATAAATATGAGACCCTCAGGATTGAGAAGAGGATCTGGCTCTCCAGATCCGGATAGCCTAAACTCTGAAACCTTTTACTATTTTCTTGAAACCTGTTATATTTCCTAAGCTGACTTGAGCGTCGGAGCCTTGTCAACAGGTACAACCAAATCTCATCTGGAGATCATCCTATCCTTCGCAGAGGAGAAAGCAATTTCGTCCTGGAGCCTCAGAATCGTCCGATCATCACCAAAATCTGAATCGTCTGACCTCGAAGATTGTGTGGGTTAGATCAGATATTTTTCCCCCACAAGTACCTTCATACCTTTTACATCTCTTCTCCCTGAGTATCGTTTGTTGCACCTCATCTATGGGTACAACATTGACCAAAATGGGGCACAGGTGAACATTGATCGTCTTCATCTTCTTTACCATCTTGGCACTGGTTTTGTCATTGACCTTCCGAGGTTTATTTTTAGAGCCATGGTTAGAGTAGGTAGCTAGTTGGCTAACTATCCTTGTCTCCCATTCCCTCTGCTGGTGAGTTCTATCTTACTACATCTGGATGTGGCGATTCGAGCCAATGAGGAGGTGTGCGCTCCCATGGGGCCAATTGGGCCTTCGACTATCAGGAAGAGCATGTCTCAGGTCCGGAGAGTGACAAATGTCCCTCCACACTTCGATGATATTTTCGATGAGGATTTGGGAGACAATATCGAGCTAGGGGGTCAGCAGCCAGATACTGAGATGCACCCTCTAGAGACACAGTCATCTTTTGACTAGCCTCCTGAGATGCCTGCTCCTTACTCTTTTGAGTCTCTTCATCATGAAAATAAGGTTTTTCCGCGTCGTTGGTTACGGAAACCCTACAATCAACAAGATTTGTAATGTGATCCGAGCCTCAAAATTCCTGCAAAATTATCTGATTTAATTCCTGCAAAAGTATGAACTTGGTATAGGGATTCGTGTCGGATGTCAATCCGCACTCGGGGTTAGTTTGTGCAAGCAAAGAACATGAAATGACGGATTTTTATCAAGAAAACATGGAGAGGTGAGAATAATGATCGATTTAAAATAATTATTGGCGATTTTTAGAGAGAGAAATTTCCCACAAGTAATTAAGACGAGAATAAATTGAGAATAAGACTGAAAACACAATAATGCAAAATCAACTAAACTTTATTCAATCATAGTGCTTACAAACTATCTTTGTAGAAATTACTAAAAACTTGACTATAAAGCATTAAAATTCTAGAGAGATTTAGAGATGGAAATAAGAACTAGAGAGAGAAAGTGAGATAGAGAGATCTTTACCATTGGAGAGATCCAATCATAGTGAAGATATTAGTCGCACTCATCTTGCAACACTTAGAGAAGATGATGAGACTTGCAATCACGAAGGTGGATGGAAGGTGCACCTTGAGTAGAAGGCGATGAGACTAACTGTAGTGCACCCACAACCAATGGAAGAACTTTCAGGCCGTGGATGCGTATTTGATGGGAGCAGCACCGGTGGGTTTTCAGCTTGATGGAAGACGAAGGTAGCACTTCAAATGCTATTTTAGGCATTATTGGAGGATCTCATGACCACGCTGTTGAAGGTGAATCCGTGGAGGAGGTGCGTGAAGAGCAGCAGGGTAGCGATCGCGTGGTGCAAAGGGTGAAACGGCTTGCAGGTGGGGGTGATCTCCAAAGCATAACGGCGGTGCAGCCTAAGATAGCGCCTGCTAGTTGCAGGACATAACGGTGGAAGGGAAGTTGCTGGTTGAAACGTGATGGGAGGCTGCCGCAATGAGGTATCCCCTCCTCTGTCTTCTTCTTCTTCTTCCCTTCCTCTTTTTCTTTTTCTTTTTTTTTGGTTTCTCTTCAAGAAACAGTGGAGAAGAATCGCAAGATGAGGACGGCGCAAATGGGGGAAGTTGCAGGCGGTAACGGCAGTGGAGAAGGAGGAGGCGGTGCAGTTGGGCGGAGGTTCAGGCGAACCCAAAAGGTTTCAGGCCAACGGTTTGGGCAGGGCGGCAATGGAGTCCAAAGGGGAGGAACCTAACGATTTCTTCCCTCCTTCTCTTCTCTTCTTCTCTCCCTCTTTTCTCCTTTTCTTCTTTTATTTTTCTATTTTTTTGTTCTTCTTTTTGGAGCTTGAGAGGATGCTGCTGGAGGAGAGAGGGGCGGTAGCGGTGGACTTGTGGCTGCGTGTTCACTGGCCAAAGTTGCCGGTGCTTCTCCAGCTAGCGATCCATGGAGAGGACATTCTTACTTGAGGTGGTGATGGCTTGGGGTCTTAGCCGATGGAAAGAACGTGGAGAGGAGATGTGGACGGCTGGGAGAGAGAGAGAGGGGCGGTGAAGGAGGAGCACCAGTAGCAGAACGGTGCTGGGTGGTGATGGTGGCTGTGGCAAGGAAGTGGAGTTGCTGTTGAGGTCGCCGGTGGTGCAAGGAGCAGGCGGTGGAGCTCGCAGCAGCAGTGGAGGAATAGCAGCAGAGAAGGAGGAGAAAGAGGAGAAGGAAGGGAGAGGAAGAAGGGGAGATGGCCGGAGTTGTAGACCTGCAACTCCGGCGAGGAACAATGACGAAGAAGAAGGTGAAGAAGATGGAAAACTTGTCAAAAACCGAGGAGAAAGAGGGGGCAACGAGTTGGGGGAGTTTTGGGGGAAGGAGAGGAAGAGATAGGAGGGGGATTAGGGTTCGAATGAACCCCTATCCTTCTCCTTTTAAAGCTCCCTATTTCCTTTAATGGAAATAGGGTATTTTTTAAAATAAAAAAATACGAAAAATATATATATATATATATATATATATATATTTTTAAGTAAAAACCTACTTTTCTATGGGGAATCTCCCCAATTAGTGGACCCCCCATTTAATTAAAATTATTTTTGAAATTCGCGGGGTCCACTAACTGGTCGGACAGCGGGTCGATGAAGATGGGCCCGGCTATTGGCCCTCATGGATTGATGATGTCCATCGTCTCACAAGATGATGTGACAGACAGTCTGATGGTGATCGGATGGATGGTGACTTGATTGGGACTCAGATTGGTAGATCGACAGATCTAGAGAGATCCAACGGTCTGATTGAAGATCCAACGGTCCGATGGAAGATCCAACGGTCAGAAAGCTAAGGGAGATGAGATAGAGCCGATGGGCAGGAGTTCTGGGGTTAGGTCAGTAGATTCGAGGACCGAGATATGAAGAGAGAGAGAGAATAAGGAGAGATGAGAGAGAAAGTATCAGAAAATAGAGAGAAAAGCACTGGCGGGGGGTCTGGAACCCTGGTCTTCACTGTGACCATCCTCACGCTTCTCCAGTAGAGTCGACCATCATTCTTTGCTGACTCATGTGGCTTTAAACGCTTTGGTCCGTCTCTTGGTCATTGGCTCTCCTACTCTCTTCGTTCTTTGGGCCGGCTTTTTGGTCCTCTTATTCAGCCCATATTTGGCCCATATCTTCTAGTCATAGCATGTGGGCTCTTTAAGCTTTGATAATGGGCTTTCCTGATCGATGTGGGCTTGCAAGTCTCGAGAATTGTCCCATCGGGGTTTCCTGCGATAGAAGAAGCGCGTAATGAGACTCTATCAGAATGACTTCATGTCTAGACTTTCGAAAATGTGTTTAATGCATGCAAATATACCATTTCGTCTAGAAAAGTGTGTTCTACGCAACAAAAGAGACTCTTACGTAGAAAAGTAGATAAATAGAGTATTTTAACGTGGGAGAATGCAATAACGCTAACAGGATAATTGCTTAAAATAAGCACTTTTGAGCGAATATCACAACTCCCAACCAGCATATTGCCAATCCTTGGCAATTAGTGTGAAATAAATGAGCTTAAAAGGGCTCTGCACATGCTGCACACTTTTTCATATTAGCTCAGGGAAAATATCGTTCGTCAAATAATTGAATGGATGCAAAAATAGTTACGTGCTAGCGAAGAGTTGGAGAGTCTTGGCAATACTACAGACTGATAATCATGACCCAGAATAGTCAGACTCTGCGTGTGTGTGTGCTCAACATTCTCATCATCCGACAGTAAAGATTTTCAGATCACCTCTAAGTTTTTATGCCTTGACCTCAAATCTCACATGTTTAGCACTCAGAATAGACTCACACAAGAAGGGTTTTCTTCTTTTCTCTCAATTTATATGTGAGGATATGTATTTAATATAAAGAGGCAAAAGATCTCACATATGTTTTATTTGAAGGAAGGACATCTTTAACAGAAGAAGATCTCATGATTGGAATACCACTTCACTCGGGAACGTCAGATCAAACTCTATAGCTTCTCTTTCTCCAATCTCCACATTTTATGATCGTGCTATCCTAGAATCAAGTAGGACTTTCCTGGGTTGTAATGAGGCTTAGGTCAGGTGTAGAGAGATAAAGGAATACAGGATTTCAAAGATCTTGAGAGGATATTGCCATTTTCTTGAATTTTTCCTGCGACGTAACACCATTATCTGGTTCTTTTTCCTTTTTTCGTATTTTTCTCTTTTTCTTGATATTTCTGAGACTGCTCAATTTCTTTTCAGCTCTTCTTCATACTTTCTTTCTATATTTTGTTTTTGGCTTGAACCACTTTCTTTTCCTTTTGATTTTTCTTCTTTACTTTTCTTTTTCACGGTACACCCACATCAGTTATTCTTTTATCCATCTCAAAATAAGGGTAGCCAGTCATGTTTCGTAGCTGGACTGGATTTTAGGTTAATGGGTTTGCAAATAAAAGGCTTTTATAGAACGGCTCAAGGGGTTTCTAGTGAAGTATAATTCAGGTGAGTAAAAAGGCTGAATGGTTCAGAAAAATGGCCTAAATCATTTTCTAGGGTTTGCACTATCATGTATACTGTCTTGACTGGATACAGAGAAGGTTCTGTCGTAGTAATCCAATGTTGATGTCGTTCCGAGTTTTATGATCGAAGCAAAAGATAATGAGATCTCTCAACGAATATTGCGGGCATGAAGAATAGTGAGTCATCCATTGACTCAGGATTATTGTATAACTCTCTGAAATGATTAAAGGCTCGAAAACTCACTGGGTTAGGTCTCCACAATCATTCTCATAGGATCTCTAGAATTTCCAAACTTAGGATGACTCTGATGTTGATAGTGTACAATTGTGCCGAATCTGATTTTTTCTAAGTTTTCAAACCTGCTGTTGTCACACTTGACTTGACTCAATGCTAACTTTAAACAAAAATTGACATCCTCAATACTGACTTAACGAAGGTTTTTAGCTAATCAAAGTCAGGGTATTTGACACATTTTTGAAATTCTAGAAAACTTTTGGAGAACATCGGAAATCACCCCAAAAATAAGAAATATTTTTTTTTTTTTTTTTTTTTTAAATAAAGACATGAGTTTTGGTAAATACCCACCCCCAACCAAAATATAGCACCGTCCTCGGTGCTCATGACCGGGACATAAAATGATAACAAATCAGAGATGATGATGCAAAGATTCAGGAAGGATGTTACCAAGTTGGCAGAAACTCGACAGTGTGTGGTACCTGATGATCGGAAGAATGAATATACCTGCATTTCTAGAGATATAACAGTAATAACAAATGCATGAGACTCATGTACTCTAGGAATACCGGAATTGCCTTTCCGAAAGCGCTAAGTTTTACGTCTTCAGCCAGACATGACGGGGGTGACAGGCACCCCCAACCAAGTTGGAGCACAGGAGACTGAGTGGATCATCAGTCGACATAGACAGGATCGATTAGATCGATCTCAAAAGTCTGAATGAATAATACGTCAAGTTCATGGAACTGTTTAAGACGCTGGCCATTTACCTGGAATGAGGAGTGATCCTTGGGATCCTCAATAGTGATTGCCCCAAAGGGTGTGACTGCGGTGACCGTATAAGGACCGGTCCACCTAGATTCCAGTTTCCCAGGGAAGAGGTGGAGACGAGAATTATAAAGAAGGACCTTCTGTCCTGGATGGAACTCTTTCCTGAGGATGCTCTTGTCATGTATCCACTTCATTTTGGCTTTGTAATTCTTGGACAAGTTGTAGGCATCATTTCTGAGTTCTTCTAACTCATTCATTTGAAGTTTTCGCTCTTCCCCTGCAGAGTCGAGGTCGAAGTTGAGCTTCTTAATGGCCCACAGAGCACGATGTTCAATCTCTACTGGTAGATGACAGGGTTTCCCAAAGACGAGACGATAGGGAGACATATTGAGTGGGGTCTTGTAGGCGGTTCTGTATGCCCATAAAGCATCAGTGAGACGAGTAGACCAGTCTTTACGTGTGGTATTGACTGTCTTCTCCAAGATCTGCTTGATCTGACGATTAGAAACCTCCACTTGACCACTAGTCTGCGGATGATAAGCTAGGGCAACCTTGTGGGTTACCCCATACTTATTCATTAATTTCTCGAATATCCTATTGCAGAAATGGGTGCCCCCATCACTAATGATGGCCTTAGGGGCACCGAATCTGGCGAAGATGAACTCCTTTAGGAATTTGACCACCACTTTGTGGTCATTGGTCTTGGTGGGAATGGCTTCTATCCATTTGGATACATAGTCTACCGCAAGGAGAATGTACTCAAAACCATAGGAAACTGGAAAGGGGCCCATGAAGTCGATGCCCCAGATGTCAAATATTTCATCGACCTGGATGGGAGTGAGGGGCATCATGTTCCTCTGGGAGATGCGGCCTAGATGCTGGCAATTAGGGCAGGTTTTGCAGTAGATATGGGCATCTTTAAATAGTGTAGGCCAGTAGAATCCGCATTGCAGAACTTTTTCTGCAGTTTTCTTAGTACTGAAATGACCACCACAAGGTTGGTCATGACACGAGGACAAGATATTGAGTTGGTCCGATTCAGGGACACAGAGACGAATGATCTGGTCAGGACAGTATTTATACAAATAAGGGTCATCCCAAGAGTAGTACTTAACTCTTGCTAGGAATTGGCTTTTGTCCTGTTTTGACCAGTGTGAAGGCATTTCTTCGGTGACAAGGTAGTTGACAATGTCAGCATACCAAGGATTAACAGAGATGGCGAACAGTTGTTCATCTGGAAAGGTTTCAGGGATGGGCTAGGTGTCGAAGGATGACTCTAAAGTCAGTCTAGACAAGTGATCAGCCACTACATTCTCAGTTCCTTTCTTATCCTTAATCTCGAGGTCGAATTCCTGCAGTAAGAGAATCCATCGAATTAATCGAGGTTTGGTTTCCTTTTTCGACATGAGATAACGAAGGGCTGCATGATCAGTATACACAACCACCTTAGTGGCTAAGAGGTACTGACGGAATTTATCAAGGGCGAAGACTACTGCCAGGAGTTCTTTCTCAGTGGTGGAGTAATTCATTTGGGCAGAGTTAAGAGTTTTGCTCGCGTAGTAGATCACGTGTGACCTTTTGTCAACTCTCTGCCCTAGAACAGCGCCTAATGCGTAGTCAGAAGCATCGTACATTACCTCGAAAGGTAGAGTCCAATCTGGGGGACGGATAATGGGCGCAGTAGTGAGCTCAGATTTGAGAAGCTCAAATGCCTTGACACAGTCAGCATTAAAGTCGAAAGGACTATCTTTAGCTAGAAGATGGGACAGAGGTCGAGCGATTTGAGAGAAGTCCTTGATGAATCGCCTATAGAATCCTTCGTGTCCCAAAAAGGATCGGATGTCACGTACGGACTTAGGAATGGGCAAGGTCGAGATGATATCGATTTTAGCTTTGTCGACCTCAATGCCCTGATGGAAAATGACATGTCCCAGAACTATGCCTTTCTTCACCATGAAGTGGCATTTCTCCCAATTGAGGACAAGTCGCTTGTCCTGACAGCGTTGAAGTACCAGCCCTAGATGGGTCAGACAGTCATCAAAGGATGACCCAAAAACTGAGAAGTTGTCCATAAAGACTTCGAGGAATTTTTCCACCATGTCAGAGAATATGCTCATCATACACCTTTGAAAGGTCGCGGGTGCATTACAGAGGCCAAAGGGCATGCGCTTGTAGGCAAAAGTGCCAAAGGGACATGTGAAAGTTGTCTTCTCGTGGTCCTCAGGGGCGATGGGTATTTGATTATACCCTGAGTAACCATCAAGGAAGCAGTAATAGGAATGACCTGCTAGTCTCTCCAACATCTGGTCTATGAAGGGTAAAGGAAAATGGTCCTTCCTAGTGTTGGTGTTGAGTCGTCGGTAATCGATGCAGACTCTCCACCCTTTCTTCAGGCGCTGGGTTACCATTTCCTTGTTCTCATTTTCCACAACTGTGAATCCTGCCTTTTTAGGGGCGATATGAATAGGGCTCACCCATTTGCTATCGGAGATGGGATAAATGATACCCGCATCTAACAGTTTAAGGACCTCATCCCGGACTACATCCTTCAAGACGGGGTTCAACCTCCTCTGGTGTTCTCGCGAGGTTTTGGATTCATCCTCGAGATAGATGTGATGTTGGCACACCGAGGGGTCTATGCCTCGAATATCATCTATAGTCCAACCTATCGCAGATTTGTGCTCGTTGAGCAGCTCGAGAAGTTTCTTACGTTCATTCTCAGACAAAGCGGAAGCAATTATGACAGGGTAAGTTTCCTTAGGACCAAGATAGGCATAGGAAAGATCTGTGGGAAGAGGCTTAAGCTCCAATATTGGAGCAGATGAAGTAGAAATAGGTGTCACAGAAGACACGGATTGAAGAGGTTTGACTTCAGTAGGTAAAGGAATGATGGGTTCTCTGGCCATGGTTATCAGAGGCTCGAACTCGATGAGTGGAGCGGGGATCTCTATCAGTGGAGCAGTCTCCAAAAAATCATTGAGATCAGAAATAGCTGACTCTGTTGCAAAGTCAGCTCCAAAGTGTTCTAGACACTGCTTAAGAATATCTTCGGTGGAGTCCGGGATTAGACTCTCAACGGCACACATTTCATCGGTCACTTCGCGATCGGCATCTTGTTGCATTAAACGAAAGATGTTGACCTCAGCTTTGAGGTTACCGAAAGCAATGGACATGTTTCCGTCCCGGCACCCGATGTGTGCGTTCGCGGTGGCAAGGAATGGACGGCCTAAGATGACCGGAATGCGGTTATCCTGACACGGCTCGGTGTCGAGAATGATAAAGTCCACAGGATAGTAAAAGTCAGCGACTTTTACTAGGACATCTTCAATGATTCCTCTTGGAATCTTGATGGACTGATCAGCCAATTTCAGGGTGACATTGGTAGGCTTCATATCTTTCAGTCCTAACTGCTGATATACCGAGAATGGTATGAGGTTAACGCTAGCCCCTAAATCTAGCAAGGCAGTGCAGCTAAAGTTGTCTCCAATTTCACATTGGACAGTTGGGCTACCTGGATCCTTGTGTTTGATCACACTATTGTGTTGAATGAACGCTGTAGCTTTTTCGGCCAAGAAGGCAGCTTTGGGTACATGCGTACGCCGCTTAACTGTGCACAAGTCCTTGAGGAATTTGGCATAGGAAGGGATTTGCTTGATAGCAGAAAGGAATGGGATATTGATCTGGACGTCTTTAAAGACGTCTAAGATCTCTGAGAATTGCTGATCCCGCTTATCTTGGACAAGTCTGTCCGGGAAGGGAGGCTTTACTCGACAAATAGATTTGTCTTTAGCCTTAGATTTCTACACAGGGATATCAGATGTTGGTGCAGAGGTGGAAGAAGCAGAGGTAGGATTTGGACTAGTTTCCACGGTGCGAGTGATGGGTGCTGGAGATGGCACCGGTGGTGGTTGGACTCCCATGTCCACAGTTTTTCTAGATCGTAGGGTGGTTACAGCTTGCACCTCCCCTTGACAATTCTCATTCTGGCTTTGAGATTGGGATCCGATCTCATATACTGCCCCTTTGGCATTTCCTTTAGGGTTGGCAATGGGTTGGCTAGGAAAGATCCCCTTAGCTTTCTCAGCTTCCAGGTTACCTAAGCGTTGCTCTAGACGAAGCATGGATTGCTGTTGCTGTTGCTCTAGGCGTTGCATAGATTGAGTAATGAGTTGAGCTAGAAGGTCCTCGATACCGGGTTTGGGGACCGACTGTTGGGGAGCAGCTAATGGGAGCTGAGGTACCAATTCGCGACTCGAGCTCATCGGGGCATTATAGTTATAGGCGGAAGAATTAGTTGGGACAATCTGTTGGTTCTGAAAGTTCTGGGGAACTCTTTGCTGATTCTGAAATGTGCTCTGTTGTCCAGAGTATTGACCCTGTTGGAACTGCTGGTTCTGATTAGATGGGTACTGATTCTGCTGGTATTGTCCCTGATTGAATTGCCTATTAGGTTGATTGAACCCAGGAGGATACATGCCCTGAGGCTGACGCGGAGGTTGAGCTTGTGGTTGAGTAGACTGAGGTCTCCAAGAGAAGTTAGGGTGGTTTCTCGTGTCCGGATGATAAGATTGACTATACGAGTTCTAAGTGGGTGGTTTGTATGTGCTGAAAGAACAAACTTCTTCCTGAAGAGGATTAGACCATCCTTCATTCAAAGGACAATGGTCAGTAGTGTGGGAGGGTTGCAGACAAAGGGTACAGGATTCCATAGGGCTCTCGTGTCCCACATGCATGACTGGGGTGGATGGTTGAGTAGGCTTTTGTACAGACACAGCCAGTGCCGAGACTGACTTGCTCAACTCTTGAATGACAGATCGAAGCTCCGTATCAGCTGTAGCATCATGTCCCTTGGTTGTCCTTTGGACCGAAGTGGTTCGACTGAACTCTGAGTCAGTCGTCTAATGTTGAGAGTTTTCTCCTAACTCTCCCAAGAATTTGTATGCATCGGTCAGAGTTTGGTGCAGGAATTTTCCTTGGCACATTGACTCTACTATGGTCCGGGACTCATCAGTAAGTCCCTTATAGAAGACGTGGACAAGATTACCCTTGTCGATGCTATGGTGGGGGCACTTAGTCAGGTAGTCTTGGAATCTATCCCACGCTTCAAAAAATTTCTCATCGGACTTTTGTCGAAAGTCCTGGATGAGTTGCTTTATTTGGTTGGTCCGAGTCATGGGGTAGAATTTAGACATGAATTTGCCCACCAACTCTTTCCAACTACTGATTGAATCAGCGGGTAAGGAGTAGAGCCAATCTGAGGCTCGGTCTTTGAGCGAGAATGGAAAAACTCACAGACGGACATTGTCATCATCAAGGTTCTGATTCTTGAAAAGTAGGATGACATGTTGGAATTCTCGAATATGGGAATATGGGTCTTCTCTTGGGAGACCACGAAAGGTAGGCAGCATTTGGATCGTCTGCGGTTTGATCTCAAACTGTACCGCCGTAGTAGGTGGGAGAACAATGCAAGTGGGCGGATTGGCAGAGATAGGAGCGAACGTCTCGATAAGAGGTCGTTCGACTGCCATGACTACAAAGGTAGTAGTACTAGGGGAGGTGAGTGGGGAAAGAGATGGGGAAGAATTTAGTGGAGGATCCACTGTAGGGACGTGATTCTCAGATCGAACCAAGCGTTTGTTCGGACGATTCCAAACGGGCATACGCGAATGAGGCAAGCTCTATACTTGGCAAAAAGTTGCCAGAGAGGAACACTATCCTAAATGATGCACACCAAGCACAGATAATCCTATTCTAAGCAATCAGGATATAGTTTAGGAATTATCTTTGTTAGTTTTGGGGCTAGAGTAGATTATGACAGTGGGCGGACCACTGGTTTATCTTTTAACTGCCGGACTAACTGTTTTGCACTCAGAGGTTCTCACCAGGCTACACTCTTCAGAGCGAATCCTTTAGTACTAACTCTAGTTAACAACAAGGCAATCCGAAGCCTAGACAGACGTGCGGCACAATGGCTGACTTAAGTACGTCCCAGACTAACCAGATTGGTCAAGTGGATAAGAAGAGTGTTCCCTCGGGTTAAGCTAGGGTTGATGCGTGTTCCTAGTCCACACGCAACTAACCGCCGAATAGTCCAAGATGCCACGTCGAGCTCAGTGTACTTGAGTAGCAGGGACTTATGGGTGTGTTAGACAACAGGGACCCGCGCTCGTGGTCTTATTTCGATTGGATGTTAAGCGGGTTCGCTTTGTGTGGATTTTTCCTCGAACACCGGGCTAATTGGCTCTACTTCTTGATTCTTTTTATTATAGATGGATCCTGGGGATCAATTTCAGCTGGAGTGATGAGGTGGGTGATGAAATCCCACCAGTTTTATTTTTGGAGCTGGGTTTGCTCTCTTAGAGTTGATTGATTAACGGCCACGCCACGCAAGTCGAATAAGTTGTTGCTATAAAACAAATAGACAAGCGGCAATGATGCACCCAATATGCTCTGTATCGCACTCAAGGCGAGGATAGAGACTTACCTCCCGTGGGCCACGCCACGGGGTCTCCTCCGTGGGTTAGAGAGGGGTATCCTAATGGACTTGGGCCCGACTCCACCTCTTTGAGCTTTCGCTCTCTACCCATACTGGATCGTGTTCCTGCAGAAAAGTTAGATCACACGGTCTAGGTATTTGGGATTCTATTTGGAAGATCCTTGCCTTTTTAGGGTTCACTAAACAAGCACTGGATTTAGGCAAGTTTTTGAATTAATTTCCAAATTCGAGATGGGTTAAAATTTAGGAATTCCCAGATTGGAAAATACCTAGATTGGAAAGTTTCCCGAACTGTGGAGATCTTCCAAGAAAGATTTGATTGCGAGATCCCTTATAATTTTGGGAAATTTCCCAAAATTGAAATTCTGCTAGATTTGGGGCGTTTCCTTTTGCAGACTTTTCCAAATTCGGAAGATTTCTAAAGATAGAAATTCTTCTAAAGAGGAAACTTCTAAGAGGGGAAACCCTAATTTAGCAAAGTTTCAAGATTTTGGAATCTTTCCAAAAATCGCAAATCCTTAATTGGTGATTTCTAAAAATCTGCAGAATATAAAACCCTAATTTTTTTTGAATTTTGATTTTTTTAATTTTTTTGGTAATTTCTACTTAATCTAGGGTTTCTAAAAAACCCTAGAACAAGATCTAGCAGTTATATGGAAAGCAGTAAAATTCCTAAATTATTACAAATTGCACTCGGCCTTCCGAGGCATTAAAAATAGTAATTTAAAAACTGCTAAAAATCAACAAAAACAACAAAAAAAATAGAAAGTTTCCCGAAAAAGGTCGGGCTGTCAAAATTGAGCAGCTTTCCGCTTCAGCAACTTTCCAATTCCGTCTTTACGTCCTTTTTTGCACTCCCGAACACCCGAGCGGCAGCGGCGCCATTTGAAAATAAGGTTTTTCCGCGTCGTTGGTTACGGAAACCCTACAATCAACAAGATTTGTAATGTGATCCGAGCCTCAAAATTCCTGCAAAATTATCTGATTTAATTCCTGCAAAAGTATGAACTTGGTATAGGGATTCGTGTCGGATGTCGATCCGCACTCGGGGTTAGTTTGTGCAAGCAAAGAACATGAAATGACGGATTTTTATCAAGAAAACATGGAGAGGTGAGAATGATGATCGATTTAAAATAATTATTGGCGATTTTTAGAGAGAGAAATTTCCCACAAGTAATTAAGACGAGAATAAATTGAGAATAAGACTGAAAACACAATAATGCAAAATCAACTAAACTTTATTCAATCATAGTGCTTACAAACTATCTTTGTAGAAATTACTAAAAACTTGACTATAAAGCATTAAAATTCTAGAGAGATTTAGAGATGGAAATAAGAACTAGAGAGAGAAAGTGAGATAGAGAGATCTTTACCATTGGAGAGATCCAATCATAGTGAAGATATTAGTCGCACTCATCTTGCAACACTTAGAGAAGATGATGAGACTTGCAATCACGAAGGTGGATGGAAGGTGCACCTTGAGTAGAAGGCGATGAGACTAACTGTAGTGCACCCACAACCAATGGAAGAACTTTCAGGCCGTGGATGCGTATTTGATGGGAGCAGCACCGGTGGGTTTTCAGCTTGATGGAAGACGAAGGTAGCACTTCAAATGCTATTTTAGGCATTATTGGAGGATCTCATGACCACGCTGTTGAAGGTGAATCCGTGGAGGAGGTGCGTGAAGAGCAGCAGGGTAGCGATCGCGTGGTGCAAAGGGTGAAACGGCTTGCAGGTGGGGGTGATCTCCAAAGCATAACGGCGGTGCAGCCTAAGATAGCGCCTGCTAGTTGCAGGACATAACGGTGGAAGGGAAGTTGCTGGTTGAAACGTGATGGGAGGCTGCCGCAATGAGGTATCCCCTCCTCTGTCTTCTTCTTCTTCTTCCCTTCCTCTTTTTCTTTTTCTTTTTTTTTGGTTTCTCTTCAAGAAACAGTGGAGAAGAATCGCAAGATGAGGACGGCGCAAATGGGGGAAGTTGCAGGCGGTAACGGCAGTGGAGAAGGAGGAGGCGGTGCAGTTGGGCGGAGGTTCAGGCGAACCCAAAAGGTTTCAGGCCAACGGTTTGGGCAGGGCGGCAATGGAGTCCAAAGGGGAGGAACCTAACGGTTTCTTCCCTCCTTCTCTTCTCTTCTTCTCTCCCTCTTTTCTCCTTTTCTTCTTTTATTTTTCTATTTTTTTGTTCTTCTTTTTGGAGCTTGAGAGGATGCTGCTGGAGGAGAGAGGGGCGGTAGCGGTGGACTTGTGGCTGCGTGTTCACTGGCCAAAGTTGCCGGTGCTTCTCCAGCTAGCGATCCATGGAGAGGACATTCTTACTTGAGGTGGTGATGGCTTGGGGTCTTAGCCGATGGAAAGAACGTGGAGAGGAGATGTGGACGGCTGGGAGAGAGAGAGAGGGGCGGTGAAGGAGGAGCACCAGTAGCAGAACGGTGCTGGGTGGTGATGGTGGCTGTGGCAAGGAAGTGGAGTTGCTGTTGAGGTCGCCGGTGGTGCAAGGAGCAGGCGGTGGAGCTCGCAGCAGCAGTGGAGGAATAGCAGCAGAGAAGGAGGAGAAAGAGGAGAAGGAAGGGAGAGGAAGAAGGGGAGATGGCCGGAGTTGTAGACCTGCAACTCCGGCGAGGAACAATGACGAAGAAGAAGGTGAAGAAGATGGAAAACTTGTCAAAAACCGAGGAGAAAGAGGGGGCAACGAGTTGGGGGAGTTTTGGGGGAAGGAGAGGAAGAGATAGGAGGGGGATTAGGGTTCGAATGAACCGCTATCCTTCTCCTTTTAAAGCTCCCTATTTCCTTTAATGGAAATAGGGTATTTTTTAAAATAAAAAAATATGAAAAATATATATATATATATTTTTTAAGTAAAAACCTACTTTTCTATGGGGAATCTCCCCAATTAGTGGACCCCCCATTTAATTAAAATTATTTTTGAAATTCGCGGGATCCACTAACTGGTCGGACAGCGGGTCGATGAAGATGGGCCCGGCTATTGGCCCTCATGGATTGATGATGTCCATCATCTCACAAGATGATGTGACAGACAGTCTGATGGTGATCGGATGGATGGTGACTTGATTGGGACTCAGATTGGTAGATCGACAGATCTAGAGAGATCCAACGGTCCGATTGAAGATCCAACGGTCCGATGGAAGATCCAACGGTCAGAAAGCTAAGGGAGATGAGATAGAGCCGATGGGCAGGAGTTCTGGGGTTAGGTCAGTAGATTCGAGGACCGAGATATGAAGAGAGAGAGAGAATAAGGAGAGATGAGAGAGAAAGTATCAGAAAATAGAGAGAAAAGCACTGGCGGGGGGTCTGGAACCCTGGTCTTCACTGTGACCATCCTCACGCTTCTCCAGTAGAGTCGACCATCATTCTTTGCTGACTCATGTGGCTTTAAACGCTTTGGTCCGTCTCTTGGTCATTGGCTCTCCTACTCTCTTCGTTCTTTGGGCCGGCTTTTTGGTCCTCTTATTCAGCCCATATTTGGCCCATATCTTCTAGTCATAGCATGTGGGCTCTTTAAGCTTTGATAATGGGCTTTCCTGATCGATGTGGGCTTGCAAGTCTCGAGAATTGTCCCATCGGGGTTTCCTGCGATAGAAGAAGCGCGTAATGAGACTCTATCAGAATGACTTCATGTCTAGACTTTCAAAAATGTGTTTAATGCATGCAAATATACCATTTCGTCCAGAAAAGTGTGTTCTACGCAACAAAAGAGACTCTTACGTAGAAAAGTAGATAAATAGAGTATTTTAACGTGGGAGAATGCAATAACGCTAACAGGATAATTGCTTAAAATAAGCACTTTTGAGCGAATATCACATCATCAGATGGTGGGATTTGATCAGCATCTCACAGCGCATGAAAAGCGGACGGCACAGAGTTTTCGCCGATTAGAGGAGGGTCAGGAGAGGATGACGGGTTCCATATATAATATGCAGCGATACATGGAGTACCAGTTCACCATGATGGGCTTTCGACAACATCCACCAGCTCATGGTCCTTATCAGCATGATGGTACTGGACCATCTACATAGACTCTTGGAGAAAGTTATCTTGAGAGTTATCGGGTGTTGTTTTTTTATTATTATTATTATTGTACACCGATAAACTCAGATTTTGTATGGTTATACTCTGCTTGTGTTATATTGTGTTACAGGGTATAAACCAGTATGTATTTGGTTATGGATGTATATATTGCACTTGTTTCTCATGATAATCTTCACTGCATGTTTATTATTTGCTTATATTTCTATACCTTTGTCAATCTGTGACAAAAAGGGGGAGAGAAAATCATAGCGGTAAAAATAAGTTGATGCATGAATAGGGGGAGAAAAATTTAGGGGGAGAAAAATATTTTATTATTTTTTCAATTTCTCTATATGTGATGTGCATAAATATACTCACTATATTTTATATGATATATTGATTGTCGATGATATTACACGGTATGTATTGTTGGTAGAATGTGCAGGGAATATATCAAAAGAAATTACAATGTATCTGTTCGATTATCTCCAAGAGAGTGTGAGATAGTGAGTGAATCATGTAAGAGGGTGGGATTGTATTTTCTATTTTTTACCTTCTGTATGATTAAATATTTTTTGTCACGGAATTGCCAAAGGAGGAGATTGTAAAGAATATTTTCATATTCAATTTGGCAAAGATTCTATTTGACATAAAAACATTCTTGTAACCGTTCATACGAGCACAAGCGTAGTGTGAAGATGTCGTAGTACGCATACTTCGCCAACTACGTGAAGACTAAAAGACAGAGACAGCAAGAATCAGACGATTGACGACAAGAGTCATCTGAGTAACTGTCGATTTGTCAGTTAACGATCGTGTACGCTCGATTAGGAAGGTATGTGACTTAGTGGCCATAGGAGTTGATTAAAATGTACAAAATATAATGGTCAAACTGAGTCATTGGACAGACCCAAGTCAAAGTCAATTATATTGACTAGTGGAAAAGTCCAATCAATTGGACATGTATCTCCAATCGATTGGACATAGCCCAATCGATTGAAGTAACTGTGTAATCGATTGGAGACAACGAGGCAGAAACATAATTAAGTACAATCAATTGGAGACACTGTGTAATCGATTGGAGCCTTCGGGACAGAAATCTTTCTGAGTACAATCAATTGGAGACTCTGGGTAATCGATTAGAGCCTTCGGGACAGAAAGTTATAAATGTCAAATCGATTGGAGAACCATGTTGATATTCGCTTAAAAGTGCATATTTTCCACTATTATCTTCTAAGCGTTATCACACTCTCTTACGTAAAACTGCTCTAATTATCCACTTTTCTACGTAAGAGTCTATTTTATTGCACAGAACACACTTTTCTGGACGAAATGGTATATTTGCATGAATTAAACGTATTTCTAGAAGTCTTAGAATAAAAACGTTATGATCAAGTTTCATTACGTGTTTTTCTCTTGCAGAAAACTCGATCGGGCTATTCTCGAGACTTGCGGGCCCACGATCAACCACAGAAGCCTAATATCAAAGCTTGAAGAGCCACAGGCTATGACTAGAAGATATGGGCCAAATATGGGCTGAATAAGATGACCAAAAAGCTGGCCCAAAGAACGAAGAGAGCAAGAGAGCCAATGACCAAGAAACGGACCAAAGCGTTTAAAGCCACATGAGTCAGCAAGGAATGATGGTCTACGCTACTGGAGAAGTGTGAGGATGGTCACAGTGAAGACCAGGGTTCCAGACCCTCTGCCAATACTTTTATCTCTATTTTCTGATTTTTTTCTCTCTTCCCCCTAATTTTCTATCTTATCTCTCCTTATTCTCTCTCTCTTCATCTCTCGGTCATCGGATCTACTGACCTAACCCCAGAACTCCTACCTGTTGGCTCTGGCCCATCTCCCTAAGCTATCGGACCATTGGATCTTCCATCGGACCGTTGGATCGTCCATCAGACCGTCAGATCTCTCTAAATCCATCGGCCTACCAATCTGGATCCTGATCAAGTCATCTTCGGTCTGACCATCAGATTGTCTATCACATCATCTTGTGAGACACTGGACATCATCAATCCATGTGGGCCAGTAGTCGGGCCCATCATCATCGACCCGCTGTCCGACCATTTAGTGGACCCCGTGAATTTCAAAATAATTTCAATTAAATTTTAAAAAAAGAGGGGGTCCACTAAATGGGAAAATTCCCCAAAGAAAAGTAGGGTTTTACTTAAAAAAAAAAAAAATTATTTTTCTTATTTTTTTATTTTCGAAAAATCCCTATTTCCATTAAAGGAAATATGGAGCTTTAAAAGGGGAAGGAGAAGGGTTCGTTTGAACCCTAATCCCCCTCTAATCCATCCCATCTTCTCATTTTCTTTCCCCCAAATCCTCTTGCCCCTTCTTCCCCTTGGTTTTTGGCCATTTTTCCTCCTCTTCTTCACCTTCTTCTTCATCTTCTCCGTTGTTGTTTCTCGCCGGAGTTGCAGAACTCCGGCCATCTGCAACTCCGTTCTTATCCCCCTTAGCTCCATCTCCTAGCCTCCTTCTTCCTCCTCTCATCTGCGCTCCCTACTACTGCGTGAAGCAAGGCCGCCATCTCCATCGCTTGGTTGCAGCCGACCACCATCACCATTACCGCCTCCATTATCTCCCAACCGTCCTCAGCCAAGAAACCTAAAACTAGTGCTCCCTCCATCGTCCCCATCTCCTCCATCTCTCCAATCTTCTTCATCTCCCAACCGTTCTCTTAAAAAAAATAAAAAATGAAAAGAGAAGAGGAAGAGAGAAGAAGGGAGACGCAGCTGCTGCATCACCGCCTCTCTCCTTGCTGTCTTTAACCACCGCCTGCACCACCCTAATCAAGCTCCAGCCGTTGCTCCATCTCCAAACAGCCATCCACTCCTCTCTCTCTCTTCACAGCAGCCCCACACAAGAGGAGAACCGCTGCACCTGCTGCTCCACGTCGCCCTCTCCATTGCTATCCTCTACCTCCTCACCATCCATCACCACTTGCTGGTTTGCCGCCGCACATCACCACCAGCAACCACATCCTAACCCATCACAACAGCACAACCGTTACTGCCCCCATTCACCAAATCTTCTACGATCGCCATCACCAATCCCAACTTTACCACCACTGTCTACATTCTAGCAGCTCCATTATCCCTCTCCACCAGTGTCTTCATCCCAAGAAAAAGAATCAAAAAAAAAAAAAAAAAGGAAAAGAAGAAAGGAGGAAGAAGTTTTGAAGAAGAAGAGAGGAGGCAGTATGCCAGCCACCACCGTTTCATCAGACCACAGCCATCAGCCACTGTTAGAACCCCAGCCGTTCTAAACTTCATGCTCACCATTCTCCAAGCCATCCACCATTAAGGAGCACCCTTCTCCAGGTTTGAGTTCGCACTCCATCTCTCTTTCTAATCTCTCTTATCCAACTCTTTGTTTTATTTTCTTTTAACATTAGTTGTGTTGCTTGATGTATTGAAGATTGGATTTTGAATAAAGTTGTTTCAATTTTTCTCTCTTTCTTGTGAGTTTGATTATAATATGAGCATCCTTCGATTCATTCATCCTAATGTTTTTAGATCTCTTTTATTATCTCGTTAGTTTTAGGTAATATAAAAAAAAAAAGAGAATCTTTTCAAAACCAACCACCATTCTCATCTCTCCATCTTCTTTAGTAGAAATTTTTGAAAAAAAAAGAGAAAAAAAAATGTCATTTTATGTTCTTGAGTCGCATAAACTAACCCCGAGTGCGGATCGACATCCGACACGAATCCCTATACAAAAATCTCATCTTTTTGTAGGATAATCGGATAAAAATTACAAATGTGTTGAGATTAGGGTTTCCGTTACCAATGACGCGGAAAAACACAAGTTTCACCTGTGCAATCGATTAGTGCCTTCGGAACAGAAAATTTATTGAGCCCAATCGATTGGACCAAGTATACAATCGATTGGACCTTGACCAGAATCAGTTTTCTCATATCCAAAATTCATGGTTCCATCATCCCACGTTCCACACGACTCAGGGTCTTAGAATTCTATAAATAGAACCCTTCTATGCCTTCTCTAAACACATACAGAGACACAGAGTGACTCAATCTTAAAAAGAGAGAAGCAAATGCTATATTTATTAGAGTATCTATTCAAAGAGCAAGAAGCTTATTTTCATTCACATCTTGTGAGCTTGTTCTCTTCTCGATCAAAATCAAGAGCTTGATCTTTACTCACCCTAGGTTTTTTACTTCTATATTCAACTTAGTAAGCCTGAGAGTACCAGTATGACTCAAACACCTTTTGAGCAACTTGGGGTCCAGGGTGTACTGAATCATTCACTTTCTGTAAAGGCGGGAGTGTTGAAAATTAAGATCGGAGGAGCTGGTCGAAGGTAGGTTTGGGGTGTACCAAACTGAACAAGCGGATAAGGCTTCTTAGCTGGAAAGGCGCGCGTGGATTCGTAACGTTGACTCAGAGGACGTAGACGCATCGACAGCGGGCCTT